>CM050929.1:0-1200000 GCA_027742785.1 Vigna reflexopilosa | reverse complement strand
ATGTTATTTTGTATTCGCTTTAACAAAAAAAAAATGATTATATTATACATAATTAATTATCATGAATGAGATCATTAATTATTATTTGAAACTTGATTCAAATAAAACTCCATTACTGATTGATTATGTAAAAAAAAGCAATCAATTAGACTTTTAATATTAAATTCTCAAATTCAATTATATGAACAATATACAATCAATTATTTAATTGATTAGATTGGTTCTATATTAAATTATATAATTTTTTTTTCATAATTCAAAGTTAACAAGTTTTTATAATTTGTAATGATTTTTTTCTTATTTTTAAAAATTCTCCAACAACATGAAAAAACATTTCTCAAAGACTTAAAGGAGTTTATAGATGTTTGGTGAAATTCTTTAGTAGTCTTGTGTATTTATTCTTTTTGGATTGTCTATCACATTAAGTTATATCTATATACTCTTTTTGTTTATGAATTAGATGTTTTCTGCGCATAGGTTTGATGTTTCATTTAACAAACTTTTATGATTTTATAGTTTTTTTAACAGGCTTTTAAAAAGTTGTATACATTAAGTGATTATATATTTTATATGTGAAGTATGTTTGTAATATGAATTTTGAGATAATTAATTCATATTAAATTGTTGGTGATTGAAACTAAATATAAATTTTTGTTAGCATTAAAATAATGTAGAAATATTGGTGATTTAATATAAGTATATGTTAATCATACGTGTATAAAGAATTAGAAAATAACATTTTAGAAGTGGTAGTTGTTTAAAATTTGTGAAACTCGATTATATTAAACTTGTTGGACGTGTTTCACGATACGTTCTAGAATTTATTGTCGATGAAGTTGAGTGAGTGAATCAAATAGGTTTGGACAGTGCTCATTGTGGATGCATTTTGAGCTCAACGTATGGCCTACCATGTGCTTATGTATTAACACGATATGAGCCTGAAATAATTCCTTTGGATGAAATACATGTTATGTGGACCCGTTTAAGCATTTCAAGTATTGTGTCTGATGAATCGCTTCCATAGTTTTGCATTGATCGTGAAGTTCAACTAGTACAGGAATGATTCAAGAACATTGACATTGGTGAAAAAGTCAACATCAAGCAGAAGATGCTAGAAATTGCTTACCCAGAGATGACATCTATGGTTGCTCCTTCGCATAAAGTGAAAACAAAAGGTGCACAAAAGACTAAAGTTGCACGTCACGAGAGGTCTACGAAACGTGACCCATCATATTTTGAGCGTGTTGACACTTTCATTCCAGGACAAAGCCTTTATCTCGAAAATCACAGGTCAAATCGAAGCCGAAAGAAGTTGCGCGAAGGGCAATACCGATGTTAAATCAATTTCATCCAATCTGTCATCCATACATTGTCGATGCTATTGATGTTGTTGTCGATGGTCATTGCAGTTATCAATGCATTGCTGCTTTGTTGGGCCTAGGTGAAGAGGCATGACCTGTTATACGACATGACCTTTATCAAGAACTAACTCAATGGCGTGATGAATACACAAAATTAGTAGGAAGCTACGATCGATTGGAAGAACTACGACAGTCATTGGTTGTCCACGATCGATCACATATATTTGTTATTTACCTCATAAACATTACTTATTTGTTATTTTGTTTTTCTTTTCATAAATACTTACCTTCAAGCAATACAGGTTAATGCTAAGAAGTGGATGACCATACCAGACATTGGCTAGATACAATGTCATCTTAGTATGTTTGTCCTATGTTTAGAGTTTTACCATATTCCCACTACGCACTTCACCACCTACTGATATCATATAACATCGGATCTTATGCATTGGATTTGTTAATGGATGTCATTTCGTACATGTAAACATCCATTTCTATTATACCATAACCATTACCCATTATGATTCATTTACTAATATTAAGTATCCAGGTTCAATTACAAAGTGGTTGTTTGTTACCTATGGTGGACATCATTTCCTCAAACCATTATTACCCAGAGGCGCGAGCATGGTACTTATTTTATACACATAGGATGCAATCATTTATGGATTTAATGGGAGCTAATACAACTTATGTAGATCTTGGAGAAAACTGAAATTAAGTTTGTTTTGTAATAATTTATTTTTTCAATTGTAAATATGTTTTTTACTAATTCATTGTTTTGAATTGATTGTCATATTAATTGAATTATTTGAATTGTGTCTTGTTATATAATTTCATTCAACAAAGGTGATTCATATTAATGCGTTCAATAAATTATAATTAGTCATAGTATGAAAACCATACATAAATATTCATTATAAATACTCAGTATAATTAAACGTTACATAAATAAGCATTAAAAAATAAACATATATAACAATGTCCTTTCAAGAAAATGATGCTCGTCCATGCACATTACGAGCACCTCTACTAGTACTAGCCTCATACTCCTCAACGGATCTATGAGCAACCTGCAGTGTCATAGTAGTACGCTGATAAGCTATAGTGCCCTCTATGACGTCTCGACAGGTTAACATGCTCTACAACATCCTGATCACACACCTCATACCACCCTGAAAATGAATATAACAAAATAAATAAATTAACTATGTAAACAAAAATTGATATAATAAACAATCACACTTAGTTTCATTACATACCAACAATCCAGATTCAGGCGAATGTCTACGACGAACTGGGGGCATTGGGATTTCATCCGGAAGATGTCGCCTCATGCGCAGTGCAAGACTGTGTCGATCATCGTCGTCAGCTGGAGTGATGTATGGGTGGGACACCCGTCTAAACCACACGAGGTATCCATCAACACACACATAGGGCTTATGAGCTTCAACGACACCAGTAATGGCATGCTCTACATACCACAACCAATTTAGATCAATCGTTGGAATGTCTGGTATCGGAAGGCTCTTAGACGAACGTGGTATGATCTACTGAAAACCAAACTGATGCAACACGCGTTCAGGCAGATGTCGATGAATCATGTTGCCTAGTCAGATCCATATTCAAAACATACATATGGCCATGAATGAATAATTACGTCTGTGCGAAGTGTATGGTTGCCAGATGACCGCATCATAAGTG
Organism: Vigna reflexopilosa; assembly: GCA_027742785.1. Taxonomy (NCBI): domain Eukaryota; kingdom Viridiplantae; phylum Streptophyta; class Magnoliopsida; order Fabales; family Fabaceae; genus Vigna; species Vigna reflexopilosa. The sequence continues at coordinate 1,196,935 of CM050929.1, read as the reverse complement.
AGCCCATCAAGATGTGTTCGCCCCTCCGTCACACTCCAACCCTGCCTCAGAGGTATATATCGTGAAGCCCGTGGATCGAGGTTTTGTGTACCTATCTGACACTCGCCTCCTTCCCATGCTAGGAAGGTGCTCATATATCCAACTCTACAAGAAATATTACTTAAATTGTTTTATATATTCCTAAAATATATTAAAAGAATTTTCTAAAACTAAAATGTACCTGTAGAAGAATGAAATATCTAGTTATATGCTTGACACCAGTGAAGCTAGCATCTCTTAGCTGCTCGTAAGTATGTGCTAGTGTCGCTGCTCCCCAGACATATCTCGCACAAGCATTCAAGTCTCGCAATAAAAGGAGGTACGACACCAGAATCAATGTGTCACTCTTATTGTAAAAATTGTGCATCCAAGTAGATGCAACAAGTACGCCCGAGCAGCGCACTCCCAAAACTCCTACTCAATGCACTTCTGGTAGACCTCGTAGTGCCAACTCAGCCTAACTTTTGGACCGTGTGATTGTTTTATCTCGGTTGAAGATTTGGCACGGTCGACACCAAGCAAGTCCATAAGATGAGATTGAGTCTCATCATACTCTAAGTCCTCCACCTCTCAAAATTGCCCTATGATAAGTAGATGGAGGAGATTGCGAACGTCATCTAATGTGACACTCATCTCACCTACCGGGAAATGGAAAATATTCATCTTTAGGTGACACCTCTTTGCAAAGGAAACGATCAATCCATGATCAACATACTCGTATGATAGGTTGACTAAGGAAGCCAACCCCGACATGGAGATATAAGGCTCAATAGTCTCATGGTACATTCCAAAATGTTTTAATTTTTTACCATGGGACATCACCTTGATCTCCCTTCGATCACACATAAAAGCACAAAATTATATAACAAAAGCAAATAAAAATTTAATGAACAATTAACATTTAGGTTGATGACTAACCCGGCCTTGCCATATGACAAATGCAACATGCTAAGTATAATGTGTAAGCAAGGAGGTGACATATGGATCTCCTGGGAGTCCACCATCTTGATCTTGATCTTCATCTTCTTCCTCACTGTAGTCATGCTGTTGCTGAACATTATCATGCTCAACATAGTCGTTCTCACCATATCTCTGTTACATAAACTTGTCCTGCTGAACATTCTCATGTTCATCAATAACGTCCACACGATATTTTTCTACGCGTCTTCTACGAGCAGAGGTCGTAAGTCGTATCCTTTCATCATATGATGAAGATGAATGCTCACCATGAGAAGATGAAGCCTCACCACGATAAAATGATCCACCTCTAGTTCTAATCATTTCTATTAACCAATTATATTATCAACGAATTATATCATTAACCATTATATTAATTACATAATAATAAATATTGAAACAAATAAAAAATAATCAAAACATAAAAAAATAATAATAAATTAATAAAGAAATAAAAAAATTAACAACAAAATATACTTAATAAATAATATTTGAATAATTACAAATTATAACAAAAACAATAAAAAAATATAAAATAAATTAAAAAACAAAATAATAAATAAAAAAAATTTAGGCAAAATAATTATTCTTTAATGAAATAAATAATTTGATAAAAATTACATATTAAAAACAAAAAACAAAAAAAATAAAATAAAACAAAAATATACATAATAAATAATATATACACAATTTAAAATTATAAAAAAAACAACAAATTTAGAAAAAATCAACAAACAAATAAAAAAAAATACGAAAACATATTAACAAAAAAAAGTACATAAAATATTAAAAAAATTACTTTAATATATTAACATAATTTTCATGCAGAAAAAAGAAACCCAAAAAAAGAAAACCTAAAAAAAAGCTTGACTGCAGCTCCAATTTCACCTAACAACAACCACAACTCCAGTTTCGGCGAAGCACCATCACCTCCAACTGTAGCGTTCCTCAGTCACACTTCGGAACATCATCGAAGCACCAACACACCTCTAACTGTGGCGTTTCTCAACCACATTTCGCGAACTTCGACCAACAGGTGCAGTTAAGGGTAAGATCTTAATCACTTTTTTAAGCGCGAACACTAAGCAACTCCAACTGCGACACGACTCTCAAATGCAGTGGTGCCTTAACCGTAGTTACAGGTGCAGTTAAGGTGTCCCATTCATATCTTCGTTCCCCAACCCCAGATCCAACATCCCCAACCCAGATCAAGGAACCCCAACCGAGATCAAGCATCCCAACCAGTAAGCATACCATAAAAACAACAGATAACAGAACCAAACAATCATTATGCATTATATACGAGCAGCGTCACACAATAATTAATATGGATTCCAAAGCTAAACTTCAGGAAAAATAACTACTACTATGCTACACCTTATTACCACAACAACACCACCCAACTACAATAGTAACACCACACAGTCACCAAATCAGGAAATATGTATGGTTTGCGGTAGTACAATTTTTTAATAAGGAAATATGAAAAGATATTGTTTTCTAAAATTTTATTGGAATAATGAATTTCATAAATAAATAAATAGGCGTAGTTGTCTCATTCTATCTTTTCTATCAAAATCTCCTTCTCTCTCTCTCTTTTAGGGTTTTGTATCGATTCTTGTTATTTAGGGTTTTCTCATCCCTTTCAATTCCCAATTCTCGATCTCTAGTGTTTTCTCATCTCTTGGGTTCTCTAGTACTTTGATTTCACTTTTTGATTTCAGCGTCTTCCTTTTGGGTTTTCTCAGATCTCTCAATCTCATACTAAGCGCTGTTCAATTTAGGGCGTTCTTTCTATCTAAGCTTTAGTTTCAAGAATGCCTCCGAAATCGACGAAGCGTGGGTCCGCGTCAAGCGCCTCAAGGAGGGGTGGCAGAGGGGGCAGGGGAATCTCCAAGGGTGCGCAGAGCCAGCAGCACCATGAACCTGCGGAAGAGGTAGTGAAGGTCGAGGAGAAGCAACCCATTGTTGTTGCTGAGGAGGAACAACCCAAGGCGATGGAAGAAGAGCACCCTTTGGTTGAAGAGAAACAGCTTGTGGTTGAAGAGAAGGATTCTGTTGTGGTGGTTGAGGATAAGGCTATAGATATGAACCAAATGGCTCCGGAGGCTGTGGAAGAAGCGTCCCATCTTGCTAATGGATTGACCGCCGTGAAAAGTAAGAATTTTTTCTTTTCTTTACGCTCCAATGATCGAGCCTTTTGGTTGTCTAATGTTTATTTTTTTGTTTGGCTGAGTATGGTGGTGGTGTTGTAGTTTAGGCTTTTGGTTGTGATGCTGAGTTGAGTTTGATTGCTATGGTAATAAATATTTTTAATTATAATTATGGTTCTTGATATTGCGTGATGATGATACTCAATACTTTTGATTGAAATTGTGATTTTGGTTTCATTGTGGTTCTTGATATTGTAAGAAATTGGAACAAATGGGATCAATGGGGTCATTCGTGGTAGGAATTGTGGCTGATGGAAAATTGCCCAATTGCACCTGCCCATGTGGTGACAATTTCACCCCAGTCTGTTGTACTGGGTGAATTTTGGATAAATTTGGTGCTGAAAAACTGGGAAGAATTTGCCGCAGTTTTGCTCCAATCCTTGAAATTGGACAAATACAGGACCATCAATTGGAACAAATCAATGCCGCATGCAGTTGCTGTTCTGCTCTAATCCTTGATATTGGGTAAAATTGGGATATATGCGGCTAATATAGCTGCACATGCCTCTCAAGTATAAAATCATGTTTACAACAAATTGGTTTTTGAAACATTGGTCCAAATTTTTTTGGGGTTCTTCTGAAATTTTGTATTGTTTTAGTTGTTGTTTGGGTATGCTAATCTGAATTTATGCTGGTGCTGAATGTTATATTTGATAGATGAGGGTCATAAGGTACTGAGGAAATTTAACCTGATAGTAAGAGAGTTACTGGAGGAAGTATTTCTTTGATGTGTCTTTAAATGTTAGTAGTTGTTCTTTTTCCTCTGTTGCAGTTGTTGGAAATTGAGATGGGGGGCTATTCAATGAGATGCATGTGCTTTGACGGTGATAGTTTAATTTTCAATCTGTTTTGGTTCAAGATTTTTGAGTTCATTTGTGTGCTAGTCTGCTGTGGTGGGAATAGTTTTTACCAGAATGAAGTGATTATGAAGTATGGACTATGTTGATTTAATGAGTATTATGGTGTTGGAAAAGTTTTTTCTTTTCTGATTGGAAACATTTGAAATGTATTCTTGACAGACAATGACGAGGATGTTAAGGAACCCATAGATGAATATGAGAAAGATGAACGCTTAGATTTGGAGGATAATGATCCTGAGTATGAAGCTGAGGAGTATGGTGGAGTTGATTATGATGAGAAGGAAATTGAACAAGATGAGGGTCATGATGTGGGCAATGAAGTAGAGGAAGAAGAGGCTGAGGATAATTTAGGAGAAGAGGGTGATACAGGTGAGGAAGAGGTTGAAGATGTTCATGACGAACTTGAGGGTGAGGAGGAGCATGAGCATACTGGTGAGGAGCATGAGCACCCTGACTTTGCTGATGTGGATGAAGAGGAACATCGAGAAGTTGTGAAAGAGAGGCGGAAGAGGAAAGAGTTTGAAGTTTTTGTTGGTGGCTTGGACAAGGATGCTACTGAGAGTGATCTGAGGAAGGTTTTTGGTGAAGTTGGGGTTGTTACAGAGGTCAGGTTGATGATGAATCCTCAGACTAAAAAGAACAAGGGATTTGCATTCTTGCGTTTTGAAACTGTGGAACAAGCTAAACGAGCTGTGTCAGAGCTCAGAAATCCTGTGGTAATTTTTTTTTTCTCCATGATAGGGTAGGCTAAAGAGGATGCTGTATTAAATCACATTTTTATCACCCCAATTTCAGATTAATGGCAAACAATGTGGCGTTACTCCTAGTCAGGACAGTGATACACTCTATTTGGGGAATATATGCAAGACATGGACAAAGGAAGCTGTAAGTTAATTTTTATTTTCTGAGTTTCTGAACTCAGAAACCAAGTTGTGTTTGATAATTATTTTTTTAATTCAAGTCTGCTGTTTTTTCTGATCACAAATGAAACTTCTGGTGCCAGTTAAAAGAGAAGCTGAAACATTATGGAGTTACAAATGTTGAGGATTTAACCTTGGTAGAAGATACTAATGATGAAGGAAAGAACCGTGGGTTTGCATTTTTAGAATTTTCCTCTCGTTCTGATGCTATGGATGCCTTTAAGCGACTGCAGAAGAGGGATGTAGTGTTTGGAGTTGATAAGCCTGCAAAAGTTTCTTTTGCAGATTCTTTTATTGACCCGGGTGATGAAATTATGGCACAGGTATTTTTTAAATCCAATTCCTTGGTTTAGCAAGGGTTTTTCAACCGATCCTGTGTACGTTGGTTCTCTGGTTTTGTTCAAGCTTATTTGGGTTGCTGTAAAATGGGTTCCAGCACCATTAGTGGCTTCTTTTTTTGCTGTCTATATTGTGGACTTTGGATATTGTATTATTCTTGTTACTTAGTTTCAAATTCTATTCACATTAGTTGTGAGCATTTTCACACAATTTTCTGCAGGCTTGGTGGTTACAATGTGTTTGCTTTAGCAACATCAATTTAAAACTAAACTCTTTTTTATATAAAAGAAGCTATTTTTTTTGTCAGGAATAAAAATTATTAATAAAAGAGGACAACAAAGGGCTACCTCAACCCTTTTACAGAAGAAAAAAACTATAAAAGAAGCTACTTGGATTGCTTTTATGGTTGATAATTTAATTGCTAATGGCTCTGCAAATTTTATTGAGTTTACAGTCATAGTGATACTTTATTACGAGGGGATAAACTATCCATATTGTGGTCTCTTGTGTTTAGATGCTAGTAGACCTCCAATTTACTGAAAGTATTTGTGTTGCAGGTTAAAACTGTGTTTATTGATGCATTACCTCCTTCATGGGATGAAGATTATGTTCGTGATCTTCTCAAGAAATATGGAGAGATTGAAAAGATTGAGCTAGCCAGGAACATGCCAGCTGCACGTAGGAAGGATTATGGGTTTGTTACATTTGGCACACATGATGCTGCTGTAAAATGTGCTGATAGTATTACTGGCACAGAGTTGGGTGAAGGAGACAAGAAGGTCTGTCTTGGATATTAAACAAACTGCTTATATTCTTAAGTTAAATGAGGCATTTTATAATGGGGTTTCTTCTTTCAGGCAAAAGTTAGAGCAAGGTTGTCAAGACCACTTCAGAGAGGACGTGGAAAACACATTAGTCGTGGTGACTATCGTTCTGGTCGAGGATCTGGAATGATGACAAGGCCTTCATGGAGCCGACCTGCTCCTCGTACTTTTACTCGTGGTGCAAGAGGAGTTGGAAGTCGTGCTCCACCTGCCAGACCAGTTAGTGTGAGAGATAGACGCCCTATCATGTCCATACCTGCAAGAAGTAGGCCAGTGCCTCCTCCATCTAGATCTTATGATAGGAGACCAGTTGGTATGTAGTATTCAGTTTGTTTTTTACTAGTTGATTTGGTTTTAATGATTGTTTATTTCTCATGAAAAAATAAATTGTTGTATTTATCTTAGCACCTGCATATCCAAAAAGTAGCATGAAGAGAGATTATAGTCGGCGTGAGGATATACCACCTCCAAGAAGTAGAGTTCCTGTAGATTATGGCTCAAGGGTGGCTTCTGAGAGAAGACCATCTTACAGGGATTATCCTGCCCGTGGTCCTGGTCCTGGCTACTCTGAGCTCCCTAGAAGCACATCTCGGGCTGCACCAAGGAGGGGCTATGTGGATGATGGATATAGCCAAAGATTTGAGAGGCCTCCACCTCCACCTCCTCCCCATATAAGCTACCGTGAAGGACGTCCCCGAGATTATGATACTCTGTCTGGCTCAAAACGTTCTTATGCTGCTATAGTGAGTATTATTTGTTTAGTTATTATAATTTGTGTAGTTATTATAAGTATAATTGCTCTTTTTTGTAACTGGATTTTATTCTCTAATTATTAAATGAAATCTTTCACTTATCACTTTTTTTTTAATAAGGATGATGTTCCTCCTCGGTATGCCGATACTGGTGCTCGCCAATCAAGAGCTCGATTGGACTATGACTATGGTGGTAGTGCTTCACAGTATGGAGATGCTTATGGTGATAGGTTAGTTGTTTGATAGTAAGGTTTTATGTTTTTATTTCTCCCTAAACTAATTATTGTCATTTAATTCATTTAATAGACTTGGAAGATCCAGTATGGGATATGGTGGTAGCAGCAGAAGCTCTATTTCTAGTCAAGATTCACATGGGATGTATAGTAGTCGACAGGGCATGAGTTATGGAGGTGATTTATATGCAATCAGTTTGATTTATTATTTGTCTGCATTATTTTGCTTCTTTTCTTACATTTTTGCACGTGTTGCTTGTCAGGTTCTTTTACTGGTGGTGATGTTGGTGGCTTGTACTCATCAAGTTATGGCAGTGATTACATTTCCCGTGGAAGTGATGTAAATGATCCTGACCTTTCTGTGTCTGTAGGACATTGTGCTATATATGAAATAGGTTTTATTTTATTCTTATGTATTGTTTTTCCCATGCTGCAGGTTGGTGGCAGCTCATATTCGTCAGTGTATTCAAGCAGGGGCGTGGGTGGTGGTAGCAGTTATATGGGTGGTGGAGGATCGGGCTCTTATTATTGAGGTAAGTCATATATATGATAAATTATCGGGTTTGCTTTTTGCAGACTACATCAGGATTCTTCCAATATAAGTGAATAATTTTTGAGAGATTTCCCTATCCCCGAAATAGCATCTCTAATTTTTCCCAAGGGCTGGTGAAGGTTGCACGCTGTGGTTACCAGTGAATTTATCTATGAACAGATCTGATATAATAAAGTGGCTGCTGTAGGATGACCGTTGAAGCTTATGCGCATTGTGATGCCTACAAATTTGGAGACAAAGGAACATTGCTATTTATAGCCTTTTTGGAATTTATCGCAAAATCTAGCTCTTGTCAATTCAAGCTATCTTGGGTCTTCTCTGGATGGATGTATTATCAGTAATTGAATTTGTGCTGTATGGACTGAAGTTAATTAGAGATGGAAAAAGTATTGAGCAGTGATGTGTAATTAAACCCTGATTTATGAAATCGTACTTGGATGGATACTATGACAGATTTACCCACAGCTCCATCTTCCTTTTCATTTGGACTGAGACCAGGATAGAGATTCTACTTGTTAGATTAAGGCTTCATGGATTTTTACCTGCTGAATTTATCAATAAGTTGGTTCTTTATTTTGAATCTCTAAAGAGATGTTTAGTTACTTTGGATGGGTTACTTGTTTTTGCCGTGATTTGATCAGAACAGAAGTGAACTAATTAGTGCTTTGTTGAGCTAGTAGTAATAAGAGCGCTACTTCAGCAATTAATGAAGTCAAATAATTAGTTTATTGGGTTTTATTTGACTTGGCGTCATCCTAAGATAGTAAAAGCATATTGCACAGGTAAAATATTTGTTGCTGCTGTGATTTGATACTTTTGAGGTTTTTGTGCTGAGGGGGATTTCAGGACAATGCTAAAGATGCATTGATGTCTTTCCTTAGTTAACTTCATTGATTTCCATAAATCATTTGTACAATGACATGGACCTCAGAAGATCAATTGCCTTTGCAATATCTTGGGGAAATGCTACAATCAAGAGATTAATAGAGTAGCAGATGAGGGTTGAGAATCACCTGTTACTGAGTTTCTGAAGTGGAATTAATTAAGGCAGGTTCATTATGCACCTCTGGTTGTTACATCCTTCCTGCTTAATTGTAGCTATAAACCCTATCCCTAAGGCAAAAGTTGTCAATGTTTATGATTTGGTTTTGATATTGTTCTATGTTTAAGACTTTAAGTGGGTGTTTCCAATTTCATACCCTGTTAGTATGGAGTTTCAAAAACTACTTTTGTTAAGGTTCTGAAGGAACTGAAGCCATTGCCTACGGAATGGGGTATTCCCTAAGTATGTTTTATTTGTGAGCTCGTTCGTTTAAGACTTCAAACCTTGTTAGGATTTGCGTTTTGGTAATTTAGATGATTTTTGGTATAATTTTGTTAGGTTTTGCGTTTTGGTAAATCAGATGATTTATCGTACAATTTGCTATTACATATAACATGGATTTCAGACTATTATCGTAGAATATTCTGAAGGGTCAACTTTAGAATTGTTAGGTGTCTACTTCAGTTTCTATTGCTCTCACTTCTTACATTTAATTATTCTTCAATTGGATGAGTGAGGATGGTTATCTGCTAACCTAAGTTTTAGTTTCCAGTTTGTTCTCTTTCTCTCAGTGCAGGATCTGAGATCTCTTCAAGCCCCGTTTGGTCACACTCTATGCATATATGGCACCCTTTTTTTAATTTTTGGTTTGATATCTTATATTTAGTTGGACGCTGTCACAGGTTTTTGTATATCAATGTTTTTTTCGATTGCTCATGCATTGTTACATTGTAAACTCTCTGCTTAAACTAACATGCTCGGCAGATTCCTGCATATTCCCCTTATCTAGTGATGTATAATTATAACTAAAGAAAACAAGGTTTTTAGAATTTAAAATAGTCCTAGCAGTTAGTTTTTGACATGGTGAAGTAGGTTCCAGATGAATCTGTGCCATGGTTTTTGCTTGTGGAAAAGAGAATGTTATTGTGGTTGATGAATGAAAGTGTAAGTTAACAACCCTCTGCCTTTATACCAATATTTTTATGCCATTTGCAGACTATAATTTTTTTTAATAGCAAAAATATGCTTGACAACTGATAGAGGTTTAATCATGTTAGTAGAATATGAAAGTAAAATAGGGATTGTATTTTCACATTTTTTAGGTCCCTTTTTGTAGAAAGCCGTAATCTTTTTAAATAAAATATTTTTACATTAAGGGTTGTTTGATTCAGTGTTAATATATTGCCATTCTTTCATGAATTCAAAACAGACAAAATTGTTATATAACCATGGATGTTAGAGAAGATATAAAGGTACAATTTGCATTATAATTGACTTTTCTCTCATTTTTTGTCGACTTTTTCTTCAGAAAATGTTTATTTAGTACCATATCTTTGTCACGTTGATGAATAAGAAATTGATCAACGAGGTTTTCCATGACAACAAACACGGTAGATAAAAAAAAGTTGTATTGTAACAACGACTTCTTTGAATTTTTGTTAGAAAAAAAACACACTCAATAAGATTTCCATATAAAAAAGAGTTTGTGATTGTATTAAATATTCTAATATTCGAATTCTATTTTATTGCATCAATCTAAACTTGTGGCTTATATTGTATTAATCTACACAGCCAATTATTTAGTGATGGTTTGATTATTAATTAAGATGGTTTACAACGTTGTCAAGTTATAGTGGTGATAAATAACGTTTCTTTCACAACACGAATTGAATATTATGAATATATTCTGATTCAAACTCAAAATTACTGATTAAATTAAAATAATTCATTGTTATATAATCTAGAAATATAGTGTACATCCATCATTAATGAGTGTTACCATGATCAATAACATCTCATCTTAAATAAAACTTACTTATAAAATTCTCAAGATAAAATCTATAATTACAAATTAGTTTAAAAAGAATATAATCAATAACTATGAAGTAACACAAATAATTTAGTTATAAAATTATATTACAAAATAAAACAAATAATATATATATATATATATATATATATATATATATATATATATATTAGTTAATCAGTTAATTAAAGATAATGTTTTTTCAAGATAATAATAATAAGAATATTAGTATTATAATATTTTTTCAAGATGATAATAATAATAAGAATATTAGTATTATATATATATATATATATATATATATTATGATTTTATTACATTATATATGAAAATTATGATTTTGTTAATTTTTATAAGTGTTAAAGTAATAAAAATTGTATGATAGAGTGTTACAATATCTATCTAAATAATTGTGATCAATATTTAAAAAATATTTTGATAAATTTTAATTAAAAAATAACATCAACAAATATCGACTAAGAAATATTATCAATATTGATAGTTTTGAATTTTTAACAATTGTTTTATATTTAGATTTTTTTTACATTTTTTGATAATGATAATATTTTATTTCAACAAGAAAAAATTAAAATTTAATAAATTGGAATTAATTTATCTAAATAAAATATTTAGAAGACGAATTAATTTGAAATAAAATCAATTCAAATTTAACATGTTTAATGAAATCAATAAACTTATTTTGCAACAAATTTCGTCTATAAAGAAGAGCATTAAACCTTTTCCTTATTCTTAATGACCTAAACGTAGATGAGAATAAGAAGTGCCAATTTATACAATAACAAAAAAAATTCAGAAATTAAATAATTAGTATTTTAAAGCTGCCACTCTGAAAAAGATGTTACCTAACCACCATTCCAAAACTTTAGGGTTTGTCTTAAATCTAAGAACTCAGTGATGGCAAATATTTAGAAATTTGAAGTTTTGGTAGCAATCATTGATCTAATCTTGAGGAAACAATACACTTACATATTATATAAACTGATTTTCTTTTGCATCTCAAATTATTGGGACAATATGATTAATGTACATTATATTAAAAAAGTAACAGAATGTTTGTGAGAACAACTAAATAGATCCATCCCAATTTAGTGAAAGACAAAACAAATATATAAATTAAGAATCTTAGTTAAAATCAATACTTTCTCAAACATCAATTTTTATATTTATTTAATATATATATATTTTTTATAATTATTTTATTGTTGTAATGTGTGTTAAATGATATTTTGATACACTTAATTCTTTTATATTCATTTTACATTAGAGGAAATATTTTTTAACACACATCTACACTCATTTAACACATTATTTCTCATTCTCTTATTATAAAAATCATGTCAAATGAGTGTAGGTATATCAATCTACCATTACCTTTTACATTATCTTTTCTTACTTTTTATTTTCTTTTTTATTAAAATATTATAAAATTCATTCTTTTAATATATTTTATCTATATTAAGTATATCAAATGAATGTAAACATGTATCATACTTATTCCTTAGTTCATTCTTCATGTTAGTGTATTTTTTAAAAATCACATTTTTATAAATTTTTGGAAAACCCAATGGAAACTTGAGAGGCTAAAATAACGCAATTTCAATACCAAGATATTAAAGTTGAAATATTAAGCAAAACAAAGTTAATTTTTTATAAAAAATTCAGTCTTTGCTTGTGGGGTTGTACTGAGACAACTATGTCCAAACTACCAAATAGTATAAGATACTCTCAAAAAAGACAAAAAATTATATATAAAAAGTAAAAGAAAAGTAAGAAGAATTAGAATAAAAAAAGTAGTTTACTTGCCAGTCTGTGATATAGATTCAGTACATTTACAACACTTGATGCATTGAGAAAAATGCATGGAATGAATCAAACAGCTAGCTGCTGTTGATTTTGATGAGAAGATTCATCTTCATTGAAGCACAACTGAGTTTTTAATGATTTTCCTGCAAAACTCAGAGGTTGCATCAGCACCATTTCTCTTTGAAGATGAACACAGTATGCTTCAAAGCTTCCTGGGCTCACATTCATGTGAAAACCTAAACCAAACAGAAAATCCAACTCAAGAACATTCATCTCTCTTTTGCTGATTCCCCCAACTTTCGCATAGTATGCATTGTTGTAGTACCTGAAAATCATCAATGTCATCAAAAATCTTTCTTAGTCTTCATATAAATTCAGTTTAAATTGAATTAGAGTTAAAATTTATTAAAACTTATGAAGATTCATTTTCATTAACACAGTATTTATTTACCTATATATGTATATAATTAAATAAGAGATATTTGCTGGATATGTGCAGTAAACTAATGGGGATCACATGGGTGATTGTCTCTTATCAATGGAAAGCCAGCTGGCCATAGTATTTTTCACAAGCAACATTATATTTTTTAAGGAAATATTGTTATCATAAACACAAACTTTACGTCAGAGAGGATCATACAAGATTAAAAAACGCACCCCAAAAGGAAAAAGATATAATCTTTTTTGGGTAAACTACAATTCACAATCTGGGCTTTTAAGAACTTTCATTTTTCTGCAGGTAACTGTAATTTACAGGAAAAAACTAAGAAATAAGAATAGAGAAGTAAGACCAAGATCATTCATCATTTGTTAACTTAAAATTTTCTCTAAGTTTCAGAAAAACAGTTTTTGAAAGTCTGTCAAGAACATTGAGACAGTTATAATGGATGCTTGATTTCTATACGGAAAACTATTTTCTAACATTTTCAAAAACCTCTTTTCAAAGTTTTGAATGAAAAATTGATCCTTAAGAATTGCATCTAACTCAGAAAAAATACGAAAACATTCCCTTCTAATAACTTTCATAGCTTCTAAACAACCAAAGATTTTCATCAGCAGTTATTACACACACACAGACATCAAAGTTTCAAAATTTAGAAAACTGATAAAACCCAGAATATGAAAATCTGTTTTTTCTTTATTAGTTTCGACCAAGAACATCTCCCAACTTAAAAAATGAAAGATTTTTCCGATCTCATCAAAGGGTAATTCTCCATTCATGTGATCATGGAGGAAAGTAGATTCTGTTGAAGTGAAGAAAGTTTTGAGTAGTGAGATAGATGAGAGAAAGAGAGACTGACATGTCATCCATGAATTTGGCAGCTACCATGACACTCGTGATCAACAATCTATGCACATTGAAGGAGTTGATGGGGAGAGAGGGTTGTCTCTGAGTGAAACGATCGAGGTAGACATAAGCAACGATGAAACACGAAGGGCTACAATTAGCGTACTTGAAGATTCTTTCAAGGTAGTTCTGAATTGAGATGTTTGGTCGTGTCAGGCCATGGAACACTGAGATCTTGTGCTGCTGTTGAAGCTTCCGGTTTTGATCGTTTGATTCAGCTACCTTTTCCAGCATGGAGGAGAGGAAAGTGATCACTTTTGGCATCACACTTGGACTCTCCTCCTCTGCCATGAACACTATCACAAGGTTTTGATGTAACAAATGTTTCAATTTTTCATGATGTGGGTTCTGTCTATATATATATATATATATATATATATATATATATATATAGAGTCAATTTTCTATGCTATGCTATGCACAAGTTAAGTTAAAAGCAACATGGTCCACCATATATAGATAGATAATTCCATTATTTAAAGTATGTCTTGTGGGAAGTACGATTTCTAATTATGTGAATGGAGAAAAATTTATTTAGAAAATGAGTTTTACTTTTGGTGACATCTTAATAAAGAGAATAATGTTTTTTTAACAATTTTTCTGATAATTTTTTTATCATCGTTTATATAATAATTTGTGATTGGTACGTTTTAAATATATAAATCAATAAAATAGTAACATATAATTTATTATTAAAAAATTATTAAAAATAGTTTTTAATATATCATAGTTCAAAAAATAATTAGTCTCACTGTATAAATATCATTGCTTAAAAGAATATATGTTGGAGAAAGTTATTATAAATATTTTATTAAAAGGTTAATTATGTAATGAGTTTTACAAGATATTTTTCTATTGAGTTAAGACATAATATTAACGAGGTTAATTTAAGAGTAACAATATTTTCAACTTAAAAACTTGGAGAGAATAAATTTGAGTTTTTTTTTTCTTATGTGAAATTTATACTTACATTTAAATTTTTAATATTATTAATTTCTTTTTTATACTTTAATATAATAAATGACTTGTTTTTATTTTGTCCTCTTATTAAACTTATATGTATTTGGACCATGTGATGGAAAAAAATGTTCACGCATGTATGAAAACAAGGCGGTGTTCTTTTCTTATAATTTTTAATTGCATGAATTTGGTCTCTTTTTCCCTCTAATTTTCAATCTCTCAATATTCTAATTATGTAATTTAATTTATCCGATAACCTAACTTTCAATGCTTAGCAAAAATGTTGATGTTTTTTTAATCGTGCAACTTTATTTTAATTAAAGTGTCACATTAATATTCCTTAACAAATACTATGATAGAGTAAAATTGCAATCTTAGAAAAGTAGGTGAACTAAAATTACAATTAATCCTTTTATATATAAATATAGTGAGAGAAAGAGATTATAAGAGAGAGATTGTTAGGGTGATGATGGAAAAATGGTCCTATTAGTTTAATTAGTGGCTTACAAGTTGGCACATAATTGGTGGTATGTGTCCTTTTTGTGGGGTTTGAGATGGGTAATGATTTTGATTTCCTTTCTCCAAATTAGATTAATTAGTGATCTAATTTATTGTTTATGGTTAATTTAATTTTGTGAGGATGGAATTAATGGCATGTCATATGTGATATATACCCTTGCATGTGATTACATGTGGAGAATTTGAGACTCTTGTGTAAAGGTCCCACCATTTTTAGACCCTTGCATGTGTTTATATTCTACTTCAAGTGGCTTACATTACATGAATTTCCTATGTTGCTCCACACCATAACTATACTATGCTTTTCTTCTTTTATTTATTTATATATTGCATTCCCTTAGATAAAGGAAAAGACTATAGAGGTGTGGTGCTTTTTGTTAAAAGATTGATTATATTTAAGGCTTTGCAAGCTATCCAACTTTAATAGATTAGATTTCTTTTATAGATTTTCTTGATGTATGTTTAAATTTAGAGCAATAATCAAATATGTGAATAAAATATATGGAAAGTGTTAACTTATTTTTATTTTCTCACCAATTTTGTTTGCTTTAGCTTCTGATATTATTTTACGAAAATGTTTAGTAATTTTATTTCTATATTTAGATTTATAATTCAATATATATAGTATTCTTGTCGTGTTGAGTGGTACATAGCAACCAACCCTATGATCTTGAGGAGCAAAGATTCTGTCTAAAATCCAACATTAATTGAAAATATGAAAATGAAAGTTTTTGGAGACTTTAGAGACCGACAAAGGCTGCATATCTCCTTCAGTCAATGTGAAGCAATTTTGAAAAAAGAAACAACAGATAGAATGCAAGAAGAAACAAAAACCTAGTTGGAACTATCGACTCTATTTGCAAATTCCAAAATACAGACACAATAACCTTTTCCAACGTCTGGATCCAATCTAACGTCCCACAAAACCATAAAAACACTAATTTCTGTTCCATGATATGCCCACTCTGTAACTAGGGTTTAAGTATCTAACCACCCCCGTCATTCATATTATATATACATATACATATATACATATACATATATATATATATATACACATATATATATATATATACATATACATATATATATATACATATATATATATATTGTATCGTAGGGATGAACGACCTAGAAAAGAAAAGGTGAAACATCACTCGAAGATGGACGGTCCTGAAACAGTCAGGATACCTATGTCATACCTATGTCAAAAACTATAAATAGATGTTAAAGGTAAGATGTAACTCATCCATTTACTTAGCATTTAATACTCTTTTATTGAACTTTTGTACAAACAATTTGTTGTCTTTAACATTCGAGAACCTTTAACAGATACACCTTCAGACTGGAGAGTAAACACGAAGACTGAACTAGATACCGAACGACTTCAAAAAAGAAATTGTATAGATATTTGAAATGACTCGATCTCATATCCAAAATATATATATATATATATATATTTAACATTCGAGAACCTTTAACAGATACACCTTCAGACTGGAGAGTAAACACGAAGACTGAACTAGATACCGAACGACTTCAAAAAAGAAATTGTGTAGATATTTGAAATGACTCGATCTCATATCCAAAATATATATATATATATATATATATATATATATATATATATATATATATATATAATGATTTGGTTCAGTAAAAGTAGTAAAATATTCATCTAAACATTTTATATATGAAAAGTGTTGTTTGCAATTACATGCTTGCAAGTGAAAGAAAGTGGAGTTTGTCATTGTCCAAAGTTGGGAGAAAATTAACCTAAACACGTCTTCTGATAAAAGTCATTCAAATCTAATGTTTAGTGAAATTGTAGTTTGTGAGATCTCATGATTGTTTTTATATAGGACAAACAATTCTTTCGGTCTTGTAATTAACCAATTCAAAACAAAATCTAAAGGTATAATTGGTATGCCATTTTATATACTTGTTATTTTAGAAAATCATTTTAGTCCATAATTTAAACCACTTATTATTATCATTATTATTTTATTTCTTAAACTTAATCCATTATTATTGTTATTTTATTTGAAATTTACATTAAAATAAGAATAAGTAGATAAGTTTAGATATTATTATTGCAATAGGAGATTGAGTTTATAAATGGGTTTAGAATATTGAAGGTTATCTAAAAACATTGAACTTGTTTGGTGACCAAAATTCCTTTTATGTTAATGAAAGTAAGTCTTTTCTTTTTTGCACTCCTAGAATTTCCAACTGCACCCTGTAACTTTAAAATGATATGAAATACAGGATAGGATTTTTAAAATAGAATTTTGAGACAAAGCTTTTCAGAATGTGCGATATACATTTTAAAATGAACTTTCCAAAATAAATTTTCTGAAACATATGAGACAGGTTTTAAAATAAGATTTATAGAACAAAATTTCTAGAATATATGACATCTTTTGGATTACACTTTTTGGACCAAACTTTCAACCAAACCCATCATTTTATTCTAACATATTTTGAAGGTTATTTTCATCTGAAATATATGATAAGGTCCAGGGATTTATATCATAATAGTAATGAATAGTAGTTAGGGGATTATATATTTTATGGGGTTGCAGGAAGAAAAAAAGCGGGTGCAAGAAGGAAAGCCCTTTAAAGTACTGTCAGGATCCTAAAGGAAAAGCATTCCAAAAACTCATTATGGGAGTTTTCAGAAAGGGTTTTTACTTCCTGCACACCCACAATTTCATTGCACAATCCCTCATACTTTGGAAATGACCACTCTGTCTTTGGTAAACGTTACATCCAGATTACATGTTCTGGCGACTTTGCGAAACAAGCTTTCTAGAAATTTTGGAATAAGATTTCTGGAACAGAATTTCTAGAACAAGATTTTCCGAATTGAAATTTTCGGAAGACATGAAATATTTCTGAATAAGCTTTTTGGAATGAAATTTCATGAACAGAGACTTTTTGAAAGAACTATTTCTGAGCACGCATAGACACATCAACATCTTTGAAAGAACAAGGTGGAAGTAATGGTATATCCAGAAAAGGTACAGAACCGCAGAGGCAAATCCTAATGTATCGGAAGTATGCCAGATAGGCTAAGATTCATCTACAACAAGATACATTGACTAAGATTCAAGGATGCCACGTTTGATTCCCAGTTGATATTGCAATAAATGGGAATCATAAAATCTAAGTGAAGTTGGTAAAATCAGGGATGAGCAATGTAAGACTATAACAAGAGACAGATAAAACTTGGATGCAGCAGAGGAAGTTATTTGCGAGTAGCCATAGCACAGCAGCAGGGTGGAAACTAGCTGCAACAACAAAGGCAGGTTTCACTGAAGATGTAGAAACTGGAGGCAACAAGTCTCTGCAGCAATGCAGTAGTAACATCTATGCTGAAGCACAAATATGGTTTTGCTGCAGTTCGACAAAAGCAATTATGCAGAGAGGATGAAGCACACCAAGTAGAGTAGGCAGAAGGCATGAAGAAATTATTGAGCTGATGTGATAGCCATACATAAACACATCAAGATTTGTAAAAGAGAGATTCGACAAACAAAGTAGGATAAAAAAACTTTTTGATTAGTTATGAGTATAGATGTAGGTTGTTGAATGAAATACATACAAATGGTTTTTAGAGGTAATTCTGGTGAGGATACAAATTGTATTTTGTATAAATCTTTGTATTATATTCTTCTTGTCGTTTACAAAACTATATATACGGATTAGAATACTCCAAATGTTTCGCTTATGATATAAATATACTAATCTTGCTTAAAAAGGAAATAGTCTTGTGAAGATTTCTTTAGGCGCAACTGTGCGGGTATATTGAAGAGTGAATACAAATATTAAGTATTTACCTGCAAACAACATACTGATGGTTATATCAGTTTATCAAATGTGAATGAACATGATTTACAGGTTAATCAATTGAAACAAAAGAGTTACAGAGCCAGAATTTCTAATTCAATGCAGATTAACAGAATTACCTACTCGCTAAAATGGAAAACTGGTGTTTTGATATTACAGAACCTGAGATTGGGGTTAGAAATCAAATTATGTTTTAGCAAAACTCCGATTGATGCAAAATAAAGTAAAATGAATGCAAGAATACAGAATTTGAATTGGAAAATTAAAGTCAATATCTGAAACCTCAATACTGAAATCACCTATCTACATAACTAGATTAACATGATGCAATGTGAGCAGTAATTTGATTCAGCAAATTGGAATGGAAATTTAAACATGCGAATTGTAAAAATGTATTATTAAAGAGCAGAACAAGTTTACGGCAATAAACATAAACTGGTAGTGAATCAGAAATGAAAATCTTACTTCAGTTTTGATATGCTAAAAGCTAGTTTTGTTTTTCAAGAAGACATCTTAGTAATTAAAGCTCACTTTGAAGTCTTTAAATTCAGGTTCTTACTCAGAAACCGAAACTCAAATGTGCGAAACTAGAAGTTTACTGCATCAAAATTAGAAATTAAAATTTTTAATGCTGAATGTAAAACAATTAAAAATCTGGTGCAAGAATGAAATTTTAAAGTAAGAACTGAGTAGAGTCACGAAAAACAGTAGAAGGCAGAGCAACAGAATGTAAATATATAGAGAGAGGCTTTCTTAAGAAATGATTAATAGCTGAGATACTGATATTTCACATACTCAAACCTTTGTTACAATATTGTTTTGCAAATGAAATTATGTAAAAAGCAAGATACTACTTGTGCAGGAATCTGAAAACATGTTAAGCCAACACCAGAGCGAAGAATGCAATGAACATAACAATTATCTGCATAGGAGTGAACCTAGCTCCAACAAGAAGCATAACAGTAGCAGCACAGGCAAACAAAGTAAAGCTCAATATTGCTATGATGGAAAGCCTAATTGGGTGACTTGGTTGAGCTTGGAGAAGTGGTTTGCTGTATTTCAGTGACAATGAACACAAAGCTTGGAGATACTTCAGGTAATTGTAGAACCAATTGATAACAATTTATCATTGAAATTGAATTCTATCTTTATTATATTAATTCCCTATTTCGTTAGACTTGTTTCATGTATCTCACTAAATACTATTGCTAAATATAACTAACACTTAAACTATTTAATTTATAGGTACCTTTAAAAAATTAAATTTAGGGTATTGGCTAAATGTTTTGAAATATGAGAATAACATGAGAATTATATAAATAATTATAGGAACTTGTTGGTTAGATTAGATTCCATTTGTTTAGATATTTCTTAAAAAGAACTTCTATTCATACATTTTTTAATTTTTCTTAAATACTCCTTTTGTTTACCTTATATTTAGCCATGATATTAATACAATTTTGTGCCTACACCAAAAATCAACAACCAAACTTATTATTATCTCATAACATTATTGTCCCATACAATCCAAAATTTGTTTTAAAATATAATACATTCTAGATTATATTATTCAAAACGTATTTTCAAATCTGAAAATAGTTTAATTTTTTATTAATTTTTTCAATAAAAATAAAATGGTCACTTAATCCCATCTATGGGGTGTATAGGGAGAAAACACGATGTGCAGTAAGCAAAGGCCATTTTTCTTTTAATCGGGCTTGTGAATCCAGTTGGGGGAAAAATAATGGTGTTAAATAGGGTTCCATTTAGTTTGGAGCATAAATAGATGAACTTAGGCCATGAGATTGGTGATCTCTAATTAAGTAATATGCATTTAAACATCGAATGATGTATTTAAACATTCAAGATTATGTTAATTTAATCATTGACTATGGCATACTCAAATATGAATTACATTTCAAGGAATTTAGTCTCTATAAATACTAGTTGTTGGTATATTTTACTCCATCCCTCCTTAATTATAAGATATTATCCTAAAAAAATCAATTTTGTTTATCGTTTTATCTAATTATCATTTGCTTTAATTATTTTGACTAAAATAGTATTTATTAATTATTTTATTTTATATATAATAAATATTATAAATTATTATTTTTTTCTCATTTATGATTGGAGATGTAAAAAATATGTGTACCCATGAATATGTGTGGATAAAATCTATTATGGATATTAAGTAAATACTTCAAAGGAATACGAGTGGATAAGGAGTAAGAAATAATTTAAAACTTACTTATAAACGTAGGTATTGAAAATATCCATTAACCGCAAAAAAATAAAAATAAAAATAATATAATCAATTTCAAGTAATTATGTCAACTATCTTTATGTCTTCGTCTTAGGAGTCCGAGGGAAGACGAGGCCGAAGGTATGCGAATGACGCTTCTTATTCGATATTGATGTCATCCTCAACCATCGAATTAGGCGAGATTCGATGATCCGCAACATGCAACTTTTAATCTTCTGGAGCACGCGAAGATCAACATGCCATGTGTCTTTATCTCAATGGCCATGACTTTCCTCCAACGATCATATCTCCAAGAACTATAACAAACACTTATTGACTGGTTGAGGGATAGTCGAACAACTGGGAAAGACCATAGCACCTTCGAAGGCAACCGGACAACTAAGACAACTTTTCATCACAAACCCCCCTTCGCCTATCACGATAGACTCAGGCTTGGGAGTCTTGTGTACTATATGATCGTTTGGTCAGTTATGAACTATATTGTCCAGACGGTCAACCATACCACAAGCTACTCTCGCGACATGCCAACAAGCCGACTATGGAGATATTAGATCAATTTAAGACAAAGTATAAGTATCAATTGAGTCATAATTAGGTTGTCACTAATCTAAAACTCATTCCGAACTCTTTAAATGGTAAAGAGATAAATGATTGTATATAATAAACATTAAATACTTGAACTACCAAATTTTTAATGACTTTGACTTTCAAGTATAAAAAACGAACTTTCAAGTATAAAAAACGAACTATAACATGAAAACAACTATTCAAAGCCTTTAATAACTTATATAACATTGGACTGTTCACCTAGACAATCAAAACATTTGACCATTCATTCATGCTATATATATATATATATATATATATATATATATATATATATATATATATATATATATATATATATTATTATTGCTTATCAATTACAATGGATTAAACTAGTGGGTACATAATGTATGTATAAATCGTGCCTATTAAATTATTAGAAAATTATTGTGTCATTTCTAGTATATGGTGGACATCTTTTGTAGGTTTGGTAAAGTTTATGCTAAAAAAATCACCAAAATCTATTATTCTTTTGTAGACCCACTTGGAGGAAACTATTGAATAGACTTCCACTTAGTTTGGATCGTAAGTACATGAACATTGGCAGAGATTGGTGTTCACTAATTAAGTAATACGCATTTAAACACCCAATCATGTATTTAAACATTCAAGATTATTTTTATTTAATCATTGATTATTGCGTGCTCAAACATCTAAAATTACATACTTTCTGTAAATACAAGTAGTTGTTGCTATACATCACTCCTTAATTATAAGATATTGTTCTAAAAATTCAAATTTGTTTATCGTTTTTCTAATCAATCATTGCATTAATTACTTTTGACTAAAATAACCTTAATTATTTTATTTTATAAACAATAACTACCATGAATTATATATTTTTTTTCTCCCTTACGAGAATATAAGAGAATTCAGGGGTTTTGTTTTAAAAATTAAAGCTTCCTTACTATTATTTTTATTTCACGTATGCTAGGGTAATTTTGAAAAATACATGATAATTGAAAACAAGTTAATATTATTAAATAAATTAACAAACTTCTTTTCAAGCTTGAATTAGTTATCTATTTTATGTTTAATTAAAGATGGAGTAAGTTAAGAAAAAGTTGTCCATTAACCAAACCATATATATTTATCTAATTCCAATTTCCTAGTCATTTCAACAAATATATTTCTAAGATGTTGTCTCAAACTCGAAATTTACATTTCTTAAATCTGAAAGAATGTTGATTTTCTAGGACAAACATAAATAAAACATATCTTATCAAGATAAACATGAATAAGAAAAACACTTGTCCATTGTTGGGTTTGCATTGTACTTTTAGATGCATTGTACGTCTACAACCACTTGCATGGAAATATGATGGGGATGTGTTGATGATAGCTATAAACCTCTAGTGAAAATGATAGGTATATATGTCTCTTTATCACACATGTATAGAACAAGGACACATTTAAAAAAATAATAATTATATATTTAAAAGCATTTTATTTATAACAATTTGATGATGTTATATTGTACTTTGCTATATATTGGAAGTCTTACATCGACTAGAGATAAGACCAATTTATAATATATAAGTGAGGTGTAAACCTTATCTTATAAACCAGTTTTGTAGGATTGAATTAGGTTTAAAAACTACTTTATAATAACATGATCCAACCAAATAAACTTATCCTATATTTGGTTTTAAAATAATGATATGTATCATCCTTGATTAGGACAAAATGTTGCAAGGAAACTTTAACATGTACTAATAATTCATATATTCATTTACGTAATTAAAATGATTTAAATTACTATACTAGGTTATTAGTCAATCCAACTTTATTATAGAAAGAAAATAAAAACGTATCATTAACCTTAACGATGTTATTTGAATATATTAAAATAGATTTGATATGAGAATAAATAAAAACAATGTGTTACTATATTTTATGAAACACATGTATCTAAAATATGTTAAAACATTAAATATAAATATGTTTTTGAATCTAGATATTTTATGTGGGAAATTAAATGTATATTTGGTCGAATTTTTTTATAAAAGTTTTAGGAGAGAAAAATATAAAGAAAAATTAAAATTAACTTTTCTTTTATATGCTTAAAATTAACTTAAAGGGTTGCTATGATGCTAACAAATCAAACTTTAATGGGTAAAATTTATAAGGATAAAAAGTTACATTGAGCATAGTATTGAAAAATTAGTTTCATTAATTATATGTTTCTTTGATATGGAAATTATAGGCATGTATGTTTTTTTCTACAGGGACTCTCTTTTGGACATTATTAACATATATGACAGCTCACATAAAAAAGCTTTTCACATATTCACATCATTCACCTTTTTCATCATAGAATCGAACGACCAAAAACAGTGAAATTTAGAATAAATTATTGCTACTTCAACTATATAGTTATGTAAATGAGGATTTTGGAATCACTTATCATTTTTAAAATTAGAATTACTGTTGAAAAAATATATATTCTATTATAAGTATAATATAACTCATCTCGAAGATATTTGAGTGTGGAAATTTAAAGAATGTGATAATGAGTAATAAAATATGTTTAAATATCGATTAAGATAGATTTTATAATTTTTGTATGATATTAAGATAGTAGAATTTATGGTTAATTTTGTAAACTTGATGAAAATAATAAAGTTTAGAAAGTTTAACATCATCTAAGATAAATTATGAAGTGTATGTCAATGACTATATAATGTATTTAAGATCTATAGTGTTTCTTATTTCAAGTCTGACATTTTAAATTTGTATTTGATTTTTTTTATATTCTTTTGACAAATTTTTATATAATGTTATTTTTTAGTTGTGGTTAGAATGATTATGTTTTTTTTTTTTTTGAATTGAGAGTTCTTCTATTATTGGGTTGATTGTTTTTACGACACATTTTTCATCAAATTTAATCTTACTAATTTAGTAAGATGAAATTTGTCTTTCCTTATATATTATAATTTAATTTTATCTATTAATAGAATCTATAAGAATAAAAAGTGTTATATTTGCTTTAAAAATAAAAAAAATTTATATTTGCTTAAAAATTTAAAAGTATTTTATTTGCCTTAAAATTAAAAAGTGTTTAGAAATGTATGTGTTACATATTGAAATTAATGATGAACCACGTATCAGCGGTTCATGCAACATTTCTTGGTTCCATTTGTTTCATGTTTAATGATTAATATATATGTTTTACTTTTTAGTTGTATTAAAAAAATAATACTTATACAAATTTTGAAAGGTAAAAGAATGTGTACTTCAATGAGAATTTTTCAAATATTAAGAAGAATAAATACGTCACTAATTGAAATAATTTTATCAAAACAGTTTCCTTTTTTTAAAATAAATATATCACTTTTAAGCATTACAAATAAATAAATTAATATATTATTTGGGGTAGATTACAAATAAGATTAGTAATCAAAACTAAAAAAATCAAGGTTTTATACGGAACCAAGACTGTAAATTTCAACTTAATTGCCAAAATTTTGGTGGACTGTCATTCTTATGGATCACACAAGAGTTTTTTTTTTAAGTGATTGAATTATTCTTATGTCACTAGCAATGAAAATGGATTAAAAGGAGAAAATAAACTACAAAAAGAATAAAAAAAACAAAAGGGAAGCATGGCAAAATAATGAATAAGAGGAAGAAATAAAAAATAAGTTTCAAGGAAGATTAAAAGAAGGAGACAAAAATAATTTAAAAAAGAAATAGAAACAAAAAAAAATGAAAGTCTTCTAGAAATTATAAAATATTCTAATGAAATTAAAGAGTATTGTAAAAGGCAAGTTTGATGTCTAAGGTAAGGGTGTCTATACTTTTATGTGCATGTGAAAAAGATATTTTAGTTTCATCGTGGATTTGATCATATAAATTAAGACATGAGATGATAAAAAGTTGAAATAGATTTTCATTTGACTTGGTACTATATTAACATATGAAAGCGCAAATGATGTTTATTAATGTGTTGTTAATATGTCAAGTATGTATATGGTGGAACACATCAACAATGGTCAATCAGGTCAAATGGTTTTTATTAGACAGTACTTGGACCAGCGTTTAAATTATTGGGCCAATAGTCCAGCAAATAATAAAATAATAGTATAGTGATTAAAGATGTTATGAGTAACTAACCGAATTTAAGATATTTGATTAAAGATATTTGATAAGCTGTTTATGAGTAACTGACTGAATCTAAAAGTAAGTTTGTTTTTATTTTATTGGATCTATAATAGTTTAGGATCCATGACATGACCTATAAATATAAGATCAGGGTCAAATGTCAGGTACGTTCAACTCACACTCCACTACGTCCAAATACTCAATAGTGATAACAATTCACTGAATATTCACTTGAGAGAGCAATCACACATCTGACTTAACCGTCGGCGATCAAGACCAAAAACAGTAATATCACATCAGAAAGATTAGTCTTTCAACCCTATAAATCCATACCAAAACATATTGTAATTGATAATTTTCACTGATAATGTTGTTAAAGAATATCTTTGACAATGTAACAATATAATTCGTAATATATATTATTGATTTTCTAACATAAGATGTGATACATATCATGTTTTGGCTAAGAAGGTGGAGGAATATTTTATTTTTAGGTATACAATTATATATTTTTTGATACATAAAAATTGTTGGCAGGAACAAAAATATTTATATTGAAAACCCAGCAAATTGCATAAAAAAATATATAAAAAATATACACCGACAAGTGTGAGAATAACATAGAAACCCCACTAGAAAATGAATTGCAATATAATTTATTTGAGTGCTGAACAAAAACTATGAAACCCACAAACCAAATCTTTGGAATACCTTCAGAACTGTTTCATTTTTGTTGCATAGCTGCAACAAACAAATATACTCAATATCTTATGGATACAACCTTTTTCATCTGTTTTTTATTTATTTCAGTTACTTTATTTCTTAAAATTAAGAAAAAATAATCAATGTAGTGAGTGCTATTAAATTAATTTCAAATTTATATATAAAATTTGTTTCTTACGTTGATGAGGCATGTTCTACTTTTTTTTCTCTTTAATTATTGGGTTTAAATTCAATCTTTCAAGTTAATATATTTTGTAAGACCCGCACTCAAGTTTTTTTTTTCTCATTTCCTCACTCCCCGACGAAAGAAATAACAAAAAAAAGGAAAATATATTCTATCTATTTTACCTCTGTATATTTTTTGTAGGAATTCAAAGTAATTAAGGAGATTTTAAAAAAGAATAAGTTTTTTATTTATTCTATAGATTTTCTTTTTCTTATTATTCTTATAATTTTATAATTGGTGGAGTTAGTTGATCTTAATTTATTTTATTATATACTAAAATTTTCTTATATTTGCATGTCTTGTTTAACATATCTGGATTTTGAATAAATGAAACGTTAGTTAATTGAAACTTTCTTTAGAAGGAATGATTATATGTAAGAAAAATGATATTATATCATTCGTTTAATAAATATTATATTTTAAGTTGAAAATATTTTACATTGATTAACATCACAACCAATGTAAAATTAATATTCGAACTTTCAACAATATCTATCATGTATGCTAAATTTTCAAATACGACCTCCCTTCCTTAGTAAACGACACTATTTTCACTAGTTTAAAAACCTTATTTGTCATTGACACACTCGTATTTGAAGTGCAAAGAGTTGGATTTGGATCAGGATCTATCTGTGATGGCATGACTCCCTTGTTGGAGAGGACCAATAGTGAATGAAGTTGCGGAAAACACTAGAAGGAGGTTAAATAGTGTTTCCGTAAATCTTTTCGAGGCTAATCAACTGATCGTGAGATGAATGATCCTTATAAACTATTTGTACTTACTTTATAAATGTTATTTTGTTGAATGCATTTTATATACATGGCCTTTAATTCATTCTCCTAGTGTTTATAGATGAATGAATCTTTATCAAAGTCGGCATATGTTGAAGGCATGTGTGTCGAGAAATTGGTTTCCACATGATCGTTTGTAAGATAAGTTATAACACATAAGCGTTTTATATTGGTTTACTCATTAGAACTACATCTAGTTCTCCTCTAAGATAACTTAGAGGGTTTCATTAGATATTCAATGAAGTACACATGAGTATTCTAACCATTCCTGGTGTCCTTAGTCACATAAAGCGTTTTATACTTGTAATAAAAAGTTACAAGTATTAGGATACCAATTTGATCATTTGGAACTGGCTTGATACACACAAATCAAGAATAAGAACTGATAGTTCTAGTATGGTGCTGAGGGCATGGAGTGGCATTGAGCGTCATGAAGTCAGAGAGCTACGAACTCTAGGGCGTTGAACGACTAGTTTGGATGCTGAGCGTTGCAAAGATAATGAGTTCTTTATATTTTGGGTGCTAAGGGGACACTCTAGGTCGCTGAGCATTGTGTTTTCTGTTTGGCGGCCATTGAGCGGTAAGAAGTGGCGCTAAGTGCCACTTCTCTGTTGCATGTCTGAACTTTTGTTTCTCTTAATTCGTTGAGCGAGTGACTTGCTCGTTGAGCGCTAGTCTAGTATTGGCCATCTATTTTGGGTTTTCCTTTAAGTTTTTTATACTTTCAAAAGTTGATTTGTTTAGAATGTTTTATACAAATTAATCATATTGATGAAGATATTGTATATGTTAATGGTTGATTAATATGGTGGTGTATGATGATATTTCAAGTATGATATAAAAGTGATAATGAATTTTGGTTATTGGTATGGTATCAATGTTCGGCATAATTTCGTGGACCTCGTGGTGAGACTCTACGGTGGCGTTTAGTAGTGTGTTGTATTGAAGTAGAGACTCAGTCTTGAAAGTTATTCTGACACTCCAACAATCATCTCATCTCAAGTAGAGAAAGGAGGGTTATGTAGTGAGGAGTAACAGGAGGTTCTAGTCTATGATTTGATTATTTGGCCATAGGTGGTAGACAGACTAACCTTGTGTTGTAGCTTGGGTGGACAAGTTGTTGCACTACTACAAGTGCAAAACTTGCCATAGTCTGACTTCAATACACATATTTGGATGGTCAAGTCTAAATGTTATGAATATGTTTAAGTTATGATTTGAATTGAGAATGTACTTATTATACATGGTTGAACTAAATTGTGATTGTTTCTTTGTAAAGTTTATCTTACCTTTTTGTTTTGTTTGTATGTTTGCTTGTGTTTCTCTTTTGTAATGATCATCTGATTGATGTGAGCAAATGATGATGTTTTAGTGGAGCAAGTATTGGGCAGCAAGGAAACTCATGTATATACAATAAGATTAGTTCTTATGTATATTTTGAGTTTTGAAAAACTATTTTAAAACAATTAGTCTATTATATAGGTACTCTTGTTTTAAAAAACTTGTTATATATAAAGTTTGATGTTATGGTTAAATTTGGATAATAATAACGACACTTTGTATGTTTTCTATTAAGTTAAGTGTTTTTTTTATTAAATATTTGATGCTCCCAATGTTAAAACTATTAAAATGGAATGTTACAAATAACATAAATATATAATATAGTTTATCATTTAAAATCTTGTTGTTTTTTAAATTTAAAATAACTTCAATTTTTCATTATCTATTTTTTATGTATTTAACGTTTGAGATTAAAATAAAAATCAGTGAATTTTTTAATAATTATAAAATATAAAATATATTTATAATTAAATTTGTCTAATATATCATGTGATCATACTTGTTGGCCAAATTTTCCTTTTTATTTTTATTTTTCCTTTTTTTCATTATTGTTCTTTCTCTCCTATCTTTTTGCATGTTTCTCTCTATTTCTTCCATTATTTATATCTTAATTTATAAAGTTGTTATTATTATTTTTTTTCTAAACCCTAAATAAACCTTATTAGTTAAAATGTGCTAAGTAAAAAACATTTCTACTCTATCAAAGTTTAATTTAGACTTTTTTTTTAAAATATCTCTATTCCAATTTCTTTGACTATATTTATGTGGGTTTGAAGGTTTTGTTGGTTGTATCAGTTAAGAAACGTTGTTCTCTCTGTTACTTCATATTTGTAGTAAACTAATAATACTTTGAAATGAATTAAATATAGAGTTAATTTAATTGCTTTGATGTTTTTTAATCATTACTAAAATAAACTTACCAAATAAGCAAGTGATATTGCAAGCCGACGATACGGTTCTATATAAACTTAGACAACTTATGATATATACTCCTTTTGTAACTGTCTTTATCTAATTTTTAAATACTTTAATTATGTAATTAATCCTTTATATATATTAAGAAAAGAGAAAAAATCAAATAAAAAGTCAATAGAAAATGTCTGATATAGACTCCAAAAACTCAGCCAGTGTTAAGATCAGACTTTAGCAACAGATTCTAAGATCAGATTAAACTCAAAAACATTTTTTTATTTATTTGAATTGTAACTCATTGTCTCATTCGAACCAAGAAGTTGTTTTGTCACTTTTGCTAAGGTTGTTTCATACTAGCTTGAGTTAAAAACACTTGATTTGGAAAAAAAAAAATGAACGAGCCTTATTAAGATTAAAGTTTATTTATTTAATTTAATTTAATTTATAGAATACTTTTCAAAAACTTACTAGAATTTTAAAAACTTAATATATGTATAAATTAATTTAATTTATGAAAAATATTTATTTTACACTATCCCTTCTAATTTTTTGTACAAAATAAATTCGTCCAACTATACACAAAAAATCATTAAAATTTTAACTTGAAAAAAAAAAAAAAAACTTAAACCCTAGTCTACCTTAATTTGAAACCAATTGATTTGATTTGACCACTGAAACTCATTGTAGATTCTCAAGAGAACAAATGATTTAACATTTTAATAATTTGAGAAAATTCTCCATCCAAGGAATGAGTGTTTGTTTATGTGTGTGGCCTTGGGAAGTTTTACCACATTGATTGGTATTGTTTGGTTAAATTATTAGCATTGGGAAGGCCACAAGGTTTGTAGATATATATATATACATACATATATGTCACATGTGTGACCACAAAGACCTAAAGTCATATCTTTCCAAGCTGTCCACTTGACAAAGAAGATAAGAAAGTGTCCAATGAACACAATAGGACAAAAACATGTACCACATTTTCACTAACATTGGAGGAAGCTAAGACATCCTTCATCATTGAGCAACATGCCCCTACACATAGTTGCTTCTCATTGGTCATGGCAACATCTCTCCACATGAACATTTTCAACTTTGTGACCCATATCATTCTTTTTTCAAATGGAATGCCATAGGCTAATGTCTAGATCATTGGTTAGCTTGTTGGACAACAACAACAAGGTTGTACCACAAAGTGAAAGCTACATGTACCCTAATTGGGGTGATGCCCTCATGTGAAGTGAAATGCCACATCATTCTATATCTTCCTATAAATTCTAGTGTCTTTATATTACATCAAATGGAAAACATCACCAATCATACTTGTTTTCCACAAACTTGCTTTGTGATCAATGTTATCTCCTTTTAAGCCTTCTTTCTTTACTTTAAGGTGCCATGTCTCATAAAACTATGAAAGGTAGCTTCAAAGAGGAGTTTTGGGTCTTCAAAGTTAACTAAAAGATATTGAGTTTTTATATATTGCACACATAATTAATCATTCATATTTTGTGAACTAACTTTTTTAATTGCAAGTTTATCTATCAATTGTATGACATGTTCTACAAAAATGTAACATTATCTTTTATTGAATTACACTATGTGAATATTCTATCATACTGTGAGAAAGCTATTAAACTTATAATGTTATTAAGTATGGAATAAGTATGGAATATATAATTGAAGTCCATTATGATAAATGTTCTAATCTTTTAAATATCTTAAAAAATTGTCGTTAGGTCAATTATTAGAAGGATTATTCATCTTGAAGCTTTATATTCTTTTATGATTTTATTCTTAAAAGTAACTTTGAAAAATTGAAAAAAAAAATATATATATATATATATATTTAAATTGTTTATCATCTTGACTTTTAAACAATGTTAGGCTATTAAATAAATTGAAAGTTAAAGAGTTTTTCATTTCTACAAATGGTATGAATATCCTAACCTAAGTCTATTGAGATGATATCATTAAGGTCAATTATTATATCTATGATACTCTTCGCTTTGGAGTTTAAAATTTTTATTACAATTTTGTCCTTAAATGATATCTCAAATATGGTATTGACCCTAATGATAACATCTCATAACTTAAAGTTGGAATATTGATGTCATGTTTAGGAGAAAAACCTTATATATTTATCAATTGTGTAACATGTTTTATATATCTAATAATTTTACATTACTAATATGTTAAAGTAAAAAACAATTTAAATACACATCTCTCCTTCAATCTCTTAAAACGTTTGTTAACAACAAAATTATAATAAAAAATATAAACTTAAAAAAAATGAATTTAATGCAAAATA
This sequence comes from Vigna reflexopilosa, assembly GCA_027742785.1. Taxonomy (NCBI): domain Eukaryota; kingdom Viridiplantae; phylum Streptophyta; class Magnoliopsida; order Fabales; family Fabaceae; genus Vigna; species Vigna reflexopilosa. The sequence goes on along the minus strand of CM050929.1, from coordinate 1,164,609 downwards.
TTATTTCAATAAATATGAGGTTAAAATAGTAAGTAATATATTTCTGTTGGTGTTATCTTTATATAATGTGATATAGTAAAATGTAGTTTGGATTGATCAATGTTAAATTTCATCATATTATTAAAAAAAAAGGTCAAAAATCAAATTCCAATTTTGGTTAACAGAATCAAATTATTTTACAAATAATTTAAAGTTCTTTTTTTCCCTTTTGGGTCACTAGATAGAACATTTTTAACCTACCTATAACTACGTTGCTCCACTGTTTGTGGGACAAACTTGAATGTATCAATATTTGGTCTCGTAATAATGCTGGACAAATATTATTTTTCAAAAGTTAAAAAAAAAAAGTATATATGATTGTGTTGGACAAATTAATGTGTATGTGATAGAGGTGCAGAGTTAGGTCTCTATTTTAAATTATTGGACATGACTTTTGTAAAAACAAAGGTTTTTAATGGTTTTGGGGTCTATTTTAATTGAAGAGATATGTCCACATTCAAGGTTCATAAAATTTGTGTCACTATTTAATATTATTTATATCAACAAACATTCCTACATAGCTCTTAATATAAAGTTTGTGTTTATTTATTTACAATGAAGAAATACCCAACATTTTCAAACAAAGGAGAGATATTAATGGCCTCAGCTATAGATATTAAAATTATTTTTATAAAAAAAATTATTTTAATGTCCTCTGTTAGGTACAAACAAAGTCTCACATCAGAAAAAATAAGAGATGAACATGTGTTTATATACACCTAAGATACCTCCATTGATAAGAGGCCTTTTGGAGTGGTACCAAAAGCAAATCCGTGAGGACTTGCCCAAAGCGAACAATATCTTATCAAATGTGGAGACTTATGTGTATGTGTGAGTGAGGAACCCCTCCCTACAAATGGTATCAGAGCCCATGGTTCAGGTCTGGTGACCGGATGAAGCCCTGGAAACATGAGAGGTGGAAGAGCAAGAGATGCTCAGTGTTTGACCATGGATTGTGAGAGAGAAGTACTCGAGGATAAGAAAGAAGACTTAGGAGAGGTGATCCTTTGTTTGGGTTTGCCCAAAACGGACAATATATTATCAAATGTGGAGACTTACATGTATGTGTGAGTGAGGAACCCCTCCCTACGTCCTCAACTAAAAATAGTTTTATATTAATGACCTCAACTAAATATTAAAACTTTTTTTATCACAAAATTAATAGTGAAGAGATAGAACTATATATAAATGATAATTCACTTATCAAAACAAATTTATAAAATGAAAAAAAAAACGTATAAACATATATTGATACTATTATATGTTATAAAATCAATCTTTATAAAACTTTAAGAATTTTGAAAGGAAGAAAGGTAAAATATTCTAGAAGAAGAGGATTCTACATACGTTATTCTAGACATTCTACATTTATTATAAAAGTGATGTAGATGTCATTGGTGTATAAGATAAAGACTTTCAACATTATGTAAGACTTGAATTTTCAAAGATATAAGTTTTAATAAATAACGAATGAAAATATTTTTTTATAACATAATCATTCTTTATTTCATAGATTACATTTCTTTATAATTTTTTTTCTTTATCTTTTGAAGTTTAAGTAATCGAGTTATCTGTTTTCATAATTAGTTTAATTGCTCGAAAGATAGCAATCCGAACATTTTTTTTTTATGAAAGTAAGTATTCAGTTTTATACCTAAACAATTTTACTAATAAGCATCTTATTTAAATTAAGGAGGATAATTAACTACATCTATTCATGTATTAAATCTGATAAGTGAAATTAAAGTGACTTGATTTAGAGTATGATTATACATATACAAATGGGTATAATTATGTGGAGATAATTATATATATACGTTTATTTGGAATTGTTGGAGAATTGAAATATTACTATGGAATTTAAAAAAACAATTATAATTATTATTTGTGTATAATAGGTGTTATAATAATTTAAAATAAAATATAATTGATAATAGGTCATACGTAATATTATATTACTCAGTAGCACTATAGTAGTGACTTGCTGAGTCATTAGTCATAAGGTTTAAGTTTAAGCAAGATAAATGTTGAGGCAATATTTTTTATTCTATTGAGATTTAAATTTAATGCTCAAGAGACAAAGTGATAGTTCATACATTAAGATGGATGGGTTGAAAATCACCAATAAGAAAATAATCTTTTTAAGCACAAATACACTTATAAATAAAAACAAAAATTTAAATAAAATTACATGAAACATTTAATGTAGTTTTTTTGTAAACATTTTTCGTGTAGTTTTTTTTAAATAAAATTGCAAAACAATTTTTTTTAAACAAAACTACAAATCCTTTTCATACAATTTTTTTAACAAAAATACAAATTCTTCAATGACATACAACTATTTGAACTCCTTATAAACACAAGAGACTTACTATTAGAGTAAGTGAGAGAGGGAGAGGTTGTATCAATTGTCTTTCCTTTTGTATCGATGCTACTCAAGAATGTAAGATTTCTTAAATAAGGAAGTCTTTTTCTATATGAGAGAATAATGACATTCTAGGAAAATGAGTTTGCTTAAGTGAAATATATTTAACAATGTTATTGTTAATTATTTGAAGAAACCTTGTTATATATATACTAGATGGATGTATATATTTTTATTGACTTTAGTGTAATATGTTTTATAGGACATTATGGTTTGTAAGGCAATCGCTGTAGTATGCAATTTTTTAAAAAAAAACAAAAAGAAAATAAAACAGGAATCCTTTTATATCAATTGTGTTTGTATCTAATGTTGAAAGTAAACACACATTTGTTATTGTTAGCAAAAAATTAAGCATAGAAGTTTTGATAATGTCCAAATTAAGTCTCAAGTACTAATTTTATAAAAAGACATTAATGAAGATTTGTTTTATGTGTTAAAGTTTTTGTAATGAGTAATTTTATGTATAGGGCTTTATTTGTTGTTGATTTCATGTATTGTGTTATCACAGAGAGGTTTTTAAAGGTTGTTAAAAACTCATTTTGTCTCTAGAATAATTGATTACCAGTTTGTGATAATCGATTATCCATAATCAATTAAGACTTATCATAATAAATTATCATGACTAATTGTTAGAGTTTTTAGGCATGTTTTTTGTCACTGTGCATTTATTAAATGTATAATCGATTACCATAAGTGGATAATCAATTATCACGCGAGAAAAAGTTGACAACGAATTTTTGGAGGTGTCCTTGAGTGAGATCTTTATATATTGGTTTAAGATTCTCATTCTAAAACATGAAAACTTATCTGATTGTTTTGTCTTGTGATGAGTTTGATCTAGAGTTTCTGTAAGCCTTGTGTTGTGACTTTGAGAACTTGGTGTTGGCATAGAACGAGAATTTTCATTGAGAGTGTGATTCAGTGTTGTTGTTATTGTTGAGTAAAGTCTATCATCTTTTGTGAAGATTCAAACGAAGTGTTCATCCTATGTGAAACATTTAGAGGAGGTGTTCATCTCTTGTGGCCTTCAGGGGAAGTGAGTTTCATCTCTTGTGGTAACAAGAGAGGTGTTTTCTAAACCCTTAAACTTGTCTTTTTGTGTGATTTTAATACTTTATTGGTTTTGTGCTAGTGGAAAGTTAATTTTCGTTTGGGATTAGCAACTGGACGTAGGATCCTTGTGATCGAACCAATATAAAATTATCTTATGCAATTTTTCTCTTTTCCTTACTTTTTATTATTTGTTAAGGAAATTAAAATCAAGAGAAAATTATTAAAGGCGCACGTTTGAGATAAGAAACCGATTCACTCTCATCTTGGTTTAATGGAAATATTGTAATTGAATGTTATGCTAATGCAATAGAAAATAAATAATGAATTATTAACATGTAATTTGAAATAAATAATATGTGATTTATGTTATGAGATGAGTTTGGATTTAAGTAAAATAAATATATGTATGGCATGGTGTGATGATTTAAAATTAGGATAATGATACTTAGACAACATTTTTTTGACAACATTTGAACATCATCTACGTGTCATTCTGTGATTGGTCCATGGTAGTGTTTATGATTATTATTATTGATTGTGGAGTAATTTTGGACCAATCACAGAATGACACGTAGATAGATGATGTTCAAATGTTGTCAAAAAAATGTTGTCCAAGTATCATTATCCTTAAAATTATATGAGAAGGTGATGAATGAGTTATGTATGATATGTTGTTCTTTGATTATTTTCTTGTGATTGTGTTTACCAATTTGATAATGTTTAATAAGAATTAAGATGAATGTAGTCTTTATATTATGTAAGAAAATATATGGATTCGAAAGATATGTATACTTTGTTATTGTGGTGTTTCTAAGGAGAAAGACTACATTGAGTACTTTAGTGTTATGCACTTATTAGAAATACGTGTTAGTGAGAAATCATCTTAAACTCTACTAGACTTATAAACTCATGTAGAATATTATAGTCTAAGTGGTGAGAGATGCAAGATGTTCTTATGACGGGATATGGAGTGAGAATTTTCTAGCGAAGTCATTCGTTAAACTTACCCTGTCGGGATTGAGATTGTGCCAGTGGTGAGAGATGCGAGAATTTTAAATGGATGAATTTAGTTCTTAAATTTTATTGAAGTTTTGTATTTGATAGATTTTTTTTTTTTTGCTTTTTTTAGTTGAGTTGTCTGAATTTATAAAAAAAAGTACTAAAATATATTTTGTAATTTCAAATTCAAAATCAATGTATTATATCTTCACATATGATTTTTTTTTATTATGAGTTAGAAAAATAAATGTTTTTGATTCATCTGCAAAACACCATCCCAATTGATTAAAATATAAGTGTACTAGTGTAACCTATAGTTTTATAAGTATTAGACGAGGGAGTTTCAAAATTTGATAAATAATGATAATGATGTTCTAAGTTAACTTTTAAAGTTATAATTGAAAATTCAATAGCTTTATTTTTTTATTTAATTAAAAAATATTATTTCTCTAAAATTAAATCTTCTCATTACACAAAGCATTGATAAAATTAAAAATTTGAATAAAACAACTAAAAACTGAAGGACTAATTTTGAATATAGACTAAAGTTACAATGTTTCCTTTTGACTGAAAGTTATAATACAATGTCCAATAATTTCAGAAACCAAAACAATAATATACATTTCTTCAAGCAATAATAATTATGTATTTAATTATAATTAAATGATTTAAAGAGTACTCTTTTCTATTTAATGCATTTGACTTTTATATTTGAAATTATTACAGAATTAATTATTTTAATGAATAGTTTTGGCAATGTGTTTGGTTTCGGCGTGGTTCAACAATTTTTAATTCTATTTTTACGTTAATATTTCTTTTATTTCTTTTTTTTTTGTTAAAAGCACTTATTAGAACTTTCTCAAACTAAAACATTTTATATTTTAAATCGATATAATTCATTTAATAGAAAACTTGACATTTATAGCACTTTTAATTTTTCTTCATTTTACAATTTTTTATATGAGAATATATATATTACAAATTAAGTTAGAAATACAAAAAAAAAATTATGATAGTTGAATATGTAAAAGAAAAAAACCAAAAAATAAATAAATAAAAAATGAAAAAATGAGACATCATATGTAAGCCTAAATTTAGTATGAACAGATCTAAAATTTAAATGTTATATTGTAATAACTTAATTATTCTACTGAACTGTGGTAAAAAAATTACTTTACCAAATATAGTAACATTTTATTTTAAAGATATATGTTTTAATTCTTTTAAAACTAGTGATTTTTTTTTTCATTTTTCATTTCTATAAAATTTGAAACAATTTTGTATTCCTTTTAGAATAGCTGAATTTTGATATTATTTTTTATAAAATGCAACTGTTTTATTTTCATTCGTTAAATTTTCTAATCACAATTTATGATTTTTTTTACATTTAATTTAAAATAGATAAACAGCATTTATTTTATAATATTAAAATTTAGGTATCACAAAATAACATTGTATTATAACAATAGATAGAAATACCCATAGATATTTTGTTTTAACACATGAGTTGTTAAGTATTAAGTACTGTTACTAAGTTCATACAATATTAAAATAAATAATAATAATTTTCAAATTAAAAACATTTTTTAAAGATTTATTATTCATATAAACATTTATAATTGAGTTTCTAAATATTTAATTTTTATATATATTTTAATTAGCCGTTTTTGTTTAATCTTTCCCAAATAAGTAACTTCTATTATTTTTATTAAAATTTGTATTAAATATATAGATCTAAATTTTGAATTTCTTTTTATTGAAAATTTTCCTTTCTAATTCGTTAATTCGTTATCTAGTGTACTTTAACAAAGATATTTCTTAAAATAATAATAAAACATTTCTATTTATGACAGCTTTGACCACAATTAATTCAAGTCATAAACAGTAGCAGCAGTACTCTTACTCGTTTTCAAAACGGTTCCGTTTTATATATATATTTTTTTTCTTTAAATACAGTGTCGTTTCGCATTGTTGTGTTGAAAAATTAATTCCATAACCAACCACTCTCTCTCACTGTCTCCCTCTCTTTCTATCTATATCTAACAAAACGCCAACTCCATAACCAAAACGACACACTCTCTCTCATATATACTTCATACACAGAGAAAACTCCTTCTCCTTCTTCCGTGAACCTGTAACTGTTTTCCGCTCTCTCAGATCTTCGCGCGGAACCTTTTGCAGTTCGAATCGCGTTCTTCGGATTTTCGCCAGAATGAGAGATTCGAGGTTATAGATTAAGATGCTATAGTATCAGTAATAGTAGCTTTTCGGAAAAGAAGAACACAACAATGGAGGATAGAGGAAGCTCATTCGTTGCTGTGAGGAGAATTCCTCAGGGAGAAACCTGCCATTCAAATTCTGGTAAATTTCAGAACAAAATAAAAAATAGGAAAACGAAAATGCTTCGAAGTTTCTCGTTTATTTTTTGTTTTTTTTTTCCGTTAATTTCGCTCTCTCTATGTATATTTGAAAGTTTTTTTTCATTGTTCTCTCTTCTGATAGGTTTAGTTTTTGTACTTGTACTTTGTATTGTGTTGTGTTGTACCTCATCTTTCCTTCTGCTTTTTTTTTCTCTTTCTCTCTCTTACTCTTTTCTGCAAAAATATAATATATATATATATATATATATATATATATAATAATTAAATTACCATTAATTATTATTATTACTATTACTATCGAATATATGGGCCGGGATCGGGATCGAACCGTTTAGAATAGACCGAATCAAAACGCGAGTTGCGTGATGTTTGCTGCTATTCTTAATTGCATTGGTGGGATGCCGAATTCATTTTGTTAAATTATTTATTATTTTATTATTATTATTTTGTATTTTGTTTTCAGAAAAAGAACTTGTATAACTTTTGCAGTTAGAATTATGCAAATTCAGATGTTAGTTTGTGAGGGTTGGTTGTTCCCCTAGATCTAGCGTTCGTGAAATTGGGTTTTGTTCGCATTGTGTATTGGAAAATGCTGTTCACGTACTGTGTTTGAAGCTGGTTCCAAGAGTTATGATTCAGAATAAAGCAGTGCGGAGATCTCCTATGATTAAGCGCTGCTGCGTTGGCTCCTTTTCATTATTATTGTTATTGTTAATGTGTGTTTCTCTGTTTAAGGGACGATGTGGCATGTGGGTCCACATCCAGGTATAGCCTTAGTTTCTGGATTGACCCTGTTGGGAACACAGAAACTACTTGTTAAATGTTATTGAGGCATTTAGGATTGAACAAAACTCAGTTATGATGAAATTCTTACTCTATAGGAAAAGAAAATAAAAAATTGAAATGAATTAAGGTGCTTCTACAAGTTCACCAGCTTATCCATTAGTTCATTTATAAAGAAACTCTTTCATTTGGCTTCTCTGGATGTTGATTTTAATTTATAGAAAAAGTTTAATTCATTCCATCTTATTTTTCTTCTTTTTCATTGGTGCTTGTTGAGAAGTTTATCCAAATAGAGCTTTTTGGTGTTTATTGTATAAGCGCTTATGTGTAAGTGGCTTCCACTATTGGTCAATGAATAGAACTTAACTGCTTTTAGGTTGTTTGATGTCTTGATAAGCTTATCTTGAAGATCTTGTTGAAATAAGCTGACAACAGTTTTATAGATAAACATCAGAAATCATTATCAGAATCTTTGTAACACTTTTATAAGTACTTGTGTCATAAAATAAGCCTAAATTAGTTGTAAATAAAGCTTTTTTGAGCTCCCCCTAAAGATTGAATGGCAGATTGTGTCTCTTTTGCCTGGCTATTGAAATTTCTGTACAGCCCATAAGGGACTATAGTTTGGGGAGATTGCAATGTTGGTTTTTTCACAATTTTGTATTACTTTTTATTTTAAAGCTTTCCGGTTACGTTTTTGAGTATTTGATTACAATAAATTGTAAATTTGGAAAGCTAAAAGAATTTTGCCACTTTCTATGTTGTTTGAAGCACTGCTTGTTGATCCATTTACTTAGAATGAAATATGTAACATAAGATAGATTTGGGTAGAATCTTCGTTGATTGCAGTTTTTTTTTGTTGCAGCTGAGGTTGTGGCGGGATCAGCAGCATGGCTTGGTCGAGGTCTGTCTTGTGTCTGTGTACAGAGAAGAGATAGTGATGCTTCTAACTCTTTCGATTTAACCCTCGCCCAGGTACTTTTTTTATATCAGTAGCAGATATCTCTTGTAGCAGTGTAAAGATACTACAATTTTTGTATAGAATAAATAAACAAATGAGCATACTATACATGGTATGCAATATAAACATTTTACGATTTAGGTTTGTGCTGAATGATGTCTTACCAAATAATAAACATACTGTTAAATTGTATTTCTGGTTACGTGTTTCTTTTTTATTTGTTTGTTTGTTTGTCATCCATATATTTTGTATGGTTTGGGAGTGCGAGGAAATTTAAATCGTGACTGCCAATAGCTTGTCAGTTGTTGTGTATAGTAGTACCAAGAAACTCGAACTCCCTCAACCATATGAAATTGTGGATCACTTTCTTACTTATTTTTCTGTTAAATATTGTTCTTTATAATTATACATGGTGTTGAATTTCCAATTCTCAGGAGGAATGCTTACAGAGGCTACAGAGACGTATAGATGTTCCCTATGATAGTTCTATTATTGAGCACCAGGTACCTTTGATATTATTACTTTTTAAGTCTGTGAGCAATTGTGTCAACCATTACGATGTACACTTCAATCTATGTACTCAGTTCTATCTGCTGTCGTTGGCTTATTGCTGTACGTGAAATCTTCAATGTCTTAATAGTGCAATTTACATATTTAGGATGCCCTCAGGGCTTTGTGGAATGCTGCATTTCCTGAAGAAGAGCTTCATGGCTTGATATCTGAGCAATGGAAGGAAATGGGCTGGCAAGGGAAAGATCCATCAACAGATTTTAGGTACCTATTGTCCTGGTGTTCTTCACTACTGAGCTCTTTCCAGCTAATATTGTTAATGACTTCCTCTATATATTTGGCAGGGGTGGTGGTTTTATATCATTGGAAAATTTTCTTTACTTTGCTAGGAATTTCCCGGTACGATATCTTTATGGGCTTTTCACTCTTATATGATTTGATAGATTACTTTTGTTGACCAAAATTAAAGTTTAGAATGGAAAGCATGATGAATGAGAGCTCATCATTAAGTAACATCGAAATTGTATTAGTATTTGAATTTCTTTCAAGAGAATGGGCCTTTAGTTATTAGTTTCTAATATTGAAAGGGACTTCTGTAGATATAATGTTATTGTTGGGTATTGGTTTTTGAACAATGGGTATTTCTCACTTTGTAACGATTTCAGGTGAAGTATGAATTCGTGTGTTTGAACTTTATCTATGATAGAAGAATTGTGGCCATATATATTGCGTACGGTTTGTGTTTGCCATATATTGCATATTCTCTTACTTTCTTTGAGATAAAGGTTCAGTAGCAAGTGAGATTGCAATATAAAGGGGAACTATGTTTCAATTAATTGATTTCTTTTTTTGCCTTTGTCTTTGTTTTAAAATTACACGTAAAGGAAGCTTTGAAGACTCTGAAAGTAAACATATTTAATCCTATTTATTGCTTTAGGCCTTCCATAATCAACAATGATATGTGGACACCTCAACCTCTTATTTCTTTTTCTCTCTTGCATCTTGTCATATCATAATACCTTTCTCATTATTATTTCTCTCCCTTCTTTGTCATCCTCTCTCAAGTTGTAGACTAGCTTTTGGTGTCCACAAAACATTATTGTTCCATAATTTACTATTGTAGCTAATCTAAAAGTCACTTTGGACATTTTCCTGTGAGACCCTCGGTACCGTATTAGTTCATCTTTGTAATTAATGTTGTTTTGGTCCCCGATAATTACAAAAGTTTTTCTTAAATCTAATAACTTGTTTCCATTCATTTTCTTTATCTTATCCTTTTATTTTTGTAGAAATCCTTCCAGGATCTTTTACGAAAGCAGGAAGGAGATCGATCAGTGTGGGAATATCCATTTGCAGTTGCTGGTGTTAATATCACTTACATGCTGATACAAATGCTGGATCTTGAAGCGGGTTTGTTACTTCTGTTGTTCTGACTTCTTTGTTTGCCGTTATAACTTCTTTGTTGTGTTGTTGTCACGTCTAAAATGAAGAACTGGGTCACGTCAAAAATCAAGTTCATTGAATACCCATGATAAAAGTCTACTTAATATTTAAGATGCTCTTTCAATTTGTATATGGACATTTTACTTTTGCATAAAGCCGTATAACAAAGGTCACCTGTTAGTACTCTCTGAGTCATTGATGGTACCGTTTTTTGATACATTGAATCAGTATGTGGATTAGAAGCATCTAATAATATGCTTTGCCTTTACAGTCAAGCCACGCAATCTGGTTGGAGCAACTTTTCTAAAATTTCTTGCAGGTAGCGGAACTCTCCCTTTTCAATTCGTTATTTTCGTCTTGTTGAATTTGGAAGAGGATCAGGGAGGGTTGAAATTCTAGTTTAATTGAAAAGAGATTATTTATTTATAGCTTTTACTTGCAAGTTGGAGCCTTCATTTTATGTCAAGCTTGCTGTTTGAGTAACTAAATTCATTCCTGTTTGTCTGACAGAAAATGAGTCAGCTTTTGATCTTCTCTATTGCATAACTTTCAAGCTAATGGATCATCAATGGCTTTCTATGCGGGCCTCATACATGGATTTTAATGTACGTATTCTATGACCTCAGCTTAATGTAGAAAATTTGTGGCACAGATAATTTTTTCTTGTGTAGAAGTTTGATGAGAACAGAAAATTAGTAAAACTTGTCCATCTTTCAAAATAATTGAAAGATTTCCTGGAACTGAAAACTAGTTTTAATATTTTTATGCGAAGAGGAAATGCCCTACTTGAGCACTTCACTGAGTAACTGGCATGATCCTTTATGACTAAAATTCATATTAATCTTGTCTTCTAAAATACAAATGTTGGTAATTTTTTCACTTAAACTTTGGTCCTTTTTTATCTCTTAAATTCTGACAGGCAGTGATGAAAGCAACACGACGTCAACTAGAGAAAGAGATTCTGGTTGAAGACATAACGCGGCTTGAAGATTTACCCTCTTACAAATTACTCTCCCGATAGTATCAGTCTCCTATTTTTGGCCATGAGGCTTTTGTATATCATTCCATGCTCCTATCTTAATTTCCACTCCTCTTCTTAATTCAGCAATTTTAACGACATTTCAGCGAGAATGAGCTATATAACATGTAAAACTGATGTCATGAGCTTAATTCCTTATACGTGATCTCAACAAGGTTTGAGATTCAGCAGTTAAGTTGAAAGATGATGTTTGTTGCCTGAAATGTAAGTTTGCTTGCTATATTGGACACTTTTGATTTGTGGTTTGCCACTTTACCTATTTATTTCCTTGCAGTATTGACGGGTGAATGCAGCTTGAGGTAATGTGTTTCAGAAACCCTTATTTCATTTTTATGACCTTGATTAATACACTCCATATTTCTTTGTCATAGAATCAATGCTGCATTTAATATATCTTCCAGAAACTCCTAAACATCAACGTTCTGTATATGTTGATCTTTCAGTTTCATAGTTCAGTTCATCAGTCATTTTTTAATAGCACATTTTCAAGGATAAATTGCACTCAACAATCAGTTACCATTATCTGTATATATATGATCAATATAATATGGAAGTATGATAATTCTTCCCATTATACAACTACCGTTGCATACAAATTTAACAATGTTTCTAAATACTCTTTTTGGGTTATGATCGCAAATACCTTTTTATAAATTGTGATCATTGTAGTAACAAATTAATGAAAAATTACCAATATCATTATTTATCAACATTCTACTCTATTATATAAAGCATTTTATAATTTTTGGTTAATATATCTAATATTGTATCTATCCTAAATATAAAGAAATTGTCGTGTATCAGTGTCCTATTAAGTATACGTCTTTCATAGGAAAAAATATTACATGGCATTATCATATAAGGATGATAACTAATAAGGATATCAATTATAACTAAAAACTTTAATAAATTTTTAATTATAACGTGTTCCCTCCAATTTGAACAAAAAGAGAGGAAAGAATAAAAAAAAGTACTATAATTGTGTAAAAAGACAATCATTCATATATTGCTTTTTTCCTTCCTTGGTCACTGTTTGCTTTAATTTATAATCATTCTTCTTTTATATTTTTTTATCATGAAAAATTTTAAATATATTTTTCAAAATACATTTCACTTAAAAGATTAACTTTTAAACTTCATTCCTAGTTAGAGATGTTTAGGTTATTTATACATCTTAATTTTGTATATACTTTATTCAGTTAATCTACAGAAGAAGAAAAAAACTTTCATTTCTCCTTTTCTCTTACCAAAAAATACTTTTTTTTTTATTGTTTTTTCTTTCTTTTCTTTTTTTCACTTTACTCGATGAACTAAGCGACCTTTTATCTTGTCCTCAATTAAAAAAAATATATTCGCCAATTAGTACATGAAAAAAACATTCACAACTTATTCATATTATTTATGGAAGTTGCGAAGTTATAACAAATTAAATTGCATTGAATTAATATCATTTTGTTTTAGTTTACGTGCATATACGAGGGGGAAAAACTAAACTAAATCTTTTACAAAATTAGTTTGCACGTGAATTAAATAAATTAATATTCCCAATACTTAATGAATTTAAATTTTCCAAAAAAAGTTAATTTTTATCATATATAAATTAGTTCCGATTTATGATAAAAAGTTTTTTCCTTCTATAAATGCTTCTGGAAATGTCATGTATTAAGATCATACCGACTTAGCAAAGCAACTTAACAAAATACAGTAGCGATTTGAATAAAAAACATTATATATTAGTAAAATTAAGAATCGTTAAGTGGGATGGGGGAAAAGTTGTAGTTAATAGTTAATAAATTTAATTATATAAAATTTGAGCAATTATAACATATGATTTCTTAAAGGACGAAAGCACAGTTTCAAAATAATTAATAATGTTATCTGATCATATCTGGTCTTAGCATACATAATTGTACGTGTGTGATTTTGAAAGGCACACGAAGGTTCCTTCTATGATGATCATAGTGATAATAAGACAAGAATATTATTGAAGCTTTTGTTATTGAGTGTTCTAATGTTCTGTCTCAAACCCTTTTTCATTTTGCTTTTCACCTAACATTATCAAGGGTGCCTACCGATATTTGTTGTGGCCACATTTTATCACTTAGAACAGAGTTCTTACCCACTCAATTATTTTTAAATCTGTCCCGTTTTCTTAGTTTTGAAAAAATATTGCACCATTTTTGTGCTTTTACCTATTATTGTAGTTATTATTGTTTTGAAAGAAAACAGGAGTTTTAAGATTTGAATCAGCATTCCAAGCAAATTATTTTAAACTAAATTTGAATGAGATATCATCATACTAAGTTATAAAATATTTGACATCTGCAATTTATAAAACACCAAGAATTGCATCATCTCAAGCAAAATCATTAACAAACGATAAGCTAAAGCAAAACTAGTTTGAAATTTTGATTTATCAGACTGTGAGCATGTTTCAACAGACACAGCATAAGCAGAGACTTGAGATACAAAACCAAGGTACCAAACTCTAACAAAAGTCCAGAAATGGACAGAAACAGAACATGTAGATTAGATAATCTGGATCATCCTAGGGCCAGTTCAAGATCAACTTGAAGCATATGGTTTACTCATAGATCCAAGAGTGTTGGGAGCTTTGCCAGTTAACAGAGCCATCAGGGAACCACAATGCAATTTCCTTGCGAGCACTCTCAACTGAATCACTTCCATGGATAACATTCCTGCACAAAAACAAGTTCATCAGAAAAAGTACCAAACTTCCCTCAAATTAACCAATGCAATTAATTAATAAAAAAGAGAAACACAATTCACTGAAATTCATTGGAAATCACAACCCATTTGAAAAGGTCAAAAATTTATTTCAAATTGATCAAAAAATTATTAAAATGTAGATGTGTATATAAACTACAGAAACAAAAGAGTCATGTTGACAAACATTGACTAAAATACCAACAATTTTGATTTTGATGAATACAATGGCATACATATACAGAGCATGGATTTATTGGTTCCCCTCCCTTCATTTTTATTCTTTTCATGTCTTATCATCTACCTTGATTATTGAAGATGTTATGAACACATTGCAACATTCACATTAAAAGAAAAAAAATAAAGTTGAGGGCACTTTTTGTCTCTAAAACACAGGGCTTCTGGAGACCAACATCTCTAAAACACACAAGAAAAAATTGAATATCAAACAACAAAAAGATAACCTAATATCAACATAACTAAACTAGAAATATGGACAGTAGAAACACATTTGGTTGCAGCTTGAAAAAAGAACTAAATTGTGAAGAAAACAAATTTATACCTTCCAATGTCAATAGCATAGTCACCACGAATAGTTCCAGGCTCAGATTGAGCTGGGTTAGTGGCCCCAATTATCTTTCTGCCAGTAACCACAACATTTTTACCCTCCCAAATCATGGCAACAACAGGGCCAGAGATAATGTAATCCACCAATCCACTGAAGAAAGGCTTGGCAGATAAATCAGCATAGTGCTTTTCAGCAAAAGCACGCTCCACACTAATAAGTTTCAAACCTGATACCAAATCACATTAGAACAACCGTTTGTTAATAACAATTTCAAAACTAATAACTTGATCATAACTCATACTAAGAACAAGATCTTGGTGTTGACAACCATACATGTGGATAAGAATTTAGTTCCAATGAGGTCCAAGCAAATAAAAATTCACAATAAACATGAACTTTAGCTTTAGTCTAGATCAGAAACAAAATAGGTTCTGATCTTAAATCACAACGAAAATTCAGTATACTACTGAGCAGTTAACTAAAAATTACCTTTCAAGTAGAAACCTTTCTTCTCAAATCTGGCAATGATCTCACCAACCTGAAACAGAATCGCTAATCAGTAAAATAAATCACATGCATGAACCTTCAAATTCAGAACATCAACGTTTAAAAACGAATTACCGACACAGAAAATCATTGTCAAAACAACCATCGTCCCATTTTAAGGAAATCTATATATACCAAACAAATCTTCTAAACACTCAAATTCCCAAAGACACAAAAACAAATCCCTAACAAGGTTATCAACTCATTCTCTGAAAAGTCAAAAACATCAAACCCACTTTCTCTAAACTTCGCATAACCGAGAAACAAATCACTAACACAGTCATCGTCGACCTTTCCTAAAAAGTCATGAATAGCCAACCCAAGTTTTCAAAACCCGAAATTTCCCAAACCCAGCTCAATTAAACAACTAAAATTAAAAACATTAAAAAAAAAACGCTTAGAAATCCCACAAACAAGCACATGCATCCAAAATTTTCACGAAATTCATTCACAAATCCATCGTGAAATTTAACGAATAAAAAGGAATAAAAAAAAACAAAAAAAAATTGTTAAGAGAGAATGAAACTCACAAGGCCTCTCTGAACGCCATCAGGCTTGATCATGATGAAGGTTTGCTCGGCCATCTCTCTCTTTTAGATGATTGATTATGGTGTTTTCTGTAGTGAGTGAGCAAGAGAGAGCGTGAGATATACGATAGGATGTCGGAGAGAAAAGGGTATTTATATACGGTGCTGATGAGGACTCCAATCCTAACCCTAATTTTCACGAACGAATATTCTGCATTTGGCCTTTGGAATCATTTTCATTTCACTGTTTTTCTTTTTCTTCTCTTACCTAAAAATATTCTAATTCTCTCTTTTTAGAAAGCAAGATTTTGTATATTTTGTTTTAACAATAATACCTACATATTATTATTGATTCCTCTTTTTATACGTTCACTAGAATTAATTACAATACTTTTTATACTTTTTCTTTAAAATTATTTAAAATATATTTATAAAATTTTCTTTTTCAAAAAGAAAGTGTCTGTGTTCATGTTGAGATACTCTAAACACACTTCAATCTTATATGCTATTTGTTTATCTCCTTACAACCTATGTAATTTTGTTTATAGTTTACTTCCTTTTTTGTTTACTTTTGTATCAATTCGTTTCAAGAATATCTGTAAAATGTATTTTAACACTTAAGTAGTTTCTTGGTATTGTTAGTTTTGAGTGTTCAATAAATTATATTACATATCTTAATTGATGACATTCTTTATTCTGATGAGCCAAGACTCATTTTTGGAATTCGGATTCACTGAGGTAACGAGTTAATTAAGGTAAATCATACTTAATTAATATCTGGTTTATGATTAACCTTCTTTTGATTTTTTGTTGATCCTTTGTCTCGAATGCCGACAAGTGATGTGGTTCAACTTGTTTTGTGATCTTTATCTTAATGGTGTTTTTGGTAATCGAGTACACACAATCTTATCTTATGTCTAGGTTTTATGTTGGTGTCAGTTGTGTGTATATTGCCTCTGAACTCAAGTGTTATTCATGAGAAGGTTTGCAAAAAAAAAAAAATTGCAAAGAAAATTTAGTTTCCTTTGGGTTGGTCCCATATAGTGTACTAGGCCTTTGTGCCCAAGAAGATGTGATGAAGTGTGACTTTGAAGGTACACGATGCTTCAGTGAACGTGCTTTGTTGTGTCAACTTTTTGAAAGTGTGATATGAAGCACCACAAAATTTTGATCCTTGGATGGTTTTCGATCCAACAATTAAGACTAAACATTTGTTGAGTTCCCACATAGGTTAATTTCCTATAAATAGAGAAGGTATTTGAAAGAGAAATTATGTTGTTTTACATTTTTGCTTAATAATGTGTTTTTGATCAATCATCTATGAGGTAATAATGTCTTCTAGCTTTAGTTCCACCACTAATGAGTTTTCAGATTGCTTAGATAATGGTTATGATAATGAAGAGGTTCTAACAGTGTCAAATTCTAATTCAAGCTCTGAGAGCTTTGTTGGTCAATATTCTTTGTCTCTCGAAGAGAGTCAAAGCAGGGTTCTGCCAATTGTACAACAAGATGATGCGGATAATGACAGTGGCTCGCTGAGTGTATAATTAGAGGGTGTGGCAGAGACAACCAGTAACGTTGAAGGAAGAAGGCCCATGACCATTATCGTCAAGGTTAATGATATCGGTGATGGTAATAAAGATGTGAATGCGAAAAGGTTAGCATTGTGTACCGAATATGAGTGGGTGAATTTCCATATCCATGAGTACTTCTTAAAGTATTAATGGTCCTCGATGTTGCAAACGTTTTTTGACAATGCCGATGTTCTTGACAAGGGACTTAGTGATGTCGTACTTTCACTACGACCATGTAAATTAAACGACAATATATATCTGACCAACATGGATCCGAAAAGGAGTTTTTCTATTTTTATTCGTGTTTCATGATGGATCTTCGCGTTTGTCTTCCACTGGATGAGTTTATGGTAGGGTTTTGCATATCCTAAATGTGGAACCTTCCCAACTCCATCTAAATGGTTGAGCTTCCCTCTTAGCATTCAAGATGTTGTGCTAATATTTGAATTTTCCATTATCTCATTGTATTTTCTTATATCACTTCAGCACTCAACCTAACAAAAAGGTGGGTTGGTTATCTTTGATAAGTAAGGATTGGCTATACTTGTTGACATCGTTTACGTCTTCATACAAGAATTTCAAAGGAAATTTTTTCAAAGTGGTAATTGAGGAAAATGGTCGAAAGTTTTTGTTCACTGGTGACATCCCAAAGTTTTCATTGTATTGGACATGAAAATTGCTTAAATACTCTTTATGGGAAATATCCATGTTATCATTTAACGAGGTGGCTACTATCGATCTTTTAAAGCAACTACCTTGAAAGCTTTCGACCCGAAAACTTCTCAGTCTACATCAGTCCTCTCGTTTCGAGGATGATTTTTGTGGTATATTTTGTTATCCCGAGTTATCACTTTTGATAAGTTTTTAACTTTGCTTAATTGTCATTTGTATTTTAGTCATCATGGGCTTTGCTAATTCAAAAGGGTTGGCTCACTCAAAGATTTGCGTAAGAAGTTACAAGTAAGCAACAGTTCTAGTGCCAAGCCGTCCACAATATAATCTACCTCAACTATGGCCCCTTATCAAGGCCCAATTATCCCCAATCAATGAGGAGCATTGTTATTCCGAGAGGAAATCCTCTAAGCATGGCACACTCGGGTCCGCTTCATTGAGTCTCTATTTTATACGTGAATTCTCTACCCTCAAGGCATGTTCTCTTTAGAGTTATTCCTCTTTCAAGTTTTTAGTTCACTTTTAGTTTGGCCAACATTGTTGCATGATCAACAATGCAACAATGTTTTCTTCAATACCTTCATTGATTGACATTTCCTAACTCACCATTCTTCTCGTGGCTATCATAAGGTGTTATAAAATCTCTTGGTCCCACGATGGGTATTAAAATGTTCTTGTCGGGACTGAGAGACACTAAACAAATTTCAATCTTCTCTGCTATAAGTATGTTCTCTTGTCTATAATTCAATCGTTTTCACGTCTTCTTGTTAGCTTACTCTTGTCGCGGTTTGTCTTAGGAGGTATTTGCAAAAGATATTTCGATGTTCAAATCAGTTTCTTAATAATGTGAGTCTAGAGTGTTCAATAAATTATCTTACATATCTTCATTGATGACACTCCTATTTATAATTGTTCTAATGGGACAAGACTCATTTTTGGATTTTGGTGAGGTCCAATTCTCCTTAATCCTTCTTATCATAGAGATAACAAATTATTTAAGGAAAATCATATTTGTTTAATATCTAGTATGTGATTAACCTTTATTTGATTTTTTGCTTGTCCTTTGTCTTGGATGTCCACAATAAATGATATGGTTCAACCTTTTTTTTGATCTTAACTTAATGGTACTTTTGACAATCAGATACACACAATATTATTTTATATCCCGATTTTGTGTTAATATTGGTTATGTAGTACAAAATAAAATAAAACAAAGTTATATAAAAATTAAAATAACAATGAATAAGTTAATTTATATCATTTATAAAACTTATATCATCATATAAATATTTAAAAACAGTTAAAAATTAGAAGAGAAGAATAAAATTAAATTTATTTTAATATAAATTAAGAAAGCATATACAAGATAGTTCTACCTATTAACTTAAATATAAACTAATTCTATTTTACTTATTTTTCTCATCCAGAAGGTTTTATAAGGAAATTTGTCTAAATTGTTTTTAATTTACTAACAATTTTTTTTTCTCTTCTAAAAATAATTACTAAATGAACCCTAATAGCGGCTTATTATAATTCTAACTTATTAATACTGTTTTATTATTTAGTTACTATAATTAAATATAAGTTAAGTGAAAATATAATGTCTAAAACCCTTTATTTGTTATAGATGTAAAAAAATATCGTTAGGAGATATAAACTTAAAAGTTTGAAACTAATGCAATATTTTACCCAAAATATTTTAACTTTTATTATCATCAAAGAAAATAATTTTTTTTTACCGATATAGGTGTGTTTACTAACTTTTCTTAAGAAAAATAAAATCAATTTTCTTTTGAAATAATCCTTTGTTAACAATTCTTATGTCTGGATAAATTTATTTAAATATAAAAACAGGAAAAAAAAATGAGAGTAGAAAACTGTTGTTTTTTAAATGCAACAAGCATTTCTGTTACATGTGAAAAAGAAAAAGAAAAAATAATGTCTTCATATAAATAGTATAATTCTTTTTAATCATAGATATTTGTCATCAAAAAATGGTGATATAATTGTTTTCAATATAAGTATTATAACAATCAAACTTTGTATTCAATTTAAGACCTTAATTAAAATTTTAAGTAGTTCAATTAAAATTTTAATAAATATAAAATGAATAGCACATTATATATATATATATATATATATATATTTAAACCTAGAAATATAATTTTATATCGGTTATAAATGCTACTATGCATAAATTAAAACTATCCATATTTGTTTGTCAATAATTTTACTGCAAACCCTAAAAAGTAGTCACATTGTTACTGCTTGAGACTTTGTTAAATCTTTCACTTACAGTAAAACTAAATTTAAAATAAATAAATATGGAGAAAAAAAAAATTAAACTTCTGTTATTTTTTTCACCTCCTTCCTCTTTTTAGCATTTCGAAAATTAATTAAAAAGATAAGTGTGAAACGTAGAATAGGAAGTGCGATTAGAATAAATATACCGCTTTAATTATTTGGGCCCATTACCTCTCAAGTTGCAACCTAAATCCATGATCATGATGAGATTTAGAAATTAGATTATAACTTTTTGTTAGTTTTTATATATCACTTTAAAACACTAAACTTAGTTTTTCTTGAGAATAGAAACAAAATTTACTGATGAGCTTTTCACCACGGAATCAGTTTCTGTAATAATTTTTGGAATGTCTTTATATGTTACTTTATGCATAACTAAACTAACTTTGAATTAAATTTTCTACATCAAGCATTTGGTTCATGCTTCTTCTATAAACAAATTTGCTATGAGATATTGAATGTAAAAATCAAGAGGATCCAATAATAGATTACACATATAGATTACATAATAGATCCAAATTTTCGTTAGAGTTGACTATTTTAACTTTGTTACTTGTATATCTTAATGTTAGTCATATCAAATTTTAACTTGGATCATCCAATGAATCATCAGTGAACTCGATTGCCCAGAAAACAAATTGGTCGGTAGTGAACCATTATATTAATTTTAATGTTGATCAACTTAGAGGTAAAGGATAGTTATCCACAATTGGATTTGTGATTAGGTCATTATTAATCAAAAGTCTATCCCGAAACCTATAAATAAAAGTTTGAGATAAAGAGTAGGTGATTTTGCATTTACTGCGTCATTAATTCTTAGTTGTCAATGTTGAACTAACTTTGACATCAGAGTGTCTTTTGTAAATATCCTCCGAGTCGTTTGAACGATCGGTTCAACCCGTCACTTTGACTTTAGGACAACATTCAGACTTTGAACGATTCATCAGAGTTTAAACCATTGATCTTGACCATACACTCGAACTAAAACATATGAAGATAATGGATTTGAGATTAACTCAAGCTTACAATATTAGTTCAAGGTGAGTTTTTTTTTTTACTTATATATTATAATTTAATATTATTTATGGGAAATATGATTTCCAAATATGTTTGAATTTCAATTAAAACATTAAAATATATAAACAAATTTTAAGAGAATAATAAAGAAATTTCATATGATTTTTAAAAAAAAAAGGATTTTTGAAGTGTGATTCCATGTTTAAGGTGGAGTTTGGTGAAATGTTTTATACATATCACTATCTTTAGCATTTGAAGAGGCAATAAGAAGATTCTTTGGTACATTGGAAGTGAAAGTGAAGGTTTTACAATATTGTGGTGTTAGCTTTCTTTCATGTCCAACAAGAATGAAAAGAAATACAACATATCTCTATTGTATCAAATTGCTAAGGCTATGGCCAACATTATGCATTATTCATTTGTTCAATTTAGTGCTACCTTTAGGTGGCAAGGTGTCAAATTCATATTGAAAAGTGAAACATGTTTATGTCAAATTAGAAAATTTAGGTGTTTGAATTACTTGGGTGTATTTTTTTATTAAATACTTTGTAATATTTATCTTAAAATTGATATAGTAATGAATTTTAAATGATTTACAATGTAAGTGTTTTTCACTTATAAATAATCATTAAACTCATTTGCTTACTTTTTTATGTCTTGGATTATGTAATTTTTCTTTGGGGGTAGTATATTTGTCAATAAAATTTCTTGTCTATTGAAAAAAGTTGTTAGTATATTTTTTGAAAACAAATGAGCTAATAAGTTTTTATGATTAATTAAAAATTAAACTTGATT
Organism: Vigna reflexopilosa; assembly: GCA_027742785.1. Classification (NCBI taxonomy): domain Eukaryota; kingdom Viridiplantae; phylum Streptophyta; class Magnoliopsida; order Fabales; family Fabaceae; genus Vigna; species Vigna reflexopilosa. The sequence goes on along the minus strand of CM050929.1, from coordinate 1,142,246 downwards.
ATTTATTTTATATAAAAATGTGGTTCACCAGCACGTTGTGATTAAAAAACCCCTTTCGATATGGAAGTTTCAGTTGATTTATATTTGGAAAAAAAAGTTGTTATTTGTGAGAAAAAAGTTTTTAAATGTAAGAAAAAAATCTTGAAAAAAGAAAAAAATCTTGAAAAAAGAAAAAAGGTACTTTTTCTTACATCACCTCAATTTTTTTCTCCTTGCATCTCATATATTTTTTTTTAATTTTAAAACATATTTCAAAAAGTCTTACACTCCACTTTTAACGAATTTTAAAATATATTAAAGAGATCTTTTAACAGATTTTAAATTTTTTTTAAAACTTCAACAAATTTTGAAATTCGTTAAAAAATATTATTTTTGGAATATATGGTACATAAAAAAAATGTTGAGAAGTTTAGTGAGAAACACTAAAAAAAATAGAGAAATAGCCCATATTGTAGATAAATTTGTTTTAAAAATTTAAATTTTAACCATTAGAAAACTGTATTTACAATTTTAAGAATATGATTGTCTAACACAAGTAAAGGACTAAAGACACTTTTATTTTCAAAGTTTTTGTTTTGGTCCTAAGGCCCAATTTTTCAAACTTCTTATATTGAAGCCCACGAATAATTGATCTTTTAAATAATATTCATAATTAGCTAGGATATTTCATTGGCAATTGAAATAAATCTAAACCCTTCAAAATAAATAAATTTCACGCTTTTTTTTTAAGTTATATTATATATATATATATATATATATATATATATATATATTATTCGAACTTAAACGAGTTAACCTATTTTATTACTTTTACTTTAAACACATTTATAAAGTATTTAAATACACCATTTAAAATATATTCATATTGTAACATAAAAACATCAATACCTAATTGAATATTTCAAACTATAATGGAATCAAACATGTCAAAGAGATTAAGAATAATATATTTAAAGAATTATGTGCACTCGAACAACAACCCATTGAGTTGATTTTATTTCATTTATTAAGAAAAAAATAATAGTAAAATGTATTTACTTTTAAAATTAATTAACAATATCCATATAATAGATTAAAAAATTGACATATTTTGAAAGTGTTTAACTCTTAAATTTTCAGAGGTAAATTTATTTTAACTTAAAATGTTGACTAAGAACAATAATTACATCTAAATTTACCTATAAATGCATTATCGATATTATAGTGTTTTACTTAAAAATAGAGACAATTTTTCTTTGTACATAACTCATGAAAATGAGTAATTTGTTTTGGTTTGTCCTTGATATACATTTTTTTTTATTCATGTGAGTTATCTATTTTTTTTTCCTTGTTTGCTAAATTGGTTAGAATCGTGGGTGTTGATAATATGTGTATAATATACTTCAAGTAATGTGAAGAATATTTGTTATTAAAAAAAATTGTATAATATGATTATAGTTATCATTATATTGTCTTATGTTTTACAAATATACGGTATTAATAATTGATTATTTGGTTTAATGATTTAAAAATATACTGTATTAATGGTTAATGAGAACTTATTGCCACAAGTCTTATAAATATATAATTGATGTTGAGGTAAAATATCATTTTCTATCATAATTGTTAAATATAATGAAAAATTATATTTTGGATTAATTTACCTTGTATTAAATACACATAGGGTTATCTATTTATAATAAAAGAAATATGGGTTAAGTCCAAAATACATAAGAAATAATAACAAACTAACAAATATAAAAGATAAAGATAAAAAGATAAATATATAATAAAAATAATATATATAACAATAATAAAATAATAACTTTTTTTTATAACATAACAAGAAAGGACACCGACTCTCAGACTAATTCAATCAAAATAGTTGTATTGATTATTTAGAGACAACTTTTAAATTTTTCTTTCTTTCTATATATATTCATTTTAGCATATGTTATATATAACATTTATTTGATTTTTAGTTATTTTATCATAATGTGGACATAAACTCAAGATAAAATATTAAAACTATAAGTTATGTAAGATTTTTAAAATAAATGTAAATAACAAAATCAATTTTAACACACATGGCAATAACCGATGGAAGTATTAAAAAGAGAGATACACAATTTTTAATTTATTAGATAGTCCATTGAAGACATACTCAAAACAAAAATTTGTCACATACTAAAAACTTGTAAACATAATATTTGGGTTTTATTTTTAACAAAATTAATTTTAAATATATCTGTTCATCGTATATTTTTTCATCTATTAAATATAGTCCGGTTCAGTTTTATAAGTTTAATTTATCAAGAAATAGATTTTTAAAAATCGAATTATAAAACAATTCAGTATATGTTTCTTAAAAAAGTTAAGTGTTTTGGTTAAGTTCAACGGAATAGTAATTAAATATGCTTCAATTATTTTTTAATAATATTGAGTAATTAATTTATAATTAGTGATCCTTAATTTTATTATATTTAGGTTGAAATATAAAATAATTAAATTTATTAATTAAAATAATATAAATTTAAATAACAAATTTTATAAAAATAGAAATATCCTTTTGCTAGTTTTATGCTTTTATAATTAATAATTTCAGATATTAAAATATTATTTGTTTGTTTAATATAAAGGTTTTTTAATTGCATTTTCTTTAGAATTTTTAGATTTAACACTTTATTAATTGATATTTTGGATTGTTTATTGAAATCACAATAAAACATTAGAGGGAGATAAATAGTATCTTTAAATCCTTTTTGCAAAACAACATCTAATAGGTTTGTAAGAAATTTATGATTCATATAAGATGTTTATAAGTTAGTTTTTATAAAAGACGAATATGAAAAGTATTTCAAAGAGCAAAACAATAAAACACAAATTTTATTCTAGTCCACTCAATTTTGAGTTACATCTAGTTCTTTCTTAAAAACTCTTAAGGGGTTCACTAATATTTACAAAGATTATACGAGTTTTACTCTCCAGGTTTACAATAAGTATTCGCATCACTTATGGTTCACCTAATCAATACAACTAGTTCAAGTTTAACCACTCCTAGTATACAAGTATTCTAATCACTTTTGGTATATATAAGTATTAACCACTTCTGGTTTCAATCCTAGACAACTGTCTAGATGTTTAACTCAACTGAGTTAAACATCAAGTGTTTTAATTCTCTTCAGAATGTATAACATAATAAGTGTTATGATAAAATGGTAACTCTCAAAGAGAGGAAATCAATACAATGAAATAGGAGATTTTGTTAAGGTTTTTTTCTCTTAGAAAATTTTGCTACAGACGGTATATGGACAAAGTAACAACAAGCTTGTATGAGCGTTCAAAAGTTGTCTATGTTATCCTTCTTGTATTCTCTTCAAGCTTCCATCTATTTATAGTTTTTCTTTATATATGACCATTAGATAGAGATGTTGACTTCTTATAGAGGTTGTAGCCTTTTTAGATGAGAAGTCAGACTCATCTACTTTGCAAAGGTATAATGCTTTGTCATTATAGCCTTTACCAAAACATAACTTGTACAATATGTCAAAGCAAAAGTCTTAAAGGGAAACATTCTCATAATGTTATTCATATCTCTCAATGTATTTTTCTTGGGTGCAACAATTATGATAAAGTCTTTTTTGCTTTTTTGATCTGCACAAATATAAAAAAACAATGTATACAAGCATCAAAACACTTTATCATACATTTATTAAATATTTTGAACGTTGATAAGCGTTACGTTATATTGCATGTTCAAAACATGTTATCATTTGTAAACTCATAAATAAATACATCATTTAGTAAAGCATTCAACATATTGGAAGCTTACTTTCAAAAGTTGTTTAATATATGTAATGTTTTACGGGCTTTTGTTAGACAATACATTTCACAAGAGATTTATTTGAATAAACACTATTTTGAATAAAACATAAAACGCATGTTTGTAAGACATTGTCCGTTTAGATGCTGTTTTGTAAAACATATAGTCTATTAGATGATTTTTAATAAAGACGCTTTCTTTCATTAGAAGTTGTTTACAAAGTTAATATTGTCTAAAAAACGTTTTTGTAAGCTTGTTTTCGTCTATAAAAGATATTCTAAAATATTTTTCTCTTAAATATTATTTCTTTAAAAGAAATTTCGATCAAGGTAATATTTCATCTTATGATTTTTAGTTAAATTTCAAAATCTGAGTTGTTAAACTATCTATTAGACGATCTTGTCTTATTTTTTTATTTTCGTTGGTTGCTTCCTCTATTAATTTAAGCTTTTTTTTACGTTTAATTATATTTTAATTTTTAGAAACATTAAAATGAAAAACAAAGGGTTAAAAAGAAAAAAACGATACAACAATTGCGAATGTATAACATTTATAGAATTTTTTATCAATTACAATTATATAACATTTATAAAAATGTTTATCTTCTAAATAAAGTTAAACTACATAAATTATTATTAAGGTTAAAATTCATTTCATGATATAGTTAATTATGAATTTTTATAAAATTTTATATTTATTAATTATTCTTAGTTGAATCCATAAAACACTGTCCAGAATGAAAAAAAATATATTGATGTAGTGTGGGGAGACAGAAATATATGTTTAAAACAATCATTGTAAAACATTTATGACACTAATCACAAGGTTATGGTAATAATGTCATTATCCTAATTTAAAGTTATAGTTGTAATAATAATGATGATTAATTTGAGAACTATCACATTATGGTAGTACTATTGTAACTAAACACAAAGATGCATAATAATCTCAGGTTGCTTATTAGTGGCGAAAAGAGATGAAAAATATTGCATTTATTTTAATTATGAGTAGTTAATTTCCAATATGATATAACTTCTTCATTATTCATAATATCAATTGCTTGATTAAAAAGAAATGATGGTGATCATGAATTAATAAGAATATTAATAACATAGTAACAGTGATACAGGATGTGATAATGGATTTTTTTAAATAATTGACTTTTTAACTAAATTATTTAGATAAATATGTTAAAATGAGTTTCAAACTAAAAGTTAATCTAGCACATCACACATTCGAATTAAGTTGAATTAATAAAGATATATATATATTTTAAAAAAAATATGAATTAAATTAAACCGACTTACTTAATTTATAAATTAAATTTATTAGAACAATAGATGTTTATTAATTTTTTATCATTTTTCATAAATTTTTTAATTATCATTATTTATTATTTCATAATTTGATAAATTGATTTTTATAAATATTATAATATTGTTAATAATATTTGAATAATTTAAATGTTTATTTTATTTATTTGTAAAGTTATAAAGGCTAACACTTCAATTTTCATTTATTTTTTTATAATAAAATAGATTAATATTTTCATTATACTTTTAAAAATAATATTCAGTTACTATTTTTTGTAATAAATTTTGGTAAAATAGATTAACATTTTATATTTTTATAAAATAATAAGTCAATTCAATTCATTTTTATTGTATTGAAAAAATTATATAAAATAAAAAAAATATTATTTAGTAAGTGAATCCACTTACCCATCATCAAGTCAAATTACAAAATTTGTAATTCATCAAAAAATAATAAGTTGAATAGAGTTGTTATATTTTACTTTAAGACTTAATAAAAATTACAAGATTATATCTATATATATATATATATATATATATATATATATAACCTCAGTGTGTTTGAGAGTTATTCTTGCACCCAAATAGAATAAAGATTATGTGAGAATAATTTTGATTATAGAAAAAGAAAAAATAGTTAGTGCAAGTATGTGTACAACACAATTTTTAAAAGTGCTGATTGACTTTTTGTTTGATATTTAAACAGTAGATATATTTCATGTTTTTACATTTTCATCATCATCCATTACTTTTTAATTACTCTGTGTATGATTTCCAAATATTTCTTTGAATTTAAATAACTTAACCGTAAAAGAAAATATTAAAGTTATCAAAATTATAAAGGATTCTTTTCACACTAATTAAGAACAATTAAAAAATATTAAATTTTATAAAACTTTATAGTTGACATTAAATGAATTATAACATTAATAATTATTAATGCAATTTAGACAAAAATGCATATAAGTATTGTACAATTGTAATTAATTAATAATTTATTTGATACATAAAAAGAAAGTTGAAAAATAATAAAATAATTTTAACGTTGTTTTTCGTTTTTATTTTTTTAATAGTTTGTCTTTCATTTTAATGTTGCTAAAAATGAAAATATATATAATTAAACGTAAGAGATATAACATCTTATATAACTAAACATCACACGCATAATGTTTAATAACATATAATTTAAAAATATATACACATAATATCTCAAATAAAACTATAATATAAAAAATATACATAGGTCCTATACAGTTAAAAATATTATTACAAAGTCAAAAATATAATAAAGTTTTCAAAAAAAAAAAAACATAGTTAGATTATTCTAAACCTATCATGCCATCTTTCTGAACTGAATCAATTGTTATCTTATAATTTGTTCTTATAAAATGATAAATATAAACAAAGAAAATATATGATAGAAATAAACATAGAAGAAAAGATAAATTAATGTAAAAAAAAACAATCATACAACATGTATAAAGATGTTAAAACAAATAATTCATATCAATAATTTTAGCACATACCAATACTGATCGTATATTAGACTCAACCATCTGAATACATGTATTTATATCAGACTCTAGTGAGTTATATACTTATGGTGATGGAACAACTTACTCACCCAAGCTACCACACACAAAGTTAGTCCATCAACCATTTTGGTCAAGGTAAAACCTCTAAACCAGGACTTCCTACACCTCTCACCACATGTTTTACCCTTCTCTACTTGAGATTTGATGGTTATTAGAGCGAAAAGATAACTCCCAATACTGATACATACAATAATGAAACACCACCATAGAATCTACCCATGAGATCCATGGAGTTACTCAACACATATATACCAAACTCACCATTACCACCATTTCATACATGAATAAACACCATACACTCTTAAACAAGCATCATGTTCATTGTAAATTCATTTCAAACAACCATGAAATAACAAAAACTCAAACATGTATATTGGCAGTCAAAAGTGATGTCTAACGCTAGGCTTCCCGCATAAGGTGACACTCAGCAACAATATAGGTGCTCAACGCTAAATCTTTCAAAACAAGTAGTGCTCAACAATAATCCAAGCATTTAATGTCATTCTTCTCCTAAAAAGCCTAGCTCAACAATGCCCTCCTGCTGCTCAGCATCCTGAAACAAAAATGTTCCAAACCTGTAGTGAAACATGACCCTCAGCGGTGTCTTACTACCGCTTAGTGCTGAAGCATTCACATTTTCACGTGCTCAGTGATATAAGACTAGCGATCAACGACTTGGAGCTAAAATACTCCCAGACCTGCATAATGAGCCAATGTTCAACGTCAACTTGTCAGTGCTCAACGTTGTATCAAATATCAACAGAATAAATTCCTATGATTTAGGGAAAAAGAAACTTGTTCAAATGGTCAAATTAGTATTTCCTTATTAGTACTTTGGTAAAAAATAATTTTTAATGTCAAGACATATACCAACTTGGTCAACTGATCAGATTCTAAGTTTCTCAATCCAACACTAATTAAATCAATGCAAACAACATACAACAAACCAAATTTCAATAGATCAAACATCAAAGTATCACTCAATCGTGCAAAACATGAACTTAAAGACATCTATAACTTAGAAACAAATGCAATTAGCTTTTCTTACCTAAAAGATAAACAAACAACTCAAAAACCTTCAAAACACTTCTAGACGCACAAAAATCTCTATTTGCGTATGAATAACACAAATAAGATCAAAGCACACCATCAAGACCACTGGTCAACAAAGACTTTTAAAAAAAAACACAAACACCACATGCGAACTAAGACAATTCACATGCACAGATTAAACCACCATATAATTCTATATATTTCAAAAACTAAAATTAACCTCCGTGACCTATTGCTCACAATTAAGTTTAAATTCTTTTACATTACAACCTATTTTTATTTTATAATCTTATCACATTTAGAAAGTAGTTATTTTACGGCATTAGGTATATAATTTTTTTTTTTCCAAATTACAAAGGCTAAGCAAAATTAATTTTAAATTTAGCTTGTGATCTTAAAAGCCCTTAATTGAAACCAAAAATAGATGTTTAGGTCTGAAAAATGTGAACATGTTTATGACAATAAATGTTATATATAGTAACAGTATGATGCATCATCATTAGAGACACTAGGGCAAAATGGTTTGGTGAAGATTGCTAAGTTACACCTGCAGCAAGAACATTTCCTTTGAAAGCTTTGAAGAACCACCATTGTTGTGAATCAAGTGTAATAAAATATAATACTTTATTATTTATTTATTTATTATTTATAAATAAATAAATAAATAAATAAAAGGTTTGAGAGACATAGGGACCCATGAAATATCTGATTATTCACTCCACCATGATGAGATTTTGGAAGACTATGGAAATTGATTGGGAAGTCATGATTGCTGCATGGAATTCAGCACATACTATGCCACACTACTGCTTATATACTTCCTTCTTTCTTCTTTCTTTCACATTACTATAACATAAACTTTTCTATATAATTTTTTAAATCTCTGTTTTACAACGTTAATTTCTAGTTATCATAACTTACTTATCTTTTAAAGACATTTTAATTTATAGATTTTGAACTGATAAACTAAATTATTTAATTAGAGATGTTTGATCAAATAACTTAAACTAAATGTTTTAGATCCATCTAGTTATAGTGAAATAAATTAGTAAATAGTTTTTTCCTTTCTCTTATTGAACATTCTGTACTCCATTTTATTTATTTATTACACTTTTAACTTGGCATTTAAATATATTGGGTTGTTGTTTTTATTTATTTATTTGAATGTATAAATATTTTGGTTTTGTTCACGAAGAAGAAAAAAGTATATATCCATCAATAACATTAAATCTGATTAGGAAAACCTTTTGTACAACAATCATATTATACTATTTAAGTCAATCACTAAAATGTGGTTATCAACTTTGATAATGATATGAATTTTTTAAATAAATTTATAAAGAAATTAATAATGATAATAATGAAACACGAGACTCTCACACTATTTAATGCTATTGACATTATTTCGAACTTAAAAATTTAAATTAATGAATTTTTGAATATGTTTTAATTCTTATTTTTATTCAATAGGACACTCTCACACTTGAACATTTATATATATTCTTATAATTTTTATAAAAAATAGTAAAAGATGAGTTGTTTTTTTTTTCTTTTTCATTTTCAAGTGAATTTTATATAATTTTATGAATATTCACAATCAGTTTATAAAATATATTTTTTAATGGTGCATGATCCTTAAGATAATTATTGCAAAAGTTAATAATTTGTTAAATGCATAGGATCTTACATTACTCATATTATATATAGAGAACAAATGTTGGAGGCAAGGAAATGTAAGTGAATGGAGGAGAGTGTAATACTTGATGCATCCCTCTTTTTAATCAACAACACAAAACAAAAACACAATCATTATGCTTTGAATTCAATAAATCACTGTCTTTGTGTGTGGTTATTATGCTCTACTTATCCTAGAATAAGTGTAGTTTAAACATTAAAATTCACCAACTTTTTGAGTTTCTAATGAAATGGTAATTTGATGAGAAAAATAATGTATTCATTAATTAAGAGAATTGAGTTATTTTAGAAAATTATTTCAACAAGTAATTTATTTATCATTTCTATTATTATTTAATTGGTGTAAAAAATACCAAACTACAATAATTTTGAAATGGAAGAGTATTATTTATGGGAAATTTTTTTTTAACAACTATTTTTGACAATTTTTTTATAACTACTTATGTGATAACTCGTGATTGATCCATTTTAAATATATAGACTAATAAAACAGTGACACATAATCTATTGTTAAAGAGTTGTTAAAATATCATGATCCTATGAATGTAGTTGATATACTAACACTCACATGATTGAATAAAAATGTAACAATATTTTACATTATATTAGATAGTTAACTTTTTTTGTTGGGATTAGAGAAGAATAAGGTTTTTAAGATTCTAATATGAGAATGATGTCAAATGTTTGATCCTTGGTCTATCAAACTTCCTTTCTTTGGGACCTAAGAATGGATCCATGTTCTAAAAAATGGGGACAACCCACCCATTTTCAAATCTCTATTCTCTTGTAATATTATATTCTTTTATCATCTTTCAAAGATACTCTACCAAGTTGCTTCTACAATGACATAAATTTAAGAGGGTAAAGGAAGAGTGTTTGAAAAACTTTTTGTGTTTCTATCTTTTCTTACAAATGAAATAAAACAAAAGTAAGAAAAGACTACGAAGGTTAATTGGTGGAAGTATAATTAATTACATAAGATAGTTAAATATAAAATAAAATGTAAATGATGATAATTACTGATCTCATACCAATGTCATACATTTCAGTTTCTAAAATTAGTAACCACTTTTCATTTTCAACGTATAACAGTTCTCTTTCAATTTTAATAAGAATATAATAATTAAGGGTGATAAAGGCTAATTTCTATGGTCATAAATTCAATTATTATCCTCTCCTTTTTCTTTTTGTCAAGTTGCTTTTCAAATATGTTAACTTATTTTGGGACATCTTTTTCAGCATATGTTGAATGAGAGTAACCAATTAACATCCATGTTAAAATAATAATAATAATAATAATAATAATAATAATAATAATAGCAACATTTAATTATGTTTTACCATCTTAAATTTAGGACGATTTTTATTTTTATTTGTTAAATTAAAAAAATAATTTCTTAATTAAAAAGAGATTATTTCACACAATTCATATTGATGTATACAAAACAAAGATAATTATCGTATGATCGACAAAGTTTGAAACCAAACATAATATTTGAAAACAACTTTAAACAATAAAATATGATAAGTTTTATAGCAAAGAAAGTAATACATTTTTATTCATCAGGCCACTGATAGAAATATATATTAAAAATGTCTATATTCTATGAATAAGACCATAAATATGATAATAATTATGTTTATAAATAGGTTAAGAAGATATCTCTTAATTAATAATAAAATAAATAATTAACTTGTAGACATAATTATGATCATAATATTTATATCCATAAATAAGTTAAGAATATATTTCCTAATTATTAATAAAATAAATAGTCATAATAATAATATTTCAATAAAACATGTTATATAAGATGAGGAAACATAATTTCTCTATATAATTCGACTTTATGTTTACTACGATGATATAATTTATACAAACTTCTTCCTTGCTTAAACTATACTTATGGAAAATGTCATATTGTTATGCATACAACAATTTACTCATTACTTAAAAATGTGTGTCCTTGTTAACTAATGTCACATTTTCTGAAGCTGGGATCTTTCCAAAACTTTCCCATTAAAAAGTATCTTTTTAAATAATGAAAAATGATATTTTGACACATAATTTTTTTACATTCATTTTATATTATCTTTTCTTACTTTTTATTTTTTTTTTCAAAAAACTATAAAAATTTATTATTCTATGACCATTTTATCCGTATTAGATGTGTCAAATGAATGTAAATATATATATGTCATCCTATCGTTATTTTTAAATAATCTATGACATTACTCTTTTTTACTTTTTACTTTCTTTTTTTTTCAAAAAACTACAAAAATTCATTATTCTATAACCATTTTAAGTGTGTTAAATGAATGTAAATATATATGTCATCCTACTGTTATTCTTAAATAATTCATGACAAAAAATTGTTAGAAATATTTTATAATAAATTTTTTTTTCTCTTATGATGTTTGGATACTAAGTGAAGAGCTCTTAAAATAAAATTTAAATAGTCATTGTTTCAATATCACTTAAGGACAATATCACCTAAGTAATATACAAATACTAACAAAAAACCATCAAACAAAAATTCAACCCTTTTAATTCTAAACATATCTTGATTATTTCTTATTCAGAATCAAACCTATTTAGTCCAAATTAATTTAAATGTTCAAAATTCTTTAAAACTAGGACATTTAGCTATTAAAATTATTTATCAGGTTCAACTTATTTATGTTTCAACAAGTCTTTCGAAGTTTTAAGAAATTATGAAAAAACATAGTTATAGACAATTTAGATTTTAAACAAATTTTAAAAAATTACACGTAAATCTCTTTTAATTTATATACATACATATATATAACACCTTTTTTTAAACTTAAAACATAATTATAATTCTTTTAATATAATTTATCACTTAAAAAATATAATTCCTTACAATATCCCTAAAAAGTGCTTTCATAAACTCCAGGGAATATTTTGCACTCTTAAATAGCAATTGTTTCTTGAAGTTGATGTTATTGCCTGATTATACTAAATTTTTTCCATCCTTTAATAAAAAAGGCTCAATCAAGTTACAAAAATGTGATTTTTCAAAGCTCATCGCATAAAATCAACTTATGTAAAAGCTGAAAAATAAGGTGGTAAACTATGGAAAGAAAGAAACTTGGGCAGTGAAATACAAATTAAAAACAAAAGGGTATCATATAGAATCAAAACCTGTGATTGATCCACATGAGATATGGAAGAATTAGAAAGAGAAAGATTGAAAAAAAAAAGAAAAGAAAAGAAAAGAAAGGAAATTGTGGAGGGTCTTTTCAAGAGTGAGTGTGGAGGGTATAATTACAGGTTCTCTATCCTTGTCTAGAGAAGGGTGGTCTCAGTGGACACATGTGTACTTATTGGAATATGATTTGGCATGGATTTGAAAGCCTCTGTTTTTTGGTTTCTCCATTCTTTCTTTCTTTCTTTCTTTCTTCAATCTCTCAAACATTAATTCTTTACATCATCTCTCCCACCACTTATTCATCTTTGGACTTCCATACCCTTCCATTCCTTCAACTTTTATGCCTATTCCAATTTGAAATATATACTAAATAAACCTAATTGTTATTGACAAAATTGAGATAACCTTATCTTCTCCCTTGTTCATATAAACCTATTTCTTATTAACAAATTTGAGATAACCTATTTCTCTTTGTTACATAGGTGCTCTTCTCAAGTGCATGCCATAATTTTGGATATTAAGTGTTATTATCACACTCAATAGTTTCACATTATATAAGAGTCAGATTCTTGATATTAAGTGTTATTATCATACTCAATAGTTTCACATCGTATAAGAGTCGAGGTCAAGCACAATTTAAATACTTATTTTTTCTTCCATCCTATGAAGCATCTTTTAAGGACAAAATCGTAATAGAGTTCCACGTTCCAAAGCGAACAATACTTTAGATATATGATAATTGACTCTAATGATGTCATTCGACGAACTTAGGATCAGAACATGTCCACCATTGGACCGATAACGAGATTCTCAGACGAATTATCAATCCCTTAAACCCTTTATTGGGGATGGACCCTCCTTCCATTTAGACCTCGATTGAAAACTCATGTTCTACCATGAATAGTTCCACATCGCTTAGGAGTTAAGGTCAAACATAGTTTAAATACTCTTTCTATTCTATCCGATATCCTTTAAAGACAAAACCGTGACAAAACTTCAAAATCTAAAATAAACAATATTTCAAAAACACAGTCATTAATCCTAACAATGTAACTCGATAAAATTATTGGAAGAAAAACATTAAGTATATGAATAAGGGTCTCCAACACATTTGATTCTTATTTTCTTTGGAAGATTTTAATAGGAAGGTGAGAGTCTCAATTAAATACTTAATTGACGTTGAATTCATTGCGTTTTAATTTTCTAAGAGCATAAAGAAGAGTTAGTGTAGTTGGTGATTAAGAAAGGTATACTTTATTCACGTGTAAAATGAAGGTGGTTACAAGTGTAGAAGGAAAAAGAGTTTGTCCGACAAATATTTCTAGACTATCCTAAATTTAATAATTTACATATCCACAAAGATACAATTTACATAAAAACCACATTATTACTTACGTTATTAATGCTTAATTATGTGATTTCTTGTATATATAATGTAGGTTATTTTCAAGGTCTATTAATAATACACTTTTAATTTGCAAAGTTGAAAATAAGAACAGCTCTAAGTTAGGAATATGCATATATGATTGCCATCATGTGGATAATTTTTTTTTGTTCTCAATTTATGGTAAGCTACTTGGGGAGAAATATTACTCTTTCCAAAAAAAAACTTCCAATTACACGTAAGAATTAATATCTAAAAAAATGAGTGTTTTGATTAATAGGTCACTGATTAGTTTATAGGTATTTGATATTTCATACATTTTTATTTTTATATTGATACGAAAATAATTACATATAAGTAAATATTTTTTTTTTAAAAAAAATTCATTTACATGAAAGTTTGAATAAGAAATACATTTGTTCTCATTTCATACTCATCTTTCAAAAGATCAATTTAAATACTTATTTTTCTTTATTTTTCTCAAATTCACCGAATATAACATAAATCAAACACGAAATTTCTTGATAAATAAATCCCCCCAAAAAATATAGAAATAAAATTAATCGTATAATATTGTAGTTGTTGTTAGCCTAATAATTTTTACATGAAATATAAAATTTCCTGCTAAATAAAAATCATTCTCACACCATATAAAACTACGAGTATTTATCTAGTGAATCTATATGCATATACAAAAATATCTAATCACTATAGAAATAATTGTAGAAATCCTCACTTTATTGTCAGGAATATATCATATAACATTATTCGTCAATACACACAAATAATCAAATTGGTTCTTAAATATATAAAATTCTATGAATTTAATAATTGAAAAAACAAAATATTTATTTTAGTTCTTGAAAATACAAAAATTCCCTAATTAAATCATATTATTAAAACTTGCAAGTCTATTTTGCTATTGAAATGTAATTTTAAAGATTAATTATGTTCAAAGTTTAAGTGTATAAGTTAGAAATCCTTTTTTTGGTGGAATGGAAACAATGGTCAAAACAAAACTACTTTATCTTCCTTATAATTGAGGAGAAAAGCAACAGAAAAAATAGTAAATTTTGATAATTGAAAATTGAAGTGTTTGTGACTGTTTATCACACATTTTGTGAAACAATGTAATCGTAATCATGCTTACTTAAGATAATGAATCACAAATATAGAATGCTTCTTCAAGAGATTATGACTAATTAGGTACTCAATTATTTAATTAATATATAATATATATGTCCTTTTCTGATGATTGATAAATTCTCATTCAATAATACTTGAGAGGAATCTTGTGTGGTGCTTCTATACTGTGTAGCATTATAATTCACACCATTTTTGGACATGAATTTTAGGGATAAATTTGAGAACACACCCTTTAAGCTATCTATAAGAAGAAAGCATTATAGCATTTTGGTTACGGTAATGGATCTGTTTGGTAAATGCTGGATATGGTTTTCCCATAACAATGAGTTAATGAAAAAACACATTCATTAGGTCAATTCTATGTATGACTCATCAAATGAGGAACATCAAAATTGAGTCCTTTTAAGAAACAAACCTAAATGCATTTATTTTCCCACTATAAAGGACAATTGGGTTCTACTCAAACTTCCTCTTTCCTACAATTATGAAGAAGTTGGTTTGCAATTTCTGTTTAGAATAATATCTTACCAAGATGTCGTAGTTTTCAGTGATTTTCTTTGTTTTTGTTATTTTATTACTACTAGACTATGTTTACGTTAAGTGGGTTTGCATTTCTTGTTATATAATGTTTATTTAAACTATGTTGCACGTCAATAAATGGTATGTCATTTTTTTATCAGTTGTGATTAACATATTTAGAGTTAACAATATGGTATCAAAGCTCTTATGAGATTTGATATATCAAAGTAATAATCTCTGACTTTCATTTGTAATAGAGCATGACTTCAGTAGTAAACAGTACATTGGAGCATGAAAGTAATATTTCTCGTTTTGATGGTCACTATGATCATTGGAGCATGAATATGGAGAATTTTTTATGCTCTAAGGAGTATTAGAAATTGATTGATCCATGTTATATTTCAGTAGTAGACAGTACAACACAGACTAATGTCTAGCGCAAGAAGATTGATGGGATGAAGCTGAAGGATCTCAAGGTGAATAGTTATCTCTTTTCAAGCAATTAATCGCATGCATAGTTTTCGATACCATTTTTATCAAAAGACACTTTCAAAGAGATATAATATGCTATAAGAAAAAATATGTTGGAAATGCAAAGGTTTAAAAGGTTTCATCTTCAAGCTCTCAAAGGAGAATTTGAAGTTTTGGAAATGAAACCTAGTGAAACCATGACAAAGTACTTTTCTAGAGTTATGACATGTTTGATGTCAAGGTGGTGGAAAAAACTCTTCGTAGAGAAATTTTATTATATTATGTGTACTATTGAGAAGTTCAAAAATATAGATGATCTTTCTATTTATGAGTTACAAAGCTCATTTGTATTACATGAACAAAAATTTCACAAACAAAATAATGATTAGTAACAATATAAGAATTTAGGTTGAGATTTTCTTTTATTTTTCTTTTCTTTTCTTCTAATCATATATAACATTTTAGTTTATGAAAAAAAAATTAAGTGGAAAGGATTCATCTAAAATAAATTACCATATTCACCAACGGTTTCTAAAAGAATAAAAATGGAAGAAAATGATAATACATTCGCAAGTACTTCCATGCATTGTTTGAGTTTAAAGCTTCTTTTCATGCCAAAAAGTGTTAATAATGACAGTACATTGTTCTTATGATTTTGAAAATTAAGCAATCATATGAATTTAAAAAAAAAAAAACTGTTTTATCCATCACATGTTCCATTTCCTTATTTAGTATGAACCCTATCCAATACTTGTCTTTCCCAATTTTTGCTTTTCTCTCTCTCTCTCTCTCTGTGTCTGTTTTTCAATGGCTCAACGTTTAATTAACTAATATATTAATTAATTAAAAAACACTACAAATGCATTGCCATAATAATACGACATAAAAAGAATGACTATAACTCTCAGACTAAGTAGGTTTTCTACAATGCAAAGAGTTTAAGTCTGTTTTCATTTCTATAAATTGATTTAACATTGTCCTTGTCTAAATTATTTATAATCAAATTGATATTTTTTTTAAGCTAAGCACTTATAAAGTAGGGATTTTTATAATATTTTTAAATAGTTAAGAAGTGCAAAAAGATGAGACACGAATAAGGAAAGACTTGTATTAGGCTGCTAATGACAGACTCGTGAATTAATCAAATGCGATGTCAGTTTATAATATGTGCACATTGTTTTGGGATATAACTGCTTATCAAACGTAGCAACAAGATTATAAAGGATTGTGTTATGGATAGATCAAACATTCACATAGTAAAGTTTGTTATTAAAAAGTGGAGGTTAAACCTTAAAAACAATTATTTGTAAAGTCAGGTGTAAATTGATCATATTTATGTAAACCTTTCAATATTTCTTTCATGCTTAAACATATACATATCGAACATGAGACTAAATATTAAGTGTGATCTCATCATTACTACAAAAAAGACTTGTGGTAAATTATTTATAAAGTCAGGTTTGCATTCATTTATATAATGTAAATTGATCATATTTTATGTCGATGTAAACTTTTCAATACTTCTTTTATGCTTAGACATATACATATAAGTGTGATCTCATCATTACTACAAAGAAAACTTGTTACATCTTTTGTTTTATCCTTTTGTGTTTCTTAAATGTTCGATGCATGTTGGTGACGTAAATTTTATGTCAAAGTTAATATTTTTACATTAAGTGGTAAATCCTAGATGTTAAATTATGTTAAGGGTACTTACTCGACGTAATTTGGAATATTTTTTTAAAAAAGAAAAACTGAAAAGTTTATGTTGGATTATGTACTATTTAACGTAAATTTTTGAGTTTTTTTTTAATTAAATTAGCTTGGACATATTACAAAAACATGTATTCAAGTTCTGTATTATAATATAAAAACTGTTTTACCTCAGCATAGAAAGTCTAATTAACCTAAAACAAATAAACTATAAAAATAACCTAAGTTTTACTAATTTTTGAACGAGATAGCTTGCTCATTATTGTTTTACATGGTCATGTATTGTGATAGAGGTGATAGATTATCAAATATCTAAAATATTGATACAACGTTAATATGTAATGTTGTTAAGTGTATGATACAATTCATAACAAGTTATTAAAAAGTTACCTTTTTCCAACATTGAAAAATCCATGCCTTAAGATGGCTTCCATCCCATGCACGATATAGTAGTTACACTCAAATTAAGTCCTATGTTTAGTACATTATAATGAAAAAGAAAAAAAAATTAATATCATACAACTTGTATAGAAAATAACCAGCGTAAAAAATATTTTATGGTGGCTAAAAAGAGTTTTCTATATCAGTTCCAGAACCAACATAGATACAGGTGGTATAGAAAGTTTATACTTTCTACATCAGTTGTTACAGGACCAATATAACTTCCCTCACTTAGGGTTCCTTCTACTCTATTATTGACACCTCCCTATAGGATGGTAATGGGACCGAAGAAGATCACCCTCGTCTTCCTTCCCCCTTTGTCGCATCTTTGACATGTTCGACAAGAATGATGCTGAGCCTCTTGAGCCTAGACATTGTTGTTGTTCCATCTAACACGCGATCTCTTTTCTCTCTGTTCTTCTTGCAAAATGTACCCTATTCATGTGGGTTGCACTGTCTCTTCCTAATTTAAGCCACCATCGCAAAAGGCCACCACCATTCACCACACCATCTTTGTTAGCAAGTCTCACCACCAAACATGACTTGCTTGAAAAACAACCAAATTGAAAAGCTCATTGTTGTCATCGCACGCTCATCATCACTTATGGTTCACTCTATTAAGTCCCTTCTTCGATCCGTCCTCTCAACCACGTCGAGCCATTTCCTGTTACTCGTCGTTGCCACTCTCTTACTAGTTTCATCATCCTTCAATTTCATCAAAATGGTGAAATCGAACAAGACTTCACCTGAGATTGCTTCTCCGTAACTTGAACAAGACCACCGCCAAAGACGAGAGTTTGATGGTTTGGGTTGTGTGTGTGTTAGAATTTTTTTAGAGAGTTTGAACAATATTAAGGAGAGAAAGTTTGGACAAGATTAAGGAGAGAGAGTTTGGAGAATACAACGGTGAAAAGAGAGTTTGTCACCCTCCCATTTTTTATGTGAATTCTAGGTCTAACTAATATAAAAGTTTTCTAATTTAGTATAAAAATGTCACTACTCAAAATTTTTATGATAGGTCTAGGTAGAACCGATATAAAAATTCTTATAATTATTATTAAAATATCACCATGTCCATTTAAACTAAATCAACATTACTCGTAATGCTCGTTATGCATACAATTTTAAATCTGTTCATCAATTACTAGTAGACGTTTTCTTACACAGTTAAAGAACTAAATGCATCCCTATATTTATTTTTTCCTTTATGTACATGGTGTCGTCTAACTAGGTCAACAACAAATGTTTACGTGTCTTAAAATTACTAAGTTAGAAAAAAAACTTAAAATACTATATAATGATTTAGAAAAAAAAAAAAACAGGTCACAAATTCATCCTCTTCACTAGAAACCTACACATAAATTCCAAATGAATGAGATATATTGAAATTGAGTTTTCATTTTTTTAATTATTAACTAAATCAAAACTTTCCAAAAAAGAAATACCAACAATATGCATTCTCTAACATACACTTCATAACGTACGTACGTATTCTAAATTATTAACTGAATTTTGTTATAAATCACAATTAAGTGGGCTTATTTTCTTTATCTAATAAACATCATTGGTAATGTTATAAAAATATATATATAAATTTTAGTTATTGAAGACAGTGTTTTAAAAAAAATGATATTGCTAACACTTAGAAAATCATTCTCGGTTCAAAGGTCCATATTGGTGCACTAATAATTATTTCAGATAGGGACCAAATTCAAATTCAGCAATAATTGCCTAAAATATTTAAAATTTTTCTACTTATAAAAAGTTGAAAGTATATAACAATGGAGTAAAATTAAAAATAAAATTGTTTTCACATATAAATGGTTAGAAATTCTACGGTTTAGAAACAACAACAAAAACTTTACGTACATACATGAAATTAGAAAACCAATTACAGAGATCTTAAAAATCTTAAATCGATTCAACGAATAACTACATCACAGACAGCATTAGGGTTTTCTAGATCGTCCAAGTGCAAGTTGATCACGTAAACAATAATTGAGTGTTACAATCAAACTACAATTGCATTAGTTTGTGCAATCAATCAAATACTTCACAGTTTACTTAATTTTTTTCCATGAAAATATATATATATATATATATATATATATATATATATATAATCCAAGCTTGTATAGATTCTATGTAAAATGTCTCAATCAACAGCATATAATTCGAATGTGTATAACCACATAAAAAGATAAGAACAAAAATGAGACAATAAAAAACTTTATCAATAGAAGAACGAAAATTTTAAAATTGATATTTTACTATACAAATAATGATTGTTTGACACATCTAAATTTTTTATATTCATTTGATATTACCTTTATTTACTTTTTACTTTTTTAAAAAAAAATACAAAACTTTATATTTTTATAATTATTTTGTCTTTGTATCCTGTATTAAATAAATGTAAAAGTATGTCATAGTACTATTTTTTTTTAACTATACAGACAACATTTTTACACTGCACAACAATATTGATTAGGGTTGAATAGTGCATGTATTATTATTTAGTCAGTGGCTTGGTAAATAATTATTACCAAACCCATTAACAATATATTATAGATCAACTTGTATGAAATTGTTTAAAAATATAAATTTTTGAACTTCAAACTCTAGATATACACGATTATGTTAAATAGTGAAAGAAAAAACAAAAAGGTTTTATGACTAGTAATAATATCTTGTTTGATTCGAAAATATGACACATGATGTCTAACAAAAACTACTATTGATATGCATATATACCAAGAAACAACTTACATGGTAATCGATGAGTATAAACCTGGCGTGATGTGAAAGAATCATTTTGGTATAAAAACGACAATACCTAGTTTCATTCCTTCTGGCACTTGTTGAAGATAGATTCCACATGAAAAACACTTGTAGGACACTGCACGTGTAATCCAGAGAGAGAAAGAGTGTACACAATAGCCTTTCAATAGACTCCGTTAACCATGGGCTGAAGGAATAAAACATTCCCTTCAGAATTTAATTGCCTAACACAAACACAAAAACAACCTACTTCTGTTGACCAAACCTCAAACACTTTCTTCCTGTTTCTGTCTTCTCAAATCCAACCTCTTTTTCCATGTTCACATCTCCTACAATTTTCATCCCTCCAAGATTCACCTACATATCAACAACATAAGACCAACAAAAAACCAAAATCAAGGTTGTTTCAAAAGGGCTTATGGAAGGAGAGAGAGGTGTTAATCCAAGCTATGATCTTCAAGTTTCATTCACCAACACCCCTCAAGCGATCCATGAAATGGGTTTTGTCCAATTTGAAGAAAATCAGGTTCTTAGCTTCTTGGCACCCTCAGCTCAATCCCAATCTTCTCAGCTCTCACAGTCTCTAACCCGTGGCGGTGTCCGCGAAAACACCGTCACCGCCGCCACAGTCACCACCACCATCGCTACCACTACCACTTCTGGATCAGTTGGTTTTAACCATAATGACCTTGCATCCAGAAGTTCTTGGAACATTGAACAGGTGATATAAGTTTATTCTTATGTCTATATCTATCTATTCATGTAAACTACGATCTTTTACCTAATTATAGGTTTTTGTTTCTTGTATTTATTCGTTTTGTTTTTATGCAAGTCTCTTTCAATTTTAGGGTATGCTGTTTTGATCACTTTTCTCTGAAACGGTTTTTGCTTATTATATAAATGGTATGTCATGAACTTTCAGGTGAGAACACTGGATCCTAAAGCTGTCAATGATGAAAATTGCACCGGAAATACCAGTGATGGCAACAACACATGGTATATACACAGTAACATCCTCTTGCAAAAACACAACTTTCTGATTTCAATCTCTCTCTCTCTCTCTCTCTCTCTCTCTGCATGCACGTAAATATTTAATTTAGATGCCTCAGAAGATATTCTTTAGGTTTCTGCGAAGAATCTGAAGGTCTCTACCATATATGGAAGTGACTGCTTCTTTTTCTTTCTGAGTTTGCTTTTGTACTCCAAGTTATTCTCTCTCTCTCTCTCTCTCTCTCTTTTGGGGTATGAGGAAGAGCATGGTACTCAAAAGTCTTGATACTCATTGATACTCGAATCCACTAGTCCATCAGCCTTCATATATTCTTCAAACAGATCATAATTTTATACTTTTTCTATCATGTTTAGTTTACTAACTTTCTGGTTTAAGGTTAATTAATCTTGCTTTGAACTGATTAAGGAAAAAAAACAGTTTAATACACACACACACACACATATATATATATAGAGAGAGAGAGAGAGACAAACAGATGAGGATTTGTAATATATATATCAGTATGTTGAATGTGTTGATGTGATGGTAGGTGGAGAAGTTCAGGGTCAGAGAAGAACAAGGTGAAAGTGAGGAGGAAGCTGAGAGAACCAAGGTTTTGTTTTCAGACAAGAAGTGATGTGGATGTTCTTGATGATGGTTACAAATGGAGGAAGTATGGTCAGAAAGTTGTGAAGAATAGCCTTCATCCAAGGTAATGATAATAAAAAAACCCTTTGAATCTCATTAACCCTTTTGTTTTCTTGATTATATATATATATATATATATATATATATACAGTGTGAAGAACATATACATATATTGATTATATATATGAAGGAAGTTTTTCTGCAGTTGATAATGTTTATAAACTCATGTGTGTGTTCTTATGCATAAGAATTTTTTACATAACATAATTGGTGAGAGAACTGAGAAACTCTTTGAAATAATGCAAAAATGGAAAACTATGATTGAGTGCATTGGCTACATCATAGGCATTATACTCGGAGAAATGAAGGTAAGATGTCTTTTTTTGGAAAAATATATGTGTCGGTGTGTAATTCTCTAATTAATATTCATATAATGTGTATTCAAAATATACATTTATATTAAAAAAATTAATAAGAAAAACAGCACAATCTCTGAAGTGGTAATTATCATAGATTTTGTTTCAAACATTAATTATAGACTGAAAACAAGTGAGAGAAGAGAGAGTGATGAGAATCTTGGCTAAAACTGAAGGAATGATACTTTCAAGGACTTGTGAGTAGAGAAGATTGATGGTACAGACTGAAAAATAGGCTTTTTTTATATTTTTATTTTTATTTTTATTGAGGTAATTAATTAAAAAAGATGAGTTCATTGGGAAGTAAAAAGGAAAAGAAAAAAAATAATATTTTTGAGAATATATTTAGTGGATTATTATTATTAGAGTTTTGACAATAGTGCATGGTATAGGGTCCCCTCCTTTGTCCTATGTTCATGCTGTTTTTCTGACCAACTTCTTCCACCCATCACTAAAAAGCTACCCTTCACTTCCACCTAAACCTTTTCTTTCATATTCATTATAATTTCATTAATATTAACATTCACCTAATTAATCTCTTCTACCCAACTTCTTCCCAATCTCAAACAAAACCCTAAATATTCTTCTTTTAGTTATAATTATCTTAATTATGTTACAATGATTTGTCTAGCTTTTGAGCTAATCCTTTTACTTTTAATATATTAATTTTCATATATTTAAGTTTTTTAAATGCATTAAGTTTGATATATCAAATTCTTTTAATATATTTTAAGTTTTCAAAATAGTATTCATTAGGGTATTTTAGATATGCAAGAGAGATACAATATACCAAAAAACTCTGTAAAGAATCTAAATCCAAACATTTGTTTTCCCTTTTTTTTTTGGCTTTAATATTATATATTAAAGTTTTTTATGATTATTAAACTTCATCCATTTTCTAAGATTGTTTGCTGTTTGCTTTATTTTCAATAGTTTTAAATTCATGGATACACACCCAAACTGTGATTTATGTTTGAAGTAAATTAAAAATAAAAAGTTAATGTATTTTATTGAAAACTGATAATCAGTTTATTTAGTTTCTTTTAAAGATTAACATTTAAGCTATTTTAAGATTGAGGAAAGTAATTTATACGAATTTATGTTAAATATGATCAATGTATCTTGTTTTAAAGGAAAAAAATTAGCTTTGTTCTGTATATGATCAGTGATTAATTAGAATGTAATTAGCAAGATCAAAATATTAAGGTTTGCCAGTCATGTAGCCTACAATAATTGACAAGGAAATCTTTGTTATGATGATAAATTTGTATAGTCAAAAGACTGCATTATTACAAAGTTAATTATTTTTTAAATAGAGAAATTTTTTATTTAGGCATTATTAAAAATATTTTTTTACTGACATATAGTCCATTTTCTTTGATAATAGTAGTTTAACCTTTTTATTAAAACCAAAAGCAAATTATGTGATTTTTTTTCTTTTAGTGTAAATACTAAATGGAATAAGAGTATAATAATAATAATAATAATAATAATAATAATAATAATAATAATGTTATCTTGAAAATAAAAAAAATAAAAAATAAAAATAATTTTTTATTGAAAAATCGATAATTAAAAAAAAGTAACAAATTTCTCTTCTTATTATGTGTTCCTAAACCCATTTTCATGTGTGTAGCAACTTTCTTTATGGTAAATGGAGCATTGGATAATGTGTACAGAAGGTTCTCAAACATGTATTTAAACACAGTAATGATATTTATAATATATAAATATAACAAATAATTATGCATTTGTTATTTAGTTGAAGAAAAAATTAATTTTAATAATAAAATATCCATTTATCTTTTTTATTTCAAAAGATTTGTTGATTACCTGTAGAAATAGAAGGTATATAGTGCCATGATCAAAGACTCCATGAAAGAGTTATGAGAAAACATTATCAGTATTTCTTGCTGCTTTGGTTTTCAATATTAATTTGATAAATATTATATCATTAATTTTTGGTGCCAATAAAAAAAATCATTAATATTTGGTATATTTTCTCGGTCCATAGATCAATAATATGTTTTGAAATGTAGAAATGAACAAAGTTATTATTTTCTTTCGATATAAAAAATATTTAGAAAACTTTTCTTAAAAAGAAAATATTTAAAAGATTTGTAATGTCATATAATCTTTAATATGTACCCAAAAAAAAGTATTAATAATCTATAAAGAAATCAAGTGACTACAAAATGAAAAGTCTTATGTTATCCATACCTAGTGAAATTGCAATTTAAGTCCAATTTAAAATCTTAGTGTTCATGATTTTCAGAAGTGAAATCAATTGAAAAACTACAATTTAAGAAGCAAATTAATTTAATTTATTTAACTTCTTAAGAATGTACACCAAATCATAAGTTTTTCAACAACTTTTTTTAGACAATGAAATAAAATAAATGACAAAAATAAGGATCCACATGATAGATAAAAACAAAAGTTGTATTTGTTGAAAACAAAAGTTACTTAGAGTGAAGGTAACTAATTAATAATTTAGAGAGAGAACAATATATATATATATATATATATATATATATATATATATATATATATATATATATATGATTACAAAAGTGTACTTAAAGGTATGTACTTAGAAGTGGAATTAGAAATGAAAAAGTTACTTTAGAAAAATAAAAGTCACTTCAGGAACATATGAACTTAGGAACATTTGGAAAATATTAATAAAAAAAAAAATTAATAACAATAAGACTTGTCTGAATCCAACAAGTGTAGGTGAACAACTGAAAACTTCCTGAAAAAGATGCATTACCAAACTTTGATTAACACTATTTAAATTAATAACAAAAGGTTTTTATTTTTCATTAATTGATTTTTATTTTTTATGAAAAATTATATTATAAAATTCTTCCCAGAAAATATATGGTTGGTGACATATTTATTCAAACTTCCACTCAACTAAAAATAAAATTAATTTATAATATATAAGTGGATGTAAACTTCATCTTATAAATCAGTTGTATAAGATTGAATTAGGTTTAAAAATTATTTTTTAATAATATTTTTAAGAATATACAATGATATGTAAACATTTAGCTAAATCAGCTTGATTATTTTGAAGTTTAGAGAAAAAAAAAAAAAAGCAATCCACTGCATTATTATTTTTGTTTATTTTGTATGTTAATGTGATGAAATTGACATGAAATTTTTGGAGATGATGAACAGAAGTTACTACCGTTGTACCCATAACAACTGTAGAGTGAAGAAAAGGGTTGAAAGACTCTCAGAAGATTGTCGAATGGTAATAACAACCTACGAAGGAAGACACAATCATTCTCCCTGTGATGACTCAAATTCATCAGAACATGAATGTTTCACTTCTTTTTGAACAATTAATCTGCTTTTAATAATTAATTAATTAATATATTTATGTATTAATAATTATTTAGATGTGACAATTTTTCATGAGGGATTTTATTGTTAGTGAGCTCAATCATTCTTTCATGGATGAACTCATTTGTATGTTGTCTATACAAATTATAAGGTTTAATTAAATTAAGTTTTAGTCTTTTTTATTTTTCACATTTGTGTAACTTTACTTTTTATATTTTTAAATTTACTTCAGTAAAGTTTAAATATTTTTAAGTTTTTATATAAAAAAATGTATTATATAAGTTTAATATATATATATATATATATATATATATATATATATTAAAATGTGAAAAAATATTAAATATTTATAATATTTAAATCTAAATAATAAATAAAAATACTTTTTAGTAATTAAATATAGAATTTTCTTTATATGAAAGATATTTATAAAATTAAAAAGTTTCCTAAAAACTAATTTAAGTATAAAATATTAAGTAAATATTTTCAATCGTCAATTTAGGAGAAATATCTTAGTTGTTCTTCCTTAATCACAATTATTTTCGTACACCAATAATCGTTCGAATATATTAAGTAGTTTTTCATTATTTAAAAATTGATGTTAATAATCGTTTAAATATTTTTTTTTCCTTTCAACTTTCAAGACGTTTTTAAATACAAAACCATAATTAAAATTCTTGACTTCAGAACAAATGTAGGGATTAATGATTTGAAATCGAAACAATTATTATTACATCATAAAGAGGAGATAAATCTAGTTATTAAAATATTATATTATTTTTTTCAAGAATCATCTAAAACATTTGATAAATTTCAATAAAAATACTAAGCATTGATTTAATTCATTATAACATTATAAAAAAAGAAAAATAATAAATAAAGCAAATAATATATACTAATGTAAAGAAAAACAACTTATCCATGAAATAACGTGAATTAAAATTCTAAAAACGTATAAAAGGATTTCTGAAAACTAACAATCATTTTCACATAATAGAACATCCTTCTGAGTAATGATCATTGAAGTAATAGGTTGCTTTCAGAAATTCCTCACCATTCCTCTTTCCATGATATTGAGATGCTTCTATGATGGAAGATCTCAGAGGAGAATCATGACCATGGTTGAAAGTGTTTGAAAACTCTTCTTCCTTCGAATGATCTTCTTCTTCCTTCCCATGATGGTTGAAAGAGTCTGAAAATCCTTCTTCTTTCACATGATCATGGTTGAAAGTGTTTGAAAATAAACCATAGTGTTTTGGAGAGCATGAAGAATCTTCTTCTTCTGAAACATCTTTTGGAGTATTTGATGCAGTCTTCTTTTTCTTTCCAAATTTTGACAGTTTTGATATACTTTTGCAGAAGTTTGATTTCTTCTTAGTGTTTTGGTCCTTTTGTTTTGAACTCATTCTTTCTTTCAAATCCTGCATACCATGCAAATTAACATTTTTCATAAATGTTAATATACTATATTAGCTAATTAACTCTTAATAATAGTAATTTAATATAATTAAAACAATACAAATATATAACTAAAATGTTTATTAATGTATACGATATATATAAATATAAATTTGAAACAAATATAAAGTGCATGAAAATGAAATAAAAACATTTAGGGTAAACGTTTAAGAAAATAGTCAATATTTTTATTAGAATGTGAAGAAATAAATGCATATTAATAATGTAAATTCGAAACAAAATATAAAATAGACATAAATAACACTTGAATATTAAAAAATTAACATAAATAAAATAATAGTAAACCAACAATGCAATCTTCAGAAAAATCTGATGAAACATAACTACAGCAAGAATATAATAATCTAAAATTTTAAAGATAATATAGAAATATAAATAAACATACTAAAAGTAACACCCATGATAATAAATAGTTATTATAACAATAAAATTCTAAAAATGAATTACAAACTTGTTCTTTTTCAAATAATACTTAAATATAGGGTTAAATATGTTTTTAGTCCCTTTATTTTGGGACAATTTTAGGTTTAGTCCCTCTTTCAAACTAAGGTACAATTTAGTCCTTCAACTTTAGAAAACTCTGATTTTAATCTTTTTTACCAAATTTTTTTAACTTTATTTGCCGTTTCAAGCACATTTCTCAGTTAACATTGAAGCAAAAATGTGTCAAATAGTGTAAACAATCCAAATGCTAATGAAACGTGTTTGAAACAGCAAATAAAATTAAAAAAATTTGGTAAAAAAAACTAAAACCAGAGTTTTCTAAAATTGAAGGACTAAATTGTACCTTAGTTTGAAAGAGGAACTAAACCCAAAATCGTCCTAAAGTATAGGGACTAAAAACATATTTAACCTCTTAAATATATCATCTATAATACTATAGCAATTATGAGAGAATAGTTATTTGTAAGAAATGCTATAAAGTGTTATACTATTATAATTACTTTTCAAATTGTGTTAATTATTTCTTTTATAAAAATATGAACACACATTATGGTTTTCATTTTTATATATAATAAATAATAAAGATTGTCTCATTTTTATAAATTACTTTTATACTTTACTTTTAATAATATTTTAGAGTCAAAATGGAGATGTCAATATATATAAAAAATAATCAGAAAAGCAAAATAAAAAAGAGTAAAGCAAAATAAAAATAAATAAAAAAAGAAACTAAAATATAATAAGAAGACTCTCACATAGATAAAAAAAAAAAAAGTAATGATGTACCTTGTACCTACAATTAAACTTATGTTGTACGTATTTATAATATCTAATTATTTTATTTTCAAATAAAACGATATACATAAAAAAACAATTTTATAAAAAATTTACAAGACTACATAGAGAAGATACATAAAGAAAGTTCTTAACATTACCGTAACAACTATTTTTCCTCTTTTCTTGTATTTCCAGAATTCTCTTCTCTTTTTCTTCTTTTACTCTTATGCTGTACCAATTTATAGAGTTTTCTATTAAAGAAAAATCCAAGCCCATGACTCATCTTAATTGATTTGTTTCAATTTTATAATTAAGTTGTAAATATTTTCATTAACTCACAAACATGTGTATGAAATCTTACTTAAATTACTTTATAGTTATATATATCAAATGTTATTGAGTAGAACAGTTTACCATTTAAAGAATTAAACTAATAAATTGTAAAATATATATATATATATATATATATATATAAATAATTTTTCGAGAATAAGGTGTTGAGGTACCTTATTCAAATTAGTGATATTGCGTAATAATGTTTAATAAAAATGGATATTTAGAATAAGTTATTTGACCTCCGCTTTTAAACATATATTTATAAATACTATATTGAGTATTTAGAATGAGTTATTTGATCTTCCATTTTAGACATATATTTATAAATACTATATTGAGTTTTCTGACCCATTTCATTACGAATAAATGATATTATTCATATTAATCGTCAATCAATAATTATTATTTTTGTTAATTGTCCATTAATAGTTGTTATTGTTTAAAATAATTTCTAGACCGATTGGTCATTTTTTCACTGGATGGTCAGCCGTCCGGTGCTTGGTTGACCGGGTGATCCTATAGTACACAAGCACTCCAAGCTCAAGTAAACTCTTTATTGGAAGAGATGCGCAGGGATTATTGTGAGCTTGAGAGAGGTCGTTCACGTTGTATTAGGGTGTCTATTTTTTATGTGCTTTAAGTCTTCATTCCTCTTTGCACCAAGCGACGAACTCTAGGAGTTCACTTAGAAAGTTTCCTAGGTCAAAGAGACTCGGGTGAGAGAGTTCACGAAGAACATTTCTCACCTAGCGGCAGACTCTAGGAGCTCACTTAGTATGTTTCCTAGGTCGAAGAGACTCGGGTAAGAGTTCACGAAGAAAGTTTCTCACCGAACGACGAACTTTAGGAATTCATTTAGAAAGTTTCCTAAGTCGAACAAACTCGAGTGAGAGTTCACAGAGAACATTTCTCATTCAGCTGTAAGCTCCAGTTTGGCCAAGTGGTTTGTATGTAGGGTACTATCATCTACACTGAAGACAAATAACAATTCGATTTTAAACGATTAGAAAAAATGTAGATAATCAGACTAACACATTTATGATATTAAACCGCTAATATTAAGCTAATTTAAGTTATAAGGCTGGATGATCAAGTAAGCGAAACTGTTCCATATTCTGTTGAACATATTCATAGTTTATTTTGAAGCCCATAATTTGAATTTGAAGACAACCTACAAACTATACCATCCCCTTCACCTAATTCTATTTTTCAATTTTCTTCAATCCTACAGACTTTTTTTATCTTACCCATGACCGTTTTGAAGAATCTCCCGCCTTTGCTTGGAGATTCCTCGAGATAGATACGATCTTCATCGACGTTATCTGACCGAAAAAAAAAAGTAATTCCCATAGGACAAGATCGTATCTATCTCAATATATTTCTGTCTCACTTAAAAATTCACATTCTAAAAGCATACTATATTAAACAAATTTTACAATGATCATATAAAAAATAATTAGCAATATTTATATTTCCTTCATTCGGTATTAATTGCATCACATTCGTTTATACAAATACCTTACTATAAAAGAAATTCTTAATATTAGTTTAACTAAATTAAACAATAGAAACTCTTATTGGGAAATTGTACATGCTTTCCATAAAGAGTTGAACTAATATGATGAAATATAAACTTTCTTAATATTGACAAAGTAATTTTTAAATGTTTTGTGATTATTAAGTTATAAAATAATTTGTGATTGAATCACCGATAATTCTTTTGCTAAGATTCTCTCTGGTTACGAATTTGAATATTTTTTTCTTTTATTTTTAATGTTATAAAATGCATAATTGAATTTCGTTCTAATGATTGATTTTCGTTTCAAAGTCATTACAAAAAATTTAGCTTATAAACTCGAGGTGATTGTTAATTGAATTATTTTTCTTAAGATATAAATGTTTAAGATTGTATTTGTATTATTTTTTTATTAATTTTTTATCTAAAACGGTCAAGGTGTTAATATTATTATTAAGATTGATATAACCAAGGTTTTTATACCATTAATTAGAATTTTTTAATTCAAGGATTATGTTGTTTTAGTTTACATGAAGACTTTTTGACGTAGAATTTTTATATATTGTAATCTGCTCATCTTTCTATCCAGATTAATGGTGGTTTAACTGGCTACTTCACTAGTGATAGAGGTGTTAGACAATAAGATCATCTCTCTTCTTTGTGTTTTTGTTTCCTGAGGAGGTTTTGAGTAAGGGTGTCTTAGGGATTATTTCTAAAAACTTATGCTTCCTATGGTTGGTCCTCGGGAATACAATTTCTTTCTCATACTCTTTATGATGATGATATATTTGTTTTCTATAAAAAAGATGCTAGAACCCTACAACATTTGAAATATTTCTTGCATGAGTATAACACTTTCTCTGGTTAATGATAAGTCCGGCTAAAAGTCACTTATATACTATTGATGCTTCTTCTTTTGTTCTTAAGAGGGTTCTCTTGAAATCAAATATATCTTCCTTTTACATATTTGAGTGTGCCAATTTTTGTGGAGACTCTTAAGATGTGATTTTTTTAATCTTTAGTAGATAAGATTCATAATAAACTAGTCTAAAGTTGCTTAGTATGATGGAAAGAATCCAATTAATAAATTCGGTAATTGTTATAGCTTTTAGGTTTACAAATGACTTATTAAGCTTTTTCTTGATATGGAACAATGAATTCAAAATTTTGTTTGGACTCGAGATACACAAAAGCATGGGGATTGCTCATTGTTGAATTATCTATTTTGTGTGATTTATGTGCTGATATTTTTAGAGAAAGTCAGAGTGAATATATGAGTAATTTTTAAGTTTTTATAGGAATACAAACTTCTATTTATACTAAGTTTATAAAAGGTTATTAATGCTTTAGAGCATGCTTGGAGATATGACTTTCAGAGACTTTGGTTGAATAGTGATTCTTACTTAGTTTGCCATGTTTCTTTTATATCAATGAGTGATTCCTCAGAGTCGATATCAATGCTTATATTTTTATAAATATATATAGTTCAAAACTTCTAATATTTTTTGTAAAAAAAATTATTCTGATGTATTAGCTAATTTATTTATATTTTTTTATAACAATTTATGTATGTTTCATAAAATGTAAGTTTAGTCATGAATTTAGTGTAGTCTTTCATATTTTGTATTATTTTATTTTTTTATTTTTACTAAATATTCATGGAATGATAAATGATGGATAAACTTTGAAATGTAAGAGTAACTTATATTAATTTTTTTTAACTACATCACATTTTCTATAATTTATTTATTTATGTAAACTCAATCTTAAGTTCGATATTAACGAAATATATTTTATTAAATTATAATAATTTAGATATTGTAGCCGTTCAAACTGCTGTGTAGTAACTACATCCGAAACTAGAAAGATAATAAACAGACTTTGGTACGACCCAGTGGTGAAAGAGAGAATGGAAGCGCTAAGACTCTGCACTCTAACATGGAACCCACTGAAGCACTTCTTTCACTCTCACGCATTTCGTCGAACACCTCGAACGCTCGTTTTCCGCGCCTGCTCATCTTCCACCACCGCTGATACCAGGGCTGCCGGTCGCAATCGCCGGAGCTCGGCGTCGTCGTCTACAACTTCGACTTCCGATAGGGACGCCATTCGAGCCATCCGCTTGAAGAAGGTACGTGGCTCTCGCTCACTTGCAACGGTGTCGTGTTCTTCCGTTTTCTTCTAATTGCTGTGTTTCGTGTATGGACGAGTTTAAAACTGAATTGAAGCTGAGTTTTAAATTGGAAAATTGTGCGTTGTGTGGTTTTTCGTTGAACTTCAATGCTGGAATGATATCAATTGCCTTGTAGTTAATTTTGTGATCAAAACTTATCTGTTCTCCCGGCTTATTGGCAGTTCTAGCAAAATGAGAATATCGTGTGTAAAAAAGGAATAGTTTAAGACTAATTTTACTTAGCGGCTTTTTTTCTGCTGGGGATAGAATGCAAAATTGAATGCATGGTTCGGACAATGTAAAGATTTTGGTTGAGATGTAGTGTTTGTCGGAGAACTAACAAACTAAGGGTCTTTATTTTTAGATTGTCTTAATGTTTGTAGAAAGGATTATCATTTTTGACAATCCTTCTTTGTGGTTATTTGTAGGTTGAAGAATTGAGAAGCAAGGGGCTTGATCCGTATGCTTATGAATGGGACAAAACTCACGGTGCTAGTCAGCTGCAAGATATCTATACAGATTTGGCAAATGGTGAGGAAAAAAATAGTGAGAGTGACCACGTATCTGTTGCGGGAAGAATTGTGGCCAGGAGGGCATTTGGAAAGCTTGCATTTCTCACACTAAGAGATGATTCTGGGTCAATTCAGGTTTTGTTTAACTCTTTTTGTACATTCAAGGTAGTGAATATGTAAATATTGTAAGTGGGGACATTTATAAGCTATTGTGGGCTGCCTATATTTATGTAAATTAGGAAACCATTTTTCGTTATAGTTATGAAGCATATTATGAATAAGAGCCCCCATTGTGTAATTTAAACACACGAATATGTTCCCATGTTCTCTCACTTTCTCAGCACGCTGTCTAATCTTTTAAAGAGACAAACCCTGAATAGGATATTTACGTAATCTCTAACAGTGACTTTAAACTAAGACATGTAGGGTTTTTGTAAGCTTATGGTATGTTATCATGTTTCTTTGTTGTTATTGCAGTTTTAATTTTTAGATGCATATTTTATTCATGTAGAGATTGAAATTATTGTCCTTCTGTAAAGTGAATGGTATATAGAGCGGCTAACCGAAGTTTTTAAAATCTATGATTTCAGCTCTATTGTGATAAGGAGAGACTCATAGGGGATCAGTTTGAACAGTTAAAGGCACATGTTGATATTGGTGATATATTAGGTGTAAGAGGAACAATAAAACGCACAGAAAAAGGTATTTAACTAATCATCTTATTAAAAGATTAGGCTAAAAGTATGTTTTTAGTAAATTGACATGGCTTGCACTTGCAACATGCTATATCTTGTGCCCATAATTTATAATTTATCCCAGATTTTCATCTGTATTATCTGTTATCTTAGAGTAAATAAAGGTAAGAACTTGCAGTAATTCTATGACTTTTGTATGTTTTTGAATTCCCATGCATATGCCCTTTCTAAGATTATATAAAAATTGAGATACTGAAAGTTTGCTGCTGATGTGATAAATACACAATTTCTAGTATGTTAGCAAATATGAGAGTTCAGGGGACATGATTAAATTTACAAGAAGGTTTTCTCTTTAAAGGTAAAAGAGGTTACAAATGTAAACAACATGTTTACCCAAATTGGAAGTCTCGAGCTATCTCTAGGTGGATTAAACCAAATAATTTTTTAAAATATTTGCTGAAAGTTGTTGTATTATGTTCTACTGGAGTTTTCTCAGCTTTCTTTGGTTTCATATATGATTTTTTGTCTCATGAGTGTCTATCTACTGAAGATTTCTAGTATATGTCATACCTGTAATTACTCTTTCAAGTTGCTAAGGACTAGTTATGATAATTGCAGACTGAGAAATAGTTAATTCCTGAGATTGATAACCTTTCTCTGCTGGATCAAATATGCTCTTTGACAAATTCCAGATGATAGCCTGATTGTTATGAAACATTTGAACATCTTCTCATGTTTTTTTTCTGGTCTTACTTCAGGAGAACTTTCTGTGTGTGTCCAATCTTTTGCAATCCTTACAAAATCTCTGCTTCCACTTCCTGACAAATATCATGGACTAACTGATATAGATAAACGTTATAGACAGAGGTAAGCTCATACTTTAATGTGTTTATTTCCTTACCTATTGAAATCACTGTTATATACTAATACATTTGTTATTTTATTAGTGACTATGATTACAATTCTTCTATACATCTACTCCTGTTCTTTCTTGTTTCTCATCTCTGTAAATTATCTTCATCTTTCAAATTTTTTAATGGATTATATTTTTTATTTATTTCTTATTTTGTGAAGTATGACTTATATAATATCTTATTCTTTCTTTTTACTTTTGTGCATTTATTTCTTATTACTTCTCTGTTCCACGTCTTCTCTAATTATCCCTCGCACTTTTGGACTATCAATTGATTAGCTATGATTTAAAATGTTTCTTGACTGTTTATTGTGGACTTGTGGTTAGGTACGTAGATATGATCGCAAATCCAGAGGTAGCAGATGTATTCCGTAAAAGAGCAAAGGTGGTTCATCTACCAAACTTTTTTTATCTCTTAAGAGTTTAAACCCAATGACATTCATCTATTTTAAATTTGACATTAAATAATTGTAAAGTTGTAGACGCATTAAGTTTATCCTCAATCAGGTTCTCATGTCTCCTAATTGAGCTATAACTATTTTTTGTTTCCGCGTTTCTTATTGAGTTAATTGAGATATCTTATTGTCACCTTCTTGTGCTGTGCCTATTTTCTATTGTTCTTTTCTATAGATAAGTGGACTATAGAAACAGATCAAGCTGAACAATTTATTCTATAAATTCATGGGAGGATGTCAAGGGTCAAAACTACAATTCTTGGGAAAAAGTGAAAGGAGTCTAGGAATTGAACTCAGTGGAATACGTGAATAACAAAGACAATTAGGTTATAATTGCATTTTGAGTTCTGAGGGGAGTATGTTCAGCCCGAGAATGTCTTACACTTTTAACATTTTTCTCCTCCAAAAGAAACTAGACTAAGAGAGTAAAAGAATTATGGTCATGACGTTGTTCGGTGTAGAATTTTGATAAAACTATGATGGTAAAGTTCAACCTTGGTGACCAGCTTGGTCTTGCGTAATGGGTTTGAATCCAGAAAAAAGTCTTTTTGCATATGCGTAATGACCCTCCCCCATAACATCTCATAGCAAGGAGCCCTCTGGCGTTGTGGTACATAATTTTCCTTACTATTGGTAAAAGAATGATGTTCAGTATGTCTATTTTGGGTTGTAATACATTATAAAATATGTTTACATTTCTTTTTCTTGAAATCTTGTTGCTGTAAGTGTAATGATACTTTTTTATTTTTGCCTTAATTATATATTTGATTGAATTTGATTTGAATGAAGATTTAGAATTTTGGTTTCAAGGATCATAGGCTCAATTTCTATCCATTTAGACTGATTAACAAACTTCTCTTATGTATTTCCTGAGCAAGTAACTTGATTGAAATTGATCTTCTAATCAATTTCATTCAAATAGGTTGTAGCAGAGATACGGAGGACAATGGATTCTTTAGGTTTTGTTGAAGTTGAAACTCCAGTTTTGCAGGTTTGTGATTTTAATGTACCTACCCTGGCTGCATATTTTTATTTACATAGAAGTGCATCTTCAAATGATGGGGACTCTACTAGCTGTTTGATATATGCTGTTTATATTTATGCAAAGAGCATGGATCTTTTAGAAGGTTTGATCTAACAGGCTAGCTTGATACATGATCTTTTTAGTTGGGTTATTTTCATATTTATGCATTGTACTGGATCTCATGAAAGTCAGATTGATATAGGGGTTATAAGATTTCAATTAAATAATGGCACAGGGGAACCTTTCAGATTTGTACTGTTATTATGCCATTGTTGGCTTTGTTTTCACGCATCTAACTATATGGGCTAACTGCAACTCCTTGTCACCTCTTTTCAGTTTTGCTTGTCTCCTGAATTTGTTTCAATCCTTCATTATCAATCAAGACGAAGTACCAAACCTTTGATGATAACTATAGTGGTGCTATTGCTAGTTTTTTTATCTAATAGCCATTTGTTTTTAGAAATTTATTTTGTCATCGTGTTTAATTGTATCTATGTCTTATGCTTTCATGTTTGGCTTCTTTTCCAATTCACCAACTCCTTTTCTTCTATTGTTTATTATTTTGAGTATTTTTGTGCCTTAAATACAGAATGAAATTATATGAAAAATTTCAAAATAGTAATTAAGGTACCATTCAAATTTTGGACCTTTTCTATGGATTGTACCATATGCTCTTTCAGTCTCAACTCTCAATACAACTGCTAAGTGATAAATGATGTAATTACTCTCTGAAAGGCCTTTTGTTGTAATTTTATTAATTATGATACGTAGGAGTGTGGCATTTGTACATGGAAGTTTTTATTTCCTGAAACTGATTAAGTTCATTGACTAGGGAGCAGCTGGGGGAGCAGAAGCAAGACCTTTTATAACATACCATAATTCTCTTGGAAGAGACTTATATCTCAGAATTGCTACTGAATTACATCTTAAGAGAATGCTGGTGAGATTTGACATATTTGTTATTTGTGAAGTCTTGCTCAGAGAAGCATTCTTCTTTGTACAGGAAGTATCGAGGGGCTTGCCTCTTCTTACTTCACCCAGTAGGGTGCAATTATTTGTTTAACAAAGGAAAATACATCAAGTATTCATTCTGAATGTCACGCAAATGAATAAAATTACTGGTCAAAATGTTGTTTCTTTTTATCAAATTTTAAAATTGCCGTGGGAATACTGAAATTTTACTCTTGAGAATACTAACAATTAGAAAACGTTGTCTGTTCTTTTAAGGATATTTTCATTCGTATTAGCTGCAAAAAAAATTTAAATGTTTTCATCTAGAATATAGCATATATTCTTCAAGCTATAAGTTTGAAAGTGGCTTGATTAATATGGATGTTATTTTTCTAGTGAAGTCATTAACCATTTTAATCTTTTTCTTTATGGTAGGTAGGTGGCTTTGAAAAAGTATACGAGATTGGTCGAATATTTAGGAATGAAGGAATTTCAACTCGACATAATCCTGAGTTTACAACTATAGAGGTAAGAGTTTAGATTCTGGAGGTGAAATTTTAATCTTCCGTTACATAAGCCCGAAATGCAGTTCTATAGCAGAAGCGGGAAACCTGGATCAATAACAACTAGCTGTTAATATGAGAGGAGAAAAAGAAGAATAGCTGAAGAGGACAGGAAGTGGAAAATTGAGATAGCATAGAGAGAATTTCATGAGGTGGCATGTAACCTGGGGGGGGGGGGATATGGAAAATTTGGTTAGAGGATCGCGGCATTAGCTTGGCGATAGTCTGTTTTAGTTTTTGTTCACTTTTTCCGGTGAGGTTTTCATAGTACTATTTAGTTAGTTTTGATACTTTATGTGAACATACATAACATTTCTCATATGTTGGCTTTCAAATTGTTTTAACAGTGATCGTTTGATATTTCAATTTGCACATGACCTTTTTCACTATATATTGAATTGCATTCCATTAAATACTGACATTAGTTAAACTTTAGATGTACGAAGCATACACGGATTATCGAAGTATGATGAGTTTGGCAGAGGAGATTGTCACTCGATGTGCTCTTGCAGTTCATGGGAAGCTTACAGTTGATTATCAGGTAGATGCTGTTCTTACTAAATGTAATCTAGAATTGAATTGGTTAGATATGACAGAAGAGATGCCAAAGCCTCTAGAACAGATAAAACATGTTACTATATTGTTTATTGTTCAGTGTTTTAATAGGAAGGTGTAGTCCCCCCTTGATTGATCCCAATTTTCGGGGCAAATGTTCGGACTTTGAGCTGTAAGGGAGGGCTAGGATTACCACCATATTATAATTATAATATTTAGATATATGGATGTTCAATTTGACAAAAAATATTCTAGGTTCTGATTGCTTAATTTAAGTAAATATATTATTAATCAACGGGGCTGTCTATTGGCACATAAGAGTACTAAAGACACATCTGTAAATACTTTATTTAAATCACTTGAAAAAACGATTATGGTATTTTTTTGTGTTTTTGACAATATAAATACTTTCTTTTCCAACAACACCTTTCTATTTTAACTTCTTATCTTGTGCCTTCATGCATAATAGAAAATTCCTTATTCAAATTTAATAAAAATGTTATTAAAATTTTACAATATCATCAAAATTTATAATAGTATGTTATGTTACCTTTTTAGCAATATAATAATTAGTACTCAATATAAAAGCAATATTAAATAATGGCTCTAAAGCCAAAAATAAAAAAATTAATCGTAAACGAGATCACAACTTGAATGAATCCCACAACTATACATCTGTTTTTTTCTTTAAAAGTTTATTTATTTATAATTTTATTAAAAAGGCAAATAAGTTCTCAATTTTGTTTATTTTATTCAGTTTCTTTTTTCTTTTTTACATTGAATACAAGTATACATTTTTCTTTTATTTTCTCGTAAAACCAAAAAGACCTCCAAAGCCATTTCGCAACAAGTGAATTGGTTACATGGATAAAACCACCTTGAGTGTCATTGTGTTATGTCAAAATCAGATAGGCCATTTATTTTCTCTTCACTTAAGTTTTGTCACCTTTTTTTTATTAAGCAACTTCTGCAAAATAAATTGGAAACCCAAAACTTCATTTGTAGTTCACCCAAGGAAAACAATTCACAGGTAAAGGTAGATTTTGAAATTTTTAGAATATAAGAGGAAGCTTCTTATCATTCTATCAATTATACAACTCAGAAAATTCTACTCTTCATATATTTGTAATAGTTTATCCAGCCATTATATAACTACAGAGAGTGTTTATACATACACACAAACATATGGGGTGTGTATATATATGTATGTGCATGTGTATGCATATAGGTAATGTACCATCTGAGAACTTTTGTTAAAATGAGAAATAAGAACTATAAATATAAACATTAGATATATTGTATGGTCAAGAATTGTATTTTTATGGCCAAGATACAGCTGGTGGATGCATTGAGTGGTCATGTGTTAGGGGCTGGAAAGTATATGAGAGGAGGAGGTATAGGAGAGAGAGAGAAGGGGACCGAACGGTAGAAGAAAGGGGCCGAACGGTGGAAGAAAGGGGACAAATGACCGAACGGCAGAAGACTGGAGGACCGAATGGTGGAGGAGAGGGACGAGTGGACTGAACGATTGGAAACAGCAAGGAAGCAGCCTAGCGGTCTTAGTTAGGAGGAGCGGGAAACTTATTAGAGTAATAAGAAAGATATCTTAAGAGAATATTCAGCCAGAGTTAATTAGAGTA
This sequence comes from Vigna reflexopilosa, assembly GCA_027742785.1. NCBI lineage: Eukaryota > Viridiplantae > Streptophyta > Magnoliopsida > Fabales > Fabaceae > Vigna > Vigna reflexopilosa. The sequence continues at coordinate 1,101,718 of CM050929.1, read as the reverse complement.
ATCCAGACCATATCTTAGGATATTATTCGATATAAGTCAATTATAGTAAATAAGACTAAATATATACGAATAAGTTAATTATAGCTAATAAGGATATTTTCTATTATTCAGTACAGGTTTGGGGGCAAAAATAATTAGTATAAATAAAGGAAGAGTCTAGGGTGAAGGGTATGCTTTTGATTTGTGAGTCTTGTAAGAGAGGTTATGCTCTCAGGTAACTGACAGAGATCCTGCTCCCAGTTATTGTTTGTTTTCTTTGATTCAGTGTTCCCATTCAATAAAGAGGTTTATTCAGTTATTGCCATTGTTCTTTATATAAGAGAGTGAGTGAGGAAGCGTTCTAGTTACGTTCCATACTCGGATACGTAACATCATGTGTCCACTGCCTAACTTTTAATCTTGACCAACCATGCGTAGTTTTATAGTCCAAATTTATAGTTTTTATTTTTCAAAATAGTAAAGAATTATCATTTGATACATCCCTTATTTAAGTGCAACTTTCATATTATGAATTACTTTCAAATATCCCTTTTTATTTATCTAATCTTAATTAAACCTACTACCAATTTTATATATTTATCTTCAAATTTGCTCATTCTTCCTTGCAGCCCTTCTGTTCTCATCCTGTCAACAGAGGATATTATGTTTACTATATTGCTTTAAAACTTGAAATGAAGTTTTTTTTTATATATTCTAGACATTTTCTCTGATGTAGTTCCCTCAATGATAGCTTAGCATTAACTAAAAAACTTTGAATATCAGCTGGTGTTTGATGAATGATGACATCATACTGAAATTTATTTCCTTATAACAAATTTATTGAAGGTAGTGTAATGATTCCATACAGGGAGTTGAGATATGTCTGGAAAGGCCTTGGAGGAGGGAGACTATGCACAATCTTGTTAAAGAAATTGCTGGGATCGATTTCAATGAATTTGGAGATGATATTGAGGTTGCAAAGCGTGTTACTCTGGATACCCTTGGAAAGAATCTTGATAACAAGGATAAAGGTTCCATTGAAGCATGCCGATCCATTGGCCACCTTCTTAATGAGGTAGATTTTATTCAGAGCATCCAGTTTTTATTCTTTTCATTTGATAAATTTAGTTCTTTTTTGCAATTACATTTTTTCTCCATTTATATTGATATTCCTTTCTTTTTGCACTTTTTGCATTTATTATATTGTCAATTTGATTTGCACACACTAACCAAATTGTTTTTGTTTTGTTTATTTAGGTTTTTGAGATTTTTGTAGAACCAAAGCTCATCCAACCTACTTTTGTTCTAGACTATCCGATTGAGATATCTCCCCTTGCCAAACCACACAGAAGGTAGAAACATCTCAAAATATCAAATAATGTTATTTGCTGTTATTAAAGGTATTTTTATTCTACATACTATGAAATATTAATCTTTTCGAACTTAGAATATTTGTTTCATTGATTAAAACTCATCCCCGGGAATATGAACTCGGGAATGTTGTACTACTTACTTTCTGTCATGCAGTGATTACATTTTTTTTAAAAAGGCATCCTGGCCAATCTCAATAAGAAAGTGATGCACAGTTTCTGTTTCTAGATAGTAGCTTCTATCTTACACATGATCCGACATTAGATACACAGGTTTGACTGAGAGGTTTGAACTTTTCATTTGTGGCCGTGAGTTGGGCAATGCATTCTCCGAATTGACTGATCCCATAGATCAGGTAAGAATCAAGTTTTCAAACTTTTCAGATCCAAGTTGCATAGCTTGTGTAGATTTTGCTTATCGTACACTATATATAATGTTTGTCATCATCTGTTTCTCATATTCAACCACTTGAAAAGGGGAAAATAAGATCCTGGTAAGATATAATAAAATACTATTCTCTGTTATTTTAGAAGTAGGTTTAGGTTCTTGCGGTTGTTAGTTCAGAGGAGTTTATTTATCTTTTCCTTTTTCTTTTTCTGCAATTACCTTAACAACATAGATGACATATTGGATAATAAGTTCAGTATCATTTATGAAAATTTGATGACATACCAACAGGAAAACAAGTCAAACTTGGTGCTGCATCATAATCAAATTGGTGCTTTGTGCATTAACTGCATGCGGTTTCTCCATTTTTTTTTCACATCCAAATTTAAGTTCACTATTTTTTTCCCATCCAATTTTAAGTTCACAGCTACTCTTCTTCAACTTCACATGGATAACGAAGTTAGGTATTTGAAACCAAAAATAAAGAGAAACTTGAATGGTTCGTTAATCTGTTACAGATACCACCAGAAATAGAAAATGACTTTGCCCCACCTGTTTGGAAAAAGAATGAACTCTAATGGTTTCTTCTCTGAACTTAATTAACTGTCTCAATTTAATTATGGTTTCTTCTCTGAACTTGGTAGAGGGGACGCTTGGAAGATCAAATTAAACAGCATGAAAAGAAGAGGTCAGCTATTTCGGCAAATGATGATAAAAAGGAAGGAAAGGATGATGAAGATGACTCGTATGAAGTAACTCTTGATGATGACTTTCTCACAGCTTTGGAATACGGAATGCCTCCAGCTTCGGGAATGGTATGGTAACTAGTCTGCATTGTGTATCTTTCTATTGTTGTGGAACTTACCCTTTATTTTTTCTTGTGGTATTCACATGGTCACGTATTGAAGGCACTGATTCTGTCCAATGCAATCAACAATTATCTTGGCTTGAAATCAACTTAATAATAGATTAATTTTCTGATAGTGTCATTTTTTAAGAGCAAAATCATAATGTTCAATTTATATCATAATCATTCTTCATTTTAAAATGTGACTTTACTAAATACAGTGTAAAGGTCCGTTATGATTTTCATTGTGTATATTCTCATGTTTACTTTTCATCTTCAAATTTATGTTTCAATAGTTTATTGAATTTCTTATATGTATTAGAAATGAATGAATTATAAGCTATTACTGGCATTCCAATGCTTGTGTATGAGTGATATAATTAGTGTAATATGCAAGCTAATGCTTTTACTTCTCTGAATTGTGATGTTAATAATCTTTGTCAGCATTGTTTGACCCACAAAGAGTTAGAATAGCAAATTGGTTTTCCTTTCCTGTTGTAGTCTTTTAATTGCCATTTACAAATCTAGGGACTTGGAATTGATAGGCTCGTGATGCTTTTGACAAATTCTCCCAGTATTCGAGATGTTATCGCCTTTCCAGTACTCAAGCTGCAGCAATAGTGATAGGTTTGTGAGTTCACTTTTTGCTCTTTCCTAAATGTTAGTGTTGAGTAGCCTTAATTATATATGAAATCATTTGTAGAACATGTAACAAGATCAAGTTACTTATTATTCCCTCAAATTACCTGTTTGGGAGTTTTGATTTCTGGTAAGGCAAAATATGTCACTTGGAATATCAAAAAAGGATTAGTTATTCTTCTCCTACAATATCATTATTATTGTCTTCTATAAGAAAGTTAAGTTGATGGTAATCTATTTTATGTATGGAGAAAATTATTATAGAGGACATCAAATACAGAATTTGATTAAAAGAATTACAAATAACAGTACTAAATTTTAGCCTGTAAATACAGGTGACCATGAAAAATATTAAAAAACAGAGAATGGAGAATGTGAATGATTTTCACCTGATTTGTATATTGAAAGTTAAATATATTTTTAAGAGACGAATATTATAAAAAAAAGAATCCATGATTTTTATATGAAAAAATTCATATTTTTTTTTTAAGAAAATAATTTTGTACTTTGAATTTCATATATTAAAAGAAAAATAAATAATTTATCATTTTAAAATTTTTATCATTAAATAATTTATACATTCTAAATTTTATATTTCACGATTTTATTTTTTTTACATTTTCTGTATTTTAGTTTTTGAATAATTTCCAAAAATGGGTCTACTAATTTAATTATTTATGGATTTGTAGATAAAAAATGAATCATCCAATTCGATTCGTTTTTTATTTGTTTGGGTAAATTGTTTCTAAAAAAAAGATAATCCAATTTGAATTAAAATTCTAGCTATTTTCATTTGTTAATTAAATGTCATTTTAAGTAAAATCCGATTTAAAAACAAACATTTATATCTTATTAGTGCATTCTTTCTAACTTTCTATTTCACTTTTATTTTTAATTTTTAATTAAAATTTTATTTTTTAAAAGTACTAAATGTCAATAAAAGAACGTATATGAAAATAAACTTTTAGGTTTAACTTCCTACAATATAAATGATTTCATCCAAAGACAAAAAATATAAGCACTATTTATTATAATATATTCAAATTCATATGTAATAAAACAATAACAGTTGCTTTTTTCATTTATGATCATTAAGTAATTAAAAAATATTATAAAGAATCCTTTTTTTTTTCATAATGTATTAAATGAATTTTGTTATTTTTTTCATACAAATTATAAACAAATATAATTTATTATTCAATATTATATAATTATCTTATGTGAACAATAACTTATGGACAAAAGTAATGATTATTAAATAAAATAATATAAAATCTGGTATTCTTAGTATATTATTGAGATTTCATAATTGAGAAAAGTAAATTGCATCACATTACTTAATTGAGTTACACACTAAAAATAATTTAATATATTCATTTAAAATATTTTTACATGTGTTTCTACAAATTATACATAAAAGGATAATCATTTGAGAACATTTTAATGTTATTTTATTAGTCAAAAATTATTTTACAGTGAATAATAATAATCAGTAACATCATCATATTTTATAATAAAACGCTTAAAATATTCTCAAAAACATATTTTCAAAAATATCATTATCCTATATAAAATACAACTAAATTTCTGATGATTTTTGTTTTTTTTTATATTTCAAAACAATACTGTATGAATCAATTAAGGAGAAGACAAGTAAAAACTTATAACACTAAACTAAAAAACACTTCTAAAAGATAACAAGAAAGGACTGAAAGATCAAAACCCTACGGCACACACTCTGTTTAAGTCTTTGCAGAGGCACTAAGTTTCCATTTCCAAAGAGAGAGAAGAAGAAGAAATTCAATGGCTGCAACGACAGAGGTTGAGAAGTTAGAAGAGGAGGCCGAACAAGTCGTTAATCCATGGGAGGTTTCTTCAAAAGGCAAAATCGACTACGACAAACTCATCGACCGTTTTGGTTGCCAGAAACTCGACGACGCTCTCATTTCGCGTCTCGAACGCCTCACCTCGCGCACGCCTCACGTTTTTCTACGACGCCGCGTTTTCTTCGCCCACCGGTACCTCCATTTCCTTTACTCACTCCCTTCATTTGCTTAAACGGTGATTTGAGAGTATCGTTTATGTGTTGCAGCGATTTCGCGGAGATTCTGGATGCGTACGAGAGAGGCGATAAGTTTTACTTGTACACCGGGCGCGGACCTTCCTCCGAATCGTTGCACTTGGGACATTTGATTCCCTTCATGTTCACTAAGTGAGTGAGTTCGCGTGTCTCCATTTTCTTCTTTTGAGAATTTAAAATGAATTTTGATTTAAGTTTGTAGATCTAGTGTGGTGCAGCAGCCTTTTGTGATTGCAAGTGGATTTTAAAGAGCGAGCTAGTTAAGAGTTTGGTACCTGAATTGGTTGACACTATTGGCTTGTTTTTAGGACGGTATTGTGCAGGTTGCTGATAAATTGAGAATCTAATGTGTGTTTTTGTATTTAAGATTGAATTTTAAAGAGTGGGCTTAGAATTTGGTACATGAATTGGTTGACGTTAGTGGCTTATTTCTTGACCTATTTGTATAGGTTGACTGGGTTTCATTTTTTTATTTAAATGGAAATTTGACGAAAAATTGTAAATATATTGTGTAGGCAATATGTATTAAAATTTCTGTGTTAGTGTAGATTGCTTTTTGTATCGATGTAGTCATTTTTGTAGATGATAGGTTAAGAGAGTTTTACCATGATAATTGATTGAAATTAGATGTTTAAGTTGTGGGTCAAGCATGAAAAGGAAGGTGAATTCTCGATTCTTGTGATTGCTCGGGATGTTTTTTGACTTGGCGGAAAATGGTATGTAGGTATTTGCAAGATGTGTTTAAGGTTCCTCTGGTTATACAGCTCACTGATGATGAAAAGTTCTTCTGGAAAAATCTTACTGTAGAGGAGTGCCAAAGACTTGCAAGGGAGAATGCAAAGGACATCATAGCTTGTGGTTTTGACATTTCAAAGACGTTCATCTTCTCTGATTTTAATTATGTTGGCGGGTGAGTGATAAATGCAGTATTTCCCTGATATATGCAGATTTATTAAATCATGGATTAGTTAAAGTTTAAGGGATTTTATTGAGAATGTTTAGTTGTACATTATTAAAATTAGTTGAATCTCAGGCATGGTTTTCTCTTATTCAGCAAAAAGTTCTCCAGTTTATCCAGAACATTGGACAGAATTTCTTTTCAAGATGAAGTTTTCCCATAGAAATTTTAAGTTCAGCAACCTTTAATGTGCGAGCACTTTTAATGTTTTTGGGTCTCATTCTTATATTTAAAAATGAATGACTGTTAAAACTAATTTGGAGCTTTTATCACACCATAATTAAAAGAGAAAATACTGAGTAAATATTTTATGTTTTGGAATAAACTGTCGCATGAGAAATTTCCCAATCTCTTTTACTGTTTTACTTTGAATTACGTAAAGTAAATCTTCTGTCGTATGAGGATAATTTTCCTTTTCAGTTCCTTCTACAAGAACATGTGTGAGGTTGCATCACGTGTGACTTATAACCAGGCTGTTGGCATCTTTGGTTTTGCTGGGGAAGATCATATTGGAAAAGTTAGTTTTCCTCCTGTGCAGGTATGGTCCATTTCTTCTCTTTACAGAATGATTCCGAACTTTAGATTTTGGTTACTGTAGTTGGGTTATTAGTTGGGCTTCCTGAGTCATTTCTCTTATTTGCTGATACATAATGTATTGTTATCAATTACATGCAATAGCGGCACTATTCATATTTTGGTCTTAATAGGTTCGTGAAAGTTTCTCCATAACAATTATTTAAACATATTTGTGATCTATTGACAATGGAACTTTAACATCATAATGATGAAACTATATATATTCTTCTGTGCGTATAATGCTTTGTGTAAGTTTGTTTTTCCTAGTTATAATCGAATCCATTTAATTTAATAATAGTACATATTTTAAATTTTCTACATGGTGATGACTGCATGTGCTTCTTTTGTCTATGCAGGCCGTTCCATCATTTCCCAGTTCATTTCCTCACCTATTTTCTGGAAAAGAGAATCTCCGTTGTTTAATTCCTTGTGCAATTGACCAGGTCAGTTGGACATCAATGCAAATATATGCTAGTTGATTTGGCTGAAGATTAACGTGTATGGCAATGGCCAGATGTGATTACTGTGAAAAATTATTCTTGTCCAAATTCTCTTCATTCCTGTAAATATTTAAAGAAAAATGTCATAAAAAGGATCTGTTCCAACTTAAAGCATATAACATTTCTCAAATGCGTGTGAATATCTCGGTCTGTTATTTTCTTTCTAGTGTTCATCTTATTCTTTGTAATAGCTTTTTTTATGACATTCAGGATCCCTATTTTAGAATGACACGTGATGTTGCTCCTCGAATGGGTTTCAACAAGCCAGCCTTGATTGAATCTTTATTCTTCCCTGCATTACAGGTATTCTTGTGTTGCAAAACATGCTACTTTATCAAACTGATTAAGAGAGCTACTGATATTCATCATTCTACTAACCTAATTGAGCTCTTAATTCTCTCCAGTCAATTTTTGTTTTGTTTTATTATGAACTGTGTTTTACAAAAGCCTAAGCTGTTGGGTTAAGTATTCTGCTGCCATAAGCATTCTTGGCTACCTTTTACAATACACATTCTCTGGCCTATGGGACACCAGCTTCAGCTGCCCACAATAAATACCTTGCAAACAAACTCAAAATATAATATTATGCTAACATAAATTTACGAAATATAATTTCTTACTACAACATCTCGCAACTTGATGTGTTTACATTGTCAACAAAGAGTTATCTTCGGGTCCCTAGGCTTTGTCAACGCTTACCTACTGTGCTTGTGCATCTCTGCATCCACATTCTCATCATCTTTCATGACTGGAGTTACTAGGTCAGGCAGCAGGTCTTTGGCGTTCATTGAATTGAGAACCACCTTCAGTTGTCCTAATCATATCAATTTGCACATATAAGAAAGACAAGCATATTAGGAAAAGCACTAAATGCAGATTATTAAAACATTAAAAATACATGGAGTAATTTTCCAGATTACAAAATCCTATATTCAAAACCTTCAATTTCTTTTTCTAATTTTAGATTACACAATCTGGGATGTCTCTCGACAAAACCAAAACAACACGAAATCAATGCACAGAAGCTTATTATCTCTTCCATGTTTCTGGGGGTGGCACTGATTGGACCAAAATAGGCAATGGTGGTCAGAAGGGTTAATGCATATGGCACAAGCTTGGACTGCAATGTGTATGGAGGTGTAGACAGCAAAGAGAATAGGGTTTATTTAGTTTTGTATTTGGGCAAAGGGATGTTTTGGTGTTTACACATTCCACGGGAGTAGGAAGGAGCCTAAATTTAGTTGTGATTTTTGGGTCATTTGGAGTTCAAAAGCCCAAAACTATCTAATAACATAACGTATGCTAACACAAAAAAGAGACATTGCTCCCACAATGCCCCATGGTGTCTTTGTTAATGAACGAGTATGGAGAGGGGAGCCAGAATCATATAATATTCTGCATCTTGGGTTGGAATTTTGTTCTGTCAACCATGACCTCACATCTTTAAAATATATATATTTTCAGGGGGAAACAGGAAAAATGTCTGCCAGTGATCCCAATTCTGCAATATATGTGACTGATTCTGCAAAAGATATAAAGAACAAGGTGCTACTGAAATTACTCTATTTAAAGTTTTTTTTTTTCTGTTAATTCTGTTGCTTATATACAAGTCTTGTAGATTTATTTGTTCATTGTGACAAAAGTTAGCAGTAGGTTCTTCTTTCTTTAATTGCTTGTTTTGTTGAGGAATCTTGGGTGACAAGGTAAATCTACTTGTTGACATTGGTGTTTGTGTAATGTGTATAATTTTTCTAAGCAACATCTGTGTGATTTTTCTGCCCTCATTTGGTTATTTTCACCAAGTGTATGTGTCGCTCTCTTCAGGTAAACAAGCATGCATTTTCTGGTGGGCAAGATTCGGTTGAGAAACATAGGCAATTGGGGGCAAATCTTGAGGTAACGGAATTATTGCCGGTTCATAAATAATGCAGCTTACATGTATTAGATGTATAAACCTCATCGTTTATTTAATGTTTTCCTCCTCACCTAAATTATGAAAAGTGATAGAATGAAGAAGGATTAAGAAGGCACACGTATTATAATATGCCTAGTAAAATTGAAACGAAAGATTAAACCCTTTTTTGTCTAATAAATTGTTTTGCCTTTCTTTTAGTGCTCCCGTCTTTACCTCCTGTTACAGTCCAAGAATTTTGACCTTTTGTAGCATGATTCAGGTAGATATACCAGTCAAATACCTAACTTTTTTCTTAGAAGATGATGCTGAACTTGAACACATTAAAAAGGTCTGATTTCTATCCTTTTCCCCCAATTTGTTTAATAATACAAATAGCACAAGGAGGAACCCTTTGATTTTTTTTTCCCTAACTTGTTCTGTTATTCTCTTGTAGGAATATGGAGAAGGGCGCATGCTAACGGGTGAGGTAAAGCAACGGCTAATTCAAGTCTTGACTGAAATAGTGGAGAGACATCGTAGGGCTCGGGCTTCTGTGACTGAAGAGGTATGCATTCAACAATAATGGATGTCATTGCATAGATGCCTATGCATGCTACAAGAGTGAAATAATAATACAGGGAAAAATAAGTTGACATTTCGATTGTTAATTGCATAATCTTGAGTATTGCCAAAACCAATTATTAACCTGGGTGAGAGGAAAGTCTTGGGTGGAATTAAGAAAACCCTTATTGTTGAATATTGCTAGAACACCTGAAACTTGTTTACTCTTAGATTAGACTTTGTTTACTGAAAAACTGCCTCCATTCCACCAATATATGTGTATTTGTGTCTGGGTGTTCACAATAGAAAATGTAACATTTATTAGTGTTCAAAATTTTGACGGAATATGGTCAATATTCGCACTACATATTGGTTGGGTGGAATTGTTTTACGAATTCATGGTTGGTTGTGTTAATGTATATGGTGCTAAACTTACATATTATCTTTTTCCATAATTCTTTCAGATGGTGGATGCATTTATGGCTGTCAGACCACTTCCCCACATGTTTGACTGAAGTCATCCTGCATTTGTTTGCCCAAAATTGCTGAGATCCACTTGTTTGCCAACCGGGGCTTTTTCTCACCATGAAAAGGGGTTTTCTACTACGATTTTGTTGCGTAGACTTGCTATCATCAAAATATGTACCATTTTTTACTACCATCTGACAATTAAAATGGTAAGGAACTTGGTTCTTTTAAGTTATATGAAAGGAAAAAAATTGATTAGCATTGGAAAACCTTTGTCATCACGAGTTTGCAGTTTAATTAGGATCGAGTTGGTTAACGTATGAATGAAGTTCTATGAAATGTCATAATAGATAGATTTTGTAATTAACATTATCTTTTCTGTTATAACTGCAAGATGATTGAAAAGTGTTCTTGAATTTAGAGTCGAAGACCACAGCACAGTTTTATGGATACAAGATGCATTCGGAACTTTTTATGATCCCACCAGTAAAAGATTGATATATGTTTCTTGTAATCACATCGTTACAATGCGGTGTCTGTATTGATTCACATTTTCTCGATTCAAATTTAAGTGAAATATAGTTATAATTGATGGATTTACATGTAAGTAGATTTAGATGGAAGTAGATTAGGGTTATGATCGATAAATTAAAGTTAATTTGAGTATGGATATAATACTAGCCAACTTATTTGTATGTTTATAGTTTTTAAATTTCAACAGAAAATTAGAACTTATTTGTATTTCAAATTATGATATAATATTGTTTTCAAATTTTAAAAATAATAGATATAATTTTTTTTACTCAACAATACATGTTAAGGGATTTTACCGATCTTTAATAAAGATTATACTGAGTTTTAACACTTTTCTTTGTAACAAGTATCAACCATGCATGGTCTCAATACTAGCCAACATAGTTACATAGCAAGTATTTTAATTCACTTATGAACTTATAAAACACCTAAAAAGGATTTTCAAACAAGATATAAATTTTTCTCTTTAAACAAAAACGTTAGGCGATATGAAGAATGAAAGAAAGCATAAGAGTAAGTTTGTTTATATGTATGTATATTTCTTGTTCTTGTCGTTTCTTCATGCAATAATCTATATATATAACATTCTTCAAGAAAGATCCTTAAACTAATAATTGACTTCCATGAAGACTTTGTAACTTTTTTAGGTAGGTAGTCAAACTTAGGTCTACGTTGCATAGTGATTTATCAAAACTTTGACAAAAATAGCTTGTACGTTTGGTTGAATGTGACTTTGTTGTTGTCCTTTGTGTGGTTTTCATCAGCTTGTGCCAAAACATGCGTTCCTTTCTCCAAAAAAGCATTGCTTGGCGTTGGAGAGTATTTTCGCTTTGCTGTCCCTTCAGCAGTCATGATTTGGTAAATGGTTTTTTTTTTCTTCTCAAATTTCATGTTTCAATTATTTTACATTTTCTCAAAATTGATTTCTTTTCCAGCACATTCATTATTGTGATGTCTTGATTACGGTCTTAAATGGTGGGCCTGCGAGATACTTGTTCTGCTGGCTGGAGTTTTTTCTAACCCAAAGTTGGAGACATCAGTCCTATCTATATGGTATAGTTTTCCTTTTTATATATTTTAGAAAGGAATATGATAACTGCTCTAACTTAAATTTCTTTTTGTAATGTCGTCAGCTTGACAATCTCCACATTACATTTCACCATACCCTATGGCTTTGGTGCTGCTGTTAGGTCCGTTTGTCACTTCATCAATCTATAATGTTATGCAGTGCAAGCATAGTAACTAAAGCTTTAAGGAAACATTTTCGGAATATCTCCTATCTCTTAACGTCTTTATCGATCTTATGCAAGAATTTAAATTCTTGTACTTTCATGATTTGCATATATAAAGAAAACAAAACATAAAGCAAAGAAGTACTCTTCATACATGTAACAAATGTTTTAAAAGTTGTTAATCGTTTAAACATATTGCGTGTTAAAAATATTTTGGCACACGCCAGCTCGTTGATAGAAGTATCGTTTAAGGAAGCTTAATATATAATCTTTAGACGATATAAAATGTTAAACGCGCTCATTTTATAAAAGTGTTTGTAAGTTTTATTATATTGTTTGACGAACTTTTCCTAGACGAATTTTTTTTTAAATGTTTATCTATTCAACACTGTTTGGATATGAAATTTTAAGTTTTAGTGTTTTATTAAGCGTATAAATAGACGTTTCTTTTTGTTAGATGATGTTTGTTAAAATTAGAGAATCTGTATCAAATGAAAGCCCTAACCAGAGGGTGGAGACAGCTATATTGGCCAAATAGCACTGTATTTTATCAAATCATAAATTGCATATGCTAAACAGATATCTGTCAAAAGATTTAATAAAGTTTTGTTTAGAAAGAACATTATATAGCTATGATAAAATCTAAACCTTGTACTATTTAATCTCATTGTATTTCATTCTATTCAGAAAGAACATTATATAGCTTAATACTGTCAAGAACCTGATGTCTTAAAATCTGTAGCTATTAGGTTGCAATCATCTTATATCTCTAACAGTGGAATAGATCACTTTACCTTGACAGTTGAGCTAGAAATCCAGCATAATGACGTTGAAGGGTTCAGAGAATCTTTGGTTCTAACACAATCTGCATTGTTGCCACCACAATATACTTATGAACACCCCTGAATATTGGAACAAGTAGGGTTTATTTTTCCTTTTTCCAAGACAAATTTTGTACTTTAGCAATAGGCATGCTTTGAACGTTTGTTGGCTGCAAACAACTCATGAAGCCCAAAACCAAGCAAAGTCCATACCAAGTTCTTGATCTTTATCACCAGAAATCCAATGAAGAGCATGCAAGAAAGAGAGAAATACAGATTACAGTGCACTGAGATGACTTCTATCTTTCATAGGAAAACAAATGCGGATCACTAGACAGTAAACCATGATAACAGGTACAGAAATCCATCTGATCTATAAGATGACAAAAAAATTATGTGACTTGAGAAAGTAGCTAGGAAGCTTTACTGTTGTAAATGGTATCAATTGTCATGTGATGGAAATCAAGTGAATCGAGTCAAAATTGAATCATAATGCTTGGACTGATACACTTTTACGTGGAAAGAATTGCACTCTGACTAATAGGTATAACTTTTGGCCTAGTGATAAGCGCTCAATCCAACAACAACTGGTTTCACCTATCATCTATCAAGCCAATCAACTTCAAGAGTGTAGTGAAATTATGAACAGATATCTTAAGAGTTTTTGGACACTTCTACAATATTAACTGATGCTGGATGATGGACTGAAAATTTTCTTTTGAAGATAATAAAAATGAGAGAGGGAATAGATGTGTAGAATACATGCATTATATTATTCAATTTGCTTACAAGGTTATTTACCTGTCAAATATGAGATAGCAGCTCACTTTTACAGCAAAAAGCCAGTTTCTCTACTTTCCATTTTTGCCTTGTGATAGATATCTGAAAGTTCTCGTAAAAAAGGCATTCGTCTTTCTACATAATCATGCCTCAGGTTTCAAGTTCTTTATCGTGTTTTTACAAAATAATGAACATTCGTCTCGTTTAACTAAATGTCATAAAAACATTTTGGTACTTGATGGGAATAAACCCTGTCATATATGTGAAGTCATGTTCAAATCTTATATGCATGGATATTGAAGCAATTTCTTTCAATTCTAATTTCTCACCATGATGCTACATATCTTACAGTTTTCTAGGTAATCAGGTTAACTCCTGTATCCTTCATTCATGCAAGAGCAGATGCCTCCCCTGAAATGGTGCAATTGTTCAGCATCCCTCACAGAAATCTCTCTGCGAACCTCCCTAGAGATAAATTTCACAATGTTGTGGCAATTTTGGCACATGTACAGATTCTTTGTCACCAAAATAGGCACCCCAGGACCAGAATTCATAAGTCCAAACACAATGGCCAGTCTCTCACTGTGCCCACAAAATAAGTCAGCCTTAGAAGCTTCCATTATGTTCATATGACTGCTTTCTGGCCCTTCAACACCAGCTTCCTTCATCTTCTTATAAAACCGCTCCAAAAGTGCATTTATTTCCATTATTTGAGGATGAAAGTTATCACCACTGAGGAAAGCATGCACCGTGCCCTTGACTTCCACCCAGCTGCATCCAGCATCTACTATTAGCCCATTCTGTCTCATAATTTTTCTTACTTCTGCAACCTTGTCCCATTTACCATTATCAGCATAAAGATTAGAGAGAAGAATGTAGTATCCAACACTTGTTGTATCGTATTGAAAGATATTCTCTGCAGCAAGCTCCCCAAGTTCAACATGATGGTGAATCCTGCATGCATTTAATAAAGCTCCCCAAATTGCTGCGTCTGGTTTCAGTGGCATTTTCTGTATGTATTCATAAGCTTCCTCCAATTTCCCAGAACGGCCAAGTAAATCAACCACACATGCATGGTGTTTCAGATTAGGTGTGATAGAGTACTTATACTTCATGCTGTTAAAATATTCTAAGCCCTCGGCTACCATACCCGATCTGCTGCAAGCACATAATAAGGAGATAAATGTTATTTCATTAGGATTGATGTTTGATTCTACCATTCTCTGAAAAACTTCAGAAGCAAGTGCTCCTTTCCCACGCTCAGCATATCCTGTAAGCAAAATGTTCCATGCAGTAACATCATGATCAACTGAGAAAAATTGTTTCCACGCATATCCCATTCTTCCACACCTCACATACATGTCCAAAATTGCATTAGGCATAAAGCCATCAAAACTTACTCCAGTTCTCAATGCATGGGCATGAATCTCTTTTCCACATGTCAAAGCTCCTATTCTAGCACATGCAGACAGAATACAAACTAAAGTAACACAGTTTGGCTTCAGTCTAAGAATCATGTTCCTGAAGTAAAATAAAGCTTCAAAACACCGGTTGTTGATCCTAAGACCTAGGATGATTGATGTCCAAGATACTATGTTCTTGTCAAGAGTAGAGTGGAAAACCTCCAAAGCCTTGTCAATGGATTTACACTTTGAATACATGTCAATGAGTGCGTTTCCAACTATCAGATGAGAGATGAGCCCTGTCTGTTTGGCTGTCTCATGCAGGTCTGTCCCCATGTCTAAATTGCATATATAAGAACAAGCAGATAGTGCAATGGCAATAGTGATTTCATCTGGCATGATACCTTCTGCTTCCATCATTTTATATGTCTCAAGTGCTTTCTGAGGCATCAAACAATTCTCGTAACCTGATATCATTGCAGTCCATGACACCACATCTTTGCATTCTGCTCGAGAGAAAACTGTTTCCGCTTCCTGAATATGCCCAACCGATGAGTACATCTGAATTAACGAATTATGAACTGAAGGGTCACTCCCGAACCCCATTCTCAGAACATAACCATGAATTTCCCTTCCCAATCTCTCATCACCCAGAAGCTCACATGCAGTAATCACACTGGTCATGGTCATCAAATCTGGATCAACAGGATATTCTATCATCATGCAGAACAATCTCAATCCCTGCAGACACTCCCCATTTTCAAAATACCCAGAAATCATGGCATTCCACGAAATCCTATCTCTATTAGACATTTTGTCGAACACCAACCTGGCAGTACCGACATCCCCACATTTCACATACATAGTTATCAATGCATTAAGCACATCCACATCTGACTCAAACCCGTATCTTAAAACATGCACATGAATCTCTCTACCCCTCATCAAGTTAGGCATGCCACCACAAGTCCTCAAAACGCAAGGGAAAGTGTAAACATCAGGCCTCTCACCAACCCACAACATTCTATGATAGAGGTCCAGAGCCTCATCAAAGAAGCCAGCTTTAGCATACCCACCAACCAAAACATTCCAAGAGAACAAATTCCTTTTCTCCATTCTCCCAAAAACATACCAAGCATCCACCAAGTTCCCAAACCTCACAAACATACTCAAAAGCGCGTTCCCCAGTTGAAGACTCAAAAGGGTCATGGACTTGGAAACATAGGAATAAACACGAGACCCTTCCTTCCTTGCTCCCTTCCACTCACACAGTCGTACCAAGGCAACATAAGTATCATCTTCAACGGGAATTCGAAGCTCGTGCATTGAGTCTAAGTAGCTCATGCTACGGTCCAAATTCCCAAGAAGGCACAGTTGGGAAATATCAGAGTTTGCGCTGTGGCTGTGGTCGTTGCTGAGGGAGGTAGTGGCAGTGGAAGAACTTGAAACACAAACATGTTTAACTTTTCTAAGAGGGGAATGAAGGTTGTGCGTGAAAGTGAGAATTTTGAGGTTGAAGTTGGTCGAAGTAAAAGGAGGAAGAAGGGGATTACCCAATTGAGCATGAAGTTGAGAGGGTTTAGCAAACGCCGCCATTGGGAGTTACAGAACATGAAGGAGGGTTTATCGTTAAAACCAAACTCAACACGACACGAAAATGTTAAACTGTCTTGTGTTGTGTTGTCTTTGCCATTGCCAACCATAACCACCGTCTTATCCATAACATCTTTCGCTAAGTCTTAGTTTAATATCTTCTGTTGTTTTTTCTTCAGACACAATCTAGTCTTATGTTAATTATATAATTCATCACATTTTTCAAATAGACGTTAATATCTCGTTTCAATATTGGTAAAAGGAAAAAGATATTTGAAAATATGTTACTCCATCTGATAAATTTTTGTAAAGATAAATTAATTTTAACGAAATTAATTTTTTACTTTTAAAAGGAAAAAACAAGGATAAAAATATTGGAAATGTAAATGTAATTTCAAGTTTTATATTGGATAGAAATAAAAAAATAAAATATCATGAGAGAGTGTTTTTAAGGTTTTAGGCATGTGTTGATTAATAGATAATTGTCTGTTAAATATGTTATAGAAGTTTTAATTCTTAAAAATATATGGATAAAGTATGTGTTAAAGAGAGATTAATTATATTTTCAATTTCCTATTTTTGGTTTTTTCAACTTGTTAGTTTTTCCTTACGTGAATAGGATTAATTTTGACATTCAATAGAAAATTGAATTAAAAGTAAATCAAGGTACCAAAGTAAGAACAAGTACCATTTATTTAACATTTATTTTCTCTTTTAGATGGAGAATTTCATGCTTAATCGACTTCGACTGATTTGTCAATTGAAGCTCTAATTCAAATTTAAAGTACGATTACACATTTAAAGAAGTTCAATTTATTAAATCATAAAATTTATGAGTTTATGAAATATGCTGCAGAAAGTAAATAATATTGAGTAAGAAGATTTTCTCTTGTGAATTAGAATTGCAAGAGGATTGAAAAATGGCCTTCGATATTTAAATTTAGAATCAAAGGCTACAAAACAATTTTATGGATGAAGTAACGGTAGGATAATACACTTTTAAATATAATAATAAAATAATTATAAAAAAGTAAATTTTTGTATTTTTTAAGAAAAATAAAATAAAAAATAAGAAAAGATTATATCAAATAAATATAAAAAATTTATATTTTTCAAAGTATTATTTTTCTTATGGTTGAGATACATTCAGAATTTTTTGTGATCTCCATGCATGCAAGTTGCAACTCAATTGTTGCTAATAATGGAAATTAACTGTCTTATAATGTAGTAAAAGATTGTTACGATAACTGATGTAAATATAAGTAGATCGAGTTAATTTTATAATGATCTTGTTCTTGAAACATTTTATTTAATTTCCTCAGGGGTATAGTTATTTTGCAACATATGTAACAAAAATGGGATGCAGATAAGTTATCTTTCCACTGACGACTAAGGTTTAAAAATAAGTAATGATGTTTGGTTCAACTCATCAACCAAAATTTTGATAATTAATTTAACACTTTTGGCCTGATATGCGAATCTGAAATTTGAAAATTAAGAAAAAATTAACTTTAGAGAATAATTTGTGATAATTTAAACTAAATGGTCAGTAGTGATAGCATTATTCTTATTCCTGTTCGCAAAAAACATCCATGATTCCTAATATGAAGTTAAAACAGTACAACTAAGCATGAAAATGCAGAGTTACTATTTCTTTGCAACCAAAAAAAAAAATAAAAAATACAGTCTGCTATTTTTCTCCCTGACACTCACCATTTTCAATTGTACACTATCTTTTAAACCTGTACATTACAGACGAACCAATAGTGAAACCATTTGATTATCAAAAGAACCAAAAGATATAAGTTACAAAAAAATTTGAAGACATTTCAAGCACTAAGAAAAACATTGAGCCTGAATCACTAGTGGTAGCACCTGATTGGTTGTTACAAATGTTCAGTTATAAATAAGGTATGATCTAAAAATCAAGTGTCCCAACTTTAGATGACCCAGAACAACCGCCAGATGTACCATATGAACTTCCACTTGATCCATCAACTGGGGCTTGATTTAGACATTCTAAGACCAAAAACCTCCGCTTTTGCAATTTGATTGAGAACGTTGTAGCCTCCAGAATCACTGGAACCTGCATGATGAAAATCAGACAATTGGCAAAGGCAGATGTGTATGAAAGAAAAAAGTAGCTTCTAGAAATTCATTGTTCCTCCAATAAAATTTTCTATCCAATGAACTATACAAGAAGACGGGCAAGATCTATAGCATGTGGCAAAAAATAATAGTTATCAAACGAATTACTTCGTCTTCTGTTCAAATTCTCATACTCTCAAATTTAAAAGCAGCTCCCAGAAGAAGCTTCTCTGATTTAGTGCAATTGAGTTGAAAAGATAGACGTATGCAGGTTTTCCATTTAAACTCTAACACATTTATTAAAAATTGTATAAACGGATGTGAACAGTTGTATGCACAAAAGAAGTAATTCAAAGATAAATCAAAATGAAGTATGAATATAACCTGTGTATTTAACCGTGCAGCTTTGTGTATGTTTATAAGCCCTATCATATCCTGGTAACCAGTGAGGAGTTTTGCCAGTTCCTTGTCGTCATCTGAGACAAATATAGTCTAGTACTGAAATTTGAGATAATTCATAAATAAACACATGAAATATAAGACCTGAGAGTGGATAATGAACCTGGAATGGCTCTGACAGAAAGCAAGGTGTCTGCCATATGCTGCAATCTTAGTGAACAAGATGGAGAAAGAAGTGAAGGTGGAAAGGTGACAACAACAACAGCGTTTGAAGATTGAGTCATGCTCTTTAGGGACCTAATAAAGGAAAGCATATGCCACTCCTACAATAAAGATATGAACACATTTCTTATTAGAAAAATGTTAAACTTTCATAGAATGAAGAACGGTATCAATGTCTGAGATTCAACTAGGATCGCAAGATAGGATCTGCAAGCAGGTAAACTGTTTCCTAATTATTCATAGAGGGAAGGCTATATAAAAGTCATAAAGAAAGGTCTACAGCTCAAAGACAAAGGAGAAACTTATTTCAAAATAATGAGAAAAACCAAAGGAAATATATTAACTCACATCATTTGAATACTTGCACTGTGGAGAACATAATGATTGAATAGCAATACGACCAGCGGAGGAAATGTTGCCTTCATTTCTGTTGATGACATCCATAATGTTTGTAAATGAAAAAGTGGGCAGAAAGAAGAATATCTTTAAGAAAAAATTCATAAGAAATCATCAACACAATCTTTATCACAACCTAATCGATACAAAACAAGAAATTTGGAGGGAATTAAGAAAGTTCCTAAAGAAATAGCCAAACTCTAATTACCTTGATCATGCGCCAAAGTTTCTAATGTAAGGTTCCAGAAGCAACAACAAATATAGTTCAAAATAAACAATACAGCAATCTTAATCATCCCTTTTAATCCAGCATTCAAAATAATGATATTGCAGGAGTTTGTGGTATAGTGATAAAAAAAATATATATATTCTTCAAAGCCAATTATGACAATTGCATTCATTTGCAAAACTCGCAACCACTGCTTGCTTCCGAGATGTTAATCCCTATATTGTATTTATCATCACTACGTGCCCATCAAAATAAAAAATAATAATAACTCACAGCTAGCTACGTAAGACCATCCAATCATAACTATTGCCAACTATAGCATAAAAATAGAGAAAATAAGTTCTAAATTGCACACAACTAGTAAGGCCCTTACCCACTGGCAGGAGACAGCAACCTTGGCCAAATGACACCAGTGTATTCTATCAAAACTTAAATTGCATGTGCTAAAAAATATCTATCAAAAGATTTAACAAACTTTTGCCTAGAAGGAGCATTATACCCTTATGATCAAATCCAAAAAATGAACACTATCCAATTTAATCTCTTTTTATTTTATTCTATTCAGAAAAACTTGATTCAACCAGGTTCGGCAATATGAAAAAACAGTTCAATACTGTCAAGATCCTGTTCTCCTAAAATCTGTAGCTATTAGGTGGAGTCCTAGGAGGAATCGACTTATATTTCTAAGAATACATTTCTAACATAGTGGGTGTAGATCACTTCACCTTGAGAGTTTAGCTAGAAATTCAGCACAACGGTCTTGAAGAGCACTAAGGTTTGGAGAATCTTTGAAGCAAACACAATCTACATTGCTGCCACTAAAAAAATGCCGATCCAGGGGCTTTCTCAAATCAAAATCATTACAGTAATCCTGCTGACCACCTAAAATGTAAGTAAGATTCAACTCAGTAATTAACATTACATGATTGGCATATTCATCAATTTGCAAATTGCTCCCTTCTCATAAGATGCTATAAAAATTGATCACAAATGCATATTAATTGTTGAAAGGGTTAATGACAAAAGAGGTCAAGGAGAATGGTACTGCTCTGGGACCATGTTGAGAAATGAGAAACCAAGAAGGAATAAAATGAATTTTGTACGTTATGTACATACATGAGTATTCTTATTGGTAATGAAGAAGAGATACAATAATAAGAAACAAAGTCAATATCTAGTGATGGAAAATATTTGATAAGATATACCCCCATCAAATCTCCCAATTTAATGTAATCAAATCATATCTCTAACCATCCCCCTTGAGTTGGGAGAGAGCTACCATCTGAGACAAGCTTGTTATAAATGTCATTAACACAAGAACCCTGGAGAGAATCATGTCGTTCAATTGGTTGTTTGTTGGAGGTGATAAAGTAAATAATAACAAATCCCCACAAGTTGGAGCATGAGCGGCCGAAGAGAAAAAATGATCTGAGGACATGAAAGTTACTGAATAGCAAAAACAGAAAATGAGGAGGCTGTTGGAAAGCAAAAATGGTGAAATGGTAAAGCAACTGGTGAAAAGCAAAAATATGGTCACTGCAAAGCTAGGCAATGTCAATGATGGTGGTCACTGACAAGAAAAATCACAATGAAAAAAAAATAACTGGTAAAATGTCGACAATGAACAGTAACACTGATACTGGATAGTGAAAAAGAAAAACTTAAACAATTTCTAAAAGACAGAAACCAAAAATATACACAGTTTCTAAAAGAATTACACCCAGCAGCAGTGGGTCCACAGGGATAACTCAGACTAGGGTACCCTTCTTGTTAGGCTCTGATTCCATGTTGAAATGATTGATGAAAAACAATATATTTAACACTCCCCTTCATGTTGGAGCATATGAGTCAAGCTTGCTACAAATGTAAACTGTTGTTGTCGAGAAAAAAACTTCTTCAATACTGCTATGGCTGCTGGGGAGCAAAAATGATCAGAGGGCACAGTGGTTACCGGAAAGCAAAAAAAATTGCACAAAGGACAAGGAAGTTGCTGGATAAAATGGTCAAAGGACACTGACAGTTGAAAAGCAAAAGATGGTCACTGCACAACTAGGAAATGTTAGTAGAGGCTGTCGTGGACCAGAAAAATCTCATAAAAAATAACTCGCCAGGAAAACATCAATGGTGAACAATAACACGAATGATGAATAGTGTAAGAAAAAGAAACCAGAAATGTACACAGTTTCGAGAATAAAAATTAAACCTATGAAAACTCGGATTAGGGTTGCCTTCTTGTCAGGCTTTGATACCATGACACAAGGATACATATCATAGAGGATGGTACCACTCTAGTACCAAGTTGAGAATATAGAAACAGATAAGGAATATAATAAACGTACCATTATTGGTGTTGAGATTCAGCTGAGGCTCACCAAAGTACTTCTTGTATTGCCAAGCAATTCTTATATCCTTCTCCTGTAATTATAAGAGCAATAAATAAAACAAATTATCATAAAATAGTCATTATAACACAAATAGCAAAGGATGAACAAAAGTACATGGCTAAGATCTGAAGCTTTATCCCCTTTGGACGATGCTGGACTAGGCAAAGTACCAAGAAATCTTTTAGGATCTCTGTATGCACTAGCATACAAGAGTGGTTGCTTTTGTACAAGTCCTTGAGACATAAAATTTCTCAATAAAAGCATATGATGAGGTGCTTCTTCATCTTCCATAACCATGACAAGGCTACCCAATGGAAAACCACCACCTAAAATCTCTACTCAAAAGGGGAAAAAAGCAAGCATGAGAGTCTTCTCTGAAAAGACACTCCACATGAATCAAATAAAACAATATAACTCCTTCATTCACTAACAGCCACTTAAAAGCAAGTCAAAGGGATAATTACTGTCAAGATCGGGAATCCCAGATGAAATGAGCATTGTTCCATTAGGGCCATGCTTAAGTCCAGGATTCTGAGATGTCACTGTTGATACATTGCGAGAGAAGCTACTAACTCGAGCTCTGGTTGTAGCCATTCTGCATCAAAACTTTATAATATGCCACTCTGAGACCTGAGGAAGAAAGGGTACGTGTTTACGTGAGTGCACTGAGTAGGCTGCAACTCATGTCAAAAGACGTTTCCGAAGACCACATGAGCAAATTGCAAACATCATAAAAATTGTGATTTATAATGCAACAAAGGAAATCAAACAAATATATTAACCCGAAGAAAAAAAAACAAGTGGAATTAATATGAAGGCTCAAACTCAATTAAATATTAAATGCACAAGTGAGCTTGCTTCGAATTTCAATTTCTATCGAAACCAAAAATGCTAATCTAAACCACACATAAGAAATTGAAGCCTCCAAATTGCAATCACGAAAAGGGACCAAACTCAATAGTGCTTTTGTCCAAGCAAGATTAGGGAAACTTTAACCTACGGGATGCATTTCTTACAAAAGGACTATATGCGAAGGATTCTTTTTTTCCCGATCCTAGATTACAACTTTTTCAAAAATTACAGATCAAAAGAAAAATAAACAGTAACATTTAGAAGGAACAAAAAAACCCATTTAACCCTGAATACAACAAATAATCAACAATAATGTGAGGAAGCAGTCAAAAAAAGTAAACAAAAGCCCTCCTAAACCATATAACAAACAGTATACAGACACTATAAGTTATTACAAGCACTAGCAGTAGTATCCACATTTTACAACACGATAGAAATCTGAGGAAGAAATTCCATGTAAGCTCCAATCGACGGACATATACAACAATTTCCAAGTTAGACAAAAACTTCAGAAACAAAAAATGCACAAAGCTACGAGTTGAAGCTTTGTGCAGGCATATTATCAAACACGTGGGGCGCAAGCAACATACACTTCAGTTTTACCTACACGTAGCACACCAGTCTAAATTTCTCAATCCAGATATACACAAACACACAAATATCAAGCAGTTGAAGAATCGCAACACAGACGAATCATTAAGTAATGATGAAACGTAAAAGATGGAGAGAGAGAGAGAGGCTTACTTTAAATTTTGAAAGCAATGAGTTCGGCGCTTTTGTTCAACGCGAAGGAGATTCTGGCATCGTTGGGTCTCACACTAAGAGAATCACTAACACTCTTTATATGTAATAATAAACCAATACTTTCATTTCAGCATCTTTAATTAAGGGTTGATTAAGTTTCTATTAACTAAAATTTTAGGTTAACTCAATTTTGATCTTCAAATTGAAAACAAAATTATTTAAATTCCTTAAATTTGAAAAAAAAAAATGCATATATATAACCTTTTCAATATATCAAAATTAATACATAAAGACTAAACATTTTTACTTTTTTAAGGAGCTAAACTGAGTTTTTTTTTTATTTAAATTGAAGAGCTAAATTTACTTCAAATTTCAGAAAAAAAAATAATTAAAAATTTTCTGGAATAAAAAAATATTCATATAAATAATCTTCCACTGTTAGAAATAAGTAGTTCTTAAATTAGTAAAGTACATCAACTTAAAATTAAATTGATATTCAATGTTTGGTAATTACTTATATAACTTTATTGGTTTAAAGGTTTACTTATAACCAAAAATAATACCTAAAACCAAAATGATAATCAATTCTATAAATAAAATAATCAGTACAAAGTGTTAAAGTAATTAATATAAATACTTAGCTTAAGGTAAATCCAAGACCACTTTTCATTTTGCTTAGACAAATATTAGAAAAAATGAAAATGATTATACTCGCAGAAAAGTGTACTCTTGATGCACAAGTATCCACTATTGTGAGTTGTTGATAATTTTGCTTTGTTGAAGTATAATGTATGAGAATAAGATCTTTAATAAAACCTCTGGAGTGCTTAAATTTTATTATATTGGGATGATTATACTCACGCTCATGACATAATCTATACAAAAGATTATAACATCACTTTTAATTTAGAATTCTAATGTAATAAATTTGTATAAATTCAAAATTCAAAAGGTGAATATAAGTTTACAATGAAGAAAGGTTGAACAATTTATAAAGAAAAAAAGTTTATAAATTTAATTTTTTAGATTGAAAAATAGTATAATTTTTTAATATAAGTTGAAATCATATATGGATATTGAGTTTTTCTTAATGTATTTTGTCAAAAAAAAAAAATCTACGTGATATTTTTTACATTTTTTTTTTACTAATATTCATCATAACAAGATTTTTCTTGAAAGTTAGAAACACATAGAAAATGTTATTTTAAACGAGTTTCATTATTTTAAAATACATATCTTTAACTTTTCTTTAGGAATTCTTTTCCTAAATTCAACTGTTTGAAGATCAGAGACCGTTTAAGTGATCAACACGGCAAGATCTTCAAGTGTAACTGATTAGTTTCTCCAAAAAAGTAAGTTAGCTTCTACTATTTTTCTTTGGTATATTTGTGAGCCGTAATGCTTTTTCATGTGTTACCTGAGTCTTCTACAAGACTCTCTGCTGATAGGTAGTTCTAGCGATATACCCTGATCATGTTTTTGTGAGTTGTAGGTGCAGACATAGTTCCTTAAGTGGGTGGAGTCATCTTAGCTCTTGTACAACAATTGGGTCCTTTGTAAGGTAAGGGAAGCTAACTACTCATTTTTATGTTGCTAATGTTTCAATATAGTGTGTTGCATGCTTGGTTTGGTTTGAAATTTATAAATTTGGTATGTGAAGTTGTTGATGCGAATTTTATTGAATGTGTGTTGTCTGGTATTGAAAGGATTTGCAGTGATTACTTGTCAAATATATTGGTTTTAGATTGTTTGAATTGATGGGATTGTGTCATAATGAGTTGATATTTGTTGTTGAATTTTAATGTCATAGAATGATAGAGTTATAGTTGGTTTTTGGTCTAAACTGGGGTTTTGGTAGGTAAATTTCTATAAGAGCGATTTTGGAACTATAACTGATGTTTAGGAGTTGTCTTTAGGTCATTTAGAACTTGTCTAGAAACTTTAGTTAACCAAAAATCTGATGATGAATGGAAAAGTAGTAAATAGGTAAAAGAATAAGGTAGTTTTGGTCTAAAATGGGGCTTTTGATAGGCGAGATTTTGATATAAGGGTTAAATGGGGGAAAACTGAAGTATCATATCTCTTTTTAGGCTATTTAAAACTTGTTTGGACTCTTCGTTCACATAATTATGTTTGGTAATGTGTAAAATTCTGATATGTTAGCTTTTTGGGGGTTGCTATGAGTTGGTGCAACTAAATCCTGGCCAAAAGATTAAAATGGTATCTTCTTTTGAGTATAACATGTTCTTGAATCAATTACAGGGTCAAAGATACTAATTTTGGTCATATAGACGAGTCTTAGGTGCAACCAAACTAGAAAAATATTGATTATCTTACTTGATAATCAATTATTTCAATTAGAATGACATATTTTCTTCAAAACTCTCTGGAATAATTGATTATATTACTTTATAATCGATTATTTCAGTAAAATAATCCATTATTTTAGTCAGAAGATCATCTTTGCATCAATTTTCTCTGGTGATAATCGATTATCTCTAAAAAATAATTAAAATTTGTTACGCGCTTTGTTTCTAAGTTCTTATATGTTTTTTTTGCTTTGGATTCCTTATTTGAGTGAGTTAGTTTATAAACTTGTTATACTTAATTGATTTGAATACATGAATATTTATGGTTTATGAAAATGTTTATGTGTATGTTTATGGTTGATGAATATAATGGTATGATAGATGATTGACATGATTTCACGGATCTCGTGGTTGATATTTCAATGGTTATGGGGTAGCTCCTAGGGTTGAGTTTACTAGTGTGATGTATTGATGTAGGGATCAGTCTTAGAATTTATCCAGATGTTCCATTAATCATTCCATCTCAAGTAGAGAAAGAATTTATATGGTGAGGAGTAGCCGAAGATCCTAGTCTATGATCTGGTATTCTTTGGCCATAGGTAATAGACATACTAGCCTCGTGTGGTAGCTTGAGGTGGGCCAGTTATTCCACCACTACAAGTGCAACAACTTGCTATAGTCTAACATCAATACACGTCAAGTCTGATGTTATAAATTTGTTTGATTTCTTGTTTGAATCGAGGATGTAATTATTATGTATGTTTTAAACTAAATTGTATAAATAATCTTTTGGTACGTTAGCATACCATTTTTTCTCTATATTTGGTTGTTGTTTTGTTTCTTCGATTTTGCAATGATAACCATAATGGTGTGAGTTTAGGAAATGTCTCTGGTGAGAAGGTGCTGGGAGGAGATGGAGTTGAGACATAAAGTAGGATGTAGTGTTTTAGTTTCATCTGTTTTTCGAAGACCTATTACACTTTTGGTTCAGTATAATATCTAGTAGATGTGTAGGATCTTGTATACTTTTTGTATCTAAGTTATTTATGGATATATGTAATAACAACTTTTAAATTTTCTTTGAGTTCACTATTTTGTAATATTGAAGATGTGATGATAGTTGAATGTTGAATAATTAAGATGTTGCTAAAATGATAAGATTAGAAGTTTATGGATCATTAAAAAATTCTTGTATTTGTGGTTATTAAGATTGTGTTGGAGTAAAATTATGCTGCAAAGACAAAAGAAAATGTCTTTCAAAGGAGACACTTCACTTATTCACTTCTGAGTATCATACGAGTATTCTAAGCGTGTCATTGTCCTATATGTCGGACACGAGGAGACGATACATCTGGGGTGTATCCAACATCTTTCCGTTTTTCAGACATCTCATCAATCATTTCATAAATTTTCTCAGCATCTGGGTGATCCCTATCTCCCATTATGAATTCATGAAGTGATCCATTCACTTCAATGGAACTAACACCTGGAATTTTAACAATTCCCTCATCCTTCATACCTTTCCTTATATATGCAACATCACCCCATCTGCTTTCTGATGCATATATGTTTGACATCAGAACGTTATACCCACTTTTGTGAGGTTCCAATGAGAGAAACTGTTCTGCTGCCCATTCTCCTACTTTGAGATTTTTGTGAAGCCTGCATGCAGAAAGAAGAGATCCAAACACAGCCATGCTTGGCCTCATAGGCATGTTCTTAATCAATTCCTGTGCTTCATCAAGCATTCCAGTTCTACCAAGAACATCCACCATACAACCATAGTGTTCAACTTTTGGAACAAGTCCAAATTCATGAACCATTCTGTCAAACAGCCTTTTCCCTTCTTGCAACAATCCTGAGTGACTACAAGCATGAAGAGCACCAATGAATGTAATGTCATTAGGGAGAACCCCTAGTGCTTGCATTTCTTCAAACAGTTTCAATGCTGCCTCACCATGACCATGCACTGCAAAACCTGATATCATGGCATTCCACATTGAAACGTCACGGTCCATTGCTGCATCAAACAATCTGTGAGCTATATCTATGTCTCCACATTTGGCATACATGTCCACCAAAGCTGTTCTAAGAATCATATCTTCTTTAATTCCTTGTTTATCTATGTAAGAATGGATCCACTTTCCCATTTCAAGTGATCCAGCTTTTGCACATACCTTGAGGAGGGTAACCATGGTCATCTCATTTGGCCTTATTCCACAACCTGTCATGTGCACAAAGACATCAAAGGCTTCATCTGTACAATTGTTTTGTGCATAAGCTGAAATCATGGCACTCCACATCATTAAATCTTTGCTCTTGAAGCTGTTAAACAGAGATCTTGCACTTCTAGCATCACCACATTTGCCATACATGTGAATAAAAGCAGTGGCAAGAACCAAAGACATGGTAAATCCAGTTCTTAATGTGAAAGCATGCAGCCACTTTCCTAGTTCTAGAGCACCTGCTATGCCACATTCTTTGACCAAACTAAGGATTGTAATCTCATTTGGAAACATACCCTCTTCAAGCATTTTGACAAAGAGTCTTACACCTTCATTCAAGTTATTGCAACGAATGTAGCCTGCAATCATAGCAGTCCATGAAATGATACTAGCCTCAGACAAGCCATCAAAAAGTCTTTTTGCATAACCTAAATTTCCACACTTAACGTACATATCAATCAAACCAGTACTTAGAGGAACTTCTGATTTCCCAAACTTCACATTCCTTATCACATAACCATGCATGGCTTTTCCCAATTTCAATTCAGCAAGTTCTGCCAAGACATGTGTGATGCTTAACATTGCAGTTTCACTAGGCCTCACTCCCATTACAAACATATCTCTCAAAAGGTCCAATGCTTCATCAAACAAACCACTCCTATCATAGCTCCTAATCATAGTACTCCAAGAAACAACATCTTTGTTCTCAATCTTATCAAATAACAACCGTGCCGATGCCAAGCTTCCAACCTCACTGTACATCATGATTAAAGCATTACACACAAAAACATCCCTATCAAAGCCAGTTTTCACCACAAAACCATGCAACTCTTGTCCTAGCAAGGTTGAAGGGATATGGCAGCATGCTTTGAGAACCGAGGGTATGATAAAATTGTCAACTTCGGTGTCTGATCTACGCATATAGGCATAGATTTTTGCAGCATCTGCAGGGCTGTTGTTTTTTATGTAAGATGTAATTAGGAAGCTGTAAATTGCTGCATTGCTAGAATGACTTTCCAGTGCTGCAAAAGGGACTCTAAAACTCCAACTGGAACTGGTTTTGATGAAGTGACCTTGGAGTTGTTGTGTTTCACTGAGGTTGATGTGCTGTTTGATGGAAGACACGTTTGGTTTTGGTCTGAGTTGAGTGATTTGGAACGTGTGAATTGAGATTGGAAGAAGAGAAGAAGGAGCACTAGGGAGGTAGGAATTGCTTGTAGCCATCTCGGTTTAACCCTTCAGTTTTTGCATATTGCTTTCACTGAACACTGAAACTTAAGGTTCATATGAACATTACTCACTCACCCTATAGACCAATCTGCCGAAAGAGCTAAACTTTACTAGAGAAGATGAATGATGAAGTTGGTTCAATAAGGGAATTTGAAGGAGGCCAAAGGAGAAGATGAAAAAGAGAGAGTTGTAGTAACACGGAGTGAAGAATCAGTGTTTGGTTCAGAGGTTCATTCATGTGGTTGTTATCATGTTATGTATTAGAGAACAGATAAGGAAGAAAGGATAAACACTTCTTATTTTGTCTTCTTTGACATTTAAGTGACATCATGTAGATAATATTATATAATTTTGTTTGTTTTTTGTTGAGATTTTAAAAGGTTGATATTTCTCTTTTTAAATTTGGAAAATTCTCTTGAATTAATTTAGTAGTTATAAAAACATATTTCGTTTTACACAGTCTTTTTAAATTTGGTTTCACTTTTTGCCTTAGAACAAGATGATTTTGGAAAATACTTTTATTATTGTGTGATTTCGAAACATTTTATTAAAATCTCAATGAACAATATCGAAATATTATTATCTTTGGTGGAAAAACTTAACAACATGAAATATTTGATCTTTAAGCTACAGAACTTTATCTTTAATTCTGATTATTGTTACCTGACTATGAAAACCTTGTTCAAGCAGGGTCTTGGAAAGACAGTATCAATGATTTCCCTCATTCTGGCATTGAGGTCATTACAGTCAAAATCAAAAACAGATGATGTGTTCAATCATAAAACTGAAGCTTTGAATTTGGATGACGATGATGACAATGGTGGTATAGTTGTGGAAAAGCATAAAAGTAGTATGGAAGCTGATGATTTGTTTCCTAGAAGAGAACCTAGCAGTTCAACACAGGCACCTGGTAGAAAAAGGCCAGCTGCTGGTACCCTAGTTGTCTGCCCTGCCAGTGTTATGCGACAGTGGGCCAGGGAACTTGATGAAAAAGTTGGAGATGAAAAGCTTTCTGTTTTAGTTTATCATGGGGGCAGTAGGACTAAGAATCATGTTGAACTTGCAAAATTTGATGTGGTTCTAACAACATACTCTATTGTGACTAATGAAGTTCCTAAGCAACCATTAGTTGAGGATGATGATATTGAGGACAAAAATGGGGAAAGATTTGGGTTATCTTCTGAGTTTTCTGTTAAAAAAAGGAAAAAACCGTTTAACGGAAATAAGAAGGGTAAAAAAGGTAGAAAAGGAATTGATAGTTCTATGGAATGTGGTTCTGGTCCTCTTGCAAAAGTAGGTTGGTTTAGGGTTATTCTAGATGAGGCTCAAACAATAAAAAATCACAGAACTCAGGTGGCTAGAGCTTGCTGCAGCCTTAGAGCCAAAAGAAGGTGGTGTTTATCTGGAACGCCTATTCAAAATACTATTGATGATTTGTATAGCTACTTTAGATTCCTGAAGTATGATCCTTATGCTGTATATAAATCATTCTACAACACCATAAAGGTTCCTATATCCCGAAATTCTGGTCAAGGTTACAAGAAACTTCAAGCAGTTTTAAGGGCCATAATGCTACGTCGAACAAAAGGTGAATTTACCATATTCTGATTTCTCATGCACCAATTGACAATAGATTGTACATGTTTACCTTTTTGCTAGTGGTATGGGTTTTCAGTCTCATTGCTAAATTCTCATTGATCTCTACTTAAGTCTAGTCATTATTTCAATAATCTTAAGCCTAAGCAGGTAGCATGTCAGTTTTGGTTTCTCACATTCATCTGATAAGGGGACTACTTATTCCTGCATCAAGCACGTTAGCTTTGGAAAATGTCCACAAACACCACTATGGGAGATGGGCAAACTGGGTATAATACCATTTCATTAGATGTCAAGAAAGGTAGCCACTTTGGTGTTGTGTTGCAAGCCCTTCTATAGCATATTAAAACACTGTTTTTTGTAAAATCTTTTTTTCTCCTAACTTGCTCCACTATAAGGTAGCTACTTGGGCTTATATTTGGTAGTTTTCGGATGACCTGCCAATGCAGGACCACATAGGGATTTAATCGAAGACCATAACATAAAAGCAGATCTGCTAGGATATTTTTCCTTCATTGCTGCTGGATCAGTGAATTTAATTTATTTACAATGAAAGTATAGTCTGTGCATAATATTGCATTGTCAGTCTGTTTGCATTTTTTGGAAGATTTTCAGATGTTTTTATATGATGGAATTATTCTTTTTATTTACCAAACTCATCCCAATTTCTATTTACCAAACTCATCCCAATTATTGCTCGTGCTTTGTAGGCATATGCTGCTGCTGGGACAGTCAATCAAAACTATGCTAATATTCTTTTAATGCTCTTACGTCACCGACAGGCTTGTGATCATCCACGTCTTGTTAAAGATATTGATTCTGATCCTGTTGGGAAGGATTCTGTTGAAATGGCAAAAAATCTTCCAAGGGAATTGCTGATTAATCTGTTTGATTGTTTGGATGCAACCTTTACTATCTGTCATGTTTGCAATGTGAGTTAAGTTCAGATGCTATATTTTTTGGTATTTGTATCATTTGTCATGAATGTTGGTACTCTAGAATCCTTTTGGTCATATCTTATATAAGTTATGGTGTTTTCTTCCTATATTGTGCGATTTTTAACATTTGGAAGTGGACTTCATGGTTTGAAAAGTGGACTTTTAACTGAAATTTGTATGGGTATTCAGTTTTTTAATTAACTATGCCCAGCCCTAATCTCAACTTATTATTTTTTCATGCAACTGATATTTTTGTTGATAAAAGAAAAGTTCATTGAGATGGAGAGATAGTATACAAGGACATTATCCTCTTTTTAATGGAACTATATTTTATTGATTGATTGTTGTATCTATGTGACATTTATCATAATTGCTTAGTTGAATTTTGTTGGTAGTAGCAAATTATTAGGATAAAAATACCTTGAATATCTCCATATTGATTAGGATAAGAAGTCCTAGAATATTTATATTCATTTAAGCTTATTTTTGTTTAATTAGTTTAAGTTTGATTGTTACAAATAAAGGTGATGAAAATGTAATTTGTTTGACTGTTATAAAAGAATCAGAACATTGAAAAGAATTGGAATGGAATTAAAAAGCTAATTGGACCAGTGTAATAAGTTTTTGAAATCTGAAAGTTAGGAATTCTGCACCAAACTGCATTGTCATTGAGACATTTTCGCAAACAGTTTGTAACATTTGCATTGCAACCTTTGATTTGAACTTATCTTCGACTTGTGGACTTTTATTGCATTGTTAATTAATTCTAGAGCTAATCATAGGATCAATTTGAGGTGCCTCCTTGATTGTTACCGATTATTTGCTTGCTCTTTGAGTTCTTGACTATCTTGCACACAAGCTGTTTGATAAAAAAGGCTTGTATTGCTGTCATTTTGAGTCACCTTCTGGCAGCGTCACAGCTCATTTTGATCTTTTAATGATGATACAGTGATTTGTTCAAAGTGCTTAATGCAGGTGCAACATAGCCAAACTCCTATACATTAAGAAAATTACACAATATATAAGTAAAATGGAGGGAGTATGTTTTTTTGCTTCATTTTGAGTTATTAAATCATTGGAATAAGTAAAACCTTCGAAATTAGAGAAGTATTACAAAAAATTCAACTCGACCTTGACCTTCTTGTCAAGGGTATTGGAAATAAAGGTGTGGAAAAAACTAATAGTATGATAATTAAGATTTTTTTTTTTCTAAAATGAAGATGAAAGATATTATTGTCATTGAATTACTTAAAGGAAATTTTTAATGCTAAAATTATAGTCAAGATTGTAAATTTAAAGCTTTAATATATAAAGCACCTCTTTTAAATCATTCTACTATGCTATGAGAAAATTATAACAAATTTAAGATAATAAATCTTAAATAGAATTAAGTTACTAATAATAATAAAAAAAAAGAAACTATTTTTCAATCTTAAGTTTACATTACCTCCTCACTAATTTCTTTGTTTGCATAAAGCTCTTTAATTACGTAATCATAATAAAATTAGAATAATATTTAAATATAATAATTAAGAATTATTTTAGAAATGAAAGTAACATAAAATTAGTCTATTTTAGCTTGATAATTTTTAATTTGTAAAAACGGATCAGTTTTAAATTAATTAATTAACTTTTAATTAGATAAATTAAAATAAGAGTTATATAGGATGAAAATTAGAATTAGTTTATTTTCTAAATGTTTAATTAATTTAATATCTTAATTTTAAAATTATGTAAATTTAGTTTTTTAATTAAATTTTATTAAATTTATTTGAAGTTTTAAATATGTTTTTTAATTAATATTAAAAATAATTATCAAACATTATAAATAATTCAGATATTATAAAATATTTTAAAAATGTCACATAAATTTAATCAAATTTAATTAAAAAAATTAAATTTACATATTTTTAAAATTAAATATTAAATTAAACTAAAATTTTAAAGAATATGATTTTTACTTAAAGTTAAAAAATAAAAAATATATTTAACCCTTACCATAATTAAATTTTTAATTACTTTTATTTTAATTGTTAAATTAAAAAAGGCACATGGATTTAACGTACTAGAGGAAGAAATATTATAAGAAAAAGAGTCCCCATTATGTAATTTCACTGATAAAAAAGCTTACAGGAAGCTTCGTGCTTTTCCACGCCATCTTCGTCCTCTGTTTCCTTTCGTCTTCCATCCATAGTAGCATATTCTCGTTCCTCTTCTTCGAAAATGGACTTCATCGTTTTTATCTTGGTGCTGCTGGTTAGTGCGCAGCTGTTCTACCACTTCTACAGTCTCATAAACATCTTGGCCACCCGCTTCCGCCGCGATCCACCTCCTCCCGCCACCGCCACCGCCACCACCAAGTCCTCCGATCAGGTCACGCCTTCCTCCAAGGACTCATGAATAACACAGCTCCAACAGCTTTAAGAAACCCTTTGGTGGGATGAAACCAGGGATTCAAGAAAGAAGGGTTTTTAATTTGGTGCGTAATAAATCACTGCAAATGCTATGTTACTGCTTACCCACTAGTGTTAGGCCTTTTATTTCTAGTCTAATTTTAATCATGGTTGGTTGCTGCTAATTTCGACTTGTTTTCACTTACACGTGCTTCTTTTTCTTTTTCTGGGTTATTTTACATGTGCACATGCATCTGGGTTTTCAATTTGTCGGGTTTAATCTACATAAGGATGCATCTTCTTTGTTTCCATTTCTTTTGGATTTTGTGTTGAGATGAAAATGGGTGGCTTTGTGGGAGTGTTGTTTTGATTGATTATGAGAGGTTTTTAGGTCAACTCTGTTTCTGAGTTTTTGCTGTGAGTTGTTTGGGTTCGTAAAAAACTATTGCTTTAAGTGTTAGCTTTGACTAATAATATAATGTGGCCTTTAGGGTTAATAAAATCCTATATAGTGCTGGTTTTAAGGAGATAAACAGGGCAAACCCTAACTTACACTGCATTAATTAAAGTTCATCAAGTTGCATAAGTTATTGTTCTACAGAACATGAACAAATGGATAACCTAAATGTTGGATATGGTCCAGAGTCATAACTTTCAACACGATTAGCTGTAAAATGGCAAATGGTCCTAAATCGTGAATGAATTTGGGAATTTGCCTCTTTGTGTAGTAGTACAATAAGCCGATACAATGAATGAATCAACTCATTCGCATGTAAATTCCAAAAATAAAAGGCCTCGTGGAGATAGAACACAAGGGTAGCATATTCTCATTTCTCACCATCCTAGTGGACATGAAAACACAAGAGTCACTTAGATATTATCATTTCTCACCATTGGTCCAAAATTGAATAGAATTGGTGAATAGCAGAAAATATCCTTGCAATATAACAATATAACCAATTCTGCCATCTGCATGTTGACGCATAGCACTATTACCATGACGCTTTATATGATCATGAGATCATCTACACTATATTGCGCCGTATGATCCTGCTGGCGAGAGCTAAACTTCAAATTCGAACACCATGACTTGAAAAACTACACTTATATTGCTGAGATTCGAAAGCCAGAGCAAATTAGTCAACAGGTAATAGCATTGAGAAGTCCATCAACGAACAAAAAATCAATCGTCAGCAGTGGCATCTTGCATCCTGAGCATGAAAATGTCAGGCCAGCAAATTATACAACCTCGTAAGATCCCAAACTCAACAAAAGTTAGGTAAATGAAAGAAAGCAGTGCTCCGAAAGATAATCACCCGTTGGTAATTTCTTTGAGAGAAGCTATAGAGACCCCTTTTGGTGGTTGTTAGCTGAACCCAAAATTCTGAACAGTTTCTGCAACAAAGCTAAAGCATCGAGATCAGAGTGCACGAGGAAGAGCTAACGAAGGAGTGCACTGCACTTGTACCCAATGCACAGATAGAACCATGACAAATGATGGATGAGAAAACAGAACGATGAACACTATACAAATTAAATAAATTTTAATTATAGATTGTAATTGAGTAACCTAATATATAAAATTAACAATATTTTTTATTTATTATTAGAAATATTATATATATATATATATAGGCACTAAAATCTCTTTTGCAAGTACCTGCCTGCTGCGGGAAAGAGGACTCCCTTTCAGATGGAAGGTATTCAAGTACTCCCCGCATTTGTGGTCATTGCTTATATTAAACAGGTTTTGCTGAGTTAACAGCTGTTAGGTAAGTCAATAATAAGCATAGCCTAAAAATGTTAACAATCTATACAAACATTCACAGAAAGTCCTATTATCTCTTGTCTTCAGCTATAAGGAAGAACTCATTTCTAAATATCTTTGAGCCTCATCTAGTTTACCATAACGGGTAAGGAGTCGGATCATGCAAGTGCAGTGTTCTTTGGATGCTTCAATTTTATACCTCGACATCAAATCAAAGATCCTAAAAGAATCTTCAACATACCCAGCCCTATCACATATAGATAAAACAGCTTCAAAAGTGAAGCGGTTCGGAGAGCAACCATTTGAAATCATGTCATCAAAAATATCTATTGCCTCCTGATACCATTCCTTATGCCCATAGGCCCTAATAAGAGCACTCCATGCCGTTGAACCTTTATCAGGAACCAGACTAAAAACCAACTTTGCTTTATCAACATCTCCACAAATCCCATACATATCAATGACTCCAGCAGCAACATAATGGACTGATGCAAAACCCCTTTTCAACACTTGTCCATGAACTTCCTTCCCATGCTTTAAAACTTTCAGCTCCCCACACACATGTAGCATCCTAGCCACGGTGACAGTATCCGGCTTATGCTCCGTCGTCCATGCCATTGACCTCATCACACCAAGAGCTTCACACACACGCCTATTCTCAATGTATGAATCAATCATGGCAGTCCAAGAAACCACATTCTTCCTCTCCATTTCATCAAAAAGTTTGATGGAATACTCAATCACACCGCACTTAGAGTACAACACCATCAAAGAAGACACTATCGGCACATTAGGCAGAAGCCAATGTCTCAAAGAATAAGCATGAATCTCCTTCCCTTGCTTCAGAGCCCTCAACTGTGCACAAATGGGAAGTAAAGAGGCAACCGCAGCAGCACCTGGCCGGAACCTCTTCAACCGAATCACAGACCTCATTTGAATCTCAAGTCTCCCGGAAACCAATCCAATCCAAAAATCTCCCTTCCTCTCCATCACACTAAACAAAACTCGACTCCCCGACCCAACATCGCCACACTTGCGATACATATCGATCAATGCTGATAGAATCGACAATTCCTTGTAATACATATTCTTCACCACAAAGCCATGTGCTTCTCTACCTAAGTTCCGTGCACCAACTTTCCCTATACCATCAAGAATAACTGTCATTACAACCAAATTTGGGTTTATTCCTTCCACCAACATCAACCTAGTATAGTCCAAAACTTCTTTTATCATGCCATTGCGCGCAAACCTGGCAATCATAGTACTAAACTTCCATGCCTTGACGTCTCGTTTGGGAATTTTATCAAACACTTGGCGTGCGAACTGGGTTTTCCTGCGCTTATGGTATAGATTGTTCAGACGCGTCTGGTTGGGAGGGGCGTCATCCGAACGCGGCGACTGCAAGTGAGGCGCGTGGTTTTGTGGCGTGGAGAGTGAGAGAGTGTGGCGCGTGGCGGAGTTTAGAATGAACGAGTGAGGGTGAAGAGAGAGAGGGAGTGAAACGGAGGATTGAATTTCAGAAGAATGTTTGAAGCATGGAGACGTCGCCGCGTTCGTTAGACGCGCGCTGAACATTGTCGCGTTTTTGGGTCAACCTTGTTAAGGCCAACAATGGCTGCAAATATTTAGCCTTGTTTCGTTTGAAAAAAAAAAAAAATATATATATATATATATAGGTCGGATAATAGATTTTATTTTCCTAATAAACCCAATTAAAAGAAAAAAAAATATGGATTATGGATTAAATATATTTTTTGTTTTAAGTTATTTTCAAAATTTTATTTCATCTTGAAATATATATTTATCTTGTCTCTACATTTTATAAAAGTCACGTGAAATATTATTCTCAACAAATATGTAAAGATTATACTATAATTTATTATAAAATTTTATTTGTCATATAGTAAATATTTTACGTGTAGTTCCCTTGAAATATATTTTACAGAGGGATAAAACATAATTTTTGAAAATGAAAAACATATTTAACTCATTACTTATTTTCATTTTTCTTTGGAAGTTTGTTTTATAATATGCATGCTGATACTGATTTCATAGGTGTATTTTGCTACCTTTATTATACTAGTACTTTGATTCAAATAGAGGGAAAAAAATGACATTTGAGTCATGACTGTATTTTTCTCGATTACAAATCTATGAAATAATAGAGTTCACACCAATCAATTTTTATTATGAGATTACCAATCTATTGTTCTAAAAAAATTGTATAATTTACTTCGAATTGAATAATCAAGATTCTTAAGCAAAAGTAAATTACATTTTGTGTAATATGGAAATCTTTTGTCAATTATGTAATTTAAAAAAGACTTTTAAATTTTTCAATTAAAAAAAAAGGTTATGCATTCTTTTATTGTGAATTGTGTAATTTATAAGTCATTTTTAAATTATGTGATTCATAATAGACAGATTTTAAAATTGTATAATTCATGGCAAAAATACTAATTTTTTTGTTTTGAAATTGATTTGTTTGTGATGTTACCCAACAATTTAAAAAATTTATAAATCCATCAATAAAATTATTCCATACAAAACCTGTGCAAAAAAAACACTATAACAAAATAGCAAAATTGAAAGGGGCGAGTTTAGACTTTTCCAACAACTTTTGAAGTGTAAGAAGATATAAATGCAGTGGAAGAAACTTATATTTTAGGCCATTTTTTCTTACGAGGTTAATACAATTTTTTTTGACATATTTTGATACGAAACACGTATTATTTTTTTTGTTGGGTATAAAATATGTTATTACAATAACAAATAAATAATAAATCAATAAGAAAATGACATGTGTATTATGTTAATGTTATGAAAAAAATTATGTCAAAATATCTTTTTCTTTTCTTACATCTTAACGAAGTGGTGAAATGATCAATTTTTCTTCTTTATACATTAATCGTACACTTTTCCTTACACTTTACCACTGCTAACAATTTCCTTGGACACCCATTGTCTCTTATGCTGGTTGAAGAGCTTCATCTTGTAACTATTTGAATTCTTGTTTCTTTGTAAGTTTAGTCTAGATTTTTTATTTTGAGAAGTTTCCAAACCGCACAATTTAACATGTATTTTTCAATGTATTTCAAATTGAACAATCTAGAATGCAATTATGGATTTGAGATAGGGATGACAAAGCGAGGCAAGTCACGTAGGTCGATTGTAAGTTCGTACGAAGAAAATGTGAGGTAGACTAGGATTATAAGTCTGTCAACTTACATTACTTGTAGCTTGTGCATGCTTAGGATGAGTGTTTTTCTTATACTTGTATATGTTGGTTACTTTTCTTCCTTATAGACTCTTGCATAGACGTTTTAAATTATTGTATTAGTGAAAAAAGCCAATGTTATGTATATATGAATGTGATCAAATATCAAGAATTCGTCACATATATCAAATTTCAAAGTTTTGAAAATGATGTATGATCAATTTACCATTTAACTATCTAAAGTCTTTGCTTAATTTTGTGAACATATTTTCTTAATTTGCAGAGCATTGAAAACTTTATGACATAATGTGTTTTTTTTAATTGTAGGTCAACTCGTAGGTTAAGATTTATATAGTTAAATTCGCATTTTCAAAACAGAATAAATTAATTCGATTCACATTTTACAAGTCAAGTGTGGGACAAACCTAAATGGGATCACTCCGATCTACATTATCATCCCCAATTCAAAAATACATTATAAATTATACAATTCGATATATTACCTTATCGAAAAGTACATTTTAAATGATGTAATGTATTTTTTATCTTGTATTTTAAAATATACAAAATTATTCGTACAATCCATATTGTTTCCAAATTACTTAATCAAACTAAAAAACTTCAAACCATAAAACATAAAACATGACTTATCAAAATGTGTAATGTATCAACGATCATCACCACCATCAAGCACCACCACCAACCATACCAGAACATAACCTTCACATATGTATACAAACACTCCAACCCTAACACAATCAACACCTAATGAATTTAGTTAAATTTACAATTTTTAAACTTGTGGTAGTGAAGGTTTAAATGATGTGGTGCATGAAGAAATTCCCTTTCAAATTCCATAATTATTAGTACCAGGGATCTGACTTCCTGCAACCCCACAATTTCTTTACTCACCCTCTCAAATTTTCAAATTGACCATTTTGCTCTTTGTAAAAGTGACTTCCAGAATGCATGTTTCAAAAACTTTTTGCAGAAAGCTTTACCAAATCTTCATAACAAGATCTCCAAAACTAGATTTCCGAAACAGAATGTCCAAAATGCTTGAAATACACT
Organism: Vigna reflexopilosa; assembly: GCA_027742785.1. Lineage (NCBI taxonomy): Eukaryota > Viridiplantae > Streptophyta > Magnoliopsida > Fabales > Fabaceae > Vigna > Vigna reflexopilosa. Next base: position 1,061,031 of record CM050929.1, on the reverse strand, counting down.
TTTTGTAATGAGATTTTCAGAATGAACTTTCTAGAATGGACATAATGCTTTTCATAATGAATTTTTCAGAACACATAAAATACATTTTGGAAAGAACTTTTTCATCTTCTCTGCAGCGTTCTCTATCTGTCTTCTAACTCTGCAACTGCAGTGCAGTGGCGGTGACAGCGATAACGGCAACGACATTGACGGTGGTGATGTGGTGCAGTAACATATGGGTGAAATTAGTAATTGTGGGGGTGCAGGAAGAAATAGCTTAGTTGTAGGAGCAGAGAGCATATTTCTTATGAAAGGGCCCACAAGCCCATTTCGTGTTCTTCTAGTCTCTGGTATAGAGCGTTCACTCTGCAACAAACCGAACAACAATGGCTTCCAATTCGAAATCGGAGACTTTTCTACAGCGATATGGTTACGATTTGCTGTTAGCATCAATAGCTGCTTTATACGTTCTCACCGTTCCTTACACAAAGGTCGAAGAGAGCTTCAATGTTCAGGTTTCTCTCTTCTTCTTCCTCAATTTGTTTGCTTATTTTGTTTATTGTTTGATTATTTTTATTTATTTATTACTTATCTGTGTTTCTTTAAGGCAATGCACGATATTCTCTATCACCGGACTAACCTAGACAATGTGAGTTTATTTTGTGTTGTTAACTTCTTAAGCTTTATTAATTAATATATTATTTGACTCAATTGATACTTTTTAATTGTTTCTGATAATAGTATGATCATCTGGAATTCCCTGGGGTGGTTCCTCGCACTTTCGTTGGTACTTTTTTTCCATTATCTGGCAATTTCTTTCAAAATATGTGTATTGTTTACTTGCTCATAAAGATTTTTCGTTTATGCTTTCACATTTAGGCTCTGTTTGTACAAATTTTTTTATAAACATTTGTAAGAGAGAAAAAAATGAAATGAGTATTGAACTTCTTCACAGGCTAATTTTAGCTCATGTCCATGCTAAAAATAAAAATTTAGAGAAACTATTTCAGAGAACTTCTATAAATTAGCTTATATTACACGTAAACTAATTTTAACTTATGGAAACACTTATTTAATTTTTTAGACAAATTTTCTTGCACATAAGTTAGTTTTAGTTAATGGAGAATCTTGTCGAAACAGACCCTTAACACTAGCCAGTTATTTGTGGTTTATTATGTAAGATAATAATATTCTAATGTAGAATTAAACAAATGAGAATTAAGGACTTGTTTATACAGTTGCATTGGCTGTGTGCCTAATGTGAATGGTTCCATTTAATAATCTGAGACTGTGAATGGCATTTGCTGAGTTGTGAACGTCATTGAAGTTTGTTTAGTTTTAGCTTGTGGAAATTTAACAGTTCCGATGTTCAGTTGGTTTGTTTAAAATGAGTTTTTGCAGTGGCCATGCCTTGTGAGTATAAACTGGTGTCTACTGGTGTAGATGTTTTTTTATTATAATATTATATATTATCTGATACTGATGTTGTTATTGTTATTTTGTTTTAGGTGCTTTGCTTGTGTCAATCATTGCAGCTCCTTTTGTGTTGACTGCAAGTTTTCTGCATTTGCCAAAGTTTTATGCTCTTGTCATTGGTATCCTTCTTTCATACTTGACAATCACTGCATTATGATTTTTGTTCATCATACTTTTCCTCATTTTGATGAATGCTGTTTATGTTTTTCCTTTTCTTGAATATTGCCCTCCTTTTGGTTTAAATTGAAATAGACTTGTACTGATGATAAAGCTTGGTGGGTTTCCTATTGGGAAGTGCATTAAGTGTGTTTGCGAAGAAGCAATTAGTTATTAGTTTTCTGTTTGGATGCCTGGAAATTGAGTGGATGAGAAAACAAACACACTACAAGAATTTGAAGTATAAAACACTATCTTTAGCTGGAAAATAGAAGCTTGAAAACTAGTTCTGATAAAATTCTCGTTTCAGAGCATAATTGTGTTAGTCTATGAGCATTTATTACAGACGAATCTGTGTTATATGTGCATAATTGAGTTGACATATCAAATAAATTAATTTGGAATTCATTGCTGAGTCTATTATCATTGGTAATCTCAAAATGCTCAAATTTCTCAAAATGCCTTCAATTGTCATTCTCACACTCAGTTTATTGAATATGTGGGAAGTACATTAATGTATCTTATTGTTGATGTCTAGTTCGAATGGCCCTAGGGTGCATCATACTATACACACTAAGATTCTTCCGACGTCAGGTATGTACCTTTGGGCTCTTTTCTATTGACCTCTTATCATGATCAGTAAATAAGAGTCCAGAAAGTTTAATTTATTTATGATCTAGTGTTTATTCAACTTTCTGATATATATGTAATTGAAGTTCCAGTTTCATGACTTCTTCTATCATGCACCATTGTATAATTGGTGCACGGATGTACTAAAGTGTTTTAACTATTGATCAAGTAAAAAAATAATTCAACAGTAGAGATGATTTAGCTCAGTTTATTTGGCATGTAATATTTACAAAATTAAAATTATGAAATGTGTTTCCAAAACTTCACCAGTACTTCAATATTCTAATAATAATCTTGCTATGCAGATAAGGAATAAATTTGGGCATCAAGTAGAAGCCTTCTTTGTAATATTAACTGCTATTCAGTTTCATTTTCTGTTCTATTGTACCCGTCCACTTCCTAACATCCTTGCACTGGGCCTAGGTAAGTACTTAGCCTGCCTTGCTTCTTTATATTTCTGATAGTGTTTTTCTTGTTTTTAATGATGAAAGGCAGTGTAAAACTAGATAACACCAGGGGGCAGATCCAGAATGCTGGATTTATATATGGGGACCTTTAGCTCAGAAAGGAAGGGAATCATTGCCTTGGTCGCTATCTAATTTTAGAAAAGGGCATAATGGTTCTACAGAGAATTTGTCTGTTTCAATCAAAGAAAAAAAGATATATACAATATAGAATGGAATAAAGTTGAAGTACACAACATTGTTACAATTATAGTGGAAAGCAGAGAGAGGATAGATTCTGAGCCGAGAAAGAGAGAATTCTAAACATAAATGTTGCCCAGGGATTATCCAGCTGTTGACTCCGCAGTTGGTTACATGATAGTGACTAATGTAACTGAATCATAATAAAAAAGTAATCCTTACTTAATACAAACAGAAAGATAGTAAAACCAAGGACTAACAGAGTACACTTTGATTAATCTTTGACATCACGTTGATGTACTCTAACAGGTACAAATGACCCTATTAAGATTTTTTTTTTCAAATAAGCAAAATATGGATGTGTATTTTTAAAAAATTAGATTGATTTTTCAATAATTTAATAAGAAATTTTGTAACATGACAGGGAAGTAAATTAGAAGGACAGTGAGAAAATTCTATAAATTACTAAAGACAACTTTTGCATTAATTTAGTGAATTTTTTATTTTGTACCCTATTCTAATTTTCTGTCTTTTATATAGAATTTTTATGAAGGATTTTTCTTGCTTGCTAGTCAATGTCGTGGTACTTTTGCAGTGAATTTGGCATATGGATACTGGTTTGAAGGACGTGTTTATGCAGCTCTAAACTCTCTGGTATGTATACTGTTGTTTGTATAAGGTTCATCTATATACAGCATTTTTCTTTTGAATATTATGAGCTCCTCTGTATTATTTTTTCCAGTTTTTATCATATACATCTTTTGCCATGCTAGATGCCAGAATCATTTTCTTGAACCAGTCTCACTGTAAAATTGCTATTTTTAAAGAGAAAATTTCAACTTCTCTTGTTATCAAGTTTGCAAAAAGAGTTTTATTTATTTATTTATTTTTTTTTTATTAAACAGGACCAATTACATAGATGTTATTTTTTTATTTTTCAGAGATCCTTACCTAATATTGATTTTGAACCTATTATGTTATTATGAGGGGATTTCTTATTTCTCGTTAGTATGTGTATGAGAATGTGTTGCTCATTTAATAACACATGGGAATTCCATGGACATGTATGTTATTTTTTGATCAAAAGAAACAAGTGCCCTTGATTACTTTTTTTTATGGATCTCTTTCTTATAATTTGATAAAAGAGTTTTTGGAATTAATTTCTTCAGCATATAAATATATGCAAATTCTTAGCCCAAACTTTTTACAGGAAAGGGAAACTAGAAAGAAAGGAGTGAAGGAACAGTTAAGGTGAGAATGAGATGTTCTTGGTCCATTTTGACCAGAGTAGAGGGAGGCATACACTTTATCAACAATTTTATAATATTTTTATGGGTGGTAAAAGTGAATGTACATGGGTCTTACATTTTTCTAAAAATACGCAAGGGAACAAATATCTTGTGAGAATATATTTATGTATGCTATTCTTGCCCCTAATCAACTTTGAGAGAAAAAAATCGTGTTTCTGAAGAGGGAGGGTTGTTAGAGTAGTATAAGTTGTAGTGAGAAGACTGTAGAGCAGTGGCAGTGGTGTGTGATTAGGGTTGAGGAGTAAGTGGTAAAGGATGATCTATGATGTCTCTATACATTCCATTTCAACAATGAAACAAAACCCACGTCCCTCCTTCTCTCTAAATGCATATTTAGCCGAAACATGAGAATTATCAGTGATTATAACCTTCCACAAAGTTTATATAAATTCTGGAAACATTCTTTGATTCAAGTGATCAAGCTTTTATAATATGTTAAATAGCTCATTCACTAATTATGCTATTTATGTTACTATTATTTAGGACCATTTTTGTTTCCACTGTTTGTGAAATTAACTCATTTTATGAAAATGGTAATATATTTTTTCATATTTGTACTAGTTTAATATATCATCTTTTCACGTATGCATTCATGCACAGTGAAACAGGAGGGAATGTAATCCTTTTACCATATTGATTTTTGATGCCCAGAATAGTTTCTCTGAAATTAGTTGCCCCTTCTAATTCTAAATATCACTTTATGCTTGATATACTTTGCCTTGTCTAAAAATAATCTCTTTGCACTTTCGGATTATCAGATCTTTGCTACAACTGTATTCAGATGTGACATGCTGTTACTTCTTTGTTCCATAGGGATGCAACTTCTTTTGGTATGTTGGCTTTTCCTTTTTTCTCCTTAAATGCTTGAGCTACTGATATAGATCTTGTCAAGTTTCCATTGTGCTTAACCTCCATGTAAGAGATATCAGTCAATTTTTTAATTTGTTTGGTTTGAAGGATATCCAATGAGTTATGATGCTTCATGTTACTTATACAGTTGTTTTTTGTCAAACTTTCTTCTATATATTTAAAAAAAAAGAAGGAAAAAGTCTGGCTATGTTCATTATTTTCTGTTGCATCCTAGTCTTTGTCTTGCTTTTCATAATGCTTTAAATTTAACAAGTGAAGAAAATATTTGCATGGTATTGGACTAGAGATAAGAACAATTTATAATATATAAGTGAGTGCAAATTTTATCTTACAAACTAGTTTTGTAAGATTGAATTAGACTTAAAGTTCACTTCTTAACACATTATCTCTGAACTTCTAAAGTCAATATGTTGATAATGAAATACAGTCTCATTTCCTCTAAAAATAGAGAACAAATTCTATTGATTTATATTTTTTATGTCACTTTAATATATGCATAATATATGTCTTAAAATTGCTCTCTAAATTTATGGGCCTAATAATTAGTTGGAAATAGATACAAGAATTAATTAATAGTTAGGAAATAGAGTAGCATTGGCTGAAATAGAGCAAATAATGGGAAGCAGATTCCTTAATTACTAATAGTTAGGAATGTAATCCATGAGTTGTCCTGGCAACAGCTCTAATATTGATGTCAACATTTCCAAGCATAATTTAAATTAAATCTGATTTGGATTTTTATCTTATTAAGTATTTCAATTTTAAGGCTTCCAATTTGTGAGGAATTCTGTTGCTTTTTCACTGTCTTAAAGGTTATATCATAATCAGCAAGGTGTTTGAAATGTTCACTTGGGTCACCATATAATTCCTATGTTGGGAAATGCCTTAATTGTAGTTACCCCCGGCCTGCCTTATTTGTGGCCTCTTTGGGCTGCCGTAGCTGCAGCCTTGGGATGTACTTAATCCCACACTTACTAGAGATTACTTAAATATAGCTTATAAAGCTTGTACAGCTCTAACCTTATTAGCCTTTTTTGTAGAGTGAAGTTAGGTTCTTCCGAGTCCAGTCTGTAATACATTATTTAATGTTCATTTAACATTCAATTACTTAATTTAATTGGTTAACCATGCTTCGGTTATCAATGTTTTTGAGAACAGTGTTTATTATATTTGGCATTTGAAGCTAATTGTTCTGTTTGATGAATTTTCTATCCTCTTTTTCTGACCTTGCTATTTTGGTTGAGTTATTATAAAATTGAAAATTTCATTTTGACAATTCCAATCTCATGGTAACATGATCATGGTTTGTGCCTAATAAAATTCGTCTCTTGAAGGGAAGACAAAAAAAATTTCAGTACGGGGTGCTCTGAAACACTGCACTGGGATGGCCCTCTTCTGCATAGGTTGGTGACGTACATTTTTTTATTTTAAATTTAACATGTAACTTAAATAAAAATAAAATTATGAATGCTAGGATGCTGTGCTGTTAAAATTTGATTCTAACATTATGGTCTTCTGAATACAGGTCTAACCATATTAGTTGATTCAGTTATGTGGAAACGATTATTGTGGCCTGAATTTGAAGTCTTTTGGTTTAATTCTGTACTAAACAAAAGCTCTGAATGGGGAGTATCCTTCACCAAGTTTATTGAATATGGGAAATATATGTTTATACATATTTCATGACCAGGGTATTTTCAATTTTCTTCTGCTTCTGTTTGGTTTGAAAAACCATTTTTTGTTTTCAGGAATAATTACAAAAAGATCACCTTGTTTTCACTTTCTTTTCTTTTTGGAAATATTTGTTTCTACAGGAAAAATGAGAACAAAAGCCCATTTTCACTATTTCTTGCATAAAACATTTTTACCAAGAAGGCCTTTTTTTCTACCTTCTATATGAGATGGAGGAATTTGGTGTATAGGGATTAGGGTTTAGATGTTTGGATGTTCAGTGGCTAATGCTTTTGATATTCATTGATCATTGTGAATTTTCTCTGTTTTTGCCTTGGGACAACGCATAATGAGTTCATCATCACATAAAATCTGCATGTTGTTTGCTTCCTTTGATAGCACTGTCTCATTTGTAGTTCATAAATTATTGCGTTCCTTGACAATTATTGTTAGACAAATGCTTTCCATTGGTACTTCACTTCAGCTCTTCCTCGTTCACTACTTGCTGCATATCCACTTTCACTGGCAAGTCTTGGATTGTCCAATATCCTCTAATGATTGAATTTTTACTTATGTAGATTTTAAGCTTGACATAGTGGTTTCTTCTACATTCATTGTTATGTTAAGGAAAATGCTTTTAATTATTTTTCAATTAGCTTGTTAATGCAGAATGGAACAATGTTGATTATATTTAGTTTTTTATGTTATTCTCATAAAGGCTAAATTTTTCTTTTATTTGAGAGATTTATATTTTAGGGACTTTATCTCCAAGTTACTTGTTCTTAACTAAGTATTGTCTTTTTAAAATTTCCTATTTAATTTTGTTAGATTAGGATTTAACATTTTAGGAAATTAATATTTCATTTGTATTTAGCTAGGATTTTATATATAACAGATTTTAATTATCTTTGGGTTATAATATCTTCTGAGTTTCTTATGTTACTTGGAACAATATTGAGATTTTATTTTCTTTAGTTTAGAGAATATTTGAAACCCAATCAGAGGTAGCCTTAAAAGAGTGCTTTAGGTGTGTAAAAAAGAATGACTAGAATTGTATGATTGCTACACACATTAAATCTTTATTTATAATCATAGGAAAATAAGAATACATGAAGAAAATCTGACAAATATCCTAATTACAAGTTTCCCTATTTACAAATATCACTCGCCCTTCAGAAAAGACCACTTTTTCTACCTTCCTCAAAATGAAACAATAAAAAGAAAAAAAAAATTGGGAAAAGAAAAAGAAGAAAGCCTCTCTTACATCCTAATTTGAGTTTCTTGACATCCTGTTCTTGTTTGCAGTTTGGCCTTTTTTTAGACAGAAGGGTACGATCTTTCACTTTTCCAGTTCTTGCCTTCATTTTGCTTTATTCTAAGCTTCCTCACAAGGTACTATAATTGTAACGAGAAATCTGATGCTTAATTTGTCTGTCTTCAACCCGATGCATGTATTTAGTGTTATTCTGACTGATATTGCAGGAGCTTCGTTTTATCATTAGTTCAGTTCCAATATTTAATGTCTCCGCTTCAATTGCTTCTAACAGAATGTAAGTTCTCTTTATGAGCATTATACATGTCTTTAAAATTGAATTGGGTTCTATTTTTATTTTCTAAACTTATTGCATTGAATAACTAGCAATTGCTAGAATATATTGGAGCAAGTTATTCCAATTTACAAAGCATCTTCCTCAGTCCTCTCTATATATATTGGTTCTTTGGGACTAGGCTTGATATATCGCTCTATGTAGCATGAATTCAGACACTACATGGCGAAAGTGTATGTTTTGAGCCGTGTTTGTGCTTCACAGATAGTCCTTCAACAATACAATATCTGTAGTGTTCGAATCATACAATATAGATGTTTATTCATTTTTTTAGCCACCAAGTGAATGTAACAAGACAAGTAACATCATTGAATGATCCAAAAGAATTTGACATTTCGTGGCACTTATAACATTAGGTGGGTTGAGGTCATCTATGTGTGAAATTTCATTTTGCATATAGGTAATTTAGTTTCAAATTCAACATGAGTCTGTTAATTACAGAAGTCAGAATCATATCTTTAAATATTGTGACAACCAGACACCATTACATTGGAAATATGTTCGAGATATTTTAGAAGAAATAGTGATGTTAAATACTAAACCAGTAGACACACCAATGAATTGAAGTGTCAAACTAGTACTAGACTAGGGAGAACCTTATATCCTATGATATACAGAGGGTTAGTTGGTAAGCTAAATTATCTCAATGGACTTGTCATGACATTGCCTTTGCAATGAGTGAAGCAAGTCGTTTTTTTTTTTTAATTCTCTTTGTCAAGATGTAGTTGTATGTATCCTAAGATATAATAAGAATGACCTTAAAAAATGCCTTATTTATGAAGATAAGAGGAATATTCAAATTGTGGGGTATTTTGAAGCTAACTGAGCAAGCTCACTTAGTGATAGACAGTCTACTTCAAGATATTGTGTTCTTGTTTGTTGGAGGTAATTTAATATCTTGTGACAAGCGGACACCATTATATATTGCCTATTCTTGTCTTTCATGAAAGAGTCAAACATATTGAGGTAGATTATCATTTTAGAAGGCAAAACTTAGGCTTGGAGATATCACTACTAGATTTGTCAACTCTGGTGACTGACATATTCACTATCTCTCTAAGAGGAGCAAGGATCAATCACATTCTTAGCAAGTTGAGCACATATGACATATATGCTATGAAGCTGTGACACGGCCTTTGAGCCACACTTCCCACTTCGAAAGTGGACATGGATTTGCAACGGAAGCGTGCACGACGTGATTGCTGCAACATAATAATGTAACATTATTATGATCATTGTCGTCTAGCCATTTTTGTAGAGAAAAAAAGTTAACTAGATACAAAACTCGAACTCTGAAACCAAAGGAGAATAGGAAAGAGAAAATTTAGAATGCAGCACAGGTGGTCAATTTTTCTATGCAAGACACAAACTGTTGAAGCTACTGCAGTTTGTGAGTTGAGTGCCAAAAGTTTGTGTTCAATATATTTGTAAATCACATGGCTTTCCTTATCTGTGTACCTTGTTGATGAGATTGGTTGAAGAATGAAAGGAGGAGTTGTAAACAGAATGAGAAATGCAGGGTAGATTTGAAGCGTGATGATTGAGCTGAACTGTATTTACATTCTATAAACAGAGATGAAAGTTTCAGATGTTTCACTCTTTCAATAGTTGTACCTGTTTTTTTGGTTTCTTATCCTTTTCAGTTGCTAATCTTCTACAAATGTTTCAGTTACAACAATAGGAAAAAGATGATTTGGAACTTGCTTTTCCTCACTTTATTGGCATTACTTTTAGTGAGGTTGGTTCACTAGTCATTTGTTTCATTGGTAGTGGGTATATAATTTTTTGTACTCATTGTCTATCTTGCAGTCTTGCAGGCACCATCACAAGTTTCATGGCATCATACTGGAACTATCCTAGTGGATATGCCTTAAAAGAATTGCATGGAATTGGTGAGTAGATGAGTCTTGAAATATCCATGCCTTGGCTGTGAAGTACTTTACTGGAATTTGCCTAGAGAAAAACTTGCTCCTTGTTTGACCTTTGATTTGGTAATATAGAATTGTATATGTTTTGAATGAATTGTGTGCCTAATGCATACCACACAGCATGTATTTATAGCATAATACAGAATCAATTATAATAAATACACCTAATAATTAGGAATCAATTATCTTAACTTCCCAGGTTATGTAACACCTAATTCCCTAGAAATCTGTAACAACTGATCTTATTTTAACACTCCTCAAGCTGGAACATATATGTCATATGTACCAATCTTGTTACAAATGTACTTAACCGCACCCTCAGAGTGTGAGGTAGTTGGGTTGAAGCAGGTCTATCGGGTTGGAGCACATTATACCGGGTTGAGGGGCACACAACGGCTGCAGGTACTGTTTACCGGAAAAACAGGAAAAGAAAAGAAAAGAGAAACCAAATCTCGAACCTAAACTACTGATACCTTATAGAATTGTATATGTTTTGGATGAATTGTGTCTAATGCAAACTACATACCATGTATTTATAGCATAATACAAAATCAATTATAACACACTGATTTTATTCTAACACACTCGTTTTCAAGTTAGAGCATATATGTCTTATACCAAGCTATGTTACAAATGTACTCAATCGCACTGCGAGGCTGTGAGGTAGTTGGGTTGAAGCACAATCGGCCGGGTTGGAGCACTGTCTGTCAGGTTGACGGGCACAGAGGTACTGTTCACACGAAAAAAAGAGAAAAGGAAAAGAGAAACCAGATCTCGAACCTAAACTACTGATACCATATTGAATTGTATATTGCCATTTGAAACAATACATCAACTTCTATATATATAGAGAACTCAAACCCTAAAGTAATAATTACATGAGATCTCTAGAACCTTCTAACAACTCCTAACAACTTCTAGTAACACATCTAATATTCTACCAACAACTTTTAGTATTGCATTTAATATCCATCTAACAACATATTCTAAATATCGTTTTCTTAATATGGGTAACTGAGCTTCATATTTTGGTCACGATTTATTGTTCTAAAAATTATTTTCACTGTACTGTTCATTTTGTATGATGTTAAAGTTATGATTATGTAAATATGAAAAAATTGTATTGCTTAAATTTGGGGATTATGTTACATACTTCTTTTTTAACCTAATTGTATAGTACTAGTAAATATAGAGAATCATATGTGTGATCCGACACACAATTCCAGTATGTACACTTGTATGTGACATTTCTAGATTAAATTAAGTGATGTGAGGTGCTTTATTCAGACTTTTTCTCTTACCAGTACCCAAAAAAAAAATAAAAAAATAATGATCTCTATCCCAGGTTTTCTGATCCTTTTTTACTCTGTCTTTGTTGCCGCCGGTGGTCGGTAGCCATCGCAACCGGCAACCCCCTAAAAGTCTCTTTTTCAACCTGTGTCTTTATACTTCAATGGGCAATCCCTCGTTTCTGTCTCGCCGGTGCCACTATCCGCCATCGTCCGCTGCTGTCAACGGTCTCCGGCCACGGTCTCCGACCACCGTCTCCGCCCACCGTCTCCGACCACCGTCTCCGGCTACCGTCTCCGACCACCGTTGTCGACCACTGTCACCAGCCAATGTCGTTGGCCATCGTCTCTGCCACTTGTGCCACCGATGCACCAACACCTAGTCCTACCTCTATTGCTTCCGCTATCTTCTTCTCTATTCTGAAAGGTCTCCAAGGACAGTCGGTGGTTAACACCAAGGAATTTCAACACCAAAATTATGGGTTGAAACAATTTCACCAACCCTTTGTCAAATCTTTCAGATTTGTTTTTGGGTGCTTTGATGAATAAGAGCTCATTATGATCTTCCACTTTCACGGTTTGTCATCGGCGTGCCGTCATCTTCGTCGTTCGTCGTGAGGGGAAGTATGTTTCCAGCCATTGTAGGCTCCACCAGTCAGAGATGGCAATCCCTGCAGTTTTGTCGTTTTCAGTCACTACAGGCCCCATTACCCCATTAGTCAGTGATGGCAGTCCCTTTGTCGCTTTGAGCCACTGCAGGCACCATCCTTACTTGATGGCAATCCAGTCCCTGCAGTTTTTCATTGTCTTCCTTTGTCAAAGTCATCCTACTTGAAGTTTCATGGTGCTAGTTGAAGTTTCGTAGTTGTCCACCACTGTCCATAAACTACTGTTGTTCGTCGACCTGTGATTGCGCATCTGTTTGCCGCACACTCTTGAAGACAGATTACATATTTCAAATTGAATTTATTTATTCCAAGCTTGGTCCATACAATCTATATGCTCCAGCTTGAGGGGGAGTGTTACAGATATTATATTTAGTTTATATTTATCTGTATCTTTAGTTAGTTTGTTTATATTTCTTATTTGTATTTTGGGCTTAGCCTATATTTCTTCTATTATAAATAGAGGACTCTATGTGTATATTCAACACTGTTAGAATCTTTTTATCTCTATTATTTCTATTAAATTCTTTGTTTTTATTAATTATATTTCTTCCTTATTTAGGAGATTATAATTATCAGGTATTAGTAGGATATCCCTGAAATATAGGGATTCTTTCTTTAGGAGCTATTATTATATTTCCTAAAATAACTTTCTAGCATTGTATATATGGATTTGTAATCTCAGCATAATAATATATACGTTTTACCCTAAATTATGAGAAACACAAAAGGGAGTTTTCACTATATTCAACTGTATGGTTCTTTGGTGTGGGGTTTGTGCAAAATATTTAACATTTATAGTGACAATAAATATGCCTACTCTGGGTGTTTGGAGCATGAGTTATTTTCTGGTAATTTATTTATGGACCAAGAAGCAATACTGGTTGGCTCTCATCCTTCTCACTCTCTCAAGGATAATACAAAGGCTGTGTTTGAAATGCTTACTGTGATAACCAAAAGATACATTTTCCAGTCCTGTTTTCTAGGGTATGAATTAGCACAATTATGTAGAATGTCACTATAAGAAAATAGCCATTCTAAAGACATCATAACTTGTTTTGTCAATCCAAATGCTTGACAAACAAATATTCACCAAGTCTTGTTAGAGGTCCTTGGCACTTGACAAGTTGTTGCGTGTTATCTTCTTAAACTACCTCTTGCCGCATATAAGCTAATGCTCTATCCTGACGAGGTGTGTTAGAAACTAATTTTTTCTACATTCAAAGTATCATGTGAGCATATTTTTCTGGTGTTTGGTTGATGTAACACGACTTGTTTTCATATATACAATTGCTTTTCTTGCTCATAACTCCTTTCATCTTAACTAGAAGTCAAACGAGCAGTCATTGAGATTAAAATAACTCCAATCCAGAAAACCCCCCTCATTTAAATTATAAAAAAAGGAAATTTCAACAAAAGATGAAAAATTGAATGTTACGTGGATGATAGTGTAACAAGCTTCTTGTTTTTGTCCTTGTCATACTGCTCTTTGTCATTACTTATGATGTGTGTCGATTTTTTTAATTGTTGCAGGTTTTCATCATGAAACAAATGAACAGTGGGTGCACATTGATACATTTTCAGCCATGAATGGGATATCTCGCTTTTGTGAAAGTGATTTGCCATGGAGGTATATCTTGTTTCTTTTCTTTGCACTGTACTAATAATGCATCTAGTTAATTGCATGGATCCTATTAAAGATATTATGTAATAAGAAATATTGCATAGCATTAATTTTATTTAGGGATTACGTTTTATATTTTTTTTGTTTCCTTTCATTGTGTAGTTCTATTCCTTTTAAATAGAGAATCATGTGTGTTCTCATAACACAATTGCTGTAAATCTTTCTATATGTAGCACATCGGAGTTGGTTCCCTTACCTCCCATGAAGACTGTTGTTGGTTGTAATTAGGTGTATACTCTGAAGGTTGGACTAGATGGCAAATATTGATTAGCACAAAACTTGCTTTGCGGCTTAGGGCTATACATAGATCTTTGTAAACAACATATTTTCCCTGTTGCCAAACAACTATTGTGCATCTATTTCTTGCAATGGTAGTCATCTATTACATAAGGATTCCTTCTTACACGGAGAGTTGGTAGAAGATGTTTTCATGTAACAACCTCTGTGTTTCATCAGCTCTGGTGGATCTCACCTTGTATGCCACTTTTGTCACCCTCTGTATGAATTGAAAGAGTCTCCCAATACCTGGTTTGATCGCTTTAGCTCTACCTTAGTCCATTTTGGTATGAATTGTTGTAAGATTAATTACTCTGCTTTTCCAAACATTCTTTGCCTGATTGTGAATGTTGATAACAACATCATCATAGATGATGACGTTGTCATTTCCTTGAGAAAATATGCATTGGACATCTTCACTAAGACTAGTATGCTTGATTGTCATCCAAGTGATACTGATGCGGACCCCAATATCAAGCTGCTTCTAGATCTTGAAACTGTAATCCAGTATGTGAAATGTAATTTCCTGTTGCGTAGGCATGTAATGGATGGAAGCCTTGATAACGTTGCCGAAGTATGTAGGCATTTAGTTGACTGCAGGTTTTTTCTGAGCATAGTGAGAATGATTAGTGAATGTGTTTCTCATTGCACTAATGAAAACACAATGAACCTTGATCTATTTTTCCTTATCCTCACCATTTCAAGTTTATTAGTTAGCACCTTATCTATAGTTGAAATGAGCCATCATTGTTGTTCTAGGGTTTACATTTTTAAACATTTAATTGCGAGTGCCTTCTATGCTATTTGTTGCTGTAAGAAGTCCAATTCTGGATTTGAATGTTAAGAGGGGGACTCCTCCTAACATTCATTAACTCATGATGATTATGCAGATTGTTGTTTGTATATGGTGTTGACATGATCTATGATGCTCACATGGAAAATTGTGGAAATACTAGACATACATATGACTAAATATGAATGAAATACCTAGTCACGGGGGAGATTTAAGTGTTAATAATTTCATTATAGCTTTGTTGATTGCTTGCAATTTGCGATGACCAAACTGTTTTGCTTCCCAACTATTTTCGAACTCTAAGTTGCTTATCTTGAATTCTTGCTGCAGGTATTCTAAAGAAGAACAAATTAGTTTGGAAGAATTTCAACAGAGAAATTTTACTTTCCTTATAAAGTGAGTTATATATTAACAGATTGCTATATTACTTCCAGTACTTTACTAGACAAACATAAATTGTATGGCACATGATATATTATGACGAGAGATCCTACAAAGTGTTGCAAAAGATAGTAGTGTCAGGGGAGCAAGTTTGTCAAATAAAATTGATGAACTTGATACATTAGATCCCAATGAAGAGTATGTGTGTTGTCAAGGACTTCAGCATATGTTATGTTCATAATGGTCATTGCCATGAACTAACTATCCTTGAAGCTTTTGTTATAATTTGAAGACATGTGAATAGTTGTGAATCTTACATCTAGATTACACCTCGTGTATCATGTCTTTTGGCTTGAAACATGGATAGTTTGCAATCCCAGCAACATTGTGCTGAAATTATTTTTTTTTATTACAAGAGCGTTTCAGCAGGATTGGAATCTGTAACACTTGGTCATGGAAATATTGATACCATGTGATGGACCTACTATCCCAAAAGCTTAAGCTATTAAGTGAAGATGCATGAATGATTTTGTGTTACATCTTTAAGAGACATAATATTTAACACTAGGCACTTAGATGAATAAATTTTATTGATGACTTCGGTCATATTTAACATTAGGCACTGGAAGGAATGAAATGAACATTTCATTTGAAAATCTTGAACTGGAAGTTTATACACGATTTCAGTGCATTGGCTGATTGAAAGAATTTTTCCAGTTTATATGACCTCCTTCTTGATCTTTTAACAGTGAACATCCTGTGATCAATGGATTCAAGTGCCTATTTACTGAAGACGGGTTCTCAAGAGTCCGCTTGAAATCTGGCTTTCCACCAATTTCACTGGTTGGTAGTTGCTATTAGTATTCGCAGCCAGCTCAAACAATGAATGCTTTGTTCATTCCTGAATTATTGATCCTAGTTTTCACTCTTTGCAGGTAAAAGAGCCTAAAGTTTATGTCCATGGAAGTTTAGGAAATCAGAATATTGTCAGCCAAAGTTTGTCTGGCTGCTCATAATTTGTCTGGTAGTATAGTCTGTTTGAGATTGACAGGTTTGAAGGGTGTGGTATCCTTTTTGACCTTTTTTCTCTTAGTTACCTATGAGGAAGAGTGGGGAGCAAGTTTGACTAAAGTTGGTATTGTGACCCGTTCTAACAGTTGTGTTTTTTCAGCACTAATGAGAATGTACATACGGGTATAATATTTTTCTTGTAGCATTTCAAACATTGATTCCTCTGAGGTAGCTATATCTGATTTTTCATTTGCAGTAGATCATACTGGTTCAACACTCTGATATGGAATTACTTGAAAACTTTTTTGGCTTAAGTTAATGCAGTTAAATATTATTTAAGGAAGTATAATTTGGATTGGAGTCTAGTAGCTCCTTTTCCAATTAGAAAGCATTATTCATTTTGGTTATTGCTAAAGCAAATGACAAGCCCTTTGCATGTACATATAGATCCTATGGGCATTCAATGTTCTAAGCTACTTTTATCTTTCAAGATACTGAGATCTTTCAAGGGGTTGATCTCTTCTAACAGATTATTTTTGTAAAGTATTTCAATAGAGAATTATTGTTTTCTGTTTACAGTGACCGTGTGATGGACATTAATTTGTTTATTTGTCTCAAAATTCATGATGCTAATTAAATTGAATTATGTTTAGCTTTTATATGAATGTATTAATCTAGCTTTTAAATGAGACTAGTTAACAAAGCATTTCTTATTAATAAAGTAAATGACAAATAACTTTTGAAAGCATTCGGTGCCAGAAAAACATTTTCATTAGTAACATAATTATGTATACTGCTAATTATTAAAATATACTTTAGTCTTAAGCCTTTTATTTCTTTCCTTTGTAATCAAATAAGTCTTATCCTATGAAACAATTAGTTGAATTACTTAAAGGAAAAATGACAAGTTAAACCAGATTATTTTCTTAGTCTATGGTTCAAATAAGTAAGCTGATTTTTCAAAGTAATAATTATATTAAAAAATAAAAATAAAATAATACTTACATATTAATATTTAAATATTAAACAATTATATTTAACAATAAAAATTATTTTCTTTGATACGACTTAAGCTTTAAAAATATGTTTTATTTTATATCTTTGGATAAAAGTGAAAATAACCAGTAAGTTAAATTAAACTTAGAAATTACAATCCCTTTAAATATAAATTTTTTACCATTTATTTAAAAACACTTCTCTTTATATGATTGTGAACAAATTATTTTAATTTGATGGCAATATAATTAATATAACTCAGTGGTTACATATAAAATAGGAATGATAAAAATATAATTATTAAAAAAAGGTTAAAAAATTTTCCTTCCTGGTATGCCAGGGTCTCACACCCAGTTTTACAAAAACAAAAATTGACCCAATTATGTGCCTATCGTGTTGAATATATAATTAAATTTACAAGTATATTATAATTAAACTTTTAATAAATAAAATATATTTAAATATCTAAAAAATTTCAATTAAAATAATTATTTTACTAATTTTATCTTTAAATGATTGTTATTTATTTATTTATTTTTTAAATTTAAATATTTTTTAAAATTAAAATAACTATTCATGATAAAAAAGTATTTATAAAACAAATAAAAATTATTATATTTATTTTTCTAGTTATAATAATAATATATTTTTTTCACTAGTTAGTATAAAATAGATTGAACTATTAAAATTGACACATGGATGATTATTAAAAGCAAATCATACTTATAAAAAAAGAACAATTTTAAATATATATTTATAGAGATTATTGAAACTCATAGAACAGTGTTACGGTTATCTTCAACCCACCATTTCCCTGCAACTACTTCATTTCACTGACTGAAGGAGAGAAAAATGAGTGTCCTTAGACTTGAATCTTCTCTTCACAACCAAACCCTTTCTCTCTCTTCTTCGCTCTCCTACTCTCTCCCCTTCAAGCCCTCTTCTTCCACTCTCCCCTTCGCTCGCACGCGCGCCACGTGCCTCCCCTTGGTAACGTGTTCCGTCTCCAAGGTCCACAACTATGGCACCGTGGACTACGAACGCCGCCCCATTGTGCGGTGGAACGACGTGTACCGCCGGATATCGCTCAACCCGGACCCCGACATGGGTTCCGCCGAGGTGCTCAACCGGTGGGAGAACGAAGGCAGAAACCTTACCAAGTGGGAGCTCTCCAGAGTTATCAAGGAGTTGAGGAAGTACAAGAAGTTTCGGAGAGCCCTTGAGGTCAAAACTCTATCTTCCTACATCTTTTTCATTTGGGGTGCTTTAATCTCTCACTCTCTATGTGTTTGTGTTTTTTACTCTTTCATTTTGCTGACGAGAGGAATGATATTAGTTTTGCTTTTTTGGGAAACTAATTATCGGAATTGCACTTTCACTTGAAGTCAAAACACTATCTTCCAACCTCTTTTTCATTTGGGGTGATTTAAGCTCTAGCTCTCTATGTGTTTGTGTTTTTTACTCTTTCATTTGGTTGAAGTATTTATTTATTTATTTATTTATTTTTGTGAAACTGGTTATCTGAATTGCACTTTCACTTGAAGTCAAAACTCTATCTTGCAAAAAAACCTCTTTTTCATTTGGGGTCTATAATACTTCACTGTCTCTGTTTTTGTGTTGTTTTTTCTTTTTACGGAATAGTTTTTTTGTCTGTTCTAAGGATTCAAATTTCACCTTCACTTGAGGTCAAAATTCTATCTTCCAACCTGAGTGCTATTATCTGTGTTTTTACGTTTTACTGTAGAGATTGTGATTTGTGGGTTTTGTTTTTTAGTTAAGCTAACTATTTGGTCCAGGGTTTTAAATTGTACACGAGCTTAAAACTTTATCTTTTATCCACTTTTTCATGTGGGGTGCTTTTATCTATACGTGTGTTTGTGTTGTTTTGCTTTTTACTGAAGAGATTTTGGTAAGTAGCTGTTAGTGGTGGAATGTGTTATGAGTGGGAGGTTGGAGTGTTGTCTGTTTGAGTTTGTTTCATCAGATTTTAGGCATAGTTTAGCCTTTCCTGTGTTGAGAAGTTTCACATTCATTGGACTCGCCAGTTTAAATGGTATTCTTTTTTTTGGTAAGTCGTGCTGCTTGAGATTGATTAACAACGTTCACTTTTGTTTTTTCCTTCTGACATGACACAAGTAAGATTTTACAGACTTGTTTGTGGCACATCATTCTTTTTTTGGCAAATCATGCTCCTTGAGATTGCTTAACAACTTGGTTCAATTTTTGTTTTTCCTTGTGACACGACCCAAGTACGATTCTACAGATTTGTTTGTGTGTATAGGTAGGCATTCTTCATGTTCAGTAGTTGATAACCAGCTTTACATAGCATGAGTTGAAATATAGAGCATTGCCATTTGTTCATAATGAGGGATTTTGTAATTTGTTGATGCCATTTTATTTCAGTTTTGCATGTGATTCAAGTTGGAATATAAACACCAAACAACAGTTGGCACATTCCACGATCTCCTAAACACACAAATACTACCAAAACTATAATTCAAATCCAAACTGCTAAAAAAATACAAATGTCGTACAAAATAAATATAGCAGACAGAAGACCTAGTCAGTCTGTGCATGTTTTCTTTTCCTTTTCACAAACTTTCCGAGGTATACCAGAGCATGAACAGCAAAATGAAGAATCTGTTAATTGTGGTTTCCCAAACAAGTTTTGGTTACCATCTATCGCTTAGAATTTTATCTTACTGGATGCAAGGATATGTCCAATATCTTTGCCACAAATTTAGCAAAAATTTCCCTCTTTCTGTTCAACCTTTTTCCTTCTTCCCTTGCCTTATTTAAAATTTCAACAGCTATAAGAGAATAATCTTTACCAAAGCTATATTTTGTTCATGATGTGGAGTGATGTATTTGTTTATCATCATTGGATTATCATTCACTCCGAAGAATCAAAGATTGCTTAATACCCTTTTGCAATGTCAGAAAAGTTTATCTTGTTCTTGCAAAGTTTCCATTAAACTATGCGTAAATGAAGTCTGTTTAACAGATAATCCTAAGAAAGGAGTAGGGATAAGCAGTGAGCTATATGAGACTAGAACAAGACCTGATTGATTCCATGGTAGTGCTATTCCCGTGATTATATAAGAAATGTTCCGCTCTACACTTTACTTACGGCACTTGGTTTTATGGGATAAATATACAATAACATAAATCTATAACAACATTCTTAATTGTTAATTCCTTATTTGCAGATACCGTCAGTAAAATTTTTGCATAATCTGGGAAACCATTTTTGGGCCACCGCTCTATTTATTCACATGCTTTCCTTGGAATGAGTGGAATTATGAAAAATCTTGCTCTTTCTGATTATGTTTACTTATTTGCTTCAATGGTCTTAATATTAGCCATGTACAATTTTTTAAATCAACGAACAAATGTGCAGGTATATGATTGGATAAACAATAGACCAGAGCGGTTTAGAGTTTCCGAGAGTGATGCAGCAATTCAGTTAGATCTAATCGCAAAAGTTCGTGGGTTTCCTAGTGCAGAAGTATTTTTTCTGAGTCTGGAAGATCAGTTAAAAAATAAGAGAACTTACGGTGCCCTTTTGAATGTATATGTGCATTCCAGATCAAAGGAAAAGGCAGAATCTTTATTTGACACAATGAGGGGTAAAGGGTATGTAGTACATCCACTACCATTTAATGTAATGATGACCCTGTACATGAACGTAAAGGAATATGATAAAGTTGATATGCTGGTTTCTGAAATGTTGGAAAAAAAGATACAGTTAGATATCTACACATATAATATCTGGTTATCTTCTTGTGGATCTCAAGGATCAATAGAGAAGATGGAACAAGTGTTTGAGCAGATGGAAAAGGACCCTACCATTATCCCTAACTGGTCTACATTCAGCACAATGGCTTCAATGTACATTAGGATGGATCAGACTGAAAAAGCAGAAGAGTGCTTAAGAAAGGTTGAGGATAGAATTAAAGGTCGTGATAGAATACCTTTTCATTATCTCCTGAGTTTATATGGACGTATTGGAAACAAAGACGAAATTTATCGAGTTTGGAATATATACAAATCAGTTTTTCCAAAAAATACACCAAACTTGGGATACCATGCTGTTATTTCTTCTCTGGTTAAGGTGGATGATATTGCTGGTGCAGAAAAACTTTATAAGGAATGGGTTTCAGTAAAGTTAAGTTATGATCCTAGAGTAGGAAACCTTCTCCTAGACTGGTATGTTGAGGCAGGTGATATGCACAAGGCTCTGAGTTTCTTCAAGCAGATGAAGGAGGATGGTGGTTTTCCAAATTCAAATACATGGGAGATTCTTTCGGAGGGCTACATTGCAGATAAGAGGATTTCTGAGGCCTTGTCCTGCTTGAAAGAGGCTTTTATGGTTGCTAATGATTCAAGGAGTTGGAGACCAAAGTCCTTGAACTTGTCTGCATTCCTTGAGCTTTGCCAAGAGCAAGGTGACTTGGGAAGTGCTGAGACTTTAACTATACTGTTGAAGCTGTCCAAATTTAGTAAATATAAAGCTTATGAATCATTCATTGGTTCATCTGATGATGAATTATCAAGCAAGATTAATACAGCAGATAGAACTGATGATATGCATGGCAGTGAAAACATGGATGGTGACTCTGAATTGTTGTTGAATGAACTAGAAAGTAGCTTTTGATACTTCAATTGTTTTTCTTTTTAGTATTAGAAAATGGCTTGCTAGAACATGCAGGGGATTTTGGTGACTATGATCTCAAAGTTTCATGGATTCTCTCTCATTGCAACTGTAAGAAAGTGTAGCTGCTTTTGGAATTTTTATGCTAAAATGATATGTGATGCTTTTGCTTTTCATACGAATTGATGTTGATATCAATGGTATTTGTGATCTTGGGGGGTCAGCCTTATGTGATCTGTATTATTTTTGGGCTTTTACTTCGTACACCTCCAAAATTTCATCACGCACCCCCTCAGATTTTTCAAAATGACCATTTTGCCCTTCGGAAAAGATACTTTCGAAATACATATTTTGGAAATTTTCTGGAAAAAACTTTTCTGAATTTTTGGACCGAAATTTTCAGAACAGAATTTCCAGAATAAGATTTCCAAATTGTAGTTTTCAGAACAGAATGTTCAAAATACATTATTTTGGAATATATTTTCTGGAATGAGATTTCTGGAATAAACTTTTCAAAACATATATAATGTTTTTTTGAATGAGTTTTCCGAAATACTCCTTCATGAATATGTTCTATAAAGAGTTTTCAAAACACATTAAATACAACTTAAAAAAAATAAATTAAGTTATTTTTTTCTTTTCATATTTTATCTCTTTTTCCTCTCCTGCATTATCCCACTCTTTTTCTTCTTATGTAACAGTAACCAATAACCTAGTTTTTGTCTTTTTCATTATGAATGATGGACTTTGAACCACTCTTTGGGTCTCTTTGAAGCAAATTTGTCTAGAGAATTTTAATAGTAAAAAATAAAATAAACGCTTTCATAAGATAAAACTAACTAATTTATGTACAAGTTAAAATTAAAAATTTAGTCGAAACTCTATAAATCATAAACTAATTTTAGTTTATGAAAACATGTTTATTTTTTGTTCTACAAATTAATTCTTATTTTTCTTCATATGTACAATTGGTATAAATGCTATTTGAATCCTTTTTTTTTCCTTTTTCTACTTCACTACAACTAAGCTATTTAACTTATTCATCTCAACGGTAAGAAAATTATTTTGTAAATACTATTGTCGCATTTGCTAATTTGTATATTTGGTTTCAATGGATGTATTATTGTGCGAATTTGATTTTTATTTAAAATTAAATATTTATTATTGTAATTTAAAAATTTCTTGCATTTAGGAGGCATAATAATTAGCTTAAATGTGAGTTAATGTATATATCTATTCAATGTATGAATTATTTTGGTAAATGAAGGATGTGTTGTATTATTATTATTTTATTATTATTATTATTATTATTATTATATATATATATATATATATATATATATTCAATAACAATTTTAAAAAATGACTGTTAAATTTATTTGTGAACATATTTTGAAATTATAAAAATTTGAAATCTTTTTAATTATATTTTATTTTCATACTTTTATCAAATCGAAAAAAACAAAGATTGTTTTTAAAGTTAATCATGGCAAATTACTTTGTTATTTTTTAAAGGCTTGATTATTTTGCAAGTCTTTCATAAATTTGTGAACTTTCAATTGAGTCTCTAAAAATTTGTACGATCTATTAAGTACTCATTAAATTTATATTTTTCAATTGAGTTTGTGCAATACATTTTTCTATAAAATGAATGATGTGGTTGTTAAGCGACTGGCGTGGTTGTTCCCTTCCTGTGTCACCTTGTTGAGTTGTCACCACATGAGATAACATATCTATAGACTTTATCATTCATTTTTCATGTTAAGTTAGAAGTCATGATGTTATCTGGATTATAGTAGATAGGTTGACAAAGAGTGCTCATTTGTTGATAGTGAATCTAAGATGTCTATGAAAAAGTTGGTAGAATTGTAAATCAAGGAGATAGTGAGGTTGTACGACGTGCCTTCTAGTATTTTGTCAGATAGAGATTCATGGTTCACTTCTAGGTTTTGGCAAATGTTGTAGGAAACAATGTGAAGCCAGTTGAGGATGAGTTTTGCCTATCATCCTCAAACAGATGGTCAATCAGAGAGAACAATAAAGCCTTTGGAAGATCTGTTGAGAATCTGTGTGTTGGATCACCTAGGAGGTTGGGATGAAATTTTACCTTTGATAGAATTCACCTACAACAACAACTTTCAAGAGAGCATAAGTAAGACATCGAATGAGGCTCTATATGGCAAGCGATGCATAACTCCCTTGTGTTGGTACTAGGATGGAGAATTTATGTCAGTAGGTTTTGAATTGTTACAACAGATCACATAGATGGTGAAGTTGATACAAGAGAGGATGAAGGCTTCCCAAAGTAGCCAAAAGTCCTATGCTAATGAGAGGAGAATACCTTTGGATTTTGCAGTTGGGGATGATGTCTTCTTACGAGTAATCCTGACTATTGGTGTGAGAAGGGTTATTCACTCAAGGAAATTGTCTCCTAGGCTTATTGGTCCATATTAGGTATTGAGACTCATTGGACTAGTAGCTTATGAGATAGTTATGCCTCCTCAATTGTCCAATCTTTATTCAATGTTTCACGTCTCACATCTTAGGAAGTATGTGCTCGAACCCTCTCATGTGCTGGAAGTGAAAGATAGATAGGTCAGAGAAGAACTCTTAGTAGAGGTGCAGCTTATTGGTATAATTGATTATCAAATGAAGCAGCTTAGAGAAAGATCATTAGTCTAGTTAAAGTAGTCTCAAATGGGAGAATAAGTGACTTTACGTGGGAGATTGAGGAGGATATGAGGAAGTCATATCCACATCTGTTATATGGTAAGTCTAATTTTTGAGGTAAAAAACTTTGTTGTTGGGGAGAACGTGAGAGTCTAGAAAATAAGGTATTGGAAGTGATAGTGTATTCTAAATAATGAAACTTGCTTATTTTAATTAAAAGTTCAAGTGTATAAATAGAATTTCAATTAACGAGTTTTATTATCTAAAAGAATACTATCTTTCTAAAACCTTTCTTCTAAAAGCTCTATACCCTCTCTCTAAGCCTTCTAACTCGTAGTTTATTTGTTTGAAGATTACAGAGTGACTAAGTGGTCACTACAGTGAGGTTTTCAAGTTTGTCTAATCAATTATTGCAAAAGAGAGCAGATAGAGCTCTTTGAGCTGAGGGAATCATTCTTTGTCCCTTAGAGCATATTGAGCTTCTAAAGGGTAAAGGAAGCTAATTACCCATTTTAAAGTCTTTGATACGTTTCTAGTCTATGAGGTATGTTTTATTTTAGTTGGAATCGTAAGTTGGTAACAGAGAAATTTTTTTTGGGTGATCTGTGAATGTACCTATTTTTTATTTGTATGGTATGGATGACATTGTTAATCTAGAGTTGATTAAAATGGTTGCTGAAGTTTATGTTGTGTAATATGATTGTGTGTGATTGATTTGTTTTGGTTTGGTGTTGACTTGATAAACTAAGTCTATAGTCATTTGAGCAAATCGGTATTTAATTTGATATTAAAACATAAGCTCTGAGTCAAGAATATCAATTTGGTCATTTGAATAAGCCTTTAGTTTATCAGATCAAAATTGGGCTATTGCAAGTTTTCTGGTATGGCGTTGAACGCTAGTTTCACCACTAAGCGGGCCAAATGCAAATGGTTTGGCGTTGAGTGGTGACAGAACACCATTGCGCGCTAGTTACCATTGTAGGCCTGAAACTAAATTTATGTTAACTCGTTGAGCGAGAGGTTTGCGCTAAGTGAGACAAAATGTGAGAGTTTTGGCACTAAGTGCTAGACTTAACGTTAAGCGCTCCCTAGTACAAAGCCAGTGCATGTTTTCTACGATTTTCTGATTCTTGCTTGTTTTGAAGTGGTTTATATGGATTCCATGCATGCTTATTTGGAATTTGTTGATGCTTTATGGATTGTAAACATGGTTGTGAGTATGGATGATATATGATGTGATAAGAATTTCAAGGAGAAATTCTTGTAATGGTTTCAACTAGTGTATGTATTGATGTGGGGATTCTGTATTGAGAGTTATCTTGACACTCTCATAACCATTAAATCTCAAATTGAGAAGGGTGAGATATATCGTAAAGAGTAGCACGAGGTCTTAGTCTATATGAGTTTTTCCTTGGCCATAGATGGTTGACGGACTAACCTTGTGTGTGGTAGCTTGGGTTGACAAGTTGTTTCACCATCACAAGTGCATAACTCCCAAAGTTTGACATCAATACATGTATATGGATGGTCAAATCTAAAATGAATGATTGTATAACTTAGGATTGGTTGATATAAATTGTATGTGTCAATATCTTTGTTTTTGTTGTATGATTTCTCTTTTTGATAAATTAGCTTACCATTCTTTCTTTGTATGTTTTTTTTCTCTTTTGCAATGATCACTTTAGTAGTATGAGGAGAAGAAAATATCTATGTTGATCATGTGTTAGATGATGCGAACGTAGAAGCCTAATATAATATGCTTAGTTTTATGTATATATTAGCTCTTTGTAAAACTCTATTAGACTTTTGACTTATAATATAACTCTTAGTATAAAATTAGCTTTGAATATATATTTGGTATTATTGTTATAAGAGGATAACTTTAATAACATCATGTAGGTTTCTTTGAGTAAACTAATTGTTATTGAATGTGTGATTAATTCTTATAATAGTTCAATACAATGAAATGTTACAAAAATAACATTGATAATATAGAAAGAAAATAAATACGTCAGTCACTTATAGTCATAGTATCTCGTTAAAAAAAATTAACAATCACTAAAACATATAAATTTATTGAATATTCAATAAACCATAAAAAATTATTAGAATTGAAAGTTATCAAATAAAATTAAAATATGATGAACTCTCTTTAAATAATAGCAAATACTTAAGTTTAATTAGTTCTAGAATTAAAAAAATAATGAAATGGTATTTATAAATTTAATAATATTTATCATTAATTATGATTATATATAAACAAGCATTCATTCCGAGTAATTCAAAGGAGACATTAATCAATTACGTGATTTTCAGGACAAAATTAATTACACAGGACACTGTACTAGTTTAGATTAGGGAAAGTTCCCAAAAAACTGGTTTTGTGTACCGTTCTCAAGTCACAGACATGCAATCCTCTTCTTCCCTTTACCTCAGCAAGTCCTTCTTCACCACACACCACCACCTTGGCTTCAACAACACCCTCTCTTCCACCCACAATTCCCTTTCCTCTCTTTCCTCCACCCTCCTCAAGCCATGCTCCACAAGGCTCATAACAGCTCAGGCTCACAAGCCCAACAATCACAAGAGGAATGGTCCAAAAGGGGGTGTGAGGGTGAGGGGCAACAAGGAGAATGTGTGGAGCATTGACAATGAGCTTGCCAAGGTGGCTTCTTCTCAGAAGGAGAAGAGGAGGAAGAGGAGAGTGGTGAAGAGGAAGGGGGAAAAGGGTGGAAGGATCATTGTTTCTGGGGCTATGTTGGTGGAGGTTGAGACTGTTCTTCAGACTCAGGTACCTTTTTCCTTATCTGGGGTCTCTTTAAATTTCTAATATTGATGTAAAGTTGTTAGCTTTTGGTTTGTTTCGGGATGAGAATTGATGTGGGGGGTTGGAGTTGGGTAGGTTTATGGATGAAAATGGAACCTTTTGTTCTTTCTGAAACTGTGATTGAATTTGTGAATGGTCTGTATATGCGTATGAATTCTGAGATTTTGTTAACAATGTTATATTCGAGGAGGTTGAGAATGTTTTCTGTCTCAGGCACTCCTTTTCTTCGTTGGGTCTCTTTGAATTTGAAATTTTGACGCAAAGTTTTTGGCTTTTGTCCAGGGAAGAGAATTGATGTAGTGATTTGGGATTGGGTAGGTTCATGGATGAATATGAAACTTTTTTTTTTCTGAAATTGTGCTGGAGTTGTTGAATGAAATATGATTGTATACGAATGGTGGGATTTATGTTAACATGAAAGGAACAAACAATTAGTATATGATTATAGAAACATGAATGGCGGTTGATATTTTATGCTTGTGGCTTCTCGGTGAATAAAAAATTTGATGATTCGGTGTCTTACGACAAAATACACTCGTATTATTGTGCTTCCATGAGGTATAGATTATTTTCTCTACTCCTAGTCCTTTGTACTGTGTGTTTGTTCTAACTTTGATAGAAGATGGCGACATTGTGTGAGGCTGGTAGCTGTGGACTAGAAATTGATTAAGTAGGGTTAAATTGAATGTAATGAATAAGTCCTCAGAGACTTGAGAATGAACAATTCTTCTGGTGTAAGTGATTGGGAAGAAAACAAGATCAAGGTCCTTGGGTGATTTTGGTGAATGGTGTCCAAAGGATATATGCCAACACAAGTAAATTTATTCAAATGCATTAATAGGAATCATTTAACGTGATGTATGGTATAAAACTAGCTGTGTTTCTGGCTATAATTAACAGTACATGAATCACACCAATTGGATGAAACAAAAGTGGTTATAGATGCTTTCCTCTGCTTTTATCATACAAAGTATTGTTCTGTGTATGATGATGTCTTGCTTTAGTACTTTAGGAAGTCTATACCGAAGATGACAATCACGTGGTAGAACTTCTGCTTTGTGAAGTCTAGTATTTTCATTTATTTTTAGTATAAGTGGTTAGTTTTGCTCAAATTTCATGTCCAAAAGTTTTGCTTGGAACTTCTGTTTATCTGTGTAGCAGAATAATTTTGAGTTTTGATAGTAAGGAATGCTCATATGACATGGATGGTTCTTCCATTTCAAAAATTTTGGTGGAAGAATCTGAGAGAATAAATTCCATCAATTATTTTATTAATAAAATTGCTTCTATTATTGTTATCCTTATACTGTTTTATATGTATATGTTTTCTATATCTGTGCTAAACTGTAGACATGATTCTATTTCAAATTGCAATGAACATTACACTGACAGAGTGGACAATCTTTAAGGAACCGGTGATAAAACCAGTTTGGAATACATTCGCTAGCAGTCTCAGTGGAATATGGAAGGGTGTAGGTGCTGTGTTCTCTCCCATAACAGCTGAAATGGAACCAATGGAAATAGGTAGCAAGAATGAAAATCTATATGACTGCTATACTCTTTCCCGTATAGAGGCAGTACCATCAGTTTCAGGTGATCGACCGTCTCAAATCCAGAGAAAGGTTAACTGGGTGACTTTGAACCCTTATGGAGAAATACAACAGCATACCAAAGCAATCAATGCAACCAAAGAAAGAAAGCACAAAACTGGCGAAAATGTGACAAATCAAGCTTTGCCTACTTTTGAATCCTTTGACCTTAAAAGGGGTGATGTGATGGAAGAAGATGTCATGGGCTGTGAACCAGGCCTTGTTTACTTTGAAGTAAGATTCCTTTCATGCTAGTATAAATTGATTCGTGGAAAGTGAGTTATTATTTGAGGTATGTCATAACTTTTTGAAGTATTTATTTTGTAGTTTTTCTCACTGAACTATTATTGTCCATATTTCACATTTGTCACTTCTTTTTTTCACAATTCCTCCCATTTGGGTCATTTGCTATAGCTAGCTAACTCATAGGACTACATTCACAGTAACTGTTGTGAACAACTTTGTATAGTTGCTTTAGGTTTTCTGATGCAATTCAAAATTATTAAACTAGATGAGAAATAATTGGTTTGGTCTTGCTGACATATATGTCAACTATTTTGAAACACTTACCATATAATGTTTAATATTGCTAGAGTCATGTGTATCAATGAACTATCCTAAATCATATGATAGTTTGTTTATGTTCCTCCATTTGTATTTCATTGTTACTATTATTTATAAACTTTAGGATGGGTCTTATTCTCGAGGTCCTATGGATATTCCAGTGGGTCAATCCGATGATACAAAGTACTATATCTCACCAACTTTCAAGTTTGAACAAGTAAGTTTGCCATGCTTCCTACAAGATATCATATTTGTAGATCTTTCCCTCATTTAAGTTACTATTAACACTGATCATGCATTTGTTAATTCTGCCACAATTTCACCTTTTTCAGTGTTTGGTTAAAGGCTGCCACAAAAGAATCCGAATCGTCCATACAATAGAATTCAGTAATGGTGGCTCTGACATACAGATAATGAGAGTCGCCGTTTATGAAGAAGAATGGTCCAGTCCTGCTTCCATCGATGACCAAAGGTATTTGTGCTTTGTTTACATGTGTACCAGTTTGTGAGTATGACACTTCTTGTTAACAAGAAAATACATAAATCATAGTCATGGAAATCTGTTATTCTTCCTTCCTATTATTGTGTATACTTAGAATCAAATTGTTAGTCTACCAATCAGCCTATCGATAAGAAACTAGAAATCATAAGCTGTAAATATGCTTACATTATATATAGATGAAAAGAAAATCAAAGAAGGCATAAAAAAAGATAAATGAATTAAGTTTCTTTGATAAATAAGATTAACTTATGCATAAGTTAAAATTAGTTTCTGGAGAAGTTAAATAGAGTTTCTGTAAAAGTTGAAGGAATAAGATTAAGTCATTTTACCTTCATATTTTCTGTTCTTATAAGTACTTACTGTGAAGTTCATCACAACAGATCATAACAGTTCAACATTTCCTTTGTCTTCAAGAAAGTAACTAATACCTGCTACATTTGGAGCAGTGATATAGAGTTGGATGTGAAGCCATTGTCACAAAGAAAACGAACCAAGCCATCAGATTTGACAGGGTCATGGAAAGTCTTTGAGATCAGTGCGACTCCGGTGTACGGCGAGGAGAGCATGGCCGAAGAAGGAACTGAGACACCGTATGTGTACCTTTGTACAGAAAATCTGAAGAAGAGGAACCTCCCTGAGAACACGAACTACTTCGGCGAAGAGGAGCGGCTTGACATGCAGGATGTGACCATGCTGTGGCTTCCTGGAGGTGTGACATGCTATGTTGACATCAACAAGGATGGCATTCTTTGCATTGGAGTTGGTTGGTATTCAGATGAAGGGATCAATCTTGTGATGGAGAGAGACTATGGTTTGGATGGAAAGCTTAAAGAGGTGAGATGGAAAACAGAGGTGAAGAGAAGGTGGTCAAGTCCTCCTCCCATTGAATAAACTGTGAGAATTAGATGCTTGTAAACTTTTTGTTGCATGAGAAATACAAAGAAAATTCAATGGTGTATACCTAAATCTGAGTACAATGATGTTCAAGAGAATGGATTGCATGTACATTTTTAACATTGTCATTTTGGTCTATTTTTCTGATATTTTTTTTCAGTGAGCTTTGCTTAGCTCATTGCAATGGTTTGTTTATCTTAGATTATAGCAAGATGGGTAAGGTTATATTCATGGCTAAATGAAAAAGGGTTTATGTATGATGTGAAATCAAAGAGTTTATACATTTTTCTTGGTTAAAAATTACTGTTTGACATTTTTTCCCCTACTTTTGGTTGCTTACAAAACCAAAATTAAATGCAATTTGACTTTTGATGCATAAAAATCAATAGTACTTAAATTAATCAAACTCAAATTGAAATGTTCAATATTTGGCTATAGCTAGTATAGACTTGACTTTGACCATATAGTTAGGGTTAGAGAAATAATTATAGGATGAATGCAATTTTGATTTCCTTACAATATAGTTAATCAGCTACTTTGGTCTTTTTGTGTGTGATTTCAATACTTAATTTTGATTTAATCAAGATTTAGACCTGACATTAATTTAAGGTATTATTAAGATATAATTTGATAAATTAAAACCGGAAAAAATAAAGAAGAAAACGTAGTTGTGATAAATGAATATGGGTGTGAAACAAGAGTTATATTAAATAAAAATGAGAATGTTTGAGTAAAGTATAAAAAAAAATTGCAAATTACTACTTCAATATTTTCATTTAGAGGCTGTATAGTGATCTAAAATAAAAATTTATATATATGAAATGTTGTAATGTACATTTTTTTTAGTGTTGATAGCAGCGAAATTATATATATCAAATACTTTTTAGTGCATGTTTAATTTTTCTTATTTTTGTACAGTAAGAGAACGTGTCAATTGTCAAAGGATGAAAATGAAAAAAGGTTTAATGATTATATCATTTTTTTTATTTGGAGATATATAATAAATTATTCTTAAAGTATAATTTGGTCACATCTTTTATATAAACTAAAATATTGTGAATTCAGGCCAACATAATAAATTATGACCAAACCTAATTAATCATGTGCATGTACAGACAACTATAATACATTATACATCATTTTAATCTATTACACTAGAAAAATCATTTTAGACCAGTGTTTATGTTTATGCACTCTTTTACTCCATTTCGTAACACTCCATTCTCCATTATGCATAAGCTAATTCTCTCTTCCCTTGCAAATAGGTTACTCGCTTCTACAAAAATACTGCATTTTCAAAAGTAAAATGGCACGTAAATATTATAATTTACCGTCAATTGTCTGTCACAAAAAAAAAATGTACTTAAGTCTACAAAATGTTTTTAATGACTTCTAAAAAATTCATTAATAAAACAAACTTATAATTTAATATAAAAATAAAACAGATTTTTTAAACAAACATATAAATACATTAAATTTTGTTGTTTAGATTAAAAAATATAAAAAAAGGTAAGAAAAATAAATAAAGAATTGTCTAAACCTACTTGAGGATGACAATACTCTAAATAAGATGGAGACTTTACAGTAATAAAAGAATAAATACAAAAAAAAACATGTCGAGAATATATACAGCCATCAACAAGTACAGAAATTCTCTTAAGGGTAAACCACCTTCATGTAAAAAAAAAGTTAGAACAACTACTTAAACTTTATGAAACAAGTATCAGATTGCAGGAGAAGCTGCTGCAGCCTCTGATCTGATAGCACGTTGTATCATTCTTTGCTTCCTCAGAGAGTCGTTTAGTGAGTCAAAGAATTGATGTCTCAGAACATCTTCAGCACTAAGTCTATTTCTTGGATTAACTGTTAGACACTTGTCTATCAAATCAAACAACGATTTCGGGATCTGTTCAAGAAATTCTGGTCTTTTTGTGTGAGTTTTGCACCAGGCTTCCAAGTTCCATGACTGCAAGTATCGCTCATCAAGTAACTCCTGCAATAGAGAGGATATTATCAACTAAGTTGTGTAATAGGCAATCGCAATTATTTTGCTTCCTTTACCATAATAAGATTCCAGTATTTTAGTATGTGCATGGCATTATATAAATGTTTATTTTGTTTAACTAAAAATTATAACAAATAATACTTTTCAATATATTAATATTAATTATAATACAATTAAAAATTTATAAATTATATATATTCATTCTAAATTTATCTATGACTATTAACAGTTACTATCTATGACCACTTTACAATTTGTTATAAATTTTACTATCATCAAAATATAATTGATATTATTGATGTTATTATTTATAAAAAAACTAATTTTCTATTATTAATAATGAAGATTCATATCATAATTATTTTTTTGTATACAATTTATTACTACCTTTATTATCATCAATTTAATTTATTTTATAAATTTTATTATTTATTAAAATCTAATTACAACAAATAATAATTATCTTCAAATATTTTGTAATTATTTATAATCTACAACTAAAAATTTAAAACTATTAGCAAAGAGGTTTTCTCTTTATAATTTATTATCAATTTATATTCAAATATTTTTTTTGTACAAATAATTTATTATCAATTTTTTTCTTATTCTATTTATTAGTGGTGTTACCTTTATTGTTGAAAATCTTTTATCTACTAAAGATAAAATTAATTTATAATATATAAATAAATACAAACTTCATCTTAAGTTTTATGAGATTTTTATGAGATTGAGTTAAACTAAAAGTCAACTTCTAACACTTATAAATATAACTCACTTTATTATTTTTATTTTTCATAAAATAATAACTAATAAATAATAATTATGCTCAAATATTCTGTAATTATAACGTTATATTAATTCATAAAAATATATATTGTATAATTATTTTTATTTTAATAACTATTATAATATACAATTCTTAATTTTACTTTTTATTTATTATTATCATTAAAAAAATGTATGCACAAACAAAAAATATATTTTAATTCATTGTTACTTTTAATTATTGATAATTTAATAAAAAGACTAATTTCATGTAAGAACTAAAATATTAAAAACAACAAACTTTTCTAGAAACATTTTCGTCAAAAAGAAATGCAGATGAAAAACAATTTAATTTTTATACATAAAAAGGGATTATCAACTTTACTCTGTAGTAACCTGAATTCAAAGATATTAAACTAAGTTGATTAGAAAAATAGTAAAAATTAAAGTAACTTTTTGACAACCAAGATCATCTGCAAAAATTACCATAGAATTAATTTGACATTTGTTTACTACTAGACACTGTACAACTTTACTAATGAAGTTTAACCAGTAATCTAAGGAGACAAAGATGGTGGTTAAAGAACTTAATAGTGTTTGAAACCCCAAAGAAGTAAAAGAATATTTCATTTATAAATATATTTTGAGCAAAAGCTAATAAGATAATAATAAATATTTTCATTGATTCAGATTAATTATTATATTAAGGAATAGGAGATCATTACCACTGGAAAAGACACTTCACGGTCATGTAGCTTGGCCACTTCCCAAAACTCTTCACTGCCCCGCAATTTTACAATTTCTTTTATGTTCCTGAAACAAAACTCAGTTAGCAAGAAAAGACTAACAAACAAAATCATAAGAAATAAATTTGACAGGTGAGTATTACTGTTCCGGGTCGCCAGTGAAAGGACTCTTCCCAATCACCATGTAGAGTAGAGTGACGCCAGCTGACCAAATATCAATCTTATGTCCCTGATGCTGAGATCTTAACAAAACCTGAAGAAAAGATAGAACCTTTAATTGAAACTTACTGAAAAACAAAGCTTTACATAATTACAAAGCATACCGAAAGTAAGCAAACTGAATTATGTTGCATATTTTCTTTCATATAAGCAACTGAAAATGGCACTACCTATGACAGCATACTATCCGCATTTGGATCAACATAAAATTGAGCCTCTAATAGGATAAAGATATGCAAAAGTCAAAGGAATTGACAGCACAATTTTACCTCCGGTGCACGGAATCCTTTGGTTCCAACACATGAACCTTCTTTTTTCTGTTTTCCATCTCCTGGAAAACACATCAAAAGTTAATATGCTTAGGGGAGTATTAACAGTCCTCAAAACGAAAAATTGTTGTAATTAGAGTCACACCTTTGCTTCTCAATAATACCGCACCAACGGTAGATGAATGCAGAGGCATTGGGGTAATATGAAAAATCTTGCTATCTACCCTGCTTGAGGGAGCAGTAACCCTTTTCCTTTGAGAGGAAGGACCTATTATTGAATTGTTGTTTGTACATTTCATAGTATTCACAAAGCTGATAAGCTCCTTTCTTCCGTGGGAAGGTAAAGGTTCCCTGAGCCTCTCTGCAGAAGCAGTCCTAGTGCTAGCATCTCTAGCAGAAGTTATACCCGACCCGTCTGTTCCTTGTGCTCTAGGAAAACTCCCACCAACCATGTCGGGACCATTTTTCTGAGGACCAGTAAAAGCCTTTTGTTTTACATGCCTATTAAGTTCAGAATAATTCTTATAATCCGCCAAAGCCCTTTTATTGGATGTTAAAGACTTGCTGCCTCCAAGGTTCTTGCCTCGGACCAAAGGAGCAGAACGAGAAGAAAGAGAAACGTTATGGGATGATGCAACCAGGTTGGGTTTTGATTTACCTGAAATACGCAAATTAGTTAAGCAGATTATATTATGAAGAACATAGACAGTAAAACTTACCAAAGAATATTTGAAAGAAAAAAAATTATATTTAGATAAACTTCTGTAAAAATTAAAATTAACTTAAGAAAAGTTAAAATACTATTACAAGTACTTATAAATTTTTTTATCTGAATAAACTTTAATATAATTGGGTGAAAAGAAGAAAAATGTTATTTATAATCTAAGAGTATGTCATCTTTAATCTTGAAATTAATTAACCAAGTAACCAATGAATCATGCAATCTTTTATTTTATTAAAATTACAAGTATCACGAGAAAACCAAATATTCAGTCAGTTTTTCTATTGCTCAAAAAATAAGCAACTGATAAGTGAAAAGGAATCTTACTTCCAACTTTGTTCTTCTGCTTCAAATCCTATAGAAAAAATATGAAATCCATCAGTGTCAAGATTAAAAGAATCGTGGTCAATACTCTTGACAAGAAGCGGAAAGAGAAACAAAGACCTACCATGGCTAGGTTGAAATCAATAAGGTAACCTCTGCTTTGCTTTCGAGAGAAAAGGAAGTTTCCAGGTTTAACGTCTCTGTGAACAACTCCCTACATTTTAAAGAGTTTGAATTTCTCAAAAACAATTGTACTTACCGTCCTTTTCAAACTTTTCAAAGTCACATGAAATAAATAATAATTGTGCAAAGGAGAAAATACCTCTTTGTGCAAACAATAAAGGGCCCTGAATAGGCAATAACCGTACCATTGAATCTGGAATAAATCAATTTCCTTTTTCAAAACCTGCAAATTGAGAAGGGAAAATTATCTCCATTAAACATGAATGTAGAGCAGGTTAGAGTATTTGAATGAACCCATTAAATTAAGATTGAAAAGGACACAATATGTTGCATATATTTTTCTAAAACCTAAAGAAGTAAAAACAAGTTCTATTAAAGAAGAATTACAAAAAACATCAGGTTTCTTATGAGCTAAGCTAATCAACCTAACGTTGGGAAAGGTTAAAAGGGAAATTCATAAAAATAAATTAAAATGTACGAGAAAATATAAATTTTACAAAGTTTCAACAATTACCTCAGGTCTCTCGTGCTCAACATGCTCTAAAACAAAGCATTCCGTATTGTCATTTTTTAAAGAACATTCATATCTTATTATGAAGTTTTTTCCACTGTAACATGAGAAAGAAATATTAACAAATAACAGAAAGCATTGCGGCTTGAATATAAAAAATATTGTACTCTTGTGTCTTATACTCACCCAAAACGCTCGAGCATATTCCGTTCAGTAGTTACTTGATTTTTATGAGCATTACTATGAGGACCTGTAAAATCACACGCATATATTGGACCATCAATATCAATATCAATATATTAAAATACATCATGCCAATTATATAGTAAATTAGTATAAGTATAGTAATACCGAAATTATTACATACAAAAGAATAGCATCCCGTTTCTATTATAAGTGGGAAAATGAACGCAAGAGATATGAACTGAATTAAAGAAAATTATGTAGCGTCACTTTCTAGTATTCTGCAAATAAAGGACACTTCCCCTGTTTTCCTTTTTTGATGTAACACTAATCGCACAGGCACATAATTAATATAAAGGATAGGTGTCACTTACATTTTATAGCAACCCGTTTTCCATCAGTAGTTCTTTGAGCACGGTAAACAGTGCCATAACCACCTATATGAAAAAAAAATGTCAGCAATTTAAATATTTCTTTTCATCAAGAAGGAACTGTAGGAGATAGAAAGAGTCCAAATACCTGAACCTTCTTCTTCCTCTATTATAAAAGCTTCAAAGGATGGATATGCTTTTTTCTCCACCTGATTCAGAAAAAGTAACCAAAATGCACAAAGTGAACATATAATGAATTTCTAATCAAATGGTCAAAATGATACTAAAATGCACAGGCTGTCAAACTACAGGATACCTTAGTAGTAGCGGGAATATTTTCTGCCTTGTTCTCTTTATGATTTTGCTTCCTCGTTGCAAGTTTCTGATCATTTTTAAATTGATCAACATTTTGTGGAACATTATTATATTTGTTGCTGGCTGGTGACTCTTTAAGAATCAGTGACTTGGGGTTTATACCGTTCTTCTGTCCCCCCCTTAATGTGCTAGAAGATTTTAAAGACCGCTTGGGAATTGAAGAGGAATTAGCTCTTTTATAAGTTATTATGTTTCTCTCACCCTCCATTGTTTCCAAATTTATTGCAAGACATGGGTTCTTTTGTTGCAAACCATTAGTTAATTCTTCTCCACAGAGTGCAGCATTGACCATCTGAGTAACATCTTCCTTGTCTCTATTTGAGCCAGTATCAATAAGCTCCTTCTTTGAACCACTTTGCACCTCATCATCTTCATTAGGTCTTCCTGGTAGATTTTTGCATACATTACTTTCACCCGTACCACTTGCCACATGATTAATACTATTTAGTTCAGTTCTGTCATGCGTAAATGCATCAAAACAATCCATTTTCTTTCCAAATCCAAAGCTTTTAACATCAATGCCGTTCTTGCATATTGAGGGTTCTAACATGGCACGATCAACACGGAGATTACATACCATGAATCTATTTACGTCCGCTAGCTTTGGACGGTTTAAGTCTTTGATAATTGATTTAGAAACCTCTTCATTAGACATGGTTGGGCTGACATCATGCCTATGTTTAAAATTTGGCATTAGACAACCTGAACATTTTTCATTTTTATCAACACGCAAGGGGAATACAAAATTCCCGCTACCTATATTCTGTGATTCAAATTTTATTACAGGGAAGTTTCTTCTCATCAGAGTCTCTGCAACATCAGCAAAACTCTGCACACAAATGAAAAATTCCAGAGATTGGCACCAAATTCAGCATTCAGCAAGAAATACAATGATTGCTAAATAAAAGATATATCACTCCATAAGAATGATTAAAGATGAATCTCTTTAAACAACAACTCTTATTAATAAGTAATTACTATTACTTACTAATAATAACTAATGAGAAATGGACTATAATTAGTATAAAATACTTTTTTTATTAAAATGAAAAATAGACTTCTCTGATTATTATGATATTTAATCTTTCAATTGATTTTTTTCATAAAAGACGAAAGACAACCAAACTATATACTAAGAAGTCGATATTTACTTCTTCGTTAATATTAATATACTAATTAATAACAAGAATTTATTTTTATAGTTTTATTTTCCACCTGAATCTAATGCATCCTAAATGCAAGAAAATGATTGTCACTGTTGAATTTCAAAGACACACTAGCTAAAGCACATTAACAATGTATAATTTATCATTCAAACAAACTGTATATACATACATGGCCGCAACAAGTCTAAAGAGAACCAATTTATATACACATAAACTGAAATTTACCAACAATACTAATGCCGAATAATCTCAAATAACATTACAATATCACTTAACCTAATTTGATTAAAAAATGTTAGCATGTTTGATTTTCGAGTTAAAACAATTTTATGTAGCTATCATGCATAAATTACATTACTTCAAAATAAATTTTAACCAAAAATCAACATTACAAATTATGAATTAAACACAGGTTCTATTTCTATTTTATTCTCCTGACTATATAATAATAGTTCAAAATGCAAGAAAATGAAATCAAAATTACCATTTCCACGTGTGTAGGACCATCTACAAACAAAAGCATTGGTGTCTTTAGATTCGTATAAGAGCCTCTAAGTTCTCACTGAAATACAACCTAACGTGGTGATTTTTAGTTAAAGTATCATATGTGATTATATATTCGCCTTGGGTCGAACTTTGGTTATGATTTGAGTAATGTATAAGCAGTTTTTGCATTGATAAAAATTATATATATACTAAATTTCAAAATAAAAATAAAAACATTCAACAATAATTTATGTCTATCAAACAACAATTTTGACAATTTATTATACAAAGGCAAACACAGCCTAAATGGTTGTATTGTATCCCTACTTTCTTCAGCTGATTATTATGCCTCCTAAGTGCAAGAAAATGAATATCATGCTTGATCAAACTACTCTCATATATCACAGGCACATAACAGTCAATCAAAATAACTTGTCCCAAGTGCATATAACAGTCAACAAACAGCAACAAAACGTGAAATTATCAAATATGTCATTAAAATAAATATAAGGTATTTGCTATTTTTTTATAATGTTCACCTTATTGGGTGCAATACTAATTTGTTAGTAGAATTAACATAATTCAAACGACTTCAAAATTGGTT
This sequence comes from Vigna reflexopilosa, assembly GCA_027742785.1. Taxonomy (NCBI): domain Eukaryota; kingdom Viridiplantae; phylum Streptophyta; class Magnoliopsida; order Fabales; family Fabaceae; genus Vigna; species Vigna reflexopilosa. The sequence goes on along the minus strand of CM050929.1, from coordinate 1,021,037 downwards.
TCGACCAAAAAGATTTCTCAAACACAAAAATGAAATAAGAATGAGACTGAAATACCTGGAACGATATTTCCCGAATTCCATTTCCAATTGCTAACCTTTTATGTTCTATTCCATCTGCTATCACCAAAATTTCAATCAAATCAAATTAATCTTAAAAATTAAACAGTAAATCAGAATCTTAATTGGAAAACATGTAGAGAAATACACCTTCCGCCGAGTCGAATAGCAACCTGCGTTTCCTAAAACGGTGCGTTTGCGGCTCAGAGGAGAGACGGACAGAGAAGAAGCTTCCAAGTGCAAAAACCGCACTAACAGAGGGCGTGACAAGTCCATTGTCAGTGACAGAGAGCGGTGAACCAGAAAGAGAACTGACGTAGCAGACAAAGTCCGGCGAGGCAGCGAATAAACGACACTCTGCGGCGAGGCGTGACGGATAGACTGCGTGGCCAATTCGCAGAAGGAGTGCAAAGAGATGCCATGATTTCTCTTCGAGATCGAGTTCGAATTCGCACTCAGCCATGGATCCAGATTCGGATCTCTCCGTTTTGCAATGCAATGTGGTGCAACAAGGTTTGGTTTGGAGGGAGAGAGGGAGAGAGAAGCGGGAAGAGAAGTTAAGAAAAGAGTGTTTTGGATTCTTTGATTGGGGGTTTTGTGTTTGGACCAAGTTTCCCGCCTCTTTTTGGGAAAGAATCCTGTGTAGACTATGAGAACTGAGGCACACCTGTAACCCCAAATCGTAACCACCGATATAGTGATAAGATAAACCAAGAGTGAGACGCTTTCTCAGTTTTAGTCAACTTTTTAAAATTACAAAATAAGACTGATTTTGGTTTAAAAATTATAATAAATTATGGAAGTAGATTATAAGTTTTAAATTTGAGTTCTATAAAATTTTCATTGAGATTGTAGTGCTATAATATTAAATTTAAGATCTAAAATTTTAGAAAAAACTAAATAATGAAAATTAAAAATTAATTATCGTTTTAAAAGCAACTTTTCTAAGACAAGTTCAAACAAATATTAAAATATGATTTTACTACTCTTATAATTGGATTTGTATATAATACTAAGACAAAAAATTACATTACATGTACATTTAAAGAAATATAAGAATTTAAGATAATTTAGGTTTGTATTAATTAATTGAATATTTTACTACCAAATTAGAATTCAAATTGCTTCAGAATAAAATAATTTCCTTTTACTTTAAAACATATTTAGGTTTGTATTATTGCTTTTTATTTCAAACGGTAATATGTGTAATTTTAGTTCTTGTATTAATTATTATTTATTATTAAATTGTAACTATTTAAAAATGTGTTGGTATTAAGAAAATAATAGTTAATTTAACACAAAAATCTAAAATCGTAACCAAAATAGTTAAAGTGATAAAAATATTTAAATTTATAATAACTAGATAATTATGTAATCACCTTAATATAAACATAATAAAGAATCATTTAATCAACTTTTATGTCTAAAATAAAAAATAAAATAAAATATATATATATATATATATATATTTAAAATATTGATTAATATATTAAATAATAATTTACATTATAGTATTAAATTAATTATAATTAATAATAAATTTTAAAAATTAGCATTAAAATTAAATATGATAATGTTCATAAAAGCTTAAAATGTCTTTTAGTTTAACAACGATTCATACATACACATTTAATTTTAATATAATATATAACTCAATAGTTTAATTGTAAATTTTAATTGTATAACAATCATACCAAATATTACATTCAACATACAATAACTACTAAATCTCAAAAATATATAATTTCTAAATAGAACATATTTTATATATTTAACCATTTATTTCAACATTACAAAAACATTACATATGTATATACATCAATTTAATTATTATTATAAATTTTATTATTCACAGGTTTATTTATATTTAAATATTTTAATATATGTATCTTCTCAAATAATTTACAACAACATATTTGAAAAAATTCTCATTTAGTGTATATAATGATACTTTAAAATTATCCTTAAATATAATTATTTTCAAGCATATAGTAACTCGATTTATTTTTTATTTTTCAATATTTTACATCAAACAAGCATAAAAAATAATTTAAATATATTTAAAAAACATTTTCTTATAATTTTTAATTATAAAGTCTAATAATGACTTAAATTATTTTTTAATATAAAAAAAACAGAGGAATTGTTCACCCATGTCTTCCTAGACACATTCTAATTTGTTGTTATTATTTTAGAAGTTATAATATTATGTATAAAAATAAAATATAAACAATTTTTTTAGTCAAAGGATGACTATTAGCTTGGTTTTTTTCCCTTTATTAGTAAGAATACCATCTCCTGTAAAAACAAAAAATCATTGTAAAAGGAATACTTATTATAAATGTCTAAAAAGAATAAACTCGAAAACATTGTATAAGGAATTGGCAGTTCAAACTTTTGGACGTATCAATAGATATTTTCTCCTATTTTTCTGTCTCATCTTTGTTGTAACTTCAAGGATTTTGTTTCCTATCATTGCCACAACAAAATCTTTTTTATCCTAAATTTCTCACAGTTTTTAAATAAACTGTGTAAGTAAAATATTTTTCCATCTCAGAAATCGTCATAAAAGTAGCATGTACGCATCTCATGCTGACAATAATTCCAGAATATAACATTTGGGATTATTCAACTGTGAAAGCAAGGTGATGAAAGAATAATAACTTAGTCATGCATAAAATCCGATCCAATCCAATCAACACTTTTAGTACTGGGATTTCACCCTCGAATCCAAAATTCAATTTCATGTGAATGTAGAACCAAATCATACTCACGATTATAAAGTCACTCTATCAGATGTTGAACTCTATTAGCAAGGCTCCAAGAGGAAGAAAGCATGATACTGAAAGCACCTTAGATAGGTTTGATCTTGAAGTGAAGGGAAATGAGAGAGAAGACAAAGCACTTCAAATCCTGTAAACAGTATATAAAAAACAGAACAAAAAAAGGCATTAGTTGACAAAATCTGGCATTCACATCTGCTAATAATCACAACACTAACCTTCCTAAGACTCAATGAAGTATAATCAGAAAAAGGGATTTTCAAATATCAGTTAAAACGACATTGGAGTTTTGAAAATGAGATTCTTACATTATTGGCGACTTTCTCTGGTGATCTTTTATTAGGTCACTTTGTCTTCATTTTTCTTTATAGTGTTATATAATATTTTTCTAATTTTCATGGACCCTGGTGAAGGAAGCTGTTTAATTACTCATTACTGTACTTAGAAAGGCTTTAAGATGATGATAGGAGTCATAAATCTGACCTATATGCCAAGAAATTCTTCCATAGGCTTATAAAAAGCCAAGTCAATGGAAAATTTCTCCCAAACGACTGGAATAATTTTAACTTCTATATTAATTCTCCCTACCCAAAAGGGATCCATGAGAATGCACCACACATTTTCAGCACAAGGAAAATTTTAAGGCCAAAAGAATTTCATCTTGATAACTAGAGAGTTATTTTCTAACTCAATGCTGACCATTTAATACAACAAATTACATAACCACAAACCAGTTGTTTTTCTATTTAATCTAAAACCACTTGAAGTAAGTTCACAACACCAAAGAAGAGTCCTTCATTTGTCTTCAACTGGACACATCATAAATAAATAAATAACAGTAATTACTCAGGATGATTTAGAAACCATTCTGGAAGGATGTAACAAAGAACAGGACCATCAAGAGTAACTGATGCTCTGATATTATCACAATTAATTATTAGAAGTGATGAAGTATTGTTGTAATAGAAGACATAAGTTCTATCTGCTTCCACATAAAATTTCAACTGGCCCGTATAAGAAACAATCAAACAGCTTAAGAACATTGAACAAAGGCAGTACGGTTTGCAAAATCTTAGTTGATATGATATCATTGTATCCCTATGAATTAGGGATTATAGATATACTTCATTCATATTCTCTATTGAGGTTGCTCCTAATATTTCATACAACAATGCCTCAAGCGTCAAGACACATCACCTATTGGTTCCTACAGAAAATTGTTAGTATTGCCCAATATGAACCCAGTCAAGAATATTACTGAAATTTTATCAGGGAAACAACAATTTGCACTTTCAGAAAGTGAGTTTTGAAGGCAGCTAAACGGACTTGTAGTGTAATTGGTTTTCTGTTGGGCCCACTGCCTACATTAGTCAAATAAACAATCTTCCTCATTCTATCGCCTCAGCAAATGGCTCTAAGTGGATCCCAAACCACAAGTAAGGCACACATATTTGCCCAAGGGCCATGAATAATGTGGACTTCATTATTTCAGGTCAACACCACCCATTGTTTGGACTACTACTGAATTTCCTAGTCTCCTTCACAGCCACCTAGATCACTCCAGTCTGTCAAAGATTCAAAGCTCTAAAAAATGGTTTTGGGCAATGAAAGTTACAGTGCTTAAGGTATGAATCATGTCAACTAGAGAGCACATTCAGGCTTCCTTAGACAGGACAAGAGTCAAACTACGTCATATAAACTTTTGTTACTCATTCTAATGTACAGGGATCAGGTCATGTTCCAACATCATCTGGTATTTTGTTACAGAATGATGAATTATACAATTTCCAAGTCACTGGGATGCAATAATCCCAACAAACTTCGGCGTATTTCCTTTCCTTCCAAGTCTGACAAAGACACTCTTAACTGAAACATTAAACATACAACCTTGTCTCAGTGGCATGTGTGGCCAATACCTAAGGCCTATTGCTGCCATGTGTATTGTGTGAAATAATTGCACTCTTACAAGAAAAAAATAATAAAAATTCCTAAAATCTATAATAACCTCTTTATTGGAGTTAACTAGGTAGATTATATTCATGTATTTCAAGATAAGAAAATCACATATCAAATATTATAGAAGAATAAGTCAACCAAAGAAATAATGAACCGTTGTGCAATCACTCATAGAAGATTGTTGAAACACACTAATATAGTATTTCCATGTATTACTTTATTATACTTGTTCCAGGCCAAATAGGGGTCTTCTATCAGCTGTAGTTTCCATGACCTAATAGAAGTCTCCAATCCATAGTTTTAACCCTGATTGCTATTGAAAATTTTACTTGTAATTGTGTGTACCTTGTACACAAATGAGTACTCTTATTTATATTAAAAAGGAGATACTGTAAAAATAAACAAAATAATAACTAATAATATGAAATATTTGCTAAGATATTTCCTTATTTGAAGTAATCAAGTCATATTCCTCTATTTAATGTAATAAAATCATATATTCAACAACTACCTAGTTCTTTAGATCCTTAACTAAGATACACCTATTTGTTTTTCTCAACAATCACCCCAATAACCATTTCACCCCACAACAAACAGAGCATCATGGTTATTTGGCATATTTAATTTGGGTTTACATGCTATCATCAAATAACTGTTCAACATCTTAGTCCAACTTATCAAGTCGTGAATACAACAAGTATGAACTGAGAAAAAGAAAGCGTGGAAATTTCAGCATTCATGCTTCTTCACTGAAAAGGTAAGCCAAATACCACTGCTTCTTGCCATTTGTGTGAGAAAATTGTGAGAACATCTTTCCATGGCCGACAAATTATTATCCATCAAATTGAGCATGCACAATTCAAAACCTTAAATAGATCAATCAAAACTCAAAACCACAATTTCACCTGAACAAGGTAGTAAAAGATGCGAAGCCCTTCCGGGTCAGCACTGCTCTGAACATCCACCAAAGATCCAATTTTCGAGGTCGTGAACGATATGTGCTCATTCCCCATAACAATCTCCAGCTCCTGTCGTCCCACCCGGTCCGGTTCCGGCCAGTTGTTATCATCTTCCTTCATAATCTACACACCAACCAAATAAACAAACTAACCAAACAACGACGAATTCACGAAAAAAAAAACACAAGGGGTTAACTTAGTTGGTGAGTCTGTAAATTAGGGTTACCTCGCTTTCGGAGATGATGCGACGGCACTCGCGGAGAACGGCGGGAGTGAGGTAAACCTCCTTGCGGATGATGGTGTCGTTCTTGTAGTTGGAGTTATTAGCATAGCGAAGCTTCCCGTCGGGGCGAAACTCGAACTCCAAGAACTCGTGACCGAATTTCCCTTTGTGACCGACGTAGTAGCGGAGGTAGAATTCGTTGTTCTCCTCTTCGCTCCCCATTGAAACCACCGCGAATCGAAACGAAGCTCTGAGTTTCGCGGAGAACAGAGAAGCTACGGAGGATCTCTGTAGAAGGAGAAGAACTGCAGTAAGGGTTTTCTAGGGTCCCCTTTTCTGAACCATTTCAAATGAATTTCAATTTTTGTCACGTTTTTTAAATTAATTTTTAAAATTTATAAATTCAAATGTATTAAATTTTACAAATTTACAAATTTACAAATTAATTTTATATTTAAATTTAAGTTTAAACACTAAAAATATATTTAACTTTTTTAAATTATATTATAACTTCATAAACAAAAATAAATATTAACGTTTTTTTAATATTTATTTTTATAAATTGTCAACTTTATTTATTTAACTAGTGAAAATACATATATTATTTTTTTATGATAATAAAAAGTAATAAAATTATTGTTATAGTTATTATTATAATTATAAAATTAAAAATAAATAATATTTATAATTTTATTATAAATAGCTTTTGTTTATTTTGTAAATAATTTTTAATTAAAAAATAGCTAAATTTAAAATGACGGTTAATTGAAAAAATAGTTAACATTAAAAAAATGCCAGTTAAATAGCAAAACAGGTAAAATAATTGTTTTAATTTAAAAAGCTTTTATTTAAAGTGTAAATTTAGAAAATAAATATGAATACAAAAGAAATCCATATATTATAAAATTACATAATTAATATGATGATAAAAATTTGAGTGATTCTATTACGTAGTTATGATATTGTATAAATTAATGAAACAAAAAAATTTCACATTTACATTCATTTTATATTTTTACTATTAAGTTTCTATTAATTATTTTAATTTATTGAGTATTAAAACTTTTTATATCTTTTAATTGAGTAAGTGTTGTTCAATTTTTTTATTAATTATGTAATATGAATGTTATATTATTATCTTTATTAGCTTGTTTATTTTTCTTAACATATTAATATATCGTGTTTAATATAAAAAGATAATGTCAACATTGAATATTACAACAAATAATTTATTATGTTGAAGCATGTTGAATATTGTAAAACTCCTTCGATGACTTCCATATTATTAACATTATTTTAATCCTTATTTTAATATACTTTTTGAAAATTGAAAATTATATAACAAAGTTGAAGTATTTTTATTTAAATAATTTATATTATATTTTTTTATAAATTTTGAGAACCTAATGTACGTGAATAATGTTTTGTTCTCTCACAACGTCTTTTTTTTGTCGTGATTATGATAATATTTTTTTACTTTATTGATATGCATGAATATGAAGAGACATAATACACAAGTATCAAAATACTTTTTAATACAAACATTAAATATTTTAAACCTTAATAAACTTTAAACAGAGTAGCCAGTTCAATACATTTTGTCATTTGTCTTTTTACTAATTAATGCATCATTTGATGAGACAAATGTATATTCATCATATGATAAGAATGCTTTGCTTGATATAGCATTGTATGAACATATTTCTTTTAGTTTTAGTGTTATATAAGAGATAGACTTCTGTTTTCCATAAGAAGTTAGATTACTTGCTCATAGAGTCTATTGAGAGATTTTTAATGAGAGACACTTATTTTTAGACGATGTTTATGTTTTTCTAATTCATTCAATTCAGTTTGGTCTAGAAAACATTACTTCAACTCTCGATTTCAAATGTTAAAAGATGCTTCTTTGGTAGACACTACTTGATTGAAAACAACATTTTCTAACCAATGATATTTCATTTAATGTTGACTATTAAACTCCAAAACTTGGTTGCTTATACGATTTACTTTCATGACGATTTTTGTCTTAACATATACATCCAACAAAGAACATATATATCTAATGAAGAATCTTGAACAAAATATTTTAGGATTGCCAAAATAAATATACTAAAATTTTGGAGGTGCCAAATGTATAAAATGTACTAAAATTGAAAAAATATATATATTTATACATTTTACGTGTTTGAAAAAAAAAATGGGAGCTAAAACCCCCTCACAATGCACTAAGTTGTATCACTGTATACATCCCTTATAATCACTCAAATATGTTTACTATTTTTATATTTGAATAATTATTCATCAAATCTTATTTCTTATAAAAAAAATTCTTATAAAAAATATTAATGAAACAAATCTTTTAAATTACATAATTAATAAATCCTTTTATTTGTTAAAAAATCTTTTAAATGAAATAAATGTTAATAATTAATAAACATTTTTATCTCTTAAAAAATCCTTTAAACAAAATCAATCTTAATAATTAATAAACCTTTTTATCTCTTAAACATTTTCTTAAATAAAATTAAAATTGTAAATTAATAAATATTTGATCTCTTATTATAATCTTTACAGACTTTTTTTTAATCTTTTTTAGAAAAAATATTATAATTATTATTATATTTGCTAAATAAATTTAAGATATATATATATATATATATATATATATATATATATATATGGGTTTGCTAGCGTACATCGAGTTTTAGTAGACAAAAATACCCTCATATGTTATAGATTTTAAGTTTAAGGTCAAGGGTATTTGAATAATTTTCTTTCTCAAAACTAAAAAAAAAAACAAGAAACCCCTGAATCCTTACTCACCTCTCTCATTCCTCTCAATCCTTTCTCTTTCATCTCTCTCACTCCAACATTTTCTTTGTCATCCCTATTGTAGCCCCAATTGAAAAAAAAATCAGAAACACTTGCCTAACCCTAATCTACCTTCCTCACTTATCTAATTTGTTTCTCTCTCATCTCCATACTCTCTCTCACCCACACACAACAATCCACGACATCGCAATATGTTGCTCTTGCTCTCTTCGTTCATTTGTTTTCCACTTTAATAACAAAATAATTGATGATGTTGATGTTGATTTTTGATTGGAGGGTTGTGATATATATTTTCCCTTCTTATTATTATTAAATTTCATTTTTAAATTAAGTCACGGTAAATAAAACCTTCACAAATCACAAAAGTTTCATGCATCATTTGCGCATCTACACGATATTTCATTATATTTTTATCACAGTATACATTGAGTCTATTTATTGATGTGTATACATGACTTTTTTTAATGATAAATATTTAAATTTAAAAAAATTGATATAAAATTTATGCATAGTTAAACACACACAGCAAAATCTTCTTCTTATTGGAAGCAACAAAACATGGCTACCACCGGTGCCACTCTAGATGGATTATTCTGTTCAGTGTATGAAGGGTTCATTTCTGGCTACGATAACTGCGTCGTTGAACGACATTCGTTGTTCGTTTTTTTTATAATTTAGTGTGAGTAGTTTACATGAAATTGAAATAAGTAATTTCATGTAATACAAAATTAATAATAATAAATAAACATATTAAGATAAAACGAATAATCTTACAACACTGCTTTTGATTATTTTGTTATTAAAGTGGAAAACAAATGAACGAACAGATCAAGAGCAACAAATTGCGGTGTCGCGGGTTGCTGTGTGTGGGTGAGAGAGAGTATGGAGATGAGAGAGAAACAAATTGGATAAGTGAGGAAGGTGGATTAGGATTAAGCGAGTATTTCTGATTTTTTTCAATTGGGGCTAGAGTATGGATGATAGAGAAAAAGTTGGAGTGAGAGAGATGAAAGAGAAAGGGTTGAGAGGAATGAGAGAGGTGGGTAAAGGTTTGAGGGGTTTCTTTTTTTGTTTAGTTTTAAGAATGAAAATTAGTAAAATACCGTTAACCTTAAAACTTAGAATCCATGATATATAAGAGTATTTTTATCTACTAAAACTCGATACACATTGTTAAAATGTACCAACTGAAAAAACAACGTATATGTATTATATATAATATGTTGGTGTGTATATATTTAACTATTACAATTATGTGTATTATTTATCTTTATGATAATAATATCATAATATATTAATATCTTGGATGTTATTTATTATGTGTTTTAGAAGACCATTAAAATTTTCAATTATGTTATATGTTTTGTGATTCTAATTTACAATTATATATTTTGAAATTATTTTGACATATTTGCTTAATTATATAAATTTTTTAATGTGATTTGTTATATAGTATAATAAATTTTGAAATATCTTTTTTGAGAAGTACAAACTTAATTAGTTTAGTATTATGCATTGGTTAGGGATATAGGTTGGTTAGAAATTATCTTTATTCAACTAGGCTACAAATCGACATAGGGTATCATAGCTTATGTGGTGAGAGTCAAAGGAAGTTCTTATGGCGAAATTAAGTGTAAGACCTCTAATCTGTCTAAGGAAATTTGGTTCAAGACTGGTTAGGCTAAGTGGAGCAAGGGCCTTTATTGTAATGCACTTTTATGACCAGTGCATAACTTCTTATATCTGAGTCAATGCATAGATTCAGATAATCACGATTAAGTTTTCATCTTTGTCAATACTTTGTGAATTATTTTATGATAGTGGAATTGATTACTTGTTATGTTAAATATGAGTGTTTTTAATAAATTTATGATATATGTATATGTCTAAGTTATCATTAGTTTACCCATTTTTTTTGTTGATTGTTGTGTCTCTATTACAATGATTGCTTTTAATAGCATGAGCATATGAGAATGTAGGTGGTGGTGGTACTAGTCAGTAAGTTGAGTGCGGGGTTTTGAGAATCATTTAGAGATATGTACCTAACTATGTAATATGGTGTAATGAAATAGCCTTGTTATGTTTTTATATTTTCAAAAACTCAGTATCTAAATGTATTTTGAAAGACAAATTTGTGGTCAAAGACTATGTATTATGTAACATCCCAATTTAATAGTGTTCAATTACTGAAAGAAACATCACATATCCAATATTTAAGATCAAATAATTTAAATATATATGTGTGTGTGTGTGTGTACAAAGGTCCTATACTACACCAACATCACTCCCATCCTACATTGGATCAATTGAAACATCTTCATCTACTCATATCATTAAGGTGATCACTACAAACAAGGAAAGAAGATAGACAAACAAAAATAGAAGAAAGGGTAAGCTAATGTATTAAAAAGAGAAATCATACAACACGTACAAAAATGTTAACACATAAACATTTATATCAAAAAATCCTAGCACATGCAATCATTCATACTAGACTTAACCATCCAAATACATATATTGATATCAGACTCTAGCGAGTTATGCACTTGTGGTGGTCTCTACTACTCTACGGAACCATTGCCAGTGAGTTTCACCCTACCACACACAAGGTTAGTCCGTTAATATCTTTGGCCAAGGTAAAACCCCTAGACTAAGACCTTCCGCTCCTCTCACCACATACCTCACCCTTCTCTATTTGAAATTGGATTGTTATTAAAGTGACATGATAACTCCCATTACATAATCCATACATCAATACATACACTACTAAAATCACTACAAGAAACTTCTCCTTGAAATTACTTCCACAACATTCATCATACTTACTCACAACCATGTTATCAATCCATAATATATATTAAACATACCCCATATCCATATTAGTCCATCCCAAACAAATCAAAACATCAAAAGATCACAACATATACACTAGCGCTCAAAAGTGACGCTCAACATTAGACCTTTTTGCAAAAAAGATGATGCTTAACGAAAGTTTTGACACTCATCACCAATCCTTTCGTGAAAGGTGGCTCTCAATGATTGTCCTAGCGCCCAATCCCATTTTTCTCGAAAAACATTGCGCTTAGCGACACCCTTATATCGCTTAGGAACATGGAATTAAATTGTTCCGGACCTATAATAAAAAGTGGCGCTCAACGGGGCCCTACCATTGCTTAGTGCTGAAGCATTCACATTTTTGTACGCTTAGCGATATAAGCTTGACACTTAGCTGCCTAGAGTTAAAATGCTCCTAGACTTGCATAATGAACTAGAGTTTAGCATTGCATCAAATTTTATCATATTTAAAACTATAATTTAGGAAAAAAGGGACCTATTTAAATGGTCAAATTTGTATTCCCTTCTTAGTACTTAGGTTAAAAAAAATTTTCAATGTCAAAGTACATACCAATTTGCTTAAATGATCAAATCCTAAGTTCCTCAATTCAACACCAATTCAAACAATGTAAACAACATACAAACATTTATCACAACCAAATTTTTCAGCAGTTCAAACACCAATATCAACAAATCAATCAATTTTAGACAAACCAAACATGCAAATTAATATTATCAAAGACTTTATAACTTTAAAACATGATAATTAGCTCTCCTTACCTGAAAGATGACAAAATTTCTCTAGAACCTTATAAACACCCCTTGAAGTACAAAAAACTTTGTATGTCCCTTTGAACAACACAAACATGATTAGGACACACCATTAAAACCATCAATCAATAAAACTTTTAAAAAAGACTCAAACACCACATGTGATAGCTAGATCGATGGATCTAAAGTTGAACCCATATTAAGTTGGATTAATCTTATATAATATTGATTATGTCAATCCCATATTAGGTTTGATTAATAAAATATGTAAATTTATTTTAGATTAATTCAAGTTAAATTAGACTTAACGAATTTTTAAACCAATATAATCTAATTAAAACAAGTTTAAATTTTATATAATTTATTTTATTAAATATAGACCAAATTTAAAATCCAATCCGAAATCACCCGTCTATTGTAAAAAAAAAACGCCACAAAATATATCATATTTTGACAACTAAAAACCACAAAAAAAATGTTTATAACATTTTTAAAATTTTTAAATTCTAAAATATATATTAATTGTTTTTCATTCATATAATTTTCATAGATACCTACAAATCCTTTTTTCTATGCTTTTACTAATATCAATATGGTCGAGAAGTTTCTCCTTCTTTTGTTTGGTCTTGTGTGCTCCAATTTCCTGCATATATTTTAAACAGTGATATTGATTTGGAGAAATAGTAGACAATATAAAGAACCAATATAAAAGCTAAAAAATAACCTTCCCGAGTAGTTCAATTCCAAAAAGCTTGGACTTCTCACAGCACCAGAAGTAAAAAGCTCTGCTATCTGCAACACTAATAAAGAAGGATCTGCCATAACTATTCGTTGGAATTTCATCAACCACAGCAACAACAGAGCACTGGGATGGATATTCTCTCATTTTTACCATCATCTCATTTTTATCATCAATTGAGGTGAAACGCCTGAGTCAATGATAGCTAAGAAGAAAACAAGGAAAAAAATACAAACAATCCATGATTTTTTCTATGAAATTATGACCCATAAGCTTCAAAATACGAGAACTATATACCAACTAAAAATTTAAATTTTGGTCATAATTATTAAAAGAAAATAAAAAACTAAAAAGTACACCATAATGTATTAGTAATTTTGTAAACATCCTAGTGATTTAAAAACAACCAGACTAAATTATTTTAATATTAAAACTTTTTAATATAAATAATTATTTTATGAACGAGTTTCATTATTTTAAAACATCTGTCATTTTTAGAAATAACTATTTTAATGTTCTTTGACTTCTCTCTAAGAGTTCTTATTCTTTATACGTTTGATTGAAAAATTGACACCGTAGAATTGATCCTTGCAGTAAGCTTTTCAATTTGGACCAATCAGCTTCTTCATCCGTGTAAGTTGAGTTTTATCCCCTTTTCTTGGTCTTTTTCTTTTATTTGTTGTATGTGTGCATTCTTCTACTTACATGCATTTTTTTAGTTATCTATATGAGTCTCTACTAATCTTAACATTATATTCTGATCATTTTTGTGATATTTTGTATAGATAAAACATCATGCAAGTTGGAAGGAGTTTCACTGGTTGAGGTCTTGTGAGCTGTTTTGTCAGGTAAGAAACACTAATTACACTATTTTTAAGTTATAAATACCTTGAAGTGTCTAATTTTATGATTGTATGAATTGATGAAATCATTGACTTGTGTGATGAGTGTGATTTCTTGAATTATGGATAGGTTCTTAAATTGGATAAATTGATGGTATGATGAAATTTGAGAATGTTGTATGATTGGTATTACTGATGAGATGATTTGTGTTAGTGAAGGTTGTATAATTTGAATTTAATAATGTTTTGAAATTTGTGTTTTTGTTATCAAATTGAATTTGCAGGACAAGAATGGCATAAATATGTATAATTATGTTTTGTAGAATTATGTAGACTCGCTGTGCGAGAATATACTCGTTGAGCAAAGCTAAATTCAAATAACTTTTTGACTTGGTTGTCGCTGAGCGAGGATACACACGTTGGGTGAAGTCAAAGTCAAATAGCTATTGACTTGGTGGTCATTGGACGAGAATATACCCGCTGGACGAAATCGAAGTTAGAGAGATTACTGACTTAACAGTATCTGGGTGAGACAAGTATTGCTAGTTGACTTTTGGAAAATTTAAGTCTGTGAGTTCCAATGATGATTTTGTTGAGCAAGCTATCTAGTTGCTAGGCGAATGAGCCTTCAGGAACTACTCACTTAGCGAGTAAATGTTTTCACTTAGCGAAATTATTAGATTTTAATACTATTTTATATGTACTCTTCTGGTATTTTTAATATAACATTTTGTGATGTTAAAATGATAGTTGGTTTGTGATGTTTATTTGAGAGTAGTTGATAGATTTATGGATAAATATGCATGCTTATAATAATGTATGAAACTGCGATGATGATGAGCTTATTAATGGATATGAGCATCGTATGTATTTGTCGTAATTCCAGGGATCTCTTGGGGATATTCTATGGTGACATTTTTTTAGTATATGTATATTATGTATTGATTCAATATTTGAAGTTATTATATCGCTCTAATAATCATTTAATCTCAAGTAGATAAGGGTGAGGTATATGGTGAAAGGTGTAGGAAGTCCTAGTCTAGAAGTTTTACCTTAACCAAAGATGTTAACTGACTATACTTGTGTATGGTAGTTTGGGTGGGTGAGTTGTTCCACCATAAGTGCATAACTCACTAGAGTCTGAAATCAATATATTTATTTGGATAATTGAATCTAGTATGAGTTTTTTTCATATATGTATGTAAAATCAGTAGGTAAGATTTAATTTTACTTACATACGAATTGTATACCATTACATACAGATCCTGTCCTTCGCAAATTTTCCCGCCATAACACACTGAATTGTATACCATTACATACATGGGGATGACAAGTATTACTGTTGGAATGTCATTAGGTATTAGCCATTTTGTAGAAACTTCTCTACAAGAGTATATGAAATTCGATTTCAAAATGCATAAACATCCTAGTACTCGATTAGCCTTTTTACTCATGGCCAGATTATCATCAGTCATGACATACACCTCTCCTCTGCAATATTATCAGCATAGAATATCACAATGTTTCCAAACAGAATATATTAGTGTTGAAGAAGACCCAAGCAGAGAACAACATTGTTGCCAGGATGATTAGGGTTTTGGTGGAATAATAAGACAAATCAATGGAACTAGAAATTATGATGCCAAATCGAAAATAGTTAACTTGAATAGAAAATTACCTTTGTTTTACGACGAAAGCAAAAAATAGGTCACATGCAGAAATCTCAACCTTACATGCTGAAACACACAAAAACTAAAGACGAGAGGAGCAAACTAAAGAAGATAAAACAAAAAAATTGAAAAAGTGGGAAAGGTAAAAGTAAATTATCTTGAACTTTACTACAATTAGAAAAGGAAATTCCTAATTTGCTTCTTAATTTTAGTTTTCCAAAATTATCAAATTTGATTGTTCTTTGTTTTTTTTTTATAATGAATGATAGTGTCATATCCCATTTAATAATGTAAAACTAATAAATAAAACATTATAGATATGATAATTAATAAGTAGAGAATACTAACATATAACTACTATATTACAGTCATCCATACAAATATATATTGCATAATTATATTACTGAACTAACAGAACTAGAATTTGTCAAAAGAAGGAAATTATACAAAAAAAAAATATCCTAAAATTATGTCGTTGCATCACCGTCATTCTACATTGGATCAACTATGTCATCTTCGTCTACTCATACCATTAAGGTGATCATTTCAAACAAAGAGAATACACAGACAAAATAAGCACAAAAGAAAGGGTAAGCTAATGTGCAAAAATATAAATCATAAGACAAGTATAGGGATATTATCACATATAAATCATACATAATCACAAACATATAACATATACAAAAGACTCATATAAGACTCGATGATCTATATACGTGTATTGATATCAAACTCTGACGAGTTATACACTTGTGGTAACCTCTACTATTCTTTAGAGTCATTGTCAATGAGTTTCACCCTACCACACACAAGGTTAGTCAGTTAATATCTTTAACCAAGGTAAAACCCCTATAATAGGACCTTCTGCTCCTCTCACCAAATATCTAACCCTTCGCTACTTGATATTTAATGATTATCTCAACACAAAATCCATATATCAATACACATTATTTTAATCACCACTAATTCTTCTTGGATTAGTACCAACCATTCTCATACTACATTATAAACCAACAATCATTTTAACATCCAAAAAATCACACACATTAAACATACCATAAGAGATATATGAAAATTGAGTTAAACTTTGATACTTTCATTTAGCAAGAAAGCACACTCGCCCAATCATAATATCACTAGAACTTACATATTTAAATTCTCTAAAAAGTTGTCGAGCGAGACTTGTCTCACCCAGCTAGTGCAAAGTCAATGAGCTTGACTTTGGTTGTGCCTAACAAGATTATTCTCGTCCAACGACCACCAAATTAATAGTTCTCTAACTTTAGACTCGCCCAACGAGTCCATTCTTGCCCTACGACTATCAAGTCAATGAACTCTCTGACTTTAGTTGCATCCAACGAGATTATTCCTGTCCAACAACCATTAAATCAATATATCTTTGACTTTAACCTCGTCCAACTAGTATATTCTCGAGTCTGCATAATTTTACATAACATAATTTTGCAGATTTATGTCATTCTAGCCTTGCAAATCAGTCCAACAACAACCATAAATGCCAAAACATACCAACTATCAGATTATACACAACTCAATAACTCAATTATTCTCAATTACAATATCAATCATACAACATACCAAATTTCAAAATACAATTCATGTGAGCCAAATTGAATCATAACTCAACTTCACACATCATATTTCATTAGAAATTTCAATCACACAAACCAAATATTGTACAAGAATGCAATTATCAATTACAATTATCTATCATTTAAAAGTGATGCAATTAACTTCCTTTACCTGAAAGACAAATTAAACTACTCAAGAAATCTATAAACACCTCTAAATGTACAGAAAGGTCTATCTACCCCTTTGAACAACACAAACACGATCATGACACACAATTTTGACTATTATTCAACAAAGACTCTTATAAAAGACTCAAACACTACATGCAAACCAAGATGGTCCACATGCATAGAAAGAACATACCAACCAAGAAAACGAGCAAAAAACCAACTTACTCTATTTGAGAAATTGTTCAAACAAAAGTGATGAGCTCGCCTTAAAGATTATCCTAGCATTCTTCAATTTTCAAATAGATGAACTGATAGTGAGAAATTCTAAAGAGAATTAAGAGAACTCTAGAAGGAAAATGATCTACAAAGATAATATACTTTTAAATAATAAAATTTGTTTATAAAAATTCTATTTATATTTTAAACTTTTATTATTAAAATAATCAAATATAATTATTGTAATAAACTTTTCTAAAATATGATTTTCTAGACGGTGCTAAAAAGAATAAACTTAAGATCTTGATGAATAGAAAAGAGAAATGGTAAATGATTATTTGAAAATTAAAGAACCATTAGGTAAAAAAATCAAATTAGATGTCTTTAAAAAATTGATAAACTAAATTTGATGTTTTTAAAAGACTAAAAAAATAAATTTAATATTTTAAAAATATTATAGGACTAAATTGAAAAAAAAAACTAATATTTTTTTTAAATTCAAATGAAATTAAAAGATAAAATTAAAAATTAAGTCATAAATGGAGAAATAGAATCACTAAATGTGGTATAACTCAAAATAAAAATTTAACCAAATGAGATTCCATTAATTCTTTATAAAAACCAACAAGAAATCACATTAAAAGGAAAATTAAAAAACAATATAAATACGATCTCTTATCCTTAATTTTATGAATTATACAAATAAAAAAGACTCGTATATTTATCGATATAAATCCCTACTTCAATCAAATAAAAACTCATTTATTTTAATTATAATGGAATCTCGGACTAGAAGACCGGGAGTACGAGCTAGCTTAGCAAACAGGGTGAATATTTGCTCTCTTTCAAACGATGTAATAAAAATAAAAAAATATTAAAATAAAGTAAACATATTTGTTACTGTTACCATAAAGTATCAGAAATTATAATTTTTCAAGGGTTCAAAATAACAAAAAAAAAACCGCTAATAAAATACAGTTTCTTTGGTAGTGTTAAACCGTGACAGGACTTACAATGAACAACACAATACTAGTTATTTTTTAACCAAATACTTTAGGAAATTTTCTTTTAACAACTTCTTTTGTGAATTTTTTTTACAATACTACGTCATAGATCATAAATTTGTTTCAAATATACGAACCAATAAAACGCAATAGAAAATATGTTATTAAAAAAATTATTAAAAAAAAATTGTTAAACTATACTTTCTGATTACTCAATTGAGTTGAATTTTTATAATGAGACATATAGAAATGTTGATATGGTTTGATTTGGGAATCTAAGAAGACAAGTGACCAAACAAGAACTTCCAAACCATGATGGGAGTTATACGATGACAGCATAATACTATATAATGAAAAATAGTGGAGACAATGGAGACAAATAATCATGGTTGGACTATGTACAGAATAGGATAATAGGTATATAGGAACATTACAAGAAAAAAACAAATACTAAGAGGTTTGTTGACAATATTGTTTTTTTTTTAAGATAAGAAAACTAAAAACAGAGATATATATGTTTATTATATTAAAAATCTTCTTTAAGTAAAACTAACACAGATAAATTGGTCAGTTATTAATAAATGAAGTTAATGTTTTAATAGGAGAGCAAAATTTTAAAATGATATCACAAAAAAAAGAAACAATTTTTAATCTATAATCTAATTAATGCTATTCATTATAGAACTGAAGTTAAAAGTTAACACTAAAAACATAAATGAAATATCAATATTTAATACTATATGAAACCAAAATTTTTAAAGTTATACAATAATTAAGAATTTCTGTTATTTTATAATTGTTTTTTTACCATATAACAAATTATCTCAAATTACTTTGAATAAATCCATCAAATATAATCATTATTTTGTATATAAGTAATTTTCATATATATCTTTTATATTCTCAAACTCATTGTTAATAAATAAATTTTAATTCTAACTTAATTTTATAAAGCTGATTATAAAATAATATTTATATTTATTTGTGTACTTTAAAATCAATTTATCTGTAAGAATATAAAATCTAAAAAAAAAATACTAAATAAAAAGTAAAATCCATCAAAATATGTGTTTTTAATAAACTTTAGCTAATAGGAAATCACACAGGTATATTTTGTAACAAAATTCATATTTGAATTCACTAAATTTAAGTAATAATATCTCGAAGGATAAGAAAGACTAAAAAAATGTGAGATATCTAATGTGAAAGAAGACATGTAACAAAATAAGATAAAAAAAACATGTTAAAATTAGTTCCTTTCATTTGAGAATGGGAACACAAGGTTAACAATTTCAACAATATTGTCTCAAATATTTATATAGACAGCAATTTTTTTAAAGAATTTTGATATTTTTACATACTACATTTTTTTTTATACAAAATATACTAAATAAATATAGGAAAATGTTAAAAGAATTTTTATATTAACATGATTATAAAGCCAATTTTTAAATACAATTTTGAAATTTATTTTAATTATGCACATAAATATTTATGATGATGAAAACTTGGATAAAAAATAGAAAATAGCGTTCTTTGTAAAAACAATATTTTTATAAATTGTTGATTTTTTTTAATAATTATTTTAAAAAATAATTATTACATTTAAAATATTTTAATTATTGTATCTATTATTTACGAATCAATACTCTAAATTCTATAAAACATTTTTCACTATATTTTTAATTTTTTTTTCTTTATTTTTTTTTAAAATTAAAATTAAAATTGTTAAATCAATCATTTATCACTATGTATAAAACTATCATATAATTCTTTATACTCAAGAGTATAATTTCTTGTTCTTTCATTTTTAAATGAAAAAAGTTTTGAACTGATTTTTTTTTGACAAACTTACACGTCAAAAATTCAATTTCTTAATATGGAATTCCAAAATGTTATAGTAAATCGTGTTATTTGGATAATTATTTGATACAATATATTAGTTGGATAAAAAAAAATAAAAAAGTGTAATTTTTGAAAAATCTTCTGGATTCTAACCAGAAAAAGGAAAACCAGAGTTGTAGTGTGTTATTAGAGGAAATTGTTACTCCTATAGTGCACTGTTTGGGTTGAAATTTCCAATACAAAATAGTATTTCAAAATTATACACAGAAGATAAGTTTTGTACAAAATAATATATATATATATATATATATATATATATATGTATGTATAAAACTTAATTATACAAAGTAGTATTTCAAAATAATATACATAATTTAAGTTTTATTGGAAATTTCAACCCAAATATCTTCAAAATAGTATTTCTATAATTGTAGAATTAAGTTAAAATTATAGAATGATAGTGTATTTCAAAAGTCTCCTAACCAACTTCTCTTTCTCACTTAATCACCTTTTCTTCATAAATAAATAAATAAAATAGAAATAAAAATATTTGTTTAAGTATTTAGTAGAATAAAAATAAATTAATAGTTTAATATTTTAAAGAACTTATGTAATTGACTGATTAATATAAATGAATAAGAAATAATATATATTAAACTTCACAATTTTTAAAGATATTTTTTCCTGTACAAAACAGATCATATTGGTTGTCTTCCACTTTATTCTTTTCTAAAGTAGGGATAAATATATTTGTAATTTAAATATAAAAAGCATCAAGCTTTTCTCTTTTCATCGTGGATTTGAAAAAAATATATTTATTTTTTATCCGTTTACCTTTTATAAAATGTTACATATTGCAATAAATATTTTCAATTTAAATTTCAGTGATACTTAATTGACTCTATTTTTTTATTATAAAAGTTGTTCCCTACATAAATCAATTAAAAATTTCTTAAAAATTAATATAATATATATATATATATATATATATATATATATAATTAGTCACATAAAATCTTATATGAGCATATATAACAAATAGAATGGTCCAAATTACTGTGGACAAAAAAAATCAAAGTTCTGGGATGTACGTGTACGTGTTTACGTGTGGCACCTACTACCTTTGCTATTTGTTCTTTTATTATTGTTTGAAATGAGATACAGAATATATGTAGGTATGCTTTTCAATTCACATTTTAATCATGTGAACTCAAATTATTATACTGTTTATAAATTTTTTTTTCTCAGATAACTTTTGAAAATTTAAAATTGTTATCAAGATTCAATAAGCAAATAATTTCGGTTAAATTATTTAATCGGTTCTCATTTTTTATCATCGAAATTGCAAATCGATACTTTTATTTGTTTTGATTTGATTTTTAGTTTGAAAAAAATTGATGTATTTTTTTGTATTGTATTAATATGATTAAAAAAGTGTGACATGTGAATTTATGATTTTTTTAAAATATATTTTTAATTATTTTTATATTTTATTTTTAAATTTTTCTCTTGGGTATTTTAAAGGTGACTCTCGAGAAAATCATTTAAGGAGGAGCGACAACGAGAGGTTCTGGTAGGGAAACCCTTTCGTCAAAAGAGGCAAAAGAAAAATCTTCATTCATGGGGATAATTTTCCTAGCCAACAAGAAGTAGTGATCATTATTGGAATTCAAAAGATAAAGCACAGAGAAAGCAATGCAAAGTTTTGTGAAGTAAATGAACTCTCTCATTAGAAGAAGCTCTGCATGACTATATATATACACACAGCATGCAGGCTTATATCAGTAACAGAACAAAAAACGAATTAAAACAGACTTGAATTACTAAAGCCATTACTCTCCCTTAATTCAAATCTCTAAAAGCTACAACTCCAATCTTATTTCGCATAGTTTCAAATTTATCAATGATCAAAGCTTTTGTGAGAAGATCTGCCCTTTGCTCTGAAGTTTTCAAATAACGCAGCTCAATTCTTCCTTTATTCACAATGTCTCTTAAGAAGTGAAACTTCACTTCTATGTGCTTACTCCTGCCATGACTAACTGGATTTCGGGCGAGATTAATTGCTGAAGTGTTGTCCATCCTTAATTCTATTGGCTTTCCAAATGCTACCTTCAACTCAGTTAACAATTCTTCAAACCAGATTCCTTGGCAAGCTGCATAACACCCTGCAACGTATTCTGCTTCGCAGCTTGATAACGCCACAACCGGTTGCTTCTTTGATGACCATGATACTGGTGCTTCATTCAAGAAATAGATGAAACCTGATGTGCTCTTCCGTTCTATAGTGTCTCCTCCATAATCAGAATCACAAAATCCAGTGAGCTTTAGACAGTCTTCCTTATTTCCATATGGAAACAACACTCCATAATCAGATGTGCCTTTTATATATCTCAGTATACGTTTAGCAGAATCCATGTGACTTTTCTTTGGTTGGCTCATGAAACGGCTTATCAATCCCACGCTAAAACTCAGGTCAGGACGACTATTACACAAAAACCTCAGAGATCCCACGATTTGCTTGAATCTTGTCTCATCTACATCTTCTTCAGACTCGTCTCTTCCCAGTTTCACATTGACTTCCAAAGGACTTCGAGTAGCATTGCATTGATACATCTGGAACCTTTCCAGTAGCTCCTTTGCATACTTTTGTTGATGCATGATGAGACCCATCCTAGAGTGCACGAACTCTAGACCAAGGAAATAGCAAAGTTCTCCCAAATTCGTCATATCAAAATCATTTTTCAGCATTTCTTTGAGCTCGGTAACATCCTCGTTCCGTGAGCCTGTAACAAGGAGATCGTCAACATATATACAAACGATTACAGAGTTACCTTTTGTAGATTGTTTTACATAGACTCCATGCTCTACTCTGCATTTCTGAAAACCGTGTTTGGTGAGCGATGAGTCAATCTTCTTGTTCCAGGCTCTAGGTGCCTGACGTAATCCATACAAGGCTTTCTGTAACTTATATACTTTCTCTTCATTGTTTCTCTCCCTGAAACCTGGAGGCTGTTGTATATAAACTTCCTCTTCTAATACTCCGTGAAGAAATGCAGACTTAACATCAAGCTGATGAATCTGCCATCTTTGTGCACAAGCTATAGCAACAACTAACCGTATGGTTTCCAGTCTCGCTACTGGTGCAAACACTTCATCAAAATCAACACCCTTCTTTTGCAGAAATCCTCTGGCAACCAGTCTTGCCTTATACTTTGACACGGTTCCATCTGGGTTTAATTTCTTCTTGAATACCCACTTAACACTTATACTTCGTTTTCCAGATGGAAGATCTACTAACTTCCATGTGTTGTTCTTTTCTATAGATTTTAGTTCTTCTATCATTGCATTTTTCCACACTGGCTGCCTTAGTGCATCTTCGACATTTACAGATTCCATTCCAGCCATTAATGCAATGTGTAACAAACTTCCTTCATCGTCAACAGTAGAGTCAGAGTATACCTCGTAATCTAAGAGTCTAGACGATCTCTGGGTTGATCTTCTTGGTCTTTGAATTTCATCTGTGATGTCATTGGTAATATCCTCTTCAGTTCTGGAGACAGCCTTTGTTCTCATTTCTTCATGATTGTCACTGATTCCTTATATCACAGTTTTCCTAGACTTCTCATGCATGGTATCCCAGTTCCAAGATTCACGTTCCAGAATAACAGCATCCCTGCTAATGACCATCTTCTGCTGAATTGGGTCGTAAAGCTTGTAGGCTCCGGTGGGATGATAGCCTACAAACACCATCGGTGCACTCTTGTCTTCTAGCTTGCTACGTTTCTGATCAGCAATGTGAACATAGGCTAATGAACCGAACACTCTTAAGTGCTTTACAGAGGGTACCTTTCTCGTCCAGACCTCCAATGGTACTTTTCCTTTGATGCGTTTGGTAGGACATCTGTTGAGAAGGTAGACAGCTGTCGTCACAGCTTCAGCCCAAAGGCTTCGTGGCAAATTCTTCTCCTTGAGCAGACACCTAGCAGTGTTCATGATGGTTCTATTTCTGCGTTCAACAAGTGCGTTATGCTGTGGTGTATAAGGAGCAGTGACTTCATGTGTTATTCCCTTTTCCTGACAAAATTTTTTAAACGCATATGACGTGAATTCTCCCCCACCATCAGTTCGCAGAACCTTCAAAATCTTGCCACTCTCTCTCTCAACATTAGCTACAAACCTCATAAAGACCTCAAGTGCTTCGTTCTTTGCTTTAATCACAGATACCCAACTCATTCTACTAAACTCATCTACAAAAACCACAAAATACCTATTTCCTGCCAACGATAATGTCTCAAGGGGTCCACAAATGTCCGCATGCACCACATTCAAACAATCTGTTGACCTCATTTCGACCTCTGTCTGAAATGATTTCCTTGGTTGCTTACCTGCCAGACAAGATTTACATGTATCGATAGGTAGAGATATATGTGACATACCTGATACCATACGTTTCTCTTTGAGCTTCTGCAGATCTTTGAAATTTAAATGGCCAAATCTCAGGTGCCACGTCCAGCTCTCTTCGCTTTTCACAGTAGATAGACATTGCATATTTTCCACAGCATCAAGACATACTTGGAACGTTCTATTCTTCGAAAGTCTGCTGGTCAAGATCAACCTGCGATTTTTGTCGTATAGTTTTACCTGGTCTTGATCACCCATGATCACCGTAAAACCCTTTTCAACAAGTTGTCCAATGCTCAGAAGGTTGCACTTCATGTTCGGCACAAACAACACATTAGAGATTGTTGCCTTTGAGCCATCACGTTTGTTGATAATAACATCACCCATGCCTTCAACCTTCAAGGTACTATCATCAGCAAATTTTACCTTGCTCTTCTTTGTGTCATCAAAGTTTACCAGCCAATCTTTATTGCAAGTCATGTGATTCGAGCAACCCGAATCAAGATACCAGGTTTTATTCTTTGATTTCACACACTCAGTGGTTGTCATTACCATCAACGTTAACGTTTCTTCGTCAGAGTCTTCTTGAACAATATGTGCCTCCTTCTCCTTGCTTGACGGTTTACTTTGATTGGTTTTTTCTGGAAAGCATTCAGATGCAAAGTGGCCAAATCTATGACAATTAAAGCATTCAATGTTTCTTTTATCTTTCTTCTTCTTCAAACCTTTCTTGTAGTATTTCTTTTCTTTCGAATCGGATGCTCTGCTTGAGTCAGATTTTTCATCTGGTTCCTCCGTATCAGCACCACTTCCGTCTTTCTTCCATTTGCTGTTACTCGGTCTTCCTTCCCATTTCTTGAACTTCTTTTTCTCTTCTCCTTTCACATGTTTAACTTTCAACGCTTGATCATCACGTTTGAATTTTCTTTCACGTTTCCTCATTTCATAGGCTTCTAAGGAACTCTGAAGCTCCTCTATCTTGAGTTTTGCAACATCTCTTGATTCTTCGATAGCAACAACAATGTGGTCGAACATTTCTGGCAGCGACCTCATAATTTTCTCAATGATCATGGTGTCAGTAACGTATTCCCCACACGCTCTCATTTGATTTGCAATCGTTATTATTTTGCTGAAGAAGTCACTTATCCTATCACCTTCCTCCAATTCCAGATGTTCATACTGCCTTCTAAGATCTTGAAGTCTTATCTTTTTAACCTTTTCTCCTCTAGAATAACACTTCACCAGAATACCCCATGCTTCCCTGGCTGTACTCACGTTTTGAATCTTTTCAAAATGAGTGTCATCCACGCACTGATGGATTATTAGCAATGCCTTATCATCCTTTTGTTTAAACTCTTTCTTCTGATCTTCTTTCCCAGCAAGATCGTTCTCAGCTCCTTCAATTACATCACTGACGCCTTGCACTCTGAACACCACGCGCATCTGGGTGCTCCAGCGATTCCAGTTTTTCTCCGAAAGTATTGGGAACTGCAGTGAGGAAAGATCGACCATCCTGGAACAAGAACAACCTTCTTGTCGTTCTTTGAGATAGTGAAGACACTTCAAGATGAAAGAAACGTAACACACCACAGGTTCACACAACCTGGCTCTGGATACCACTATTGGAATTCAAAAGATAAAGCATAGAGAAAGCAATGCAAAGTTTTGTGAAGTAAATGAACTCTCTCATTAGAAGAAGCTCTGCATGGCTATATATATACACACAACATGCAGGCTTATATCAGTAACAGAACAAAAAACGAATTAAAACAGACTTGAATTACTAAAGCCATTAATCATAACCAATATTGGGAGAAGAAGAAAACATACCTATAATGAGCAAGTAGACTTGAAGAAGAAGAAGAAGGCAAGGAACACAAACTCAACACAAGCGTGAAGAATGCTTGAAATGACATGAGAATGAAGAAATAAATCAAGTACACAAGCAAGAAGGTCGAAATGAAACTACTTTCAGTCACGCTTCCCTTCGTGTGTAACTCTCGACATTTCATCCCTCGAATTTAATTGTTGAGATGTAGCCATGTTAGCCTTGATCAGAACCATTTAGTGCAAAACTACATTTTGCAGAGTAGGACAATCATTGTGACATTTCAAAAAAAACCGTCATTAATGTTTCATTGTCACCAATAAAGTGATCATCAAGGCGCATCATGAAAGTATTTATTGGAACAAATCTAATATATATTTATTGGAGAAAATATTCACATATTAGCAATAACTATGACAAATCTCGTTAGTTTGATTATATCACAATACTATTATTGTTATTTGTGATAAGGTACCACATTATTGTTACTATTATTATTATTACTATAATAATAATAATTATTATTATTATATTTGAGGTAAGTCTTTATTTTATTGATATTATTTAATATCAGATTACCAATATTATAACATGGATCCTAGGGTTCCACGATTCTATATATACATAAGACATTTTTCATAAAATATCCATTCTCACACTTATACTCATTTTTTCTTACTTATAAAGATTTAAACTTTCTTACTAATTTAAGCATCAATGAACCTTTTATAGATGGATTTCACGTGTTCTAACCCTCAAGAACTACATGTCAAATTCTTCATTTCACTTAGATCCTAGAACTTGTGGTGAGATCATGTTTTAATAAGAACAATTATTAATGATAATATTTGGTGTATTATAAGAATATTATATAAATAAGATTTTCCATTTTGGTTTACACTTTTTTTTTTCACTTTTATTCTTTTGGATATCATTTTTTTTAAATTAAAATAATTACTTTGTCAATTTTACATTTTTGAAAATTGACATTTTTTTTTACTTTTTTTTAACTTTAACTATTTTTTAAAATTAAAATAATTAACTATAATAAAATTATAAAAATTATTTATATATACTTTTGTAATAATAATAATTTTATTATTTTGTTATTATAAAAAAGTGAACACATGGAGTGCATATGCTTTCACTAGTTATTAATAATAAATTTATTATTATAATTATTATTATTTTGTTATAATTAATATACAAATAATATTTCTAAAAATTTATTTGAAAATTTTTAATATTTTGAGTGGTATAAAATATAAATAAATAAGATAAAGGTAAAGGATTTTTTTTTTTAAATATCATGAAATGTTAGTCTACTAATGTTTTTTAACCTTTAACATCTTATTAATCGAGAGAGTCATGCAAATGGTTAATTTGTTTTTGATGATGTTAAATAATATTTAAATGTTCTTAATTGGTATGATTAACAAATTGATACATTCTGTTAAAATAAATGTGTTGAACGTATGAGGTTATTAATTGATTATTAAAAGTTTTAAAAAATAAGTTTGTTCTATATTTTAATCAATTAAGTTATTTATTTAATCAATTAAAATTGTTTGAATTGTCAAATATGTTGAAAATGCAAAACAAAAAACTAAACTCTTTATTTTAATCAATTAAGTTATTTATTTAATCAATTAAAACTGACAATATTACGTCTTTAGTCTCTCTATATATATGGTTAATTCCTTTTTCAGACACGAAAAAAAATTAAAAGAGCTTTCATTTGTTGAAAACAACATCTTTTGAGAAGTCGTGGAGCATTCTTGGAAGAGCAAAACATCAATTGAAGAAAAATGAATATGAATTTTGTGTTTCTTTGTAATATCAGCATTAAATGTGTATCATGTTTTATTTTTCCTGTAAACTCTGAGAATTTTTGTTTCCTTAGTGTATGCAAGGTTCTTAGTGGAAATGTGTGTACCCTTATCTTTAGGAGTTAATTCTTGTTTGGTTAAATATTTAGATTACATAAAAGAATCTTGTAAGTTTATAATCTTAACACTTTGATATAGTATATTTCCTTCCAATTAAGATTATTTAAAAAAGACTGAATGTAAACTCTTTAAGAGTTGAACCAATATAAAATCTTTTATAGTTTCCTTTATTTTCTTTGCTTGATATATTTATAACATATTCAAGCTTCAATGTTAACTAGAAAACACGTTTGGCATATCAAACAAATTTAATATAATTGAGTTACAAAGACTATATTCATTTATTTTAAAGTTTAAAGACTAACATATTTCAAAGTTTTAAAAATAGACAACTTCCAATTTTGCATCAAAGTTGAGAAACTAAAAATATACTTATCAATTTCTTACATTAAGTAACATTCATAATTTTATAATTTCTAAATTTTAGGTATAAGCCTATTGAAAATAGAATTAACTAGACTAAAAGAAGGGAAGAAAAAAACACAAATGACCAAATTGTTTAGAAGAAACATACACACATGTTATGTTATGGTGGATGTTAGAAATTTAAGTCAATGTAGACTATGCAAGCTAAATTGTGTGTACAGTCTTTCTCCTTTCTTTCATCTTTAAAATTTTGCTCAACGTATTTAATTGAATTGATTTTTGTGTGTTCTAAGGGTGTTTGCTCACGTATATAAGGAATCTGGTTTGTGTTGTGATTTCCAAATTAATGCATCAATTTGAATAAATCATTGCCTTGGAATGTCCAAATCTGAATCACAAATTCTTGAGTCAAGATTCAAGATTGATTCATATATTTTTTTCGTAAGTTTTCAAGACTTGTTTTAAAGTCAAAAAAGAGTTGAATTCATTCATCCCTCTTGAACTCAACAAATATTTTTAACATATAATACCCTAAATAACTCAATCTTCATTACATTTTGCATCTAAACTTATTTCATCTTAAATTTACTATCTCAAACTCGGATGTTACTTAACATTATTGAATTCAAATATTCATTACCACTTGAAAATGATCACTAGGTATAGAAATCTAACTTATCTTTATTAAAATTAACTTTTTAACATATTATATTGTTGCAGATTTTTATTTTTTTAATTTAAAGTAAAAATAGATTTTTAAATTATTTTGATTTTAAATTTTAAGATTTTTAAGTTAGACAAATATTTATTCTATATTTTATGTTATTTTAAGTTTGATGTTATTTGTTATTTATAGTATAAATATTATTATATTTATTAAATAAATTTAAATTTCATTTATAAAAGCCTTTAAAACTAATATATTATTAATCCATATTTTTTATAAAATTAAAACTAATTAAATTAAATGGAATTCAATAATATCATTAGAATTGATTCAAAAATAATTTTAGAAATATTGAATAAAAAAGTCAATTTTAAACAAATATTAGTATAACATAGATGAAAATAATAAATTTGATTATAATTAAAAAAGGAAAAAATTGTTCCATTTTGAAAAAAAATATTGAAATTGAATTGAATAAAAGAATCATATATAAAGACTAAATTGAGTATAGTACAATGACACTTGACATTGACATTGACATGTGACACTGCCTTACTGTCACATAGTACTGATTGTGTAAGGTGTCATATTACGAACCTAACACATAGAAAACAAAACATGTTAATACCGATTGTAATTCTTTTTAGAAAAAGACCTAATTGTGTCAACTTTTCAAAAATTGGGACTCAATTGAAACAAATTAAAAAATTGGGATTCAATTAAAACAAAAAGCTAATTGGAAATGGACTTGAAAATTTTCAACCAAACTTTGGACCAATCGAATAATTAAACCTCTCTTATATATTGTTAAATATATTAGATTATTAGATATCTTAGATAGATATCTTATCTTTATCCTTTATTTTTAGTTAGTTTATTATTATTCCTTATTTGTATTTTTGACTTAACCCATATTTCTTCTATTATAAATACAATACCCTATGTGTATATTCAACACAAGGAAGATTAGTCTCATACATAGTTTCCATTATATTAAACATGGTATTAGAGTCATGGGTTAAAGTCTATCTTAGAAAAATTTGTGTTTGTTGGGCATACATTTTCACCCACTATCGGATCACCTATTAATGTCTAGTCACATGCATGAGATGTATATACCTCGACGTGAGGGAGGATGTATTCTCACATCGACTAGAGATAAGACCAATTTAGAGTATATATAGTTGAAAAAATTGAATTATCTTACAATTACTTGTCCTGACATTTCCTTTGTAGCTAGTGTGGTAAGCCAATTTCTTAATTCCCTGTGTGAAGATCATTAGAATGCAATTACTTGTATATTAAAGTATATTAAAGGATCTCCTAGAAAAAGAGTTGTTATATGGTTAATAACTATACAAGAGTGATTTGTTATTTAGATGTTGATTGAGCAAGATCTCCTTTTGATAAAAGGTCTACATTTGGATATTGTGTTTCTATTCGTTGTAACTTGGTCTCTTGGAAAAGTAAGAAACAAAGTGTTGTGGCAAGATCTAGTGCAAAAGCAAAATTTAGGACTATGGCCTCTGCCATTTGTGAGCTTGTTTGACTTAAGCAATTGGTTAGAGAGTTATGTCACTCAAATGACACTTATCAGTTATAATTATGTTGTTTTTCACATTAGTTCTAATCCTGTCTTTCATGAGAGGATTAAACACATTGAGATTAACTGTCATTTCATTAAAGTGAATATTGTATATGAAGACATCAAAACTGAGTTTGTTAATTCAAGTGATTAGTTAACATATATTTTCACTAAGCCTTTATGAGCAGAGAATTGATTATATTTGTAACAAGCTTGGTACATACGATTTGTATGCACTGGCTTGAGGGGGAGTGTTAGATATATTATATTTATCCTTTATCTTTAGTTAGTTTGTTATTATTCCTTATTTGTATTTTGGGCTTAACCCATATTTTTTCTATTATAAATATAGTATTATATGTGTGTATTTAACACAAGAGATATTGATCCTATATGTTGATGACATCGTTTTTACAAGTAGTGACAGTCATGACATCTATAAGATGAAACAACATCTTTGCAACTATTTTCAGACCAAAGATTTTGACAAACTTAGATATTTCTTGGGTATTGAGGTGGCATAATCCAACGATAGTATTGGTATATCTCAAAGGAAGTATACATTGGATATTTTAGAGGAAACTGGGTTGATGAATTCAAAATTTTTTGACATGCTCATGAATCATAATACTAAACTTCTACCAAAATAGAGAGAGCCTATGTCAAACCCCGAACAGTATAAAAGACCAGTTGAAAAATTGAATTATCTTATTGTTACTAATTAATCTATAGATGGAACATATATGAATTATATTATCTTCTCTCGTATATTCATGCTCCCTTCCTTACCAAATTAATTATTTTTATTTTTTCTTTATTTTCATTTATTCAATTTTTCGTTTCTTTTGTATTTGTTCAATGATTTTCTAAATGTTTTATTTTTTAGATCTTTTTTTCGTTTTGACTAGAGTTTGTGGTGTTTATTGTATGCGTTGGTTTGAACATTTTTTCATGCATGATTGTTGTTTATCATTGTGAATTTCTTGAAACAAGGAGAATTAGGGTATGATAAATGGAACCATTTTGTATACGTTGCCTAGCGAGACTTGTCTCGGAGCTCTATGACTTTGGTCTCGCCTAGTGAGTGTATTCTCGCCCAACAACTACTAAGTTAATTAATAGTTCTTTAACTTTAACCTCGTCCAACGAATATATTCTCGTTCAGCGACTGCTAAATTAGTGAGCTCTCTAACTTTGATCTCATCCAACGAGTATATGCTCGCCTAGCGACTACCATGCCAATATCTTTCTCTTTTTTCTTTTGGAATAAAGTTTCAATGTTCAATTTCCACCAAAGAACAACGTGTGCAATAGAATATTAAAAGTATGTTTCTTCATTTCAACTCATTTTAAACACTACTTGATACCTAATGTATTATTGTGATTGGGTTTTAAATATTAGTACAATCCAAATGTATTTATATTTTATAAAAGATGTCCAAAGTTTGACATAAATATTAATTCTACTAATAAAGTTTAATTACACATTTTATCCTTTAATTTGTTTGAAAATTAATAAATATCCGTAACTTTTTAAAACCATTTAATTAAGTCTTATTAAATTTTCATTACCATCACATATGTACATGTCATGTGTCAGTTCATAGTATTTTTAATTAATTAATTATTTTTTTTTATTTTAAAAAAATTATCATGTGATGCCATGTGGTAGTGAGAGTTCTATGTATTTGTTCGTATCAGTGTCCATGCAACATAATTGTCTTGTATTCAATTTAGTCTCTATATTTAAAATTTTGACTCAATATAATCTATTGTTTTTAAGAGAAACAATGTTATCCCTCTCTAAAATGATATCAAATTAATATTAAACTTAGTTAGAACTTATATTTAACTAATAATTTAAATAATTTCTTTTAAAATTTGTACATCAAATCACTCTATTAGAAGTTTTTGTTCGGTGGATTACTTTCTAACATAGTAATCACACCCTTACTGTTAGCAGTTTTCTGTTTTTTCTTGCTTTACCCCTTTCCTCCTTTAGAACTCTATAAATAAAGTCTTCCCTTTTCAACACAATTGTACAATAAAACAAAATACAGACATAATAACATAGCATTTTTTCCTTAAAGACAGTTCAAGATCTTTCTGTTCTTACCTCTGTTTCTCACGTCTCTCTTTCTTCCTTCGATCTTCTTCTCGATTCTCTTCTCGGTTCTCCATCTGCGTGAAGGACGTTCCTCGCTTCGCTGCAGCTCTTTCATAGAAATCCTCAAGCCCTTCTCCTCTCACATTCTCGTCTGATGTCCTATCATACACCTACCACCTGACAAATAGAACTTTCCAGCGAAGGGGAAACTTTGCATTTCGGTGTTGCAGTCTGCGTTTTGGACTGAAGGCTGTTGAGCCTGTTCTTTTCAGTCTGGCCCATTTCTCTTTATACCTAAGTTTTGAAATTAATTATATTTTATACATGTTTAGTTATAAAAAATTTCCTATTTTAAACTTATAAATTTTTAAAAATAATAAAAATGTAATATAAAATTACACTTGTAATTTTTAAATTTTAATATTTAAAATAATATAAATTTTTTTTATTATTTCTTGTTAACTTATTTATAAATTTAATGTGAGAAACATATTTATACATTTTAACTTACTATATAATGAGTTTATATTATTATATATTCAGCGGTTAGGGCGTGGAAACTTTTTGCAGAAATATAAATTGAAAGGACGAAGAGTACAAAAGAAAATCTATGAACACTACTCTTATAGAGAAAGAAGAGTATCTTGAACTAAAATTACATTTAGATCCTTATCTTAAATAAATAAAATAAGGTGAAAAACAATTCCAAACGATAAATTCTAAAAAAAATAATATGATGACACACTTTTATATTTATTTTTATTAAATAAAATAAATATAGAAATATAAATTTTTATATTTTTAAAAAATAAAAATTAAATAAAAACGCTACCAAATAAATATAAAAAATTTAGTTGCGTCCTAATATTTGTCCTAAATGAACACAGTATGTATGCAGTTCAAAACATTTTTTTTCAAAAGACACATAAGTAACACCCTGTATATAATTGTATTGAATATTTAAATGCATAATGATTTTGCAAGTGTCTGAGAAGATTGTTTTCAAAATGATAATTAAGTATATATATATATAAAATGTATTAGTATTATGAGTGAAAAAAACGTGGCTAATGTTGGTATAGTTTCCATTGGTTTAAAAAGTCTATAAATAGGGTTCTTATTTGCAAAGAAGAAAGTCAAGGTTTTGAACTTCTTGAGAAGCAAATCAATGGCTCCTTTTCTTTTTCTTTTTCTGCTGTTTTCTTCTCAGTTGGTCAGTGGAATGAACACAAAGCTTCCATCTCCATCCTATGGTAACCTTATTACCATTCTCAGCATAGACGGAGGTGGTATTAGAGGTCTCATTCCTGCTGTAGTTCTTAATCACTTGGAAAAATCTCTTCAGGTCAATCACTATAATAATATTATATATACATACATATATATATATATATATATATATATATATATATATATACATATACATACATATATATATATATATATATATATATATATATATATACTTTCTTTTCTCAACAATTTATTACTCACACAAGACTCACATATATAAGTTCCTCATCATTTATCTTTTTCTATACATTCTTCACGATCATCATATATTTTACACACACACACAAATATATATATATATATATATATATATATATATATATATATATATATATATATATATATATATTTATTGTGGAAATAGTTTTTCCAAACATTTGGAGGTAATTTTGGAGAAAGTTTTCTACAAACTTGGTTAAAATAATAACTTTTTAATAGTTAAAATTGGTTTATATATTATTAAAAATAAGAAATTAAAGAAATTGCATAAGAGTTTATGTAAATAAGGTTATACATAAATTGATTTTAAGCAATGATAGAATTTATTTTATTTTACATTTCTAAGAGTGTCTGTACGGAACTTGTCCAAACATATAATTACAAACACAAAAAGATTGGACGAAGCTAGATTGTACCAAAAGTGGGAGGAAAATTAACTTATGGTCATCTCTATAATTGAATTCAATTATTATATATTATCATTTTGTATAGTGAATTGTTTATATAAAGATGAAATATATATATATATATATATATATATATATATATATATATATATATATATATATTCTTTTGCCCTAATGAAAAAATTTACAAAATACACTGTCATATAAAACCTGAATGACAACCATAATTTATTTTCCAACAGCCATATCTCCTTTATAATAAGAAAAAACTATTTGATCATCTATCCTATAATCTTTTTAATTGTTCTGTAAGACTTCATTTTTCTTAAAGCAATATACCAACCACTATTCTACGTAGTCACAGGACCATAAAACAGCCAAACAAATGACCTAGGAATACTTGGTTTCTTTAAAGAAAAACTAATGTGAAGATTCAACTGTAATTCACTATATGATGATGATGCATAATGATGATGATGTGCTTCATGATGCTTCATATATACTTTTTTCTCTTTAACCCTAGAAGAAAATAACAACTTAGTTTGGTTGAGTTGCAGGCATGGGATAAAAGGGCATTGCTAGCAGATTATTTTGATGTGATAGCAGGGACTAGCACAGGAGGACTCATGACTGCTCTGCTAACTGCACCTAACCCACAGGACCCCACTCGTCCTCTCCTCAATACCACTCAAGTCATAGAGTTCTATCAAAATTATGGCCCTTCTATCTTCAATGAAAATAGGTTTTTCAAATCTATATATCATTCTCAATAATATACTTATATAATTAAAATCAACATGCAGAATATTTGATTCAATATCAGCACTTTACAACAACAGATCTTTCCTTCTGATTCTATAATGTTTCAGTTTAGGTGTTTGTTTTCTGATGTATATGGTGAATGTGTATGTATATGTAAGCATGCACTTTTAAATGCATATGCATGGAAAGATGTGTCTTTACACACGTTTTTCAGGCAAAATCTGTTTGTATATGTATGTTTAGTCAAGACTCATGCAGACATTGTTAGGTTATGATATCATAATCTTGTAATATTTAAATGTTTATGGTTAGGGTAAAAACCATTAGAAATATTTGATTAGTTTTGTTTGAAAAACATGTGCAGAGTTTGGAATAATTCATTCCCAGGTCCCAAGTATGATGGCAAGTTCTTGCATAACTTAGCAAGTGAATTACTGCAAAACACACGACTCAGCGAAACACTGACAAATGTTGTGATTCCAACCTTCGACCTTAAGAAGCTTCACCCAGTTATCTTCTCAAACTTTCAGGTTTGTAGGATACATATTATACTAGTATTTTCTTTTCACTTCAAAAAATGATGTTTGATGATTTTGAAGTGTAGATCGTATAAAAATAACATTATATACTACAATAGTTCTTATTTTATCTGCATTTTTCTTACAATTTTGCTAATTGATGATGCAGCTTAAGGAAGTTCCTAGCTTTGATGCAAAACTGTCTGATATATGCATTGGAACCTCAGCTGCACCAACTTATCTACCACCTTATTACTTCAAAAATGGCGACACTGAATTCAATTTGATAGATGGTGGAGTTGCAGCAACTAATCCGGTGAACTATCTCCTTTTCAAACTCACCTTAATATGAATGATTTCATTTGTTTAATAATGTGTGATCCCAGTATGAAAATCTGGTGGAAACTCAATCATTTGCTCATGATGAAAAAAGAACACTGTTTGCAGGCTATGGCTGCTTTGACAGAAGTGATAAAGCAACAGAAGGAGAAGAATCCTTACATGACTCGTAAGAATTCAAAGGAAAACCTCAATATCTTGTTGCTGTCTATAGGTTGTGGAACTGCAGAAGCTGTTGGTGTTGATGCCCAAGTTGCAGAACACTTCTCCGCAAATCAATGGGCAGCAACAGGCCTTGCAACTGGTGCTTATGATTATGGTTCCAAAGAAATGACCGAGTTTTACATTTCCACTGTCTTTCCTGGCCTCCAATCTTCAGACTACTACCTTCGAATTCAGGTGTGCTTCATCTTTGGATTTGTAAAACAGTGATCATTACAGTGGAAAAGTTTGTTTTTGATACTTGAAAAATTTGATCAAACGTAGTATCTGTCAGTTTTTGAAACTGGTTTTTGATAGAAAATAGGTTGTTCGGTGTTTGTTTGGAAGAAGCTTTCTTTGCAACCTTTTGTAAAAGGAAAAAAAGTAGTTTATGGATAAACAAAACCCGTTTTTCTAAACTAAAATTAGATCATATGTATGAGTTCGAAATCGGATTTTTAAATTCAGTTTTTCTTGATTTATACTTCATGTAATCAACTACCAGCATCACGTGATTGATTATTAGAGAGTTTTTCTATATTTAGGCTTCATGTAATCGATTAGAGAGTTTTTCTCTATTTAGGTTTCATGTAATCGATTACACTATAAAAATAATCGATTACAACTGAAGTTGTGTTTCTCTAACAACTGTGTTTCTCTGACAACTTTGTCATTATGTAAGTGAAGTCTTGTTTTCCTACACAACTTTGTCATTATATAATTGATTACAAAATCTAATAATCAATTACTAAGATCTGAAACTATTAGAAAATGCATATGACTTCACTTTGTGGTGTGAGATTCACGACTTCTTCATAAAAAGTCATTTGAGTCTCATGACTTATTTATGTAAAAAAAAATTGCCATACATTTGTAAATTTCAAATAATTTTTGCTTATTTCGGTTAAAAAAAACCTAAAATATTCAATTTTTGTTTTATATTTTTCTTTTGGAAGTTTATGATGTTAAACTTAATCATAATCCATCTGAATTTGTTCATTAGACAAGAATCTTCGATTTGAAACCTAAAAGTTATGCATGAGTGTTTCTGTCATGTTAATGAATAAGGTTAGGTTAACGAAATTAGAGTGGGGTTCTAAAAATACAAAGATGAAAACCATTTACATAATAATAATGTAACAATTAAGATTAAGTTTAATAATTGAAAATGGAAATATTAAAACATTGGGAAATATTGAAGTGCATGTGGAATGTTGATGTATGCAGGAATATAACTTAGATCCATCCATGGATGCCCTTGACAATGCCACTACTGTGAACTTGAAAAATCTTGAAAAGGTTGGCTATAACCTTCTTAATGAACCAGTTTTGAGAAAGAATGTTGCCACTTTTGTCCCAGAGGAAGAAGAAGAATGGGGTACAAATGCTCAAGCTCTTAAAAGGTTTGAACACTGTGTTCTTGTTCTTTCTTAACATGAGTCAAGTTTCCCATATATATATATATATATATATAAGTTGTTGTGGTTTTTTTTATGTTGATGTTCAATTCTCATAAATAAAAACCCTAATATATAAGAATTGTTTTTGTTTTCATAACTTTTTTTGTGAAGGTTGGCTGAGGTTCTGTACAGAGAGAAAAAGCTTCGCACTAAGAGAAAGAAATCAATGGAGAAAATGGGACGACCGTTTATTAAAAATGTTGTTGGACAAACAAGTTATTAGAAATGCATGATGAATAAATGTACTAAAATGTGCATAGACTTTTGAGTTCTATGCTTATGGAAAATAAACACATCATGGATGGTGAATGTTTTGAGGACATTATGGAATCACTCGTATAGGTTAATCCAAGTCCATATCTTTAGGCTCCACCTTGTTTTAAGGATTCCAATAAAAAAAGTTTATTAAAGAACCTTATGGGACATTGCACCCACAAACTTTAATATCTATTTTGGCTCTTTCTTGGAAAAAAAAGTGGTTTTGGTGGATGCATATGTAGGCACTCTTTTAGAACTACTTGCAAATATGGATTCTAAACTGACTTCTAATTTGAAATTTGAACTAAATTTATGCTCTATACAAGACTTCTAATTTCATGAAAAAACT
This sequence comes from Vigna reflexopilosa, assembly GCA_027742785.1. Lineage (NCBI taxonomy): Eukaryota > Viridiplantae > Streptophyta > Magnoliopsida > Fabales > Fabaceae > Vigna > Vigna reflexopilosa. Next base: position 981,836 of record CM050929.1, on the reverse strand, counting down.
TGAAACTTGTGAACTCCTAGCACAACTTCCATATTGATACAATTGCACTAAAGTTGTCCTGGCTATACACGATTTCTCATAAAATTAAATTCAAAGTCATGCTTCTAAGACACAACTTCTTCTCAATATATTAAGACATTTACGTAACTTCTAATTTAATAAAGTTGCACAACTTCTAATTTAATTTAGTCTATATTTGGTTTCAAATATGGACTTCTAGCTCAAATTTTAATTTGAAATTGCACGACTTTAATTTCATGAGAAAAATTGAAACTTGTGAGCTCCTAGCACAATTTCCATATTAATACAATTATGCTAAAGTTGTCCTGGTTGTGGATGGTTTCTGATTCACCAGATTAAAATGAAAGTCATGTTTCTAAAACACGACTTCTTCTTAGTATTTCAACTAAATTTGTGTTATGGGGGTACAACTTCTGATGTTTGAAAAATATTAAATGTGAAGTCATTTTGCATTAAAACGACTTCATTTCAATTTTCAAACTCTTGTAGCGAAGACTTGCCATGTATGTCTTGCTTACCCAAAGGCTGTAATTTTTTTAAAATATGTTCATTTAGGTAAATTTTATGTAAAAGTTCACCATTTAGGTAAAATGCATACAAAATCAATAGTTAATAAGCATGTATTAGACTATCAATTCCTTTAACAAAAATAGTATGTCCAATCACCAACAAGAACTAAAACATGAATGAATGACACAACACCATGCTTCTCTCATTCCTTCTAAGCACCTTCTCTTCCCACAACCAAACTCATTCCAACCCCAAACCCAAAACAACCGTCCAACCAACACCAAACACCCAACACTGTCACTCAGAGACAAAGTTCCCACCTTTAACACTTCCCACCACCACCAGACCCCATTCAACGCCTAAAGAAAGCGAGACGCCAGAAGGGTCGCCGCCCTCCTCCGCGGCCTGGCCTCCAGAAAACTCACCTTGGACTCGGAGGCATTCGGGTCGGATGTGGTCTCGGGTATGGAACAGAGAAGCGGAGAGTACTTTGTCAGAATCGGAGTTGGAAGCCCCCCTCGGAACCAGGTCATAGACTCAGGCAGTGATATTATATGGGTCCAATGCGAAGCCTGCACCCAATGCAGCCACGTGGACAGCGCCGGCTGCCACGAGGGACGCTGCCGCTACGAAGTCTCCTACGGAGACGGGTCCTACACAAAAAGGGAACACTCGCTCTTGAAACACACACCTTGGGACGACCCCTGATCCGAAACGTGGCAATCGGGCACCGCAACCAGGGAATGTTCGTTGGCGACGCTGGGCTTTTGGGCCTCCAGGGTGGGCCCATGTCCTACACGAAGGGAATAATTTAACTTCACTACCGATGGGTGGACATTACTCTGACATCTTTCACATATAGAGAATCCCCAGTGATAGAGCAATTGAATGATGAGGGAAGGGAGCCACCACCAAACCATCAATAGGGTCTCTGCTCTCTGCATTTTGTTGGGACCTCAGATTATTAGCACCAAATTCAGCCTTACATGTTTCCATTCACGTCAATGCCAAGTACATAAATAAGGTGTTTAATAAAAATTCTAATTTTGCAAACAGTAAGGATATTCATTTAAAGTTTTGAATTTTTTCTAAAATAAGAGTCCACAATGAGTGGGTCAATCTATACCGGGGAGGAGGGGGCCACAGCATGGAGGGTACCAGCTAGACCCACAGTATAATCAGTAATTCAAATCTAGCTACAAAACTGTACACTGCAACAAAAGGTCATATTTTTATAAACCATATTATAATTTAATAAGAATATTTACAGACGGCCTTCAGCTATATAATAGCATGGAGGACAAAATTGCCCTTGTGGGCTTCAAAACAGATTAAATTACCACTTGGATCAACCAAGCCTCTCCTACCAAATTTTGCAGAGGATGTAAGCAGGCACCAGAAAAAGTCATACCCCTCTTCAGAACAACCATTCCAACTCCATGCCAAATCGCCCAAAACAAAACAAAACTTCAAATTATCCATCCATCATATGAGAAGAAGAAGCAAGGAGAGGTCATGAGTCTAGACCATGAAGAGATATTTCAGATCATCCACTGTAAGGCGAGTTCCAGACCCACCAGCATGGTCTTCCCCAAAAGCAGATGCAACCATTTTTCTCTTTTCTTCCTGCCAAATGGTACAACACAAGAACACACTGGGAATTTATTTGACAGATACATTCTATCTTCATCTCAATCACACAAACTCCCCCCTCCCATATATATCAAAGCCTACTCGATAAATAACCTTTTTTTAAAAAAAAAATATCACTTCATGTGCTTACTTCCCCTTTAACTTTTTACAAGATTGACTTTTCACCTTTGACCATAATAGAACTTCTGTTAATTTCGCAAGTCCAATTTTGTTTAATGAATAACAAAAGCAAGCAATATTAAAAAGGAGAGGTTAAAGGTGAAAGCGAAAACAACTAAGAACTTGTAAAGTCCGATTGGCTGATAAACCTCACCCCTGCTCACCTAAATCCGAAATGGCCGCCATGCATGAACTGATTTTGGCACATATAAGAAAATTAAAGTGACGGATATTGTACCTGAAGAGACAGTATCCGATCTTCAACGGTATCTTTTATAGTAATCCTTGTCACGGTAACAGGACGAGTTTGTCCAATTCTATGGGCTCGATCAATAGCTTGATCTTCAGTAGTTGGATTCCACCAAAGATCCAAAAGAATAACATGACAAGCAGCAACCATATTCAAACCAAGGTTTCCCGCCTTTAGTGACATCAGCATAACAGTTATCTGAAACAAATTTCAATTAGTCAGGCAATTGAAACACTTAAAACACAGTAGATAATCGAAGTCCAAGTAGTAGCAAAATATACCGATTAAAATTGCAATAACATCATTGATATAGCCATTAAGAGGATTAAATTTCATAGCACTTCGTCTACTATCAATAGTTTCTCGTATTGCTTTATCCCATTTATTGATTCGCATATAAAAGTTACAGCTATAACAATGTTGGGAAGGGCCAAACCTCAGGTTCAGTATTGAAATCCCTAACAGCTTTGTCCCTTGCACCCAGAGTCATCCTACCATCAAGTCTCCTGTACACTATACCATATTGACACAATGATGTCTCAACTAAATCCAACATGCTAGTCCACTGGGAAAAAACTATAGCCTTTATCGATCCTTCAGTTGTGGACCCTGAATACTTTCTCGTGTGTTTTGCAACCCTAGCCTCTGAATCACTGTCATCAACATCTAGATCAATAGAAGACGGCGAATCTCTACAACATCCAGAGTTCGGTAAGTCAGAATTAAATATTTTCACGTTACAATTTGACTGCAAAACCTCAAGAACAGCTTTGATTTTAGATGAAATGTAATCATCCCGCTGCACTTGCGAATAATCACTAAGATGTGAATTTGAAGAACTAGAAGTGCCTCCCTCATCAGAGATACAACTCTTCAAAGTAACTTTGGAGAAAACAAGATCATCACCGATTGTTTCTTTACAATTAACAGCAGGGCAAGTATTATCATCACCAGACAAATATTCCTGTACACATTCATAACAGAAGACATGGCCACACATTGTAATAACAGGGCGGTCAGGGTGATCCTGTTGAAATCATAGAGCATATCAGCCAGAGCCACTATTGACATCAAATCACTACTTACCAAGCATTATAACAGGTTAAATGAGTAATCAAAATCTAAAAGTTACTTGAAGTATGTAGGGAAATAAAGAATTGTGTTAGTGATATCAATCACACAAATCACATTCTCATCACCTCCATTTGTAATTATTAAACTCTCTAAAAAAAGAAATACAAAGATGCTTAAATGAATAAACATATTTTGAAGATATTTTTTCCTAATCAATATGGAGATGCTGATGATATTTTTATCCTAATAATCTGTTATTTTTATTACTCTCTCAAGTCGGTAAATAAAGATCCATCATTTCCAACTTATTTACAAGATCCTAGAATCTATCCTGAAGTAGCTCATTAATGAAAGTGTCTGCTATTTGTTATCACATATCATGTCGTACTGGATTGTCGGTAATTGTCATGTACTTTTTGCAGAGGACTTTCCGCCAGTGTTTTAAGGACCCCCTTTTCTGATGTCACGAGAGATCTTGTCTCAGATTCTTCCTTCAAACTTGACAATCCTCCAAGTTTCTTCTCCCCTTACAATGAAATACTTTTCGTAGACAGGTAATTTTTCGTTCCCCTAAGATTTGTAGGCTTATTGGGTGGGTCATATTCATGTAGGAATTTAAAGATTTTACCTCACGGCTTCAGCATGTGTGGTGACATCTATTTTGTATATCCTCAAATTTTGGTGCTGATGATTTAGTTCAATCCACAACCCATTCAAAGTTCTATAGTATTCCAATGCAGAGAGGGAAACACGTTAAGAATTAAACACCCTACTCTCGCAATCTCATAGCATGCAACAAAATCCTTCTTCAAAGAAAAAGTATTATTCAATACATCACATATCCCTTTAGCAAAGAAATCACAAAATTAGAGACATTGGACATTAATCCTCCACCATTGTCTATAATCTTGACTGTCCCTTGAGAATCCTCTAAATGTACTGGAATGCGATGAAGTTTACCACAAACAGTAAAAGAATCACATGACAAAGAAGACTTGTTTGACACAAAAAAAGAAAACTCATATTTACTCTGATCAGAGCCAAAAGGGAAGCCAATACCCCGTGGAATAGGCTTAGGATATCTTGGTGACCCTGTCTGTAGCAGCAGGGGTGAGTGGCAATCAAAAAACAAGAGGCTCGGGCTACACATTCCGGTACTAGTAGGGCATGTGACAACATTTGGCAACTCTGTCAGCAAAACAGTTGTCTACATTGTGATCGCCAACATGCTTTGCACCTTTCTAGGCTGCCATTAACCTCAACAACAACAGAGGCAGGGTAGACACCAGCTGTGTCAATGGGTTAAGTGGATAGCGGAAACAGAACTCACAATATGGGGAGGCTTAATACCAACTTGAACTGTGTAGGGCAATAGAGAATTACTTTATTGACAAGAATCAAACAAATTACATTTTCATCACCTTTATTTGTAACAATCAAACTTAAACTAATTAACAAAAATAAGCTTAAATGAATATGAATATTCTAGAGATTTCTTATCCTAATCAATATGGAGATATTCAAGGTATTTTTATCCTAATAATTTGCTACTACCAACAAAATTCAACTAAGCAATTATGATAAATGTCACATAGATACAACAATCAATCAATAAAATATAGTACCGTTAAAAAGAGGATAATGTCCTTGTATACTATCTCTCCATCTCAATGAACTTTTCTTTTATCAACAAAAATATCAGTTGCATGAAAAAATAATATTAAGACACGGATAACAACAGTAAACTTAAGATTAAAAACAATTAGGTGTGAAATGCATTGAGATGCAATTGACAGTTGTGGATGTTTTCCTGCACTACCAAAACCTCTTTAAATAGAAAAGCATTCCCCTAAAACTATTTCTTATTCGTTTGGGAAAATAAACATATCGATTTTTGAAAAACCAACAACTTTTGCTAAACTCATAACTATATTCACATTACTTAAATAGAACACAGGTGTTCAACTTAACCCAATTTAGTAAACAAACAACGTCCATGGGAGTGCAAAATGCACCATACTCCTAAAAGAATACCCATACAAATTTCAGTTAAAAGTCCACTTTTCAAACCATGAAGTCCACTTCCAAATGTTAAAAATGGCAGAATATATGAAGAAAACACCATAACTTATATAAGATATGACCAAAAGAATCCTAGACTACCATCACATTCATGACAAATGATAAAAATACCAAAAAATATAGCATCTGAACTTAACTCACATGGCAAACATGACAGATAGTAAAGGTTGCATCCAAACAATCAAACAGATTAATCAGCAATTCCCTTGGAAGAGTTTTTGCCATTTCAACAGAATCCTTCCCAACAGGATCAGAATCAATATCTTTAACAAGACGTGGATGATCACAAGCCTGTCGGAGACGTAAAAGCATTAAAAGAATATTAGCATAGTTTTGATTGACTGTCCCAGCAGCAGCATATGCCTACAAAGCACGAGCTTTTAGTGTCAGATCCACAATACTTCAGAAATATAAAAATCAAATGAACCAAAAAATTCTATAATTTACACAAGTGTATGCTACATTTTGATAAATTAGATACAAAGAATGATATGGGAAATTTAAAAACTCCACCAACCCAGAACTTCTTATATATTAAGTATATGACAACCCATAACTGATTCACCCATGCAACAAGGTGGGAATCTGACAGAAATGCACTTATCAGGCTTTTAATGAGTACAAAATTGAAGCTTCTGCCTGTTTATGGAAGTAAGAAACAATTTAGTAATCATGCAAGATTTAAGAAAATCACCAATGAAATTATATTGATTGCATAATCATATGCACTTCAGAACTAGTTATTAAAAGACTCAACAGCTATATTAATTTAAAATTTTACCATTAAAAATATCCTATATCTGAGTGCTCTAAACATATGATCGAACAGTATGTGATGTGTGATATCCAAGGTATTTGTGTTATGTTCTAGTTTCTTAAATAGGATGTGTGATGGACTTGATTCATTCTATTAGCTTGTTAGAATTTCGAGAATATACACACATATATACATATACACACATATACATACACACAAAATACCAAATGTACTATCTTAATGTTATTTTAGAATATCTATAAGAAATAATCTGACATCAATTTTGTTAAACTCCACAGAAGAGAGAAACATTGAGATGAAACCGTGTTTCTAAGACAGCACAAAGTGCAATATTTATATTGAGAAAAGAAATACAATAAATAAAGAAGAGTTGATATCCTCCTCTAATAACAAATATATGATACGGAATAAATTAAAATATTCCTAATGATACATATCTAATCTAGATATTCTTGATTTTATAATTATAACACTACCCCTCGAGTTGGAGCATATAAGCCATTTATAGATGTTGCACTTAAAAGAAACAAAAAAGTATAATTACAAAAAGTCATGATATTAATATAAACAAATTTGAAGAACTAACACTAAATCGAGTGCGTGAGTCTGATTCCAACTTAGTATAGAAGGCTCGCTCCTCAACGGAGAAATCCACTTTACTGAGCTCAATTGTTTTAGGAGGCAAATTGATTATTGGCTTCCCATCAAGCAAAGTTCCTAGACAAATGCAATAAATTGATGTTATAGAACAGAAAAGTCCAATACTCATACTATATTTCACTATAAATCAAAGGGAAATTCGCCTCAAATACACAAATCAAAACCTAGATGGCTAAAACGATCAGTCCACACCCTAAAACAAATAATATTACATTTATAATCAAACATAAAGAAAAAAAGAGTAAGTTATTACATCCTACACAGTGGGAATGGTAATAGAAATTGGGATGAGTTTGGTAAATAAAAAGAATAATTCCATCATATAAAAACATCTGAAAATCTTCCAAAAAATGTAAACAGACTGACAATGCAATATTATGCACAGACTATACTTTCATTGTAAATAAATTAAATTCACTAATCCAGCAGCAATGAAGGAAAAATATCCTAGCAGATCTGCTTTTATGTTATGGTCTTCAATTAAATCCCTGTGTGGTCCTGCATTGGCAGGTCATCCGAAAACTACCCAATATAAGCCCAAGTAGCTACCTTATAGTGGAGCAAGTTAGGAGAAAAAAAGATTTTACAAAAAACAGTGTTTTAATATGCTATAGAAGGGCTTGCAACACAACACCAAAGTGGCTACCTTTCTTGACATCTAATGAAATGGTATTATACCCAGTTTGCCCATCTCCCATAGTGGTGTTTATGGATATTTTCCAATCCTAACATGCTTGATGCAGGAATAAGTAGTCCCCTTATCAGACAAATGTGAGAAACCAAAACTGACATGCTACCTGCTTAGACTTAAGATTATTGAAATAATGACTAGACTTAAGTAGAGATCAATGAGAATTTAGCAATGAGACTGAAAACCCATACCACTAGCAAAAAGGTAAACATGTACAATCTATTGTCAATTGGTGCATGAGAAATCAGAATATAGTAAATTCACCTTTTGTTCGACGTAGCATTATGGCCCTTAAAACTGCTTGAAGTTTCTTGTAACCTTGACCAGAATTTCGGGATATAGGAACCTTTATGGTGTTGTAAAATGATTTATATACAGCATAAGGATCATACTTCAGGAATCTAAAGTAGCTATACAAATCATCAATAGTATTTTGAATAGGCGTTCCAGATAAGCACCACCTTCTTTTGGCTCTAAGGCTGCAGCAAGCTCTAGCCACCTGAGTTCTGTGATTTTTTATTGTTTGAGCCTCATCTAGAATAACCCTAAACCAACCTACTTTTGCAAGAGGACCAGAACCACATTCCATAGAACTATCAATTCCTTTTCTACCTTTTTTACCCTTCTTATTTCCGTTAAACGGTTTTTTCCTTTTTTTAACAGAAAACTCAGAAGATAACCCAAATCTTTCCCCATTTTTGTCCTCAATATCATCATCCTCAACTAATGGTTGCTTAGGAACTTCATTAGTCACAATAGAGTATGTTGTTAGAACCACATCAAATTTTGCAAGTTCAACATGATTCTTAGTCCTACTGCCCCCATGATAAACTAAAACAGAAAGCTTTTCATCTCCAACTTTTTCATCAAGTTCCCTGGCCCACTGTCGCATAACACTGGCAGGGCAGACAACTAGGGTACCAGCAGCTGGCCTTTTTCTACCAGGTGCCTGTGTTGAACTGCTAGGTTCTCTTCTAGGAAACAAATCATCAGCTTCCATACTATTTTTATGCTTTTCCACATCTATACCACCATTGTCATCATCGTCATCCAAATTCAAAGCTTCAGTTTTATGATTGAACACATCATCTGTTTTTGATTTTGACTGTAATGACCTTAATGCCAGAATGAGGGAAATCATTGATACTGTCTTTCCAAGACCCTGCTTGAACAAGGTTTTCATAGTCAGGTAACAATAATCAGAATTAAAGATAAAGTGCTGTAGCTTAAAAAAATTATCACCAAGCATTGACCTGATCATCAGCCAAAATCCCCCCCAAGCAATGCAAACTCTTGGTTTCCCTCTGAAGCATCCAAGCCAATGCAATTTTCTGAAATATAAAGTACTCAGAAATAAATGGTCCAGAACAGAAATAATAAAAGAATTTGAATAGACAATCCAGATACCTGATGTCTCAGAAGAGAGACAGACAATACACCAGCAGGTAAGTCATATTCTGTTTTAGGTTGACTGATATCCTGTGATAACCAAATTCACAATTGACAATTATGATTCTCTACGAGTACAACGCATACTGATGCGAGCACTGAAAAAGAAAATTTGAAGCAACTTCCACAAATCACATTGATGTAGGACAAACATCAATAAAGCATAAGATTAAACATTAAACCAAGTGAAACTCAACATTTGGCTTAACTGTTTTACTTTAGAACTAATTGTCCGTTTCCACACTAACTATTTTTTTGGGGTGTTACTTCATTTAGAGTATGTTTGGTAGAGGTGAGAGAAAAAGGTAAGATAGAAAAAAGCAGGTAGATTGGAAATAGATGAGAAATAAAGTGAGCATTAGAGGTGTTTGTTGAAGAAAAATAGAAAGGGAATATGACAGGGAAAAAGAGATGGGTAGAAATAGGTGAGAAATAGTGGATCCCACGAATTTCCCAATCAGTCAACTTTGACAACCCATCACATATAAGTCCTAAACACAGATTCAAACTCAAGTAAATATTTTTCATTAAACTTAAGATAAAATATGTCAACTAGTTGATTTCCACTCAAACTTATCAGAGGGATTATCTTCTTCATACAACTTTAAGAATTTAAGGAGTTAAATATACAAACACAATGATAAACATCATGTAATACCTGTAATGCTGCCTCATAAATAAGTCTCTCATCATTTTCGGCAGACCTTTCATCACCTATTCCAGAACGATATGCAGATTCACTAGAAATTGCAAAGTGTGGAGTTATGGCCTTTCCAAGCACCAAAGATGGTGGAAGAATCCTGTTCCCACCATTTTGATACAATAAATGACCTTCGTCATAGCCCCTGATATAACTATCACGAATGTAGGCCCTATCACCGGATATGCTAGGTCCTATTCCCTGGCGGCGATTCTTATATGTATCATGAAGATGACTATTGTCTGTGCTATCTTTTAAGTTGCTTAATCGGATGTCTGACGCAAATAAAGGAGAAGGAAGAGCCCTTGTTACAGAAGGCTGAAGAGTCAAAGGAATGGTCCTCTTGAAAGCTTGCTGAGATGACATTTTCTCATAATCTTGACCATGAGAGTTTGAAATTCGGGAATTAACTGTTTGTTGCTGACTTGTGTTTCCATTCTGAGCATGGTATGAAGGTTCATCTCTTCGTGCAATTCTGTGGTTTAGTGCATTGGTACTGGAGACAGGTAGTATAAGAGGTTTGGTTTGTGAATGATTATACAAACTAGAAGAACTTAGGTTTGAACTATTAGCCCCTGTTGAAGAATTATCCCGCCTACCATAATCTGCATATATTATTGCAGGTATGATGAATACTACAAATTATATATAACACAAGGGAGCTTTAATAAAGATCACGCACCTGAACTCCTTTCAGTAGTTGTTGGAAGAGTTCTCTTTTGAACATCTATCTCCTCCAACTCATCATCATCTGACGAACTAATAATATATATCAAGTCATCCATGAAATTGAAATAACAATATATCTTCCCTCAGCCACCCTAGAATCTACAAACAGAACCATAAAAAGTTGTGCCAACCTGTAGTCATAAAGTATCATGAATATCCAACTCCACATGACAACACACGGTAAAGCCATAGGTACCAGTTACCAGATACCCATGCATATATAAATAACTCTCTAAAATCACTATAACAGGAAGCACACTGACCACTAATTTGAATATACTGCAAACTAAAAATGTGTACTACTCCATGCAAATATAAATACTAAAAAAATGAAAACAAAATTAAAGAAATTCAAGCTAAATAACTCACGGTTTGCAAACAATCACAATCAATGTAGGAGAAATAAGAACATGTTAATGAAGTAAAAAAGAAAATAAGAAAAATTATGGTTTAATTAATAGAAAAAAGAATACGACAAATTAGATGGAAAAAAAAAAAAACGTGAACTGTAAATCTAAAGGATGAAAAAACTAACTCAGTATAAAAGTAGTCCTGAAAGGTGGGAAGGAATAGAGTCAGAAAAGAGGTAGGTTATGTAGAATACTTCCCCCAAAAATACCCAAACAAAGTTCAGGGCGTATAAATGGATTTCGGGAGTCAAAATATACCATGATAGAGCCACAACACAGTGCGAAAAGACATTTTTGTGGCCACTAATGCAGCCATTATGACTACTGTTAGAAACCACTCCATCAATTGACCACTATAGATAAGCCTTCCCAAAATGAAAACATCTTCACTCAGATACCCAACTGTTCTATACACCTTTGCTATTAAATCAAATACTCAACTGCCCATAAGCATTTATCCTGTAGCAAACCACACAAGGGTACACCTTGAGTTCTATATAATTTCTACTTTTTTTCCGACAAACAAATGCAATTAAGATATTATAAAAATGTGGTAACAATCTCATTATTCCTTTTACATGTAAATCCAACCAGTAAAGGGGAGCGGGTAAGAAAAAGAAAGTATAACACGACATAAATATCACTATATTATAAGGGCGACCTGTGAAATAAGTGTTGAAGCAAATGAGTTCCACTAACAAAACTCTCTTACGGATAAAAATGATGATAATTTTATTGGCAGAAGATAATAGATATCGCAAAATAGTTAACAATATTATTACTTAGATTGAAGTACAAAATATCCAGAGCAACTTTCCTCTATTTTTCATTGAATATGAGTAAAATAAATGCACCCAATAAAGTATAAACAGCTCCATTGCAAATGAAGTATGATGAACTAAGAAGTATTAATGAAGATAACCACATGGTTAGATCCTTTAAGTTAAGCGAATACTAAATATGATTAAAATAACTTTTGCAAATTCATAGACCTACGCAACTCTTTGGTCCAAATCGTATGTTACTTTCATTTTATCCATCCTTGCATCCCCCTTAAAAGATCTTTCCAACAAATGACCAATTAAATTCACAAGTAGAGTTCAAATTCAAACAATCACTGAAATACCTAAACTTTTCCCTCCAGGTAAACAACATAAAATTAAGTAATACCAAAATCAAATCCTTTCTCTTCCTTCTATCTATTAGTGTTCCACCCTGTCATTAATCAATTTAACAAAAGTACATCACCAATGAAATTCAAAATAAATCGAAACTAAAAGAAAATTGTCACTACCATACACACTGCCATTTTATATAAACAATCAAACAGAACAGCTCTCTCACATTAAAACAACCAAGTTCATGTATTTCCACTATTTAAGAAATCCATGCTCCAAACAACAGCAACAATTGTAAAAGAAGACCAACGAAAATAAACATCCGAAACAGATCAACCACATTGCACAGTGAAGAGCGAACCAAAATTCAAAGCGTGCAAAACCACCAAAACCTCAACCATTGGGAAAAAAGAAAAGGTAAGAATATAAATTTGCGAGAGAGTAATTGAGGGTTGCCTTTTGAGTTGAAAAATTCGTGAAAAAGAAACGATCTTTGGAGAAGAAATTGCAGAACGCAGCAGTAGAGCATTCGCAGAGACTAGGGTTCTCCCTAGTTTTGCACCTAAAACCAGCAATCGATAGTAAGAGAGGATCAAAACGACATAGCTTGAAGATAGTTTGAGTTCACTTACGCAAAATCTGAGAAATTGCAGTTCCTACTACTTTCAGGTTCCAATTCTTTCCCTCTTTCAAAGTATCTCTATACTTCAACTTTGACCTTTACTACTGTAATCTCTTTTGTAAGTTAAGTTGTTGTGATTTACTTCATCGCTAATTAATATATATTAATTTATAATTAATGAAACAAATTTATTAAATAACTTTTTGTCTAAACATTTATTTTTTATCATACAAATAAATTAATCTATTAACCCAATAAAGATTCCTCACATTTATAAAATAATAAAAGCAGTTATAAGTATTTACTAAAACAATAAAGATAAAATTATATGATGAAAAAAAAAAATAGAAGTCGATCCCTAAAATGTGTATACCAAATCAATTATCAAAATTGATATCCTCGTACACCTGAAAGTTAGGAATTTGAATATTTAGTTTTAATGGTTTATATACTAAATATAAAGTGAATAAAGGGTAACGTAATATAAGAAAATATATAATATGCCAAAGATAATTTATGGCAATTTTCATGCTTTAACAAGTGCATTATAATTTCAAATTTTCTTTTCTATGAATTTGTGTTGATTTTATGTTGTGTATAAGTTACATTGATTCTATTTTTTTGTATTATATAAAAAATTAAAAATATTTTAAAATATCAATATAAATGTAGTTTTAAAAATATGACAAATGAACATTAAAAAGAACTATATAAAAAAAATAGTTGTAAAACCAAATTTTTTAACAATTTTTTTTTATATTACTTTCCCATGTTATCTATTTATAATAGACTGAACACAAATGGACATAAAATAGATAGTGTTAATTATTAGCATATGACTGAATTCTTGAAACTGATATTTAAGAGAATAACATAATTAGCAGTTAGTTTATTTAAACATTAGTTTGTATGCACAAACTTAATATTGTAACATGAGTTATTTAAACAATTATTGAAACAAAATAACTTTTGTTGAAGGTAAAATTTCGTCATTAATTCATATGATCACAAAAATAATTAACATACCATTTTTAATATATAATTTTAATTAAAACCGCATCATAATTATACATAATTCAATCAGCACATTAAAACGTCATATAGTTATTACATTTAATTTGCAAATAAACAAGGTCTTAAAAAAAAGTCTCTTTGTCACTTATATAAGAAGATTAATTCAAGAAAAACAAAGGGATCCGAACTTTTTATAACATTTGTAATAGATTTTTAAGTTTAATATCTATTTTGATTCTTTAGTTTGATCATGGTTTTATTTTTTTCTTTAAAATGTTCATAGTTGTCCTTAATTTATAAGACAATTTAACGGTGTATAGTTATTCCTGACAAAAAATGAATGAGTTATCTAGTTATTGATTATAGTTATTCCTTATCAAAAGTGAATGATTTGTCTAGTTATTGATTGACAATGTTAAAAGTTTTTATTTCACTTTTTTATAATTTTTTTTATTTTATTTTATTTTATTCTTAATAGATTTTCATCTTCTTCTTCGGCCACCACCACCAATGCAAGCAACTACCATCTCCATTGGGCCACCACCATGTTGGCCATCGCAAAAGCTTCCTCGTTCATCTCTCTCATGCAACCACGAATCTGAAACAGCAAATCATACCCAAATCACAACGACTAGTAACCTCATTCCAGAACCACCATCACGAATTTCCTTTTCCTCAAGAACGAGAGAAACCCTCATTCAAACCTCCATCCATGGCCACGATTTAACCTGTAAAAACCACTACAAAACCTCAAATCGAGAACGTGAAATCCTAATCGTGATCATCATCTTCTCGCAAACAACAACCAAGCCACCACAGCACCATCCTAAAATCGCAAATTAGAAAATCCTAAAATCCCAAATCACAAAATCCTAAAATCCCAAATCAGAAAACCCCTTATAAAATTATTATTTTATTATTATCATTATTATTATTATTATTATTATAAAATTAAATATAAATAATTTTTATGATTTTGTTATAATTTTTTTTTTATTTTGTAGATAATTTTTAATTAAAAAATAGTTAAATTTAAAAAAATCAAAATTAAAAACAATTAAATTTAAAAATTAAAAGTAGAAAAATAAATATTTTTAATTTAAAAAATTATTCAAGAAATATATTTAGAAACAGAAAACAAAAGATGAATTCTCTGTATATAACTTATAGACAAATTCTTTTTATTATACGTTGATTACTATATTTTAATCACGATGGAACTTCAAATTAGAAAGTGATAATTTTTCTTTTTTTTCTCATTTGGTTAAAAGGTTTTAACTCAGCAAAATACTTGAAATCCCAACCTAAAAATACTTGATTATCTAATCATAAATTTCGAATCAAAGGAATTATAATATTGGTTTAAACAAATTATATGAACAAAATAATATAATTAAAAAGAAAATTATAGTGGGTGTTCTATAAAAGATATATATCATAATACAATCATAAATTCTTGTTGATTCTAATAAGTATAAACAAGATATAAGGAGAGAGAATAAAAAGAGAAAAACAAAATATTATCTGTTTTTATGTCAACCATAACAACATAATGCATCATTCACATAACACTGAACATAGTACAAAGAAAAATAACCAACCATAATCGTTAAACGGTTATGCATAAGCAATAAGAAAACTGTAATGAAGAGTCCACTACAACATTTCTCCACTTTGACACTTCAATGCAGTTTGTACAACCACTCCCATGAAATCAAATATGACTAAAACTCATTATGTTTAATCATTTTTCAAACTTATTTCTAGATAACACTTTAGTTAACATATTTGTTGGATTGTCACTAGAATCAATCTTCACTACTTCAATAACACCTTAATCAATCACATCTCTAATGAAATGTAGTTTAACATCAATATGCTTGGTCTTTGAATGATACATTTCATGGTTGGCTAGATGAATAACACTTTAGCTATCACAAAAGATCTGTACATTATTCTGTTTGAATCCAAGTTCAAAGAGCATTCCTTTTAGCCACAAACCTTCTTTTACCTCTTTAACCAAAATATTATATTCTGCTTCTATGGTGGACAACGCTACAACAAATTGAAGATTTGCCTTCCAACCCACAGTTGTTCCAAATAGAGTAAACACATATCCTGAGAGATATTTTCTAGTATGAGGACATCCAGCATAGTCAGCATCAACAAAATCTTCAATGATGGATTTAAAATGAGTCTTCCTCTGATATAGAAGACCTGAGTTTAGAGATCCATTCAAATATTTGAGAATCCACTTCAGAGCTTCCTAATAAGCATGTATAGGTTCTACCATGAACTTGCTCACAACACCAACAACATGTGCAAGGTCTGGTCTAGTGCAAAATCATTCCATACATAATGCTGCCTACTCCACGAGCATAAGGAATAGGTTCCATCTTCTTCCTATCATCATCAGACATGATGTCTTGACTCCTTGAGAGTTCCATGTGATGGACTAGAGGTGTGCTCACTGGTTTAGCTTTATACATTTTAAACCTTTCCACAATCTTCTTCATATAAATCTGTTAAGACATAAATAAAGTACCTTGCAGCTTATTGATAACTTTTTGGCAAGTATACCAAATCGTTACAAGTAATACAGTGAATAAGTAAAGTATCATTCTCCCAAAGGACTTGTGCAACACATGAGAATTCTTTCTTTTACAACTCAATTAGACATCAAAATACACAAAACAACACAATAAACTTTTTTTAGTATTTTATCAAACAGTTGATGTGCCAGGAATTTATATTTAAAAGAAACTTCGTTGGAATTGGGTTTCATGAATCATATGAATATAAAACTCTGTTCAATATTTCATTATTTCATTCAAACATTCACATCAAGGTATACTAGTCCTAATCCCTTAGCAACTAGTTCTAAATTAATATATCAAACTGTTAATCCCTTAGTCAATTTAACATACAATTTGCATTAAGTCTGATGCTAAGAATGACCAAGTTATTGAGTCTATCCCTAGATCCCAAATCACTTAGGTGCTCTATCTATGTTCATGTTCAAAATTACTTTCCAATAATCAAAGACATTCAAATAACATTATATTTCCATACAATGATAGTAAATTCAAGAAAGAGCATATGAACGAACAAAGATATATTGAACAGGAAAATTACATCACAGTGAGTTCATTACATCCAATTCCAACGAAAGAAAACTACTCCTAGTCATCTAAATGTACACATTTGAAGCAATCCCTTGCAAAAAATGGTGTCTTGATGCCTTGAAGTAGTCTCCTGAAGTTCCTCAGATGTTTTCGTTTCTTTCCTTTGTTCGGAACTTCTGTCAGGCCTTTTTCTTTCTGTCTCTCTCGAACTTAAAAGCTAATTCTGATTTAATTAATTCGCTCAACGCACACCTATCATGCGCTGTGCGGATTTTCTTTAATTGCTGCTACTTTAACTGGTGTTATTCGCTTAGCGCACAGGTGATGGTGCGTTGTGCGAATTTCTTCCTGCTGACTCTGCGAATTTTAGCTTGCGCTTAACGAGAAAGATCTGACAACACTCCACTTTGATGTATAAATTCTTGTACAATTTACTACACAACTTTCCTACTTCTGATTACAACTTTTCAATGAGAAAAACACATTATTTCATGAATAAATACAAATTTGAGCTAATTAATAAGTCCAAAAACATGTATTTTTTCATACTTATCACTTATCTCTGATGATGTCTACTCCAAGAATTCGACTAGCTTTTCCATGATCCTTCATCTCGAATTCTGATTTCAGCGTAAGCTTTAGATCATTAATCATACCTTGGTCTTTGCTTGCTACTAGAATATCATCTACATACAACAATAGATACAACAAATCTCCCTACTTGAGTACGACACAACTATCATAGCTACATCCCTTGAAGTTTCAACTTCATTAAGAAGTCATCAAACTTCTTGTACCACTGCACGAGACTTTGTTTTAGGCCATATACAATGATTTTTGCAAGAGGCATACCTTATCATCAAGTGCAAATCCTTCCTGTTAGCTCATATAAATTTTTTCCTCTAAGTTTCCATGTAGGAAACAGTCTTGACATCCAATTACTCCATATATAAATCAAATTGGTTTACAATTGACATTAAAATTCTCACTGAACAGTGTTTCACCATAGGTGAAAAAACCTCATTGTAACCCACACCTTCGACTTGAGTAAACCCCTTTGCCACCAATCTTGCCTTAACGAGCCTTCTGAACCATTCACCTGGTTGAATGCCTCTGTCGGATACCACATGACCGAGGTACTGAATAGACTGAGTGTCGATGGTGCATTTGCTACCTTTCAACCGAAAACAATTGGAGAAAAGCAGTTTGAAGGTGGTTTCCAAGTGATGTACATGATCTGTGAGTGTGGAGCTATAGACAAGATGTCATAAAAAAAGACAATGATGAAGCGCCGTAAATGGGGTCTAAACAGATCATTCATGGTAGCTTGGAAGGTCGAAGGGGCATTGCATAGGCCGAATGGCATGACCCGAAATTCGAAATGGCCATTATGAGTCCTGAATGCGGTTTTCTCTGTGTCGGTAGGGACCATGAGGATTTGGTGAAATCCCGAAGAAAGGTCAAGTTTGGAGAACCACGAGGCATGACCAAGTTCGTCCAGAAGCTCATCAACAGTAGGGATTGGAAATTTATCCTTGATGGTGGCAGCGTTGAGAGCCCTATAGTCAACGCAAAATTGCCATGTGCCATCTTTCTTTTTGATGAGAAGCACCGGAGAAGAGTAAGGACTATTGCTTGGCTTAATGAATCCCGAGTCAAGCATATTCTGTACTTGATTTTCTATTTCTTGTTTTTGGAAATATGGGTATCTGTAGGGTCGTACGGTTATGGGAGGAGTATTTGGGGCTAAGGTGAATGCGTGGTCTGTGGTGCGTGGTGGGGGAAGGGTGGTGAGGGTAGAGAAGATGGTTGAGTATTGGGAGAGAAGGGATTGAAGAAGTGGTTCGGTAGTGGAAGGTATGATTTTAGATTGAGATGTAGGCTCTGTAAGTGGAGTAGTGGGAAAAGGGTTGTGATCAAGTGTTAACTGAAATAGCGCTTCAACCCGGTTGGTGTTGTGAAGACGACGGAGCTGATGGGTCGATATAGGGAAAGGGTTTGGTCCAAAATCCCCTTTTAGCTCAACTAGCTTCTCGTGCCAAGTAAACCGCATAAATGGACCATTGTAATCCATAACAAAGGGACTGATCATGGAAAGCCAGTGAAAACCCAAGACAACACTAGTGCCCGATAGGTCCAGTGGGTACAAGTCGATGGAAAATTCATGACTATCCAAGGTGAGAGTTATATTAGGACATAATGAAGAGTAAGGTAAGAAAACACCATTACCTACCATCACACTTGATGGGCTTGGTGTGGGCTGAGTTGGCAAATGAAGGAATTGGGCGACCTTGTTCTGAATAAAATTGTGTGTTGCTCCACTATCAATCAAAATTTGCACTGCATAACCCAAAATGTTCTTGGAGACCATTGATCCGAAAATGCATGGAGGCTGATAAGACTTGCTGCTTGAGGGATCCCTTCTGAATTAGGAATGTCCTCTGTGGACGCACTCTCATCACCTTCCTCTGCGTCGAAGGTAGTAAGCAATAGAAATTGTGGTTTGCAACGATGACCCCTAGTATAGCGTTCATCGCAATTGAAGCAAATATTCTTTTCTTTGCGGGATTGCATTTTCGGTTAGCTTTTTAATTGGGAGCTTGGTTGTAGGTATTGGAAGGAGCGGTGGGAGTGGTTTGGCAGGAGAGGGTATGTTTTGTGGAGGTGGGGAAATTGGTGGTGGGCGGCCAAAGCGGTTAAAGGGTAAGGGTGATGAGCGGAATTTGTCGTCGTGGAGCTTGGCTAAGGCAATGGCATGAGGGAGATCTGGTGGTTGTAAGGTGGTGACCTCACGTCGGAGATTGGGCTTCAAACCCGATAAGAAACAACTAAGGTAAAAACTCTGTGGGTAATCTGAAATGCGGTTGGCCAATGTTTCGAATTTCGAAAGGTAATCTTGAAGGGTGGTGGTTTGGTGAGCTTACAGAGTGAAGCAATGAGATTATAAGAGGTCTTTTGGAGTGGTACCAAAAACAAATCCATGAGAGTTTGTCCCAAAGCGGACAATATCTTACTAGTGTGAAGACTTATGGTCGTGAAACAATGTTGATCTTGGCACACGTCGTGAGGCTCTTTCATAAAACTCTCTACAGTGCACCACGAGACTCCTTCGCAAAGCTATTTGTATTGTGTTGCAAAACCCTCGCTATACGAGTCTCTTCCTCAACCATTAGCCCTTTGAAATCGCATGCATCTTTGCAAGAAGTATTCTTTGTGTTCAGAATATAGTTTTGTTTACGTATATTATTTTCTTTATTTAGGATAGAAGAAGTGAAATGTAGTAATTAAATCTTTATGCTCCACAAATCACGGGTATATTTGTTAATATGAATATGATTGACATGTTCACGGTTAGATTTTTGAAAGTATATAATTAAACCATTTTGTTTTGGTTTTCTACTATCATTTGATAAAGAAAAGGGATGTGTTAAGGGTACTATTAGTGGAATCCCTACTTTCAGTGGATTTGATAGATTGATTGGTTGCTTAAACGCTTGATGACATAGCATTCTCGTATCCTCGGTAATTCTTATAAAAATATAGGTATATATCTCTAAGATAATAAAAAAAAAATGTAACTTTAGAATGCATTATGAAAATTTATGCTGGAATTACGGATTTCGAAAAAATAAATTTAACTTTTTTTAAAAAAAAGATACACTTTTAACAACTATTGTTTAAAATAACTATTGTTTTTTTAGTATCTTTGTTTTTTGTTTTTTCTCTATTTTAAACGATAGTTCTCATTTATTATCATTATTATATGTTTTGAATACTACTCTCACAATTATCGTCATCTTGTTGGTATTTTTAACGATGACTAAAACAACTATAATTGAAAAATCATTGTCATAAGACTATTTTAACTGTCGTCAAAAGCCTAATATGTAGTAGTGACAAAAGAGTCAGCTTAGCTAAATTTAAGAATATGCTAACTATTTTTTTTTCCATTTTATGATAAGTAAAAATTTGTGTGTTTGTGTTAGATTAATGTTGGCTTACCAATGCTAATTGAAATAAATATTAGGTTTGATTAAAAAGAGAAAGTGGCGCACGCGGGTAATAGTTGGGTAACTTCCACACAAAGTAGAGAGTTTTTGCATTTTTGAAAAGGTGAATTATCAATTTGAACAAAGTAAATAGGATATCGTAAGTAACAAATATTCATTTATAAAGTACCCACTTTTGTAAAAACTCTTTTAAGTGAGTCTTACAAGAAGATAAATTTGCGAACCAATGAGTCTTACGTGAGTTTTCCTTTTTTATCAGCAAAAGACATTTATGAGTGAGTCTTATGTAAGTGAATTGTGTTTATAGGGAAGAAAAATAAAGAAGAAATAATTTCTTAATTAGAAGTGATAGAATTAACCTTGTTTTTACGACAGGGAGATGTTTGGTATATTATTCATGATTCTTGCTTGCTATAAGAGTAGAACAGAACTCATATATATCTCTTTTAACATTGGCTGTGATAGAACCAAGGTCATAGAGGTTGACAAAAGGAATTTGAACGTTTAAAAGCCAGAACTGTCAAATGTTGGATAGGACATACTGTCTCAGTTCTGTGTAGAACCGATACCGTATGTCTTGATAGCACTGTCATGTCAGTGAGTTGCAGAAGTGTAAAGAGATTCTGAGAAACTTTCTGTTTCAATTGGTCATAAAACTGAGGCAGTAGACTTTTTTCAAAAAAGCATCAGGCGAAGAACCTGTTTTACAAAGGGATAGGTGAAATTTTGTAGAGTTTTAGGCATTGGTTCTTTAGATAAACGAGATAATATAGGTTTTAAGTCTCAGTTCCTTTTTTGAACCCAAGCGTATAAGTTCACTAAAATTACAAAAATGCTATGCGTTTTGATAGGTTTGGTTTTTTTTAAATCGAAATGGATATGGCATGTTAAAAACTTGTTTTTTTTAAGTGTCCCATCTTCTATGTTTGAAAGACCCTTTCTGGTGCTATATTCAATTGTTTCATAGACAAGTTTGAGAATCATGAATATTTATTTTCGAACTTGAGAAGTCATATTAAAATAAAATATAATTAGATGTTATAAATATATATTTAGCTATTTAGTTTTGAGATATTATAGATATCATATATAATAAATTATTTTGTTACCACTTCTGTTTAATATGTTTGCTACTACATATAACTTGTGAGTGAGTCTTTTGTAAGTGAATTGTGTTTATCTTAAAAAAGGAAGAAAAACAAAGAAGAAATAACTCCTTAATTAGAAGTGACATGGAGTTAACCTTATTTTTACAATAGGAAAGATGCTTGGTATATTATGCATGGTTCTTGCTGGCTTAATTAGAGAGTTGCACAGAACTCATATATATATGCCATCAACCTTATTCTGTAGATAGATAGTACAACAAGCATAGATAACTAATACAAATGACATCACATAACTTTGTTCTTTTGAAATGCCCAATTTGCTTGAGTTTTGTCTGAAGGAGCCCTAAGAGTTTCAAGAAAAGGTCTTCCTCCATTTTCTATAGATTTTATCTTCAGACGATGCTGTCTTTCTCCATACAAAATGTCAGCAAGCCTTGATAACAACATAAAAACATTCCCCACAAAATTAGAATTAGATATTATACATATATCTGAACCCTCAGCCTAAAGGTAGGTTTTAGGTATCAAAATTGATGTATAAAATTAATAATTGAGTAAATATTTCACCTGTCAAGAGCATCAGCATTTGTTCCTACGCCTTCTTCTACGGAGAAAGTGTTCAAATTGATCTTCTTAACTTTTTCTTCTAAAAGTTCTTTCCCAGTCTCTTCAAGACCGTCCGTGTTTCCTTTAGTAACATCAACCAAGCTGGAGTGAGCAGGATCCAATTCGTATTCCTGTCATTGATTACATGATTAGTAAATTATTCAAAGATAATAAATAATTTATAAGAAAGTGTTGGAATTAAATATTAGAATAATTTAAAAAATAATTCTAATATTTCTGTAAACCTGAATTCGAAGGTAGGTAATGGCAGGTTGTTGGAAGAGTGAACCATGATAGTACTCTGTCATGGAGGTAGTTGTACGATCAATAAAAGTGAGCCCATGCATAAGCCATTCCCAATCGCTCCATGTGGCAGCCATTTCAACATCGAAATCCGCCTGAGTTTCTTTTGTTCCACTTCCCAAAGACAATACAACTATTCTGGAATACTTATTGTATCGTAGTGCTTCACTCACGGTTGCTCTAGTCTGATCAAAAGTATAAGTATCCATGCATCATAATTTACATCTAATTAATTTTAGGATAATGATACATATAGACAATATTTTTTTGACAACATTTGAACATCGTCTACGTGTTATTCTGTGATTGGTTCATGGTAATATTTATAATTATTATTATTAATTGTGAAATAATTTTAGACCAATCACAGAATGACACGTAAATGATCTTCAAATGTTGTCTAAGTATCATTATTCTTAATTTTATTATATTTGTAATAAGTAGCGAAATTAATTTACCGGATTCCCATTTACTAAGCTCTCATCAAGGATACTAAACATACTCAAGTCCGCACCGCTAATCAAATTGAACTCAACACCATCATTCTCAAAATAGTAGGGTGGTAGAAGAGTGGCTGCTGCTGAAGCCGATATGCTTATATCCGACATCAAGGCATTGAAGTAGGGATACCTCCCAAGCTACATCACCAAAATTTTTATGTTAATTAATTTTTTCAGTACAGATAAATATAATAGCATAATAATACTTATACAATATTTTTTTTACAATATTTAAACATACATATAAGCTGCTAACCTTGTAGTTTGAGAATATAACTGGTTTTTGTGTCTTGATATCGAAAGTTGGGATGACAACATTGGTCAATGTTTGAATAAGTCGTGTATCCTTAAACAGTTCACGACTTATGTTATGTAAAAACTCTCCATCGAATATGGGACCGTTTCCAGGTCTGCATGTTGGTCGTTTGCAAACACAAAAGAAAGCATATGTTATTATATGTTGCTGTCAATTGTTAATATTGATGATGTTGTGAGAATATTAATTGATGTTATTATTATACCTAGATAAATTGAATACACGAGGGCCATTTTCTTTGTAGAAGTCTACAATTTGTGCAGGAGTAAAGGCAGGACGAGTAGCATCATCAAGGCTTGGGGTGGCTAACAGAGCTGTTATGAGTCCACCAGTGCCAGTCCCTCCTATCACATCAAAGTAATTTGCTAAATCTGCCTTTGGATCCTTAGCCTGCATTCAACTTAACATCATAAACATTCATTCATTCATTCATACATACAGTTTCAGTACATGCATATATAGTATTAACAGTAAGAATGAACCTTAAGAGCCTTATCTAGGTAATCAAGAACTGTTGCGGGAATAATCCCTCTGATACCACCACCATCAATACTCAGAACAGTTAATACGTTTCCACTGTCAGATGGAGTCAGTTTTTGGATACTGAATCCACCGATCAGTTGCCCAACAAACAGCAAAACAAAGAAAACCAAATGAGCCATGAATTGCTTCACAAGGTACTATAGAAGTAGTTGAGAGAACTGTGTGATTTGTGCTGAAATGTAAAGCCTATTTATAGAGTTTTTTTGCAGGATATATGCATCTAGCATAGCATTATTTAACATGTACCATGATTAAACAAATGTTAGCCACAGCTTATTTTATGCATGATAATGGTGCTTCTCATTGCTTACATAAGAAGTGGCAGAGTTTTAAATGGTTCCAAAAGGGAAGGATAATATAATAAAATCCACTTCGTCATATTACGTATATTTTAATGAAGAATGCGTAAAACGTTTTCTCTCCATTATAAAACACAAACTGTTCTATCAGAATTACCTAATATGTTGAATTTCTATTCCAAGGGAAGGTTCAGCTAATCATGTTGGAAAATGTTTTAATTGCCATAGATTAACTATTTTCAAAATATAATATTATTATACAAAAGATCTAACACCAATGCAAAATTTTTCAAGGTTTTTTATCCAAGCAATCTTCCTATCCTGATCCCATAAAAAATTCCTTTGTACTCTCATCTATTCCTCTAGCACACAATGTGGTATTGTAAAAATTGATATGTATAATAGCGATGACATTTTTGATACATAGATTTTATCAAAGTCACTTGCAAAAGATATATGTTTTCCTTTCCATTTCCCTAAACTTTTTCCTAGTTTTGATATCATGTATTTCGAAAACTCCTTTTTTCTATGACTTCTTTATATTGGTATCCCTAGGCGTGTTAATGGAACAAACATTAATTCACACCGCAAATCTCTCTATGATCTTATCCCTAGGGGTGAACAAACTTAAATAAAATGTACTAAATTATCAATTAATTAAACTATTTACGATAAAAAATGATTCATACTAATTTATAGTTCAGTTTTAGAAGACCGACCTTCTAAATTTACATTCTAAATTTACAGTTCAATTAACTATTCATTAATTTAAAACTAATTTCTTTTATACTTTTTATTTATTTGAAAGTGTCTCAAAGATGTAATTCAGACTATTGTTGACACAACCTAATTTATGTTGAAGTTAACTCGGTCGAAACTGACTCACCGAATTCGATCAATTTTTGATAATGATTAATTTAGTTGAATTTTGGTTAGGATTTATTTGATCGAGTTTTGTCGTGTTTGACTAGGTCGAATTTTGCCAATTTTTGAATGTGGTCGACTAGGTCAAATTTTATGAATTTTTCAATCAGAATTAACCTAACTGAATTCGATTAATTTTAAGTCGATGGTATCTCGAGCATCTATGGTTGTCCTAGCCAAACTCCGCTAATTTTCAACCAAGGCCTACTTAATTGAACTCGGCCAAGTTTCAACCATGACCGTGTTGATCGAATTATTTGGCCAATTCAAAGCAACTGAGAATACTTTTTACAACCAAGATATTTTGGGTATTAATCTTAAATACAAACAATGTATTTATCTCCCTCCCACTGTAATCCTTTATAGTAAATCCTTACCCTGAGCTTTGCCTGACTACTCCTAAAGCTTGTCCTTATATATTATTCTCTGTACTAACTATTAGGAAGTCAATATTATCAAGCCTAATACTCAGATCTTGCCCTTCACGGACCTTTTTGTCAAAAAATGTTCCTGATTTCTAGCTTTACCTAAATTTGTTCCTCGCTCCAATCATCCCCATTTTTCACTCCCTTTATCATAAGCAAGTGATTTAAAAGAAAAGGTGTACTTTGTCAAACTCAGACAAAAAACGTGAATAGAAGAGGATGTGGTAATTTCTTGTTTTGCAGGCAAAGGTTGACTAAACTCCACGTACTCCTCGTTAGTAATGTTTTGTCAAATAAAATAAAATTATGGTTTGACAAAACCTCAGTAGTTATGGGTTAACTTTCAAGATCACAATGTTTTGTAATCCCTTATGTTTTAAAAGTATTTCATTATAAGCATCCGGATATGGTGGTTTTCACCATGAAACATGAAAGGAATTGCTGGAAGACGTAATTACACCACAATCACTCAAAAAACAAATCACACAATATATGGTTATTTATTAAAATCATTAAATTAAAAAAACATGAACTTTTGTCTCTCCTTCATTATTATTCTAAACTATAAACAGAACATAAATGTTTAAAACAGTTTGTATTTTATAACGGAGAGAAAACATTTTACGCATTCTTCATTAAAATATTTGTAATATGATGGAGTGGATTTATTGTGTTATCCCTTTTAGAACCATTTCAAACTCTGCAGCTTATGTAAGCAATGAGAAGCACCATTATCATGCATAAAATAAGCTGTGGCCAACATTTGTTTAATCATGGTACATGCATGTATCCTGCAAATAAATTCTATAAATAGGCTTTACATTTCAGCTCAAATCACACAATTCTCTGAACTACTTCTATAGTACATTGTGAAGCAATTAATGGCTCATTTGGTTTTCTTTGTTTTGATGTTTGCTGGGCAACTAATTGGTGCATTCAGTACCCAAAGGCTGCCACAATCAAACAATGGAAACATGATAACTGTTCTGAGCATTGATGGTGGTGCTATCAAGGGGATTCTTCCAGCAACAGTTCTTGATTACTTAGACAAGGCTCTTAAGGTTCATTCTTATTCTTAACACTATGCATGTATATTGAAATGGCATGAACATAATGTTTAGGAGGTTAACTTGAATTTTGTTGAGTTGCAGGCTAGGAATCCAAATGCAGATTTAGCACATTATTTTGATGTAATAGGAGGAACTAGCACTGGTGGACTCATAACAGCTATGTTAGCCGCCCCAAGTCCTCATGATCCGAGTCGTGCTGCCTTTACTCCTGCACAAATTGTAGACTTCTACAAACAAAATGGCCCTCATATATTCAATGAATCTAGGTATAATAATAACGTTAATATTCTCAGAACATCATCAATATTAACAATTGACAGCAACAAATAATAACGTGATTTCGTTTGTGTTTCTGATGATGAAACAACCAACATGCAGACCTGGAAACGGTTCCCTATTCGATGGAGAGTTTTTACATAACATAACTCGTGAACTGTTGAAGGATACACGACTTAATCAAACATTGACCAATGTTGTCATCCCAACTTTCGACATCAAGACACAAAAGCCTGTTATATTCTCAAACTATAAGGTTAGCAGCATATGCATGTATTAATTTCTTGATACAATAAAATCGAAACAGGAATTAATATAATGTTTGGGTGATGCAGCTTGAGAATGCTCCGTACTTAAATGCGTTGTTGTCGGATATAGCCATATCGACTTCAGCTGCACCGACTCAGCTACCACCTTACTATTTTGTGAACGATGGTGTTGAGTTCAATATGGTTGATGGTGGTTTTGCAGCTGGGAATCCGGTAAATTAATTTAGATATTGATTACATAAAATCAGATGTGAGTTGTGATGCATGCTTAGATATATCAAGTTTAACAAAATGAAGTTTGATTTGATCAGACACAAGCAACAATAAGTGAAGTGCTACAACACAATGAATATCCGAAAATCTTGGTGTTGTCTTTGGGAACTGGAACAGAAAAAATTAACGAGACCTTTGATGCTCAGACCGCTGCCAATTGGCCATTCTTTGATTGGTTAGGTCCTGGGATTGGTTTCCTTGGTCGTGCTTCTGCAGCCATGACTGAATACTACCTTCAATCACTCTTCGCAGGCTCCCAACCTGGCGATATATACCTTCGAATTGAGGTATATATATATATATATATATATATATTTATTTATTTTTATTTCTCGAGAGTTATTTATAGCATTGGATTACATATTGATGTATCATGTCATCGATGACAGGAATACGACTTGAATCCTGATTTCTCCAATTCAGTTAATGTTACACAAGAAAACATGAAAGGCCTTGAAGAAACCGGAAAACAATTGTTACAAGAAAATGTTGTAAAGTTGAATTTGGATACTTTTGATCTAGAAAAACTTGAGCTGAAAAATGCTGAGGCTCTTGACAGGTGAAAAAAAAAAGAATTAATTACCTTTCAATTTACTCAACTATTAAATTTTGCTAGTTTTGAGGGGAATGCTTTTATGTATTTTTATGAAGGATTGCTGATATTTTGCTTGGGGAGAGACAACGTCGTTTGAAACAGAAATCTATGGAAAAGAGAGGAAGACCACTTCTTGAATCTCTTAGGGTTTTTTCTGACAAAACTCAAGCAACTTCGGCACTCTTAAGGAAACTTTTTATGTAATGTCAACTGTTTGACCTTGGATTAACTCTCTCTTCTGTCCTTTATTCACGCTCGTTGTACTATCTAGAATAAGCAAGGCATTGAGTTATATGTAACTCGTGTGGCTGCCAAGCATCTCTGTTTAAGAAAAGGTTCACACTCCATGAGAGTTCTATGCAGCTCTCATTGAAAGAATTGTGAATGTAATAAGTGTCAATGTATTAATGTTATGCTCTACGTATGTGAGTTTTTATGTTTCTTTTTCCTTTGTGATTTAAGATGAAAACATTAGGTTAACACAGCTACCATCGTGTGAAATTCGTTTTTGACATCAATATATTGTATCAGTTCTAAAGGAACCATTGTAAAATAAAAAATGGGACAAATTAAAATTTTTAAGACATTACATAGGTTTCATAAATTGTATATATTAAATTGGTCGGATGGAAATTACAGAGCAAGTATTGATGACTATATAAGAAATTCTAAATCCAAGATGTTTCTTATCGTTAGTCTAAGACACTGTGAGCTATTTATTATACTCTTGTAGTAGCATGTTGTTAGGTGTAGTTAAATTCTTACTCTAGAAAGTATAAGTCTACTTGGGATCAAAATGTTTGAGAGATTTTTTTATTTGTTGTGCAAATTTTTACATAATGTTATTCTTTTGGTTGTCTTTAGTCGATGATCATAGATTTTCTTCGGATTTGGAGCTCCTACTTATATTATTGTGTTTTTTGTGTTGATTTTATTTCTTTGTTAGTAGGTTGATTCTTGTGGGATAAAGACGATGTTTTTCTCAAAAATTGGTATCATAGTTTTTTATTTGGTACAATTTCTTTTAGTATATGGTTGCATTTTAATTTGATATTCCACATCAAAAAAGTTAATTTTCTTGTTGTTAGATAATCATATTTGTTTGGTAAAGTTGCAATGAAAAATTTAAAGGAAGGATGACTGACATGGCCGTATAGGCACACTAATACATTTGTTAGCATTGATGTAGAGTGTATGATAATTTTACATAGACATTGGATTGATGTAGAGTGTATGATAATTTTACATAGACATTGGCTAATACTAATGCAAGGTGTGTTGTGATTATACACGGAAATTGATTAACTTTGATACAAGATGTATGATGTTTATGTATGGACATTAGTTAATATTGATGTAGAGTTTGTGATGTTTATATATAGACATTGGTTAGTTTTGATACAAGGTTTATCATGTTTATACACTCTCGTTGACTAATATTGATATAAGGTTTGTTCTTATTATACAGTTATTCGTGCCACATACACTGAAATTGTAATGTCTAACTAAATAGTAATGATAATATATTTATAATGTTTATCAATATTGTTTTTCTTCATTCAGATTCCTTTAGTTTTTTTGTTAGTGTGTTTTCATTCATTCCTAGAAATTCGGCTTTAAAAAGTTGTCACTATGCTAACTTTTGTCCTTTTATTGTGAAACAGGGTGGTCATAGAATAGGCAGTTCTTCCTACTCTTAAGTGTCATATCAAGTATTTCATCTAATATTGTGGATCTTAAAATATGGTTTTAGTTGTTCATTTTGTTTATGTTTATATTATATGTAGTTAGAATGAAATTATGATGTTCCATGTTTTGTGGTCTTCTATATATTAGCAAAATTGATTGCGGATATGTATAAGTGCATTCATACACTTGCAAATTACACTTATATCATTGATTGTTTTACTTTAATATTTTTCTTTTATCATGTTAGCAAGTTGGTGATATAAATGAGTGTGAGTCTCCTTTGAATACAAGAGGATCATCTCATCCTAGCAACATTTAAAGAGTTTATGATTTTTTTAGGAGGAATTATCTATTATGGATTTTAAGTAATTATGGATAAAATTGTAATTACATTTCAGTTGAACTTACTTTTATGTTACTTTGGTGACATTGAGAATGTAATGTTTTAATATATATTTGAACATTTTGTCATGTTTTTTTATTTGTATCTTGCTAGAAATAAATATTATTGACAATAAATATTATTGTCAAACCCTTAGTCACGTCTCATTCCTCTCAATCATTTTTCTTTCATCTCTCTCACTCCAACCTTTTATCTGTCGTCATTACTATAGTCCCAATTTAAAAAAATCAGAAACACTGGCTGTTAAGCAATTTCTTACAAACAAAAATTATTTTATAATGAGTTTTCATTTTATAATTTTTGTCTTATCTAATTTTATCTAATTTTCACAAGCATAATGACATATGAAAGAATTGGTAATTCGAGTGGAAAAAATAAGAAACACTCGCTATTAAACAATTTCTTACAAAAAATGATTTTATAATGAGTTTTCATTTTATAATTTTTGTCTTGTCTAATTTTCACAAGCATAATGACATCAGAAGGAATTGGTAATTGGCGCGAAGGTTTTTTAAGAGATGATGATTCAACATATGCAGATGATGAAATTGAAGAGATTTTGAATGAAACTTTGTCTGAAGGCAAATAAGCCAATGACTCAACTTTTTACAAAGGTAAATTGTTTAACGACGAGTATTTCTAATTTTTTTTAAGTTGGATCTACCATAAGATGATAGAGAAAATGTTGGAGTGAGAGAGATGAAAGAGAATGGGTTGAGAGCAATGAGAGAGGTGAGTAAGGGTTTGGAGTTTCTTTTTTTTTAGTTTTGAGAATGAAAATTATTTAAATATCTTT
Source organism: Vigna reflexopilosa (assembly GCA_027742785.1). Lineage (NCBI taxonomy): Eukaryota > Viridiplantae > Streptophyta > Magnoliopsida > Fabales > Fabaceae > Vigna > Vigna reflexopilosa. The sequence continues at coordinate 950,385 of CM050929.1, read as the reverse complement.
GACTTTAAAACTTAGAATCCATAATATATGAGGATATTTTTGTCTACTATAATCCGGTACACATTACTAAAATGTACCAACTGAAAAACAGGCATACGCGTGTTAACAAACCCATATATATATATATATATATATATAATAAGTTACAGAAGAATTTGGTTATCCCAATCTATATAAAAAAATTTTGAAAAACAAAATAAAAAACCCTATCAATACAGAATATCTGAAATCAAGCAATACAGAAAATTTAGAATTGGGCAAAAGCACATTTTCCAGAAAAAAAAAAAATAGTACATCAAAAGATATTAAAATTGATGTGTCTTTATATATATATATAGAATCACGAGTTGTCAAACATAAAATTATTTGTAGGATATTCCTCAATGCTAACTATTCATAGAACGAGAAGTATATAAAGGACTAAGCATCTACTTCTAGAAAAACATTGAAGACTTTCCTTAAAATTATGCACCAGTCACTTATTGTTTCTCTTTTCTAATAAGTGATCCAAATTTCACCTTTGTTTATAGCTTGTCGACATATCCGCTACTTAAAATTCAGAGATTATTGAAAAACAAAAGAAATATAAAATATTTCTAAATAAAATCTTTTTAATGCGGATGTAACATCTCATTTTAATAATATATAATTATTATACGAGAAACCAACAACTTAGATTCTTCATTTGATTGCACTCAATACTTATCCAAATGATCAAATTGGTATTTTTTGTATTATGATTGATAAGAAAACATGTTTAAATCTCATATTAAATACCATTGTGCCCAATAAGCTAGAAATTCGGTCAACCATATCAAACTAAAAACAACCAAAAACCCAAATAACAACTCAACATACCAAATGACCAAATATCGGCAATTTAAAAAGTTAATCAAGTCCTAAATAACACAAACATCGACTCCTAACATCAAGCTTCTTCAATAAACACTCCCCATTGAATTTCACCTATCAAACCACTAATTGTAGACGAATTCCACCCATTACTCTAACCTATTATCAAATCACAATTCAACAACAATTTCAATTAATATTAACATAAGTTTCATGAATCCAAATAGTCAAAATAAGTATCATTTAACAAATAATCACATTATGACCTACACATACCAGACAACAAGATTTCAAACTAAATTCAAGAAATCACACCATTACACAATAGAATTTAAGCAAGCTTATTTACCCAAATTCAACAACTCGATCAATCTAATCCAACTTAAAAATACCAATTCAGATTATCAAAGTACTAAAATTGTAGAAACAAGGTATTTAGCTTTCTTTATCTGTCAAACGACCGAACGAATTTATAGAATCTCAAACAGATCCCACAGATCAAAGAACTTCATTTGCAACTATAAACCACAAAATCATGATCAGAATACATCGTTAGAACCACTAATCAACATATAACCTAATGGAAGACTCATATAACATATGCAATGGAAAATTATTCACATGCATTGGAAAAACTAGAAAAGTAAAGAAAAAAGCAAAAACTTACTCTTTTGCAAGAACTGATCGAACATACTTGAAAATCTCGTTGTGAGGATCATTCAAACGATATTCGATTTTCAAATAGATGAACAGATATTTAGACTAACTTAGAGAGGCAAAGAGGTTTTAGAGAACATGTTTTAGAGAGATAATATATTTTTAGATAATGAAACTCAATAACTGAAATTATATTTATACTTTCAACTTTTAATATTAAATTAAATGAGTGTCATTATTTAAAATATACTATTATTTTCTAATACATTATTTTTTAGTTTTTACACGTAACGTTGAATATTTATTACATGATTGAGTATTATTACAAGTTTAGTTAACATATATATGATAATTAAATTTAGTCAAATTATTTCTTAAATTAAAACTCTTGTTTAACCCGTGCCAGATTATTGTTTAAAACTTTTTAATAATTTCTTCTCGACATTAAAAATTAAACCTACTATTATACACATCTATCAAATCTTCGATAACAAACACTCACAAATTTTAATTTTAGCATGTAGGACCACTCTAGTACTAGAGTAGGGCTTTTGGCATGCTTATCATTGTGTTTTCTGTATGTAGGACAATTATATGAATTTCTGTCATAGTCTACACAATTTGTCTTATCTAATCCCTCACAATTTCTAAATTTTCGCTTTTATAGCATTATCATATGCCTATGCGTGTTTCTTTTCCTTCATCCACCTACCTTCTCATAAAAAATTTCATCTCACAAAAAACAGTTTATTTTCGTAGCTTATAAAGTTAAAAAATAATATATATATATATATATATATATATATATATAGATAGATAGATATATATAATATTGTTGAAGGTAGACAACCCTAATAACTTATTCCTTTATTTGCATATTAGCTACTATCTACACATGTTATGAAAGAATCTCGCAAGCTTGCTGCTACTAATTTTAAACATACACAGTAAAGAAAATCTTGGGGAGGTGACTGTACACCCTTGTTAAGAGCTTGAACATTTGTCTCCTCTAGTTCAAATGGCTCAAATGTATTTACGTTGAGAACTCCTATAAAAGCTGAGAAAATCACGAATAATATTTTTTGAGGTGTGTATTTTTATTGTTTTTAAAGATTTATTCGCAGTGTATTGTATAAATCGTCCAAGATACAATAAGAATTTTTTGAAAATATTTGAGGATCTCAAAACTAGCAAGAAATTTCAAAAAAGTTTTATACCTAAGATATAAGAGTTAAAATAACAAAAGAGAGGAAGAGAACAAAGAAGAATTTATGTTTAAGATGGAAGAGAAGACTTAATTTTTTGTATTTATTTTGAAATAAAGTAAGAACTCTATTTATAGAATTAGGGAAGAAAAAAAAAGTTGCAAACAAAACTGACTGTTTGCATCATAACGATGGCCAAAATGAACTTGTAAAGTTAATGTCGAAAAAGATGAACGTTGCACAATGTTCCTTAGCAATAATTATTTAATGTTCTTTTGCAATAACTCTTATATTGTACAAAAATCCTCCACATATTGAAAAAAAATTGGAAAGAAAAAAAATTTGTCCTAATAGTTAAACAAGTATTAAAAGAGAGATAAAAGAAACTTTTACCCCGGGTCTCATAAGATGTAATGCATCAGAGCTGGTATAACAAGTTATATGAATCATTCTTAGATCGAGAAACGTAACACATAGTGTAGTTGGTATAGCAAACAATAAGAACAAAGACACTTGGCGTGTGTTAGAAGTTTATCAATCACAATACACTTCCACAATCTTTATTATTATCGTTGTGTTGCATTTATCAGGCCATGCGTGTGTCCGATATTCATGAGTGCTTTAGTGATTCTGCTAGGATCTCATGCAAGCGGCCCTACTCGACACTCATATAGGTTTCGCGATTGTGTGAGGATCTCTATGGCGGCACGAACTGGTTTTCGCGACTCTAGTGGGAAAAGGCAAGTTTGACAATGGTTTCTTGGTTTTCTGGGTTTCTGCAATTCTAGTTGTGAGAGTGATGAAATGGTAGTTGAACGATGTTAATGGTGGCTAGTGCAAGGTGGAAATGGTGGCGCAAAAGGGTTGAGGAAGGAGGATGGTAGCAAGTGAAATTCCTAATTTTCAGAAACAATTCAGTTCAATTAACTTTTCACAAATTTTTAATTTTAAAAAATAAAAAATCCACGTGAGACTCAACTAAAATTATCCAATAATTTGCGACGTCAATCAGCATGCCACGTCAACATAATTATAACGTTGTTAGCCCAATTTAACGACAGGGATCTAATTGGAGCAATTTTTCAAAAATGAGGATCCAATTGTGAAAAAAAATAAGTAGGGGGTCAATTTGAGATTCTGACCCAAAAAAAGGACATGTCGAATCATTAAACCTTAAATTAACCCTAATAGAGGGCACAAGCAGAACATCACTCAAGGCTAGAGTCTTCTCATATGTGAGCTTAAGAAGAACCTTTCCTTTTCCTAGGACAGGAGTTGTCCTGGAATCAGCGACATACACATGTTCCTTCTCCATGTCTTACACTAATGTAAGATATAAAGAGACTTCTGTTTGCACAGTAGCCCCAGAGTCTACCACCCACTTACTCACATTAGTCACTATATTTACTTAAGAAACGACTGCAACAAAATGTCATCTCCTTCAGCTATATTTTTCCTAGGAGGAGTGTCGTTTCTTACTCTATGTCTGCACTGTGGTGCATGATGGCCCGACTTTCCACATAAGAAACAATTTCCTTTCTTCTTAAAGGTGGTTCTAGACTCATTGGGGGCGAGATTTAAGAAAATTATTTTTTCTTTTTGTCATCAGGTTTGTGTTCATACCTTTTGGGAGCAGGTTTTACTTCTACCATATTTGTTTTTGCAGATAAAGCTTTGGCCCCTACAATATCAGACTCCTTCATGTTGGTATCTTCAATAATTGTGTGTGTAATGAGTTCTGGTAGAGACATCTGTTTATGTCTGTGTTTCAACTGTTGTTTGTAATCTATCTAAGATGATGACAATTTATCGATAAGAAATTCTGAAACAAATTCATCCGGTAGAAGAATATTCTATGCTTTGATATCTTCGAGCAACTTTTGGTATTCATTGATTTGAGTTTTTATGTTCTTGTCTTCAATCATCTCCCGACGATAGTAGTTTCCTATGAGGAATCTTTGTTTGACGACATCTTCGGCAATGTATTTGAGAATCCAAAAAGTCCCAAATGTCTTTTGCTTCCTTGTAGGAACAATACACATCGAACAATTCATTAGAAAGTACACTAAGCAGAGTGTGTCAGCATACCTTGTTCGCGATTTCCAATCTTCAACTAGTTTTGAGTTTGAAGGAATATGGCAGTCGGGCTTCGGAGATGAAATAGCAACAACAAATCCATGCATGTCTAAAAGGGTGGACACACGTTCTTGCCAATGCCAAAAGTTTTGTCCATAGAAAACTTCGACTTTTGACACCTTCGAAAGTGGTTTCGCGAAGACCATCTGAGTTCCGGAAACATTGGTTTAGCTCTCCGGAATCATGTTGTTGATGTCAACCATAAGTCCTTAAGATTGTTGTATAAAATATGACAAAATCATGAACAATATTTCTTGAGGCGTGTACACAAATAGGTTGTTTGGGCATTGCCAACAAAATAAAGTTGTTGGGCAACGACTTTGCAAACTCCAGAATGGTCAAGAAAATCCTTTTGACAATGCCCGAGAGGTACGAAGCGTCTCTTACCTCATTAGAGAACACAAAATATCTATCCAAGATTAGTTTGGAAAAGGTGTTACACACTTTACATGCCTACAAACCACAAAGGATAATGAGAGAAGATCATATGGTTGAAGGTGCAGTCCATATTAAGCATCATGATGTCAGAACCAGTAACAAGAAAATTTTCAAAAGGTTCCAACCAGTAAGTGCAAATGGTATATACAATAAAAAACAAGGTAAGGGTAAAAATAAAAATTATCCACCTTGTCAACATTGTGAAAAAAATGGGTCATTCATCATTTCCCTACTAGAAAAGACCTGATGCAAAGTGCAGTAAGTGCAATCGAATCGGTCATGAAGTTGTAATTTGAAAGAAAATGTCCAATAAGTTGAACCTGATACAATAAATGCGCAAGAAAAAAAGACCAACTCTTTGTTGCTACCTGTTTTTCCAGCAGCAATTCATATGAATCCTTGTTGATTGATAACGATTGCACCAACCACATGACCTATGAGAAAGAATAGTTCATGTCTTTGGACAAGACTAAAGTCAAATGGGTTAGAACTGGAAATAGTGAACAAATTCCAATAAGAGGCAGGGGATCAATAGCAATAACAACTCACACAGGTATAAAAAACCTCTATGATTTCTTATATTTACCTAAAATTAACCAAAACTTGCTTAGCGTCAAAAATTCTCTCAAGAAAGGGTTCAAAGTTATCTTTGAAGATAAAGGCTGCACAATTAAAGATCCAACAAGCCTTGAAATGTTTAAAGTCAAGATGAGGAGCAAAAGTTTCCTATTTAATTCAATGAATGGGAACAAGTTACATTTTTAGTAACAACAAGCTCAGTCAACCTTTGGCACAAAAGTCTGGGTCATCTCCATCATTTGGGAATGAACTACATGCTAAAAAATCAATTAGTTTGTGGAGTTCCTTCCTTGACAAAGAAGACAATTGAATGTAAAGCTTGTAGATTCGGGAAGCAAACAAGGAAACCATTTCCTAAAATTAGTTAGAGTGCTAGTCAAAAATTGCAGCTAGTTCACACTGATGTTGCTGGACCACAAAGAACTGCATCAGTAAAAGGAAGTCTTTATCATATTATTTTTATTGATGACTTAACAAGAATATGCTGGATTTTCTTTCTTAAATACAAATGAGAAGTATAGTTGTAGTATTCTGGAAATTCAAAGCACATGTTGAAAATCAAAGCAATTGTTGTTTTTAGATCCCAAGGTCGGATATATAATGGAAAAGAGTATATAGCACATCAATTTCAACAATTTTTATGATGAAACTGGAATTGAGCATCAATTAACGGGTCTTTACACTCCTCAATGGAATGAGTGAAAGGAACAAATTATTGTCAATTTTTATACAGATTATTGTTAGAATAGGTATAAAATGTGTAATTACTTATGCCGGTTGGAGCTTCATGAGGTATGAAAATGATACCTTTTATACTAGTTATTTTCATAACAAGTATAAAAAGTTTCATTTTTTATACCTATTGTTCATCTAAGATATTTAAAACGAGACTTTTTATATCTAGATTCTAAGACTTTTTATACTTGTTTTGAAAATTATCAGTATAAAGTGATACTTTTTATAATTGTTCTAAAACCGGTATAAAGTAAGGTTTTTTTTTTTATTCATGATCTATAACCGATATAAAAAGTCGAATACTTTCTATAATCCCTACTTTTATACTTCTTCGAAAAACGGTAACAAGCTTTTTTAAACCGGTATAAAAAGCTTTGTGGGATAGTGTTCTCTGTATCATGGGAAACTCCTCTATTGCAAGTAACAATTTCTCCTCAATAGGAGCTTCTTCAAAATTGGCTTGTTTACAAACAACTATATTGTACTTTTTTTTTATAGATATAAGAGAGTAACCTTGTTCCTCGAAAAGTGGATCATCTATAGTGTCTTCATTTTCCAATTCAGTGTTCTAACTTTTCTTTGTATCACTCCATCATCAGTTTTCATCTTCCATGAAATGCACATGTCTACTTATCAGAATTTTTCTAGTTTAAAACCGAAAAATCATATAAGTTTTAGAAATTATGTTGTAGCCAATAAATATTTCTGCTTTAGTCCTTTTATCAAGCTTATCACACTTAACCTATGTATAAGTGAGTAGCACAAAAACCAAATAATACCAAATTTTTTTTAAAAAATCTTAAAAAGGTTTAAAACCAAGCCAGGCTTGAAAATATCATATCAGGAATCCATCACTGAACAAAATAGGAAGAAAACAAAACCAAACACAACTGATGAAAAAAACATAACTAAAAGTATGCTAACACGGTTAAAGTGTTAAAATACATGATCAATCTATAGCTTTTATAAAGCTGCTTTTTTGTTGTACCTAATTTAGAGATCAACTCTTTTTAATTATTGAATTTGCTGACTTGGAGATGACATGCGATAATACTACATAAGGGAAAAAGTGTTGCAACAACATTGCAGCAATTTTTAATAACTAAATCGTCTTATTGTTGTAACTAAAATTAAGGGAGAACAGACAGTATCAGCTTGTAAGGATCTAACCTCTCTGAAACCCCAAATAAAGGGTTGTTTGGTTCTAATGGTGAATCACAAGAATAATTTTTTGCTGAATCACTTTCTCCTTCGTCAGAAATGGGAGACAGAAACACCCATAAGATATGAATCTAATCATATAAGGAATTGACACCATTCTCTACTTAAAATTTTAAGGTAACAAATTAATGGTCTTTCATTTTTATATACTGACACGCTTGAATTCTCAACATTATCCCACTATCCCACTAGGCAAGAATAGAGTGGCAAAACTAATATACAACATTGAGTTTCCATCATTATTTTTTCTGCTAAATATATTGTAAATTTGTGTGTATATTTGACATAAGTAAACTGGCAATCAAGTGCAGACAGTGTACATAAGAGCCATTGAGCCCACCAACAGAGCTTACCGCTACAAGGCTACTTTCATGACAGACAGTATCAGCTAACAATGATGTAGCATTAGTTCTCTATCACACAGAGTTCACATAAACAAGAAGAAAAGCTTTCCGAGCTTCAGACTACAAAATCGTGTTTTAAGGTATCAGCAGAATGAATGATTTTAAGGTAACAAGAAGAAACAGTAATACTGACAAGTGAAGAAAAATAACCTGCAGTGGATAGACACAAGTAGCTCCAACGGTCCCAGAAATTCTCCCACATCCTAGTTGTACTAGAGTAACATGTTCTATGAAGGAGAATTAATAGTAAAAGGTTTATATCTTGGACATATCTTTTCTGCTTTGGGCCAAATCCTCACGGATTTGTTTTTGGTACCACTCCAAAAGGTCTTTTACCATTTAGAGGTATCTATGTGTATATAAACCCTTGACCAATCCTTTTTTTACTCAATGTGGGACTTTGTTTGCACTTCAAACATATACAACAATTTTGCTGAGTTATTATTCACATACATATATGTTGATATTGCAGACAACTCTAATTAAACCTACACAGAAAACATTGGTATCAGCATGGAATTTATGGTTGCCTTGATGTCCTCTTACATAAGCTTAGAAAGAAAAATGACTATGAGAGCATTTTGAGCTAAATTAATCCTCACAGATCCAACCAAAGGAATGGAAGGAAGACTAAAAGAGACGTATGAATCAAGAGGAGCATGGAGGACATTTAATATAATAATTGTTAGTATTTTCAATTGAAACAGTTGTTTTCGATTTTGTTAGATTTTTTATTCAATTTTACAATATTTCTTAAATATTATACATTTTTTCTTATATTTACGTTATAATTGTCAATTAATATACTTTATCTTAAATTATTAATGAAACTAATTTTAATTTATATATAATTTATAATTTTATATGTTTTATTTATTTTTTATTATAAAAATATTTTTTTATTAAATTATAAAATTAAGAATGTAGATGGATAATTATAAATTATGAATATATATAAATAATTATAAATAAAGGTGGTTTCAAATTTTCACAAAAAAAAGGTTAAATTCTAAAAAAAAAGAATTCTACCCTATAAATCTAATGCCAAGAATCACGTTAAACCTTTGCAGATTATGTGTGACGACTTTAACTATGAAGTGTTTAAAAATCCTACAAATTAATTTACAAAAAGTAAAAATTCTCACAAATTAAGAAAAAAAAAACTCCATAAAATATCAATTTTTTATAGTGAGTTTTGAAAATAAAGTTTGATTTTTTTATAGTGAGTTTTGAAAATACTATTATAATTTTATCTTTCAGATAACTCGATTAATATATTTTATATTTTAAATTTTTTATTTGTTGAATATTAATTATAAAATATCTCATTTAATAATTTTTTACAATTAAAAGAAAATGTTAAAATGAGATGTTACATTATCAATTATATATATTTTAGTTTTTCATATTAGTGTCTTCTTGACCAATACCAATTCAAATAAATATAAAAGTTACAAATAAATAGAATTAGTCAATACTAAACTTATTTATTTCTAATATTTATTTTAATTAATCTTCACTTCTAAAAGAAATATTAATTTAATAAAAAAAATAGATTTATATTCTTAAAGAAAAAAACAAAAGTTAATTTTTTTTTCATCTTACAAAAGTCGGCTAAGCCGAACTAGCTTGACAATTTAACTGACACTACTATTTTTGGGAAGCTAAATCTATATATTGGATAAAAAAATCTTATAGGATATTAAGTCATACTTTTGAATTATTTAGCACCATTTCCCAAATATAAGCATAAGTGCTTCTTGCGATTTCGATTTGTTTATTTATAATATAATTGGGTTATTTAAGTTCAAATTAAAATATACCTATGTAACTCCTCTAATGCAACCACCTAACAGTGAACAAAAATTCATGTTTTAGGATTTAGCCTCACTGAATAAATTTATGTTTATTTTAATTTTTAAACATGTTTATTTTTTACAAATTCATAATTTAGTCATTTAAAACACAAATTTTTTATATTATTAAATTTTATATAATTTTTAATTTAAGAAAAAAAATGTAAGATTATTTTTCATATAAAAAATTCAATTTCAGGATATTATAAATTTGATTATTTTCTTAATTATTTGTTGATCACTGTTCTTAATTTTTCCGTACAATATTTATAATCGAAAGTATTTGTAACCATAATTTGATTATTTTTCTTAATTGTTTATTGATCAGTGTTATTATTTTTTTAAAGAGGGTCTAAGTTATTGTTATTTTTTCTAATATGAAATTTCTTTTTCCTAAAAATATACCCATTAAAAATATTATTTAATTAGATATTTAATTAAATATTATTTTAAATATATAATTTAATATTAATCATCAACTTTTAACTTATTAAAAATAAATCATAATTCAATTTTAATGTGAAAATTATTTACAAGTAGATTTTAGTTGATATAATCATAAAATTTTTGAATAAATTCAAACTCGAAAGTTTAAATAAAATTTTATTTTGATTAGCGACGTCTTAAAGTAATAAATTTAAACAACGTTGCTATTTATTATTATTATTATTATAAAAAATTAATAATAGTTTTTTGAATTATAAATAACTTAGAGCACTTATTAATAATCCTGTAAGTGGAAATATATGAAACATAATAAATGTTTGACCGAATTTTAAGGTCTCGTTTTTTTTTTTTTAATTTCTCAATATTTATTATGATTATATTCTTAGTTATTTATTGATCCCTGTTATTAATATTTTTTTAAAAGAGGGTCTAGGTAAGTTATTGTTACTTTTTATAATATGTATTTAATAAATAAATAATATTTTCAGTAAACAATATTTTTCAAAAATGGTTTTTGAACATTTTTCTTGAAACAATCATTTAACAAGTAAATTTCTTTTAATTAAAACAAGGAGTGTCTTTTGCATTGATATTGGTTGAATAAAATTAGGATTATAATACAGATTACAGAAATGCAACACTTTCTTCCCTTCTATTTATAAGACCAAATTACTAAGGCTACAAAAACTGGTTTATTATTTGATAGTAACAGTTTTATTTATATATATACTTTATTTATACTTTATACATTTAAACATATATGCTAATTATTCTAAACAATTATATGTACATTATATTATGGAAAATTTATAAGGACTTCAAATTTGATGAAATTCTGTCTCGTAATGTAGAGTAGAAGTTATGCTCCGTAATTAGATCAGGCTCTTTTACCATATTATCATAAAAATTGAGAATTAGTTACATTTTCTTATTTAAAATGAATATTTTTTTTTTTACAAAGAGTCCATGGATTGACTTTGATTTACAGAATTTTTATAAATATGTCCTGCGAATTTTTTCTTAGGAGTTTTTTTAGTCTTATAGACTTTTCTGGTTCCAACCATGTAGGTTAGGACCAAATTATATAAAAAGAATCAAATTGACGGGTTTACTAGTACGTAATCTGAAGAAGTTTTTCTTGAGAAATAAGACTTTTTGGTATGCTTGTCCTCATCATCAGTATCAAATGGATTAGTTCAAGATTAAAAATAAACTAGGTTTAGCATCCTTCAAATGAGATTTCTTTGCATCAGACATTATTTCTCTTCTTGCAAAATTGATTTAAAGGCAGATTAAGAAGTAAATTTCTCAAAATCTGGTTCCACCTGAAAAGATAACCTGATTTTTCCCTGCAAAGACAAGCAAGTGCTATTCAATCAGTGTATATGAACCAAAATATATAAAATTCTTAAATCACTTATCAATAAAACATTAATTTTGTCAAGAAACCTTATTCATAACTTAACTAAAACTACAGGTTAAGGTTAATAAGAGAGCCAAACAAAATAGGACCAAAGCGATTAAGTGTAAAGAACCATATTGGAAAACAAAATCAATAACCTCTAACCACTACAAAAATAACAGATTTTATCAGGGAATTTTAACCTCTAATAAATACATTTCCTGTGGTTAGCAAAACTGCTGAAAATTATTGTCCACAAAGATTTTTGGCGGTTTTGTTCCTAACTGTCACTATTTGTAAGGATTTTTTAAAAACTGCAGTAACTTATAATTAATTGTGATCATTTGCGGGAGTTTTTACAGAAACCATCCATGGGTACTTGTAAGGGTTTCTATAAATTACCAATAATTGTTAGGGTTGAAAGAAACCGTCGGGACTTGCATAAGTTAGCCAAAAACCATCTATATTTTTTGGTTTTATGTCATTGGAGTTTTGAAAACAGCTGATAATAAAAATAATTTAATTTTTTTTATTCAAACGATTTGATTAATGTGAGAAATAACTAATGTTTTGTTCTAAAAATTAAAAATAAACATGTTCTTCTACATAACAAATAATCATTTTTATTGTTTTTCATTTTTTTCATCATTTCGCACGCTTCCTTAATTATATACCTACAAACAAATAAATATATGAGTGAGCAAAGCATTCAACAATTCAAACCTTATAATTCAATTTTTAGTGTCCATTCTTCAAACATGTTTGGAGGTCCTTCAACATTTAATATTGGTCATTCAAACATGTTTGCCACATCTATCATGACTCCACTGTCTACATACTAAGGACGTCTTTCATCATACAATTTTTATCGACTGATGTTGCCTTATCAGCCTTCAGAAGGTCAAAGTTAGTCTGTTGAAATTGAAGAAATGGATGAAGACACTCATCCTCCCCCAAAACAACAACACAAACAACCACAATGATAAAGAAATCGACCTACTTCCAGCACCAGAGGACATAGATGAATTATATATCATTATAACACAATATTTTATAAGTATAAGTTTTATAGTTATTCTTGTAATATATATATATATATATATATATATATATATATATATATATATAACTACTGTGTGTACATTATTAGTCATATTTTGTCTCTCATGTATCGTTCCATTATAAAAATCCCAACCTACTAACTTTATTTTCTCACAGCTTTGCCTTCTCCTTTTTGAACTCCATTCTCAACTCCTCTGCTCAAGTCCTTGTGTAAAAATAGCAAAATCAAAGTTGTTGAACATGATGTCAAATTTATCTATCAGAGACCAAAATTGTTTCGCATTCCATACAACTGCACATTCAACGTCCTTAAAGAAAAATTTTGCAGGACTTTTGGCGGACCAACAACTCATTCATCAACACTTTGTACTTCTGTAGACCCACAATCAATGCAGATAGTAACATAACGAATAAAGCTCTTCAAGTAGTGACAAATGAAGATGTTTTACAAATCTTGAACTGTAAGTCTCATTTTTCGATTAACACGATTATAGAATTGTATAGTACCTAGTCCAAATCTACTCATGAAATACTCAGTCTTATGACTCCAACAACCGCATCAAGTTCAACTTCCACAACCACAGCCTTCATCCCAAGATCACCAGCAATAATATATTTTGGTGGTCTTTGAAAAAGGGCAAGCACAATAGAAAGTCAGTGTGGTTACGTACTGGAATTCTGATTAGACAATCCGGTAAACATCTCTATTAAACACAATTGCATTAAACATATTTTCAATTGACTAGTACAAAAAATCGGTGAGATAATCCGCTATGGTGACTGCAAAATAATCACCCATATTGACTATCGTCGTCCAATAAAGATACGTAACAACCACCTTTAGCATGATACTATTCAAATCAAATGTGACAATGATATTGCCCAAATGATCAATTGGTGAAAAAAATAGAACAAATTATTGATCAATTAGTGTTACGTCTGCACACTTGGTAACACATTAAACTTTTCATCCAAACAAGAAACATTCGCCCACCAACAACTTTCGAAGAGTACAGGGATATCAAATCATGGAGCTACATAGATGGCAAGGAAATATAAGAAATAAATGGATATTTTAAATTTTTAGTAGTGTGTAATGGTAGTTATTATAAATTGGTTGGCAAAAATATTATGAAATAATGTATTTGTATTTATTAAACATTGTCTACTATCTTCAAGTTGTATCATAAGTGATTTTTCTTTTTCATAATCAATTACATAATCCAAATCAATTATGAAGGCTAAAATTGCTTCAGGTAATCAATTACACCAAGTACGTAATCGATTATAGAATCACGTAACTAAAGACCTTCTAAACTGGCTCTAATAATTAATTAGAGTAAATGTAATCGATTACAAAGAGCTTATGGTAATCGATTACAAAATGCCTCTGGTAATCGTTTACACAGTTAGTGTAATCAAACACGAGCGCCTTCTATTATAAATACCACGTTTTCTCTCTCCTCATGTCGAACCCCTAATTCCTCCCCTTTCATAGTGTCGTTTCCTCCATTTTTGGGCAAAAAAAAGATTCCCATCTCCTCTTTTTCATGTTTCATAAATTTCTAAATGTTAAAATCTCATATTCCTATAAGATCAATACCATTTGTCATGATTAAAACCTCCAAAAATCATCATTGGCAGAATCCTCAAAGAGACAAAGGCAAAGGGGTCATTAGTGTGAAAACACAATGTAACATCATGCGTACAACAATAGTTAACGTAAAAAATGACCGGTAACAATTTTGTAAATAAAATTTCAAATTTAATGTTGGCTACGATGGAGGAAGAAGGAAAATGGAACAAAATTTTAATTTAAATCATGTAAAGGATCAAGAACAAGTTGATTTACTAGTGGTAGGATTTAAGGATTATGCCATGACTTGGTGGCATCAAGTTTGTAAGGAAAATTACCAAGGGCCACCTACAACTTCTTGGATGGACATTAAGGTTTTAATGTGTGCTAGATTTGTTCCTTCCCACAAACAAAGATGCTAGAAGAATCTATTGAGAGAAAATAACTAGATTTGTAAGTGGACTAAGGAGAGACATACAAGACCTAGTAGAGTTGTATGAGTATTCAACTCTTGAAGATGTTTTACACCTTTCCCTAAAGATTGAAACTCATTGAAAAGAAAAGATGGGGGCAAAGAGGAGTCACTTACTCAACTACTACAATAGTCACTTAGGAAGGGTGATAACGTACATTTTTATCTATTTTTATTGAATCTCAAACGGGAAACTAAGGCTAATTCAAAACAACAATATATTTAACCAAACAAATAATTACATATGCAACCTACAATATATTCAAGCAAACAAATAATTATAAGTTCATATGCAACAGGAAATTTTCAAGAATACGAACCTCGGAGCGTGAAAACCAGACAACAATGGAAATTTTTCGCCTATTACAAGCTACAATACCTGGACAAAAGCAAACAACACATTTATTAGTCTCATAATTCCTAACCTTAAATTTTCAAATGTTGAGGTTTAATTTTATCTTTACAATGTCTTCTATTCTGTTTTGTGATCCATGCTAGTAAGTTTTAGTAGGAAATTATTCCCAAATGCGTTTTTTTTATCATAATATTAAAATAATTTAAACAATCCTTAAACTAATCTAATCAATATTTAAACTAATTTATACCAATTTTTTATTTAGATTAGATTGACAATCAGATACATAAACTAATTTATGTTAATCAATCCTTATTTCATAGTCTCTAATCACAATTCACAAATCCAACATATCATACACAATAATCATTAATTCAAACTATGTACAATCTTAAGCAATCAACAAAGAATAAACTTTTTCATAATTATAATTAATTCTAACAAGTATTTAGTTCATCTTTTTAGAATAATGAACCTGGGAGCATGGTGTTGCAAACTGCAAGGTGAGAGCCATGGTGAACGATAGTGGCAGTGAGACATAACCAATGGCGGTGGCGACAATGAACGGTGGTAGCCGCAATGAGTGGTGATGCTAGGACGACGATGAGGCGCGTCTGTGACGATGACGACAAGGGGGAGTCGCGACGAGGGCGGCGACACGGGGATTATAAACGGCGGTAGCGCACCTGACAGTGGCAACGGAGTGAAGGCGACCGTGGTGCAAAGGTGCGACGGGGATGAGAGGAGGGGTGAGCGCGAGAAAAGTAGTGGTGAGTGCGATAGGAGTGGGGAAGAAGAACAGTGAATGATGCCTACTCTTTTGGGTTAAAAAAAATAACCTACGAAGACTCTATTACCTCAGTTTAGTAGAAATCTGAGGTAATAAGTCCCCTACTGCTTCGGTTATAGATAGAACCGAGGCATAAACCTCTTTGATAAATATTCAGAATAAATTTAAAATGCAATTATTTTCAACTATAGGCCTCGGTTCGCAGTTAAATCAAGGCATAAATCCGATATGACATTGGTCCTAAGGCAACCGAGGCAGTATAGGTCGACAAAATGCAGTTGGAACGTTCAAAATCAGAGAATGTCAGAATCTAACAGGAGATACTGCCTCGGTTGGTTATAGAACCGAGGCAACATCCCCCTCCAAATTAGGTAAGCAGTTCAAAGATTGTCATCTGTAGGTGAAAAGTGGTCAATGGCAGGGGTTTCTGCCTTGGTTCTCTAACCTACCGAGACAATATGTCCTGTCTCCAGATAGTTGTCAACTCAAACATTTGATTTTTGAAGGGTTAACACAGTTTTATGCCTTGGTTCGTTGACCAACCGAGACAGTATACCCCTTTAGGCATTGGTTTCCTTTGAACTGAGCCATATAGTGTCTCAAAAATTACAAGTATGTCACCGCGTCCTTATATCCTTAGGTTTTTGCGAAACCGAAACGTATAAGGCGTTAGAAATGCGTTTTTTTACAAGTGTATATTCTGACTACCTTTGTAAGAGCTCTTCTTAGAGTGTTTTCTTCCTCAAGCCTTATCTTGAGACTTGCACTCAATTAGCGGCATCTCCACTTATCTTAGGTTGGTGAGCCTAGTGTCCCCTTATGTGGTGTGCTAACCTTGAGTTCTCCTCCCCTTTCATATATTGTGTTTAATTTAGTTTATTGTTTTAGTTTCCATTAATTAAACTCCTTCTCTTCTCTTGAGCTATGGAATTAAACTTTCACATCTAGATAATGTTGATTATCAATGTCTATGGAAATCTTGCATGTGCTTGCTTAATCATTATAAAACTATACTTGTTAATTCTTAAAAATGGATTTTTATCACAGTTTACACCAAATTAATTTAGATCATGTATTTGTGTCTGATGTTCTAGAATGCTTTATCGATACTTATCAATAAAATATTTAATTTATAAAACAATACTTTTATTATGACAATAATTTATAATCTTTTAAATTAACAACTTTAATATGTATAATTTTAATTTGGATTCATACAATAAATATCATATTTATTATATTTTTAATAATTATTATAGATTTTTTAACATGTATATGTATCTAATTATTTTTAATAAACTTATTTACGTGCATAATCCTCAGCAAACGTTGGTCATGCAGCCATAGGTGATTACAAGAATAGGTACGAGGTCTCGTAGAAAATGGACAAATTAATCAAACCAGAAGACAGTGGGCTCTAATATAAACATAAAAAAAGGCATTCTCCTTTGCTAATATAAAGAAAAAAGTAATTACAGGATTAAAAGGAAATGTCTATATAACAAAAGAAAAATACCTAAAACAACTAAGATAGAGATGAGAGAGAAACTATCATTTTGGTTATTTTGATTCTTACTTTTTTATTTATTTATTTTTCTTAAAATAAATTTTATTTATATTTATTTTTTATTATATTTTTTTATTATTTTTGGATTATTTTTATATTTTTTTGTTATTATTTTTTTTTTACTTTCTTTTTCTAATTTTTTTTTACAAATTAACTAAAAATTTTGAAAATAAATTTTATTTATCGAATTTATACAAATATGATGAAACTTAATTGTAACTTCTTACATTTAGAAGCTTACCCAATTAAGGTACTTAGAGTTGAACCTTATTTCCTAACTTGTTAAGTATTAAAACATCCTAGTCAGGTCAATACTATCAAATGATAAAAAAATATTTGTAATAATTTAAAGATAATGAATTGTATAATTATGTGGTCAATATATACCACACCATTTGGTCAGCATAGATCACACCATTTACCTCATCTCACTTTATTAACTAGAGTTTGACTATACCGATGGGTCATCAAATAAACAAATGTGTCATGGTAAAATATAATTACTCTTGGGTTATAATTAGGTCAACATTAATTAAACTGTAAATAGAAGTCTGGAGTAAAAAGATAGGTTATATGTATTTACTGTTGCATTAATTGTTAACTCCAAACATTGAGCTGGCTTTGGTGTTTTGTATAGGTACCTTTCGAGCGGTTTGGACGAATGGGAGCTTGCTTTGTGAAAACATTTGGACTCATGATGATATCACACCACTTCGTGGCTCTCCATTATCCATAAAGAAATAGAACCATGCAACATAAAAAAAAAAAAAAAAAAAAACTCATCCACACTCAAATTATCAACTACATTTTTTTTTACTTTCATTTTTCTATTTCTGTATTTATTTCATTTTATTTTATTTACAACTTTTTATTCTTTTTTGTGGCAATACTAATCTCATCTAGAAGGATTTGTACAAAACTTCATACATATAGAGGTGCTTTACTAATAATCATAACTAAGTATGCATAAATAAAAAATTGTAAAATATAAATATTTTTTCCTAAAGGTAATAAAATAAATTATTACCATATATTTTTCTACAAAAAGTTTTAACAATAGTTAAAAACAATTCATCAACAATCTTAGAATTGTCTGTGATTTAGTTGTTTTCGTTAAATACGAGGGTAACGAAAACAACAATTTTCCAAGTTCAGCTCCTGGACATGTATAACCATCCAGGACAAAAAAATTTGAACCTTTTCTTATTAGCAAAAATATTTATATTAAATAGGAAAATTTTTTAGTTGTTTAAATTCATATATAAAAAAATGTGTACATATAAGAAAATGAGATATTCTTTCTGCTAGTAACCCATCAACTACGTTCAAATTAGACAGAGTAATTACCAATTTATCATACATCTCACCGTAAAATCACATTTTAGTATATAACTATTAAAAAACATCACACATTCAATTAAAAACAACTAACTCTTTCGCGTTAACTCGATCGAGTTTACGAGTTCACATTGTGCTTTCGAATTAACTAGTAAGTGAATTCGTTTTTGTTGTAGGATTCGTAGAATCGGTGGTGAATTCGTTAAACTCGCCTGAACGCAAGTCTGGTTTCGATTTTGTGAGTTTGAGAAGAAATTTCGAAAACTTCGTTTTTAAGGTTTGTGAGCTTTCATTCTCACTGTTCATCTTGGTTCTCGCCCATCAATCTCATCGTTCGATTTCATCTTCTGTCGCGCTCTCGTTCATCAGGTTCGCCCTTCGTCGTGTCGTCAATCTCGACCTCTGTCGCGTTGTCGATCTCGTCCTCTGTCGCGTCATCGATCTCGCCGTCCGTTGCGCCTTCCTTCTCATCGTTCGATCTCGCCTTCGTTCCCGCCTTTTGTGCCGATGTCGATCTCTCCGTCAATCAATGTCGATCTTGCCGTCAATCTCGTCTTCGAACTCATGGGTTATGTATGTGTAAACCCTCTGCCAAATTATTGGTGATGTCTAAAATGATTTTATGTTTTAACAGCAAAGTAATTCACAACACAATATTAATGGGTTTCATTTTACAATACTCAAACCATTCATTTAATTTTTCAAAAATAAGGTTCACGACACTGTTAAAAACCTTTGCTGCTACAACATTTGAAGTTCTGGCATTTTACTTTTTTATGTTTGTAGTGAAAATTTTTATCTCAGTCTCGAAAGGCATCAAATTTAGTAGAAGTTAATCCAAGTGCATCTTTCTCAGTTAAAAGTAGAAGTAAAAATATTCTCAGAAGTGGAGGCATATTTAGATTTAAGAATAAACTAATATTTTTTTTCATGTAAAGTAAACTTTTACGAGTTTACTGAACTCTCACGAGTTTACTTAAACTCTTAAGTTTCACAACTTTATTTATATATATATATATATATATATATATATATATATTATAGTTATCTCAAATATATTTATAATAACAAAAATATACATATACAAATATCCTATACAGCTAGAGATATTACTACCCTGATTAAAGAGAATAACAAAATTCTTTAAAAAAATCATAAACATGACTAAATATTTTAACTTTACACTACAACATCACTTCAGTTTTGCACTGGATTCACTGCTAAAGTAATCATTGTAAACAAAGAGAACATAGACAAATAAACACAAAAGAAAGAATACACAAATGTGCAAAAAGAGCAATAATATAACATATATTGAGATATTAACCCTTGTAAATCATTCATATCAACCAATCCTAGCACATACTAATACTCATACTATATTCAACCATCTCGATATATGTATTGATATCAAACTCTGGTGAGTTATGTACTTGTGGTAGTGGAACAACTCGTCCTCTCAAGCTACCACACACAAGGTTAGTCCATCAACCATCTTTGGCTAAGGTAAAGCCCCTAGAGTAGGACCTCCTACACCTCTCACCACATATCTCACACTTCTCTACTTGAAATTGCATGATTATTAAAGTGATAGAATAACTCCTAATATTGAATTCATATATCCATACATACACTAATGAAATACCACCTTAGAATCTTCCCACGAGATCCATAAAATTACATCAACACATGTACCATATTCACCATCACCACAATTTCATTCATGAATAAACATCATACACAATTATACATGTATCGAGTACATTGTAAATTTATTTCAAAAAGCCATGGTATAAAAAAAACTTAAACATGTATGCTGGTGCTCAGAACTGACGCCTAATGCTAGTCTTTTGGCAAAAAGGTGACGTTCATCAATAGTCCAAGCACTTAATACCAAACCTTTCACAAAAAGTGACACTCAGCAACAGTCCTAACGCTCAACGATATTCCTCTCGCAAAATGGTTGCGCTCAATGAAATTTTTCTACAGCTCAACATCTTGAAACAAAAATGCTTCAAACTTATAGTGAAACATGGCGTTCAAATATGTCCTACTATCGCTCAACTCCGAAGCATTTGCATTTACACCCACTCAGCGGTACAAGATTGACGCTTAATGCTATATCAAATATTAGCAGATTTAAAACTATGATTTGGGGAAAAACAAACATGTTCAAATAACCAAATTGATATTCCCACTAGTAAAAAATCGGGTTTTTACAGCGCACATTATGCCACGGTTCAACGAAAACCGCAGCATAATGGTGCGCGGTGGCAGTTTTGTAAATAAAACGAACCTATATGCCGCGGTTCCCGGTAGAACCGCGGCATATACCCCAGTCAACCATTGCCTTTGACGCCACGTATGAATAAAAAATTAAATAACAGAGTATATGCCGCGGTTCTCTGCACAACCGCGGCATATACCCTGCCAATTTATTGCAGGTGCTGACTGGGTCAGAGAATTTGAAAAGTTACAGGGGTTATATGCCGCGGTTCTCTGGGGAACCGCGGCATATACCCCTGTAACGTCTTAACTTCTCTGCCAGTCAGAGAATTTCAGAAGTTACAGGGGGTATATGCCGCGGTTCCCCAGAGAACCGCGGCATATAACCCCTGTAACTTTTCAAATTCTGTGAAAGGCAGTTGGGGAGACAGTTTTGTTGAACACGTTTCAGGGGTATATGCCGCGGTTCCCCAGAGAACCGCGGCATATTCTCCTATATGAAATTAATTTAATATTTATTTGAAATATTTCGAGGTATATGCCGCGGTTCAGCGGGCAACCGCGGCAGATAGTTTGAAAATAATTTCAAAAATGCCATTTCTGATAATTTTTTAAATTAGTATATGCCGCGGTTAAGTAGTGAACCGCGGTAGATTCCCCTGTTCAGAGTTAAAAAACAAAACTTGGAACAGTGCATCGTCTTCCTCGCGCGTTCTCTCTGTTTCGCGTTTCTTCTTCCTCCCAACCACCCTTCACCTCAGATTTTGCGTTTTTAACCGTTTAAACTCAAAATTGTTCGGTCATTATTCGTTTTTGACGATAAAAACGAGTTTTAGCCGATCAAAATCGTGATTTCCTTGCGTTTTTCACCCTCTCCGCCGCCGCCGCCGTTGTGTTGCGTTTTTCACCCTCTCCGCCGCCGTTCCTCTTCCAGGTATTTATGTCCATTTGCATTTATAACGTGATTTCTTCATTAATTTTTGCATAATGCTATAGTTTTGGTAATGTATGAAGTTTCTATAGTTTTGGTAATGTATTATGGTATAATTTTTGCTTTAATTTTGATAGTGCATGAAATTGTTATAGTTTATTAATTGTTTGATTGTATGATTGAATTGATTGTATGTTGAATATATTGTATAATTGTATGATTGTAATTTTGTAGAATATTTACGTATGGATCGAAATTGGATTAATTTACCACGCATTAGTGTTGAGTACGAGAGAGGGGTAGAGGAATTTATACAATTTGCGCAACGTAATGAGGGGAGAACTGATAATGAAGTGAAGTTTAGATGTCCTTGTGTGACCATTGGTATGTTGCTCTTCAAGGCAAAAAACAAATTGAAGTTAACGAAGACAATCTGATTAATATTGATATTGCTGACAACCATTCATTTCAAACTACAACAAATTTGGATGACCAATCTGTAGTTGACGATGATGTACATGCAATTCGGTCAGATCATGATGAGGGAATATACATATGATGAATCCATATCTTTATGTATGAATTTTCAATTTCTGTACTATTACATGTTTTGTTAATTTATATGATATTACATAAGTCTTGAAAGAAAATTTAATGTTGTTATTTATTTTGACAGATATATGGCTGATCATCCACATTCTTCAGGGGATGAGGCTCCCCCAACCAGATCCACTAGAGGACCCACTAGGATGAAACAATTATTAATCAGGAAAAATAGTGGTGAAAGAACTCCGGTGAATGTGAATGTCACCACGGGTGTGGCAACTGGCCCCCATGCAGATGACTTCCGATCATACCTTGGAGTAGTGGCACGTGATAGGATTAGCATTCTCATTCCATCTTTTGATCATGTGTCCGAGGGTGATCGGAACATTATTTGGCAAGATATATTGGTAAGTTAGTTAATAGCATTTGAATTAAAATTTGTTTATATTGATAATTTTGTACTAATACAACTTTATTATGTTTTTTTCAGATGACATTTGACATTCCAAATGTCCCAACACTTAGAAATAAGTGTTTGTCAACTGTTGCAGAAAATTTCAGAAACTTTAAAAGCAAGTTGACATCAAGGTACATCTTTGGACACCTTAAACATAAAAGTCCATGCAGTTCATATAAGTCCATTGATGAGGAGACTTGGCGGCTTTTTAAAGAGAGTCGGATGTCAGAGGAATGGCAGGTTAGTGTAGTTCATATTATTCAATTCCTCATTAACAAATATATATCATATGAACTGATTAATTAATGTGTATGTGACAGGCAATTAGAAGCAAAGCACAAGGAACAAGTGCTAAGAACAAAAACCCCCACCTATTATCTCGTGGTGGGTATAGGAAGCTTGAGGAGAAAATCCTCAAGCAAAAGGCAGATGCTATACCACCATCTCAGAGTGGTAGCCCTCCTCAGCCTCCTTCTCCACCGTCTAGACATGACAAATGGAAGTTGGCCCGTATGCGACCATCGGGCACCTACTCTTCCGACACAGCACGAGAGATTTCTGAAAAAATTGTAAGTTATCACTGTTCCTAAAATAATAAATATTGTCATTATACATACTACATTAAACTATTTAACTGATAATGGTGTTTTGTAATGTTACAGGACGCCTTGGTTGAGCAGAGCTCCCAAGGCCAATTCACTCCAGAGGGTCGCCAGGATATTCTTGCTGCTGCAATTGGACGACCTGAGCACCCTGGACGTGTACGTGCTGCAGGTCCTGGAGTAGGAATTACGGATTATTTTGGGAGCTCTTCTCGTCAGCATTCATATTCGTACAGCGATACACAAAGGATGACAGAAGAGATCACAAAAAAGGTCCGACAAGACCTTATGCAGGAGATCAGGGCCGAGGTGAGGGCTGAATTCCAGATGCTATACCAGGAGCAGTTTCAGAGCATGCGCCCGGTGCAGTCTCCTATAGAGGAACATGTGGTCCCTCCCCCTCCCACAGGTAAACTTAATAAACATTTATGTGCAATTATTTCTATCTTTTGTATAATCTAACATTTACTCTGACAGGGAGAAGCGCCAAAGGAAGTTGTTCCGCATCAGCCATCCCAGAGGATGACATGGACGATGGTAGTCCATGTCTGCTATACATTTTAGAAGAAGATGAGATGGTGCTGGTAGCTCGTGGAACAAAGTTTAGGTCAGCGACTGTATGTCATGGTATGCAACTATTAGAGGATGAGGTGAAGGTCTCAGTGGATGAAATGATCATGCCAGATGCCTCGGTTCCACTGTCCACGGAAGAGATTTTCACTGTGGAACAAGCATATAAGTCGTTTATCACTTGGCCTAAATTTTTGGTTAAACCAGTTTCTGACCCCTCGGTATGAAATTCTTCTTTACACTTCTCAATTTTAAAGGTTTTTGATGTCAAAACTTATCTTATCTTTTCATGTAACAACAGACGCAGGAACAACAGAAGATTCCTCTATCTGAGGATGACCCTCTTTCTTCATTGCATCTACTTGCTGACATCCTTGATGATAAGCCTTTGGAGGTTGAGTATGATGCTAATGTATTTGGGCATGGCTCTGAGGTCCCAATATACCTTAATAGCCAAGATGTCCGTGAGCTTGCGTCGGGAACACAAGAGTTGAATATTTCAATTATTCAACTATGGACGATGTAAGTCTATGACCAATTATTTATATATAAAATTGATTTATATATCAAGTATCCTTATATCAAAGTTAATTTTTAATTTCAGGTATATGTCTGGGGTCACTAATAAGTTGGGGCGTTCTGATGATTATGGATTCATTGATCCCCAAGACATTCATGAATCAAATGATTTTGAGCATATCAACATGAGTCTGATAAGCAGTTTTCGAAGGGGCAAGAAAATATACTTTTTGCCTTATATATCCGGGTAAGTGAACTTTGTTTAGCATAATAATGTTCCATATGTGATTTTAATATTTAATAGTTACGTTATTATGAATTTCAGGCGCCATTGGCAACTTCTTGTTATGTCTGTGCAAGACAACTATGCTTTGTGGTTCTGCTCATTGCACAGGCCTCCTCCCACACAACTCAGACAAGCAATTGATTGGTAAGAACCTCAATGTTTGGACTTTCTTTGTTATATAACTGAATGCTAAAACATTTTTTTATATACAGTTCTATTCCAGCAAGTATGATGATGGACGGGAGATCAATTGTTAAGAGTAGAAAGATTGCTTGGATTTCTCTCAAGGTTTGACATATGCTAAAGTCATACTTTGTTATAATTGTTTTATAACAAATGTTATTCACTAACTATTATCAACTGTGATGATATATTGTAGTGTAACAGACAAAATGGGTCATATGAGTGTGGATACTATGTAATGTATTGGATGACCCATATTGTTCGTTCTCACATCACAACTCGCTGGGAAACGGTAATATTTAACTTTAACAAATTTTGATTTTTTAACCAATGTTGAATTCATATACACTAATTAAAATGAATTGTCTTTTGCAGAGATTCAAGACTACTACACCAGTTCCTGAGAAGTCACTACTATTCATTAGGAACGCTGCTGCGAAGTATATAGTTAGATTATACAATAGCTCTTAGATTTAGATTTAAACAATGCATTTGATTAGATAGAATTTTCTTAGACTCTCTACTTTATTTGATGTTGAAATACATTTGAACATGTGTTTGTTATGTTCAAATTGAATTTCTGTAAATGTTTTTATATGCAGGTCTGTTTTTGTGGTAGTGGATATCACAAAAACAGACCTGCAATTTTAAAAAACTGCAGGGGAATATGCCGCGGTTCTAACCACAACCGCGGCATATAGTGCTTCGTTTTTTTTTAAAAACGAGACATATGGCCGCGGTTTTGACACTAACCGCGGCATATTCTTCGGCCTATATGCCGCGGTTCAACCGCGAACCGCGGCATATAGTCCATTTTTTAATTTTTTTTAAAATTTTTTTTTAAAAAAAAATGACTTTAGTCAGCGGTTCCCTAGACAACCGCGGCATATTCCGCAGCCTATATACCGCGGTTAGAACCGCGGCATAAAGTGTCTGACTTACTACCGCGGCTGAATATGCCGCGGTTCTCGAACCGCGACGTATAGTGAAAATGAACCGCGGTAAAAGCCCCTCGCTGCACTAGTGTCCCTACTTAGTACTTTCGTAAAAACAACTTTTAATGTCAAGGAAAATATTAACTTGCTCGATTGATAAAATCCTAAGTTCCTCAATTCTATACCAATTCAACCAATGGAAACAACATACAAACATCCAACACAAACCAAATATATCAAACACCATTATGTCACCCAATCATGCAAAACATAAATTTCAAGACATCTACAACTTGAAAAAAAAAACAATTAACTTCCCTTACTTGAAAGATAACCAAACAGCTTGAGAAACCTTTATAAAAAACACTATCTTAACAATACAAATACGATCATGGTACATCATTAGAACTACTGATAAAAATAGAATCCTATAGAAGACTCAAACATCACATGCGAATTAAAACAATCGACATGCACAAATGAATGTACAAACTAAGAAAAATGATAGAAAACCAACTTACTTTTAATATTAAAATAATTTAGTTTCATTGTTTAAAATACACTATCAATTTTAAAACACGGGTTTCTAAGCTCTTACACGCAATTTAAACATATATCTTATTTCAATCTTAATAGCAGTGCACAAATATGACCCTATATTTTTTTCTCCCTAAAATATTTAGGTAACATATATTCAAAAAAAATATTAAGAAATAAACTTTAAGTTTAACTCAATCTTATAAAATCGCCTTATAATATAAGGTTTGTAACTATTTATATATATATACTGTGAATCTGTCTTATTTCTAGTCATTATGGGATCTTCAACACACACCTCTCACACCAAGACTTATATATCTTGAATGGGTGGTCTAAGAACGGATGACACTACATGCCTAACAAACAAAAAATCTTCCAATAATAAGTAGCATAATAAATCTAACAAACAACAAATTTAACTAAATAAACTTTGAATGGTTATAATATTATACTAAGAAGTAAACTTTAAATTTAACTTAATTTTACATAATAAACTTATAAAATAAAGTTTGTAACCACTTATATAGTGTTAACCTATCTTATCTCTAATTATCTTATATTTACTTGAGAATTCTAACAAATTATACTCGATTTTCCTCCATCCCACCTCATAGTCTTAATTCAGCAAATCAACCAGCCTTTGAATCATGTGTATTTATTGATAAATTGTCAATAAAAAAAAAACACATCCATCATCCAATAAAAACACACAAACATCCTCATACCATGGCAAACACAACCTCTACCCACGTAGCAAAAGCCACCCAACCGACTGCATATCTAACATTCATATGATCAAACTCTAAATATCCTAAGTACGCATGTACTTTACAATCAATTATTTTATATAGATAAGATGACAAAACTAATTTCCTTCAAGTAGACTTTGTTACAAGTACCATAATTCCTTACATTTCAATGACCAAATGTACGATCAGATTAAATAAATACATCAACATCATCAAAAGAAAACTTTAACTAGAGTTAAAACCAATTTATAATAACAATTTTAAAATCATAGATGAATCACTTGATTTTTTTATCGGTGAAAAAATAGACTGAAAAGCTTTTTTAATTAGTAATAACTAAATAAAAAAAATAAAACATTAATTAAGAATGTCTCACAAGACA
This sequence comes from Vigna reflexopilosa, assembly GCA_027742785.1. Lineage (NCBI taxonomy): Eukaryota > Viridiplantae > Streptophyta > Magnoliopsida > Fabales > Fabaceae > Vigna > Vigna reflexopilosa. Next base: position 922,367 of record CM050929.1, on the reverse strand, counting down.
AATCAAGAATTGAGACACATCTTATGACCTCTGCAGACTCAACCTTATAAAAAATATATATTTATACAATTGTATTATGGGTCATCTTCAACTTATATAAATCAAACATTCTATATGTAACAAACAATAAATTGAAGAAAAAAAAAATACAGGTAAACTCTTTTGTAATATTTGCATAAAAACCTTAGCAACATAACATCAGATAACATAAGTGATGACATCAAAGAGTTAAAATGAAAAATAATAACAATATAACACATGATATCGTTGTTTTTATCTTATTTCTGAATTATTTTAAGATATATTGAATACATATTTTTGGACATCACACCAAAAAATGACCCATATTTTTATAAAGAACAATAAATAGTTAGTAAATTAGATCTACCACACCAACATTGCATACAGACATTATTATTATCACTATGAAACAAGGATTAATCTAAATATATAAACTAAACTAAGGAGGAAAAAAAAAACAACCATATATGACACTAAACTAAACTTTGTCTTGCTTTTTTTCATTAGAAAATCAAATATCTTTCCTATTATCCCTACTTGTTTTCCTTTTCTTATTTTTCATATCAGTAAAACAATTGATGCAATACATAAACTGATATGCAAAAGAAACACACCTCTAATATTTAATGATGAAACAAAAGCAAAATCGCCAAAGCAATGCTAATAATAGATGAAGAAAGTTATTACATGATCTACGAAAAAAAAAACAGCTATTGAATATAACAACACCTTTCCTGTATGTGTGTGTGTATAAAAATATGCAAAAAAAAACTAATAAAATGCATAAGAAATAAAACAACAGCTAACACTACAAGAAATGCAGTAATTACCGAAGGATAAATACCGAAGGCTTTTTGGACCGTCGGTAATATCGATTTACCGAAGGCTTTACCGAAGGGCATGTGAGGTGGTAATTACCGAAGGATTGTGACCGTCGATAATGGCTTACGACCGTCGGTATAAGCATCGACTTAATGAAATGCGAATTTGGGATTTCCCTCTCCCATTGTCCCAAATTGTTTTCGCGCAAGTCTTCCTTTCTCCCTTTACCCGAAATTTCTTTCTCCGAACACTACTCCCTTTCTTGATTCCCCAATCCATTTGAGTCCAAGAAAATTGTTTGTCCTTTGCTCCCAATCAACATTGGCTTCCTTCTTCGGTTGGTGGTGGTGAGGGGAGGCTTGGAGCTGGTTTGGTGCTGTCGCTACGAGAGGTTGGGTGGTGCGTTTCTGTCATCTTGGTTAGGGGTTTTCTTTGACGACTATTCTACGGTAGAGGCTGAGTTGCTGCCTTTTGTGCTGTGGAGGAGGCTATGTTAGAGGGAGGGTGTGGACAATCCCTGCGGTGGAGGTTTTGTGTTGCCTTACTTCCCCTGCCGTCAAGGTAAGTAGGTTTCTTATTGAACCTGCATGTGTTGAGCCCTTATTCTTCGTAAGAGGGTGTTTGATAATTACTATTTGTTGGTGTTACGTTTTGGTAATGTAACTTGTCCATTATTGTACAAGGTCTGAGTGACAGAAGGTGTGGAAGGTTCCAACACAGTAGGTTAAAGCTGGTTGCAAAAGGGCTGCACTCAAGTGTCCAACAGTTATCATTTACAGGTAGGTAAAGTTCATTCTGTTGTGTTTGTCATGCTCATTGTGTTCTGTTAATTGCCTTATGAACTGAGAGCCAATCATAATTGAATTTGGATTGTAAAGTTTGCAATTTGAGCATGTATGAGTTGTCTATTTTGATGATAGCCTTGATGGGAAATAAATTGTGCACTTTGAGCATAGAAACTGTAGTTGATGCTGTTTTAGTTTGCTGTTGATTGATCTATCTAAAATACTATAGCCTTGATGGGAATGAGCCTTTTTCCCTACACCTAAACTTCAAATAACTCACAAAATTGAATAACACTACACAATGAGCATATAGTAGGAGAGGTTACTTGTTAAGTAACCCTACCATTCAACCTTTCCAAAATAACTTTCTGCCAAAGTTATTCACTGTTTCCCCCTGAAATTGGCTTCCATAATAGTCCCACATATGAAATAAGGAAAGAGTAAGTAGAGGAACTGCCCATTATTGCAATATAGATGTCGTGATTGCACCAGCTCAATGATAGAAGTGAATGTTAATGAGCCTATTTGGAAGTAGAAGCCCACCCTATAAATATGGTAACCTCAATTAAATTCATACACACAGATCTTGCACTTTTTTCAACCACCAGTTGCCAAGGAATCAAATTAAGTCTCAACTGGATCTGTGTTCAACCTTTTCCATAATATACATAATTCTTTCCTTACTTTCTATCTTCTGCTATAATTGTCATTCTCATTCTTCTTTGTTTGTGTCATTTGTAGCTTTATTTTTTCAGTTTCAGTTTTGTCTTAGTCATGTGCATTTGTTGATTATTACCATTTGTATCTTTTAGTGTTGTTGAAGGTTGCTTAAGGTGTAGCCAACCATAATAAGCAATGGAATGCAATATGCATAGCTTGGTTCCTAAAATCCTTACCATTTCACTGTTTCAGAATTTAATTGTAGTTTTTCACCTTGGTCAACTTCTTTGAATTTTTCATTCTGAGTTTGGTCATGCTAAGCCTTTTAATTGTAGCTTAGTTTAGTACAGTTACACATTCTTGAGTCAATTAAATTGTTGTCCAACCTTTGCTTGTTTTGAAATCTGATTTTGGTGTTATAATGGTGTAATTTGCTGCATAAATTGGCTATGGCAGGGTTGATTTTCGAATTTTGCTGTTTTTATGGTATTGGAAAGCTTGAACAAGCTTAAATTGGTGTTGTAAAGTTGATAGTACTATTGAATTGGTCATATGTTAGCTTATATGCATATTTGGTCTTTACACCATCACTTTTTTGTTTCTTAAGCAATGTGCAAGTTTGTTTAATGATATGAAACATGTTCCAAGTAATAGCAACCTGTATTAATCACTAAAGTGCAAAAAGCATAGTTGAGTTGCTAATAAATCCTGAATCAAGGTGCTGTTATTGCTTTTTTGATCAATCTTTTCACCGTGATTGATATCTTTGCTTGTGTCTTAGGTGTTTAAATTCTTCTAGCTGATTCTCTGCAGTTATATCAAGTGTTTTAGGATGTCTTAGAGTCATTGTAACTGTTGTCTTCATTTCATTTCACTGAATTCTAAATTCTGGTGTAGTTTTGGTAACATTTTCATGCATATTTGGCTATAGCAAGTATGATTTGTTGAATGTTGTTGTGTTTATGCATATACAAAGTTTGAGCAAGTTTATTTTTCCATTTTAAAGTTGTGTGCACTGTTCAAATGGTCATTTTTATGCCTATATGCATAATCATCTCTTAAACCATCAAAATTGGCTTTAAAATGGAAGTGAACCAGTGAATTCACATTGCAAGATGTTTTCAAACTGTTTGTGTTTAAACATCTTTAAAATGATGATACAAAGTTGTTTGATGCAACAATTGAGCTGCTGAATGACTTCCAATCAATATTGGGTTTAAAACCACCAAATTATAAGCATTTTCCTAGTGCAGTGTTCAAATCAAGTAGTGTTTGAAAATTTGTTTGCTCCAATTTTCGATTCTGGGTTGGCATGTGCAGGTTTATGTTTCCAAATGTAAGGATATGACTAAAACATTGTAAAAAATCCATAAAAAGCAAAACAATAACCTAAAACTCAAAGTTTGAGTATTTAGTACCTAAAAAGTGTACTTATAAGGTGACAAATTGTCATTTCACCTAATGTAGACTCATTCTAAGGTATGTGAACATCCTAACATGTCTAAACTAGTGGAATGAAGCTAGGAAACTTGTCAAAAGCAAAGAATTACCTAACCAGCAAAGGTCAAAGTTGACAACATGTTATCTCACCCAAGTTGCTCATCTCATAAACATTGTATCTTTCCTCCATCATGGGGTGCCAAAACATCACTTTCCTCCACTAAAACACCAGGACCAGCCTAAGACAAGATCAAAAGTGCTTAAAACTCACTTCTTTTAACAATGGTGACCCCTGTTCACCTGACTGAGTACCTGTGTTGGACTTTCTGTACAAAATCCAATTTTCTCTCGGGTAATCGTTTACAGTGTCCTTGTAATCGATTACAGTGTCAAAGAAGGTGTAAATTTGATTTCTAAGGCATAATTTGAAAGGTCTTTGAGTATAGATTCCAACAAAACAAGAATCAACTCATTTGGAGTTCGGTGGAGAAAGTTATGAGCAAAAGAACAAGCAAAGGTCAGAGTTGGCAAAAATATATGAAACGCTAACTTGAAACAATAAACTGTACCAACTCAGATGTCCAAAAATTACAAATTAGTAGTCATTGGAAAGATTTTTGAGTCTAGTTTCTAATAAAAAAAGAATCACATCATTTGGAGGTCGGTGGGAAAAGTTATCAGTAAAATAGCCAACAAAGGTCAAAGTTGACAGCATGTTATCTCACTCAAGTTGCTCATCTCATAAACATTATTTCTTTCCTCCATCATGGGGTGCCAAAACATCACTTTCCTCCATCATTGGGACATAATCACATCACTAACCTCCCTCTCCCACCACTGAAACACAAGGAACAACCTAAGACAAGTGCAAAAGTGCCTAAAAGTCACTTCTTTTTTCAATGGTGACCCCTGTTCACCTGACTGAGTACCTGTGTTGGACTTTCTGTACAAATTCCAATTTTCTCTCGGGTAATCGTTTACAGGGTTGGTGTAAACGATTACCAGACCCCTGTTCACCTGACTGCCATTATACTTTTTTTTTTCAGCTATTCGGTAATTACCGAAGGCTTTTGGCCCTCGGTAATTACCGCAGAAGCCCTCGGTAATTACCGAAGGGCAGAAGCCCTCGGTAATGGTTAGCGACAAGCGATTTACCGAAGGATTTTTGGCCGTCGATAGGCCTTCGGTAATTACCTTTTACCGACGGTTTTGGGCTGTTTCCGAGGGCTTCTGGCCTTCGGTAATACCCTTCTTTTTTGTAGTGTAATGAATATAACAACAGGCAGATGAAATAATGTGTCCCAATTCAATTCGTGATTAATACAGAATTAGGAAGAGTTATTTATTTTAATTAATACCTTAAAAAATAATAAATTTTCAGATTCAAGAAAGAATAAGTCGATATATATTTGTCAGAAGCAACAAGATTAATTATGTTATTTTTGTGTATATATACTTTCAATTGATTAACTTTTTTACCTAAAAAAGTCTCTTTCTTATTATTATTATTGTAGAGAAAACAGGGATAATCCTAAATTACATAATGAATATCATCTCTATAAGAAAATTCCTAAGCCCTCATAAGTAAGATAAGGTTATAAAATTCTAAAGATTTAATTTATAGATATTTTTCCAAAGGTATGAACACCTTAAATGCTTTGTTAAATTTTTATATATATTCTTTTATCGAAAAAATAAATAAAAAACCTACAAGTGTGGATGTGGTTCTTCTGCCATCTTATGCAGTTAATGAGTTTGTGTCGCTTCATACAGATGTGAACTGTTTGCTTCAATTCTCATTAAATTCTTTTGGCTCTTTTAAAACATATACAATTTCTTTTGTGTAAGAGATATTTATAAAATATTTAATTAGAATTAGGAAATTTAATAATTATGTGACTTATTATACAATTATATTTAAAATTAATTTTTGAAAAAAGAAAACAATATGTAAATATTTTCTGTTATATATGATTATAGATATGTAATCACATGTTATGAGAAGATAATTTATATAAGATTTCGTTAAGTTTTACGTATTTAAAAACTTTTATATTTTCAGTTGAATTTTTACCATTTAATTTTTAATAATTACAATTTATTATGATAAGTTTCGAAAATATAAAATTTTAAAATATACTTTTTAATATTTGTAATTAATTTTTTATTAAATATTTTGAATATTCAATATATAAGTGTTTTATATTTTTAACTTGAAATGTTTTGGTTTAGTTACTTGTGAGGTATATATAGATTATTATAAAACATATTACAATGTAAAATAATAATTAACTTTTTTATTGTTTTCCATACGTTTGTTAGATAATACATAAAATCAATAATACTTACAACAAAGATCCCTTAATAAGCTCTGTGGGTAATATTATATATAAAAGCGATCAAAGATCATGATAATATCTATTCAATACATTTTTTGTTTCGTGCAATAAAAGTGACTTTTTTAATTACATTAATCATAATATTATTTTATCTCAACAACAAAAAATAAATAAACAAGATCACCTTTATCTTACTAATCAGAGTATATTTTTTTCTCTGTAAAAATTAGTTCACAGTTTAAGAGTTACATTAAATTGAATTTAATTGCCATATATATATATATATATATATATATATATATATATATATATATATATATATATATATATATATATATATATATATATATATATATATATATATATATATATATATTGATCTATATATTTAATTTACGAAGTCAAATGTTATGTTATTTATACATATTGATCAATTTAGATATTTTTGAAAACATAAAAAGAGTTAAAATAGTAGTAGAATGTAAGTTTACTTCCTATTTCTAATAAAAAAGTGGTTATATAGGATGAAATAGTTAATATTAGAAGTCAAATGAGTTTGGATTTAATTGGTTACTTTGTTTTATTTTTGTGTTCGTGAATATAATTCATCAATCTTTTAAAATCTTTGTTAGGAATAATTTAATTGGATGAAGTAAATAAATAATTTAATTTGATGAAGAAAAGAAATATGCATTCCTCTGCATTTTTTTTTTATTTCTAAATCAAATAATATTGTTTATCTTAAATTTAATACTAATTTCAGGTATAGAGGATAGAGACTTCAGAGTTTGAAAGCGAAAAATATTTGATGAATAAAACTATAATTTAAATATAGAAAAATAGTTTAAAATTTTAGATGAATAAACAAATATAGAAATAAAAATCAAAATGTGTACATTTTATCGTAAGATACTAAAAATATACTAAAATGAAATTACCACAGGCTTAATTTATTTATTATTTTCTTTCAATTGTTTATCATTTTTTCGTTCACTTTGATTATATGAGTTAGATTTTTAATTCTTTTTTCTCCAGATAATACAAAAGTCTAACAATATTCTATAAGAATTTTTTTTATCCAATCTATGCTGCACTGTCCTAATATATTAATATATAGTGAAGGGATTGTGATGGTTTTATTGATACATAATAAGAGAGGAGACAGTAATTCTACAAGATAGAGAATAAAGTATGGTCAATTTATTCAATCAAGAAATTAACAATAACTGCAATTGTTTGATTGAATATTTTTTTTTTTAGAAATTAACAATAACTGCAAGGATGAGAATATTAGAGATTTTTTTTTATCTATATGAATTTAAATCTCACATTAAATAAAGATAAAAAAATATCTTATAATAAGAAAGTAGAGCGGGGTTACCATTCGCGGGTTAACCCAGTCCACCATGGGTTTGAGCCTGGTTGAGTTTGAAAAAATTGTATTTTTTTTATGCGGGTAGATTTCAATCCGACTCATTTAAACTCGGTTCATGCGGGTTGAACCCGTGGTGGGCCAGGTTGGCCCACCAACCCACCTACTTAATTTTATTTTATTAAAATTTAATTTTAATTTTATAAAAAAATATTTGTTATTTTTTTTTTGCTTGAAAAAATTATTTAGGTTCTCTATTTTCAAAATTAATTAAACATTCATGTTGGAAGTGAAATTTGGGAGTGAAATTTGTTTAGGTTTGAATTATAGAAAGTTTGTAATTTTTTTTTATTTAAAAAAGAAATTATAATTAAGTGGGCAGTGAGCCAACCCGTTTACCTACCAACCTGTGGTGGATTGGACTGGGTTCAAATTTTTCTGTCCCGCTAATAAATGAGCCGGGTTGGATTGGCTCACTAAGTGACCAACCCATAGTGGGCCGGGTCGGATCGAACCGGGTTACCCGTTTTGACAACTCTATAAAAAAGAATACACAAATTCATTTTTATAAAATTTTGGATTAAAATTATCATCTTATTTTTTATTTTTTAGACGTAGTTATTAAGTACTTATCAATGTCAACTATGTGTTTATGCATGGCCTGAAATATCTTAAAAAATCATGTATTAATATATTTTATGTGTTAACAAAAAAATGAAAAAGAAAACAATGAATATGTTACTATTATTAACTAATATTTGAATAGTCAAAGTTAAATAGAAAGAGAGAGAGAGTGTGACTGTTTTTTAATTAATCATGTGGCAGCTCATTTGGACTTGCATGATTCATCATAGTTTATATATAATTCTTATTTGTTGAAATAATAAAAGAACTTCACATTTAAATGGTTAATATAAATATAAATTTGTAAAGTTCTATATCATAGAATGATTGTCCAAAATTTATGATTTTCATTCATAAATGTAACTAAAAGTTAAAAAAAAAAAGAATTTGAGACTTTTTTTTTATTTTTTTATTTTTCTACTTGCATGGTGGGCAAAGAAGAAGTCTATAAATAGGTTCCACAATAGAGAGGAATCCTCAAGTTCTTCATTCTCCATTTCACACCCTTCTTCTATTCTCTCTTGGAACACTTTGATAATGTCTCCTTTTCTCTTGTTTGCTTTGATGTTTTTCAGCCAATTCATGGCTGGATTCAACACTCCATTACCACCTCCAAGCTATGGTGATCAATTGTCCATTCTCAGCATAGATGGTGGTGGCATCAGAGGAATTATTCCTGCCACTGTTCTTATTCACTTGGACACAGCTCTTAAGGTCTAATTTCTATTATATTATCACTGTGTCTGGGTTCCAACTTTTTAAGCTTTAAAAATTTTATGTGTGTATTCTTCCCACATGACATATTTCTTACTAGTCTTATCCTTTTATGGGAGTGTATGAGGCTCATGAAATTAGTCCATTTTCCACAAAGAAACAACATATGAGGAGGAAATGGAAATGTTTACACACATTATATATGTATATATATAATTTTCATAAACTGTTAACATGCTCTAGATAATTTGCTTAATAAATGGTGGAGAAGAAAAAAGTGAGATATGATAATTGTATCACTCAAAAGACCACTACTTGTATGAATTTAATAATAACTTGTCTATAATTTTAATTGATGTTATTCACTATTGAATTTATGTTCTTATTTTAGTTTGGTTCAATATAGCTTTTTTAAGTCAATAAAACAATTATATATTTATAAATGGAGTTTTTTTATTGACAAAAAAAAAAGTACATAAGTAATACTTGAGGTACATTATATTATCAATAAGAATTGTGATAGTATATATCTCTTTAATTACAATTTTTTTAACCAATCTTTGTTGGGAAAGTTATATAATGAGCCTTCACAATTGTTCTGAAGCTTTTTTGTATAAGGATTTATAGACTCCTAGCCATTTCCATGTAAATCTACATCAAGCATAATATATTTCGAACAACCTCGTCACACAAGATTAATTCACTTTTGAGCTAATTAAGCAAAAAGAATATACCTAAGCAACAGATAAAAATTCAGATATATAACAAAATGTAAGCAAATCTGTATCCTATGTTGCATTATATTTTCACAGGACTGCTCAAAATTTCACGAGACAACCTTACATATGCAACATTTGAGATTCATTAAATGTAACATATGAGATTGTGTTTTGGTTGCAGGCTAAGGATCCAACAACATCGTTGGCAGATTATTTTGATGTAATATCAGGAACAAGCACTGGTGGACTCATGACTCTTATGTTAACAGCTCCAAACGCATCCGATTCCAATCGTCCTCTCTTTACTCCATCACAAATCCTAAAGTTCTACAAGACATATGGGCCTGATATATTTAAATTTAAGTAAGAATAAAGCTCGTGACAAATATTTGAGACATGTTATATCATCATAGTTAAATTATAAACTTAGTTATTAACTTTGCCTTAATCAGATGGAAACTTCCAGTATGTCCCAAGTATGATGGACAGTCCTTACGAAACATAGTTACAAAGTTATTGAATGGTAAACGACTGAATCAAACGTTGACGAACGTGGTAATACCCTCTTTCGATGAGAGGAAAATCAACCCAGTTATATTCTCAAGCTTCAAGGTTAGCATGGAAGAAATTGTTCATATTATGTTATGATATGAATAACCTTTTTCTTAAGGCTAACTGTTGAAAACTCTTTGTGGTGGTTTGATGATGCAGCTGAAGACACAAACTTACTTGAATGCGAATCTCTCAGATATAGGTCTTGCCACTTCTGCTGCACCAACTTATTTTCCACCCCACGAATTTGAGAATGGTGGTGTTAAATTTAAATTGATTGATGGTGCTATGACTGCTAACAATCCAGTAAATATATATTCATCACTGTCTCTTATTTTTAAATCTATATATTGTCATAAATTATTTTAAATAAAATTTACTTTTTCATGTTTTTACTTCAGGCCCTGGTTGCTGTGAGTGAAGTGATACAAAACATTGGGGAAAAGAAAATTTTGTTGCTGTCATTAGGAACTGGAATACCAAAACCTAAGGAAAAGTTAGGTGATAACATTGATCTTCTGTGCCATGCTTCCTGGATACCTGGACACCTTGATGTTATCGGTGAAGTTGCATTCAGGACAGACGTAACTCATTACTACCTTGCAACAATCTTCCCTGGCCTCTTACGTGCCAAAAACTATCTTCGAATTGAGGTGTGCATTCTTAGGTTTTTCAGTATACTTATAACAGAAGAAAACAAAACAAAAAAAATGAATTTAACAAGTAATGTATAAGTTAAAATGATTGATGATATATATGTAATTGCAGAAGTATAACCTGGATCCATCCATGGAAAATATTGATGATGCTAGTCCAAAGAACATGGCTAAGCTTGAACAGGTGGGAAACGACCTGTTGCACGAAAAGGTTAAGAGGATAAATGTGAATACATTTCTCCCATATGAACTCGACCAAACAAATTCTGAAGCTCTTGACAGGTGCCTACACTCATTTTATTGAATATAGAATGTTAAAATGGCTTTTATAATAGTTATTTTAAAAGCTATATATATACACACACACAGAATTGTTTCTGATTTTCAAAAATGTTACAGAATTGTGAATGGTGTAATATTATATATATATCTAATTAGTTGATTATATATTGAATGCTAATTTTGAGAGGATGTTTGTTTTTAAGGTTGGCTGAGAAATTATTTGCAGAGAGGCAGTTGCGTCTGAAAAGGAAATCTATGGAGAAAGGAGGAAGACCTTTCATTGAAACTATTTAAGATCCTTCTGATGGGAACTTGAACATTATGAATAAATGTTATGTGTATAACATTATAGTATGCTGTGTTTATCCATGTTTGCTGTAATATATGTATGTGTGTTATGTTGGAATAAGGTTAAAATGCTTTGGGGTTGTATGTAACTCCCAATTGCTAGAACCATATATCATATAATAAGGTTAAAATGCTTTGGGGTTGTATGTAACTCCCATTTGCAGGAACCATGGATCATGTAATAAGGTTGAATGCTTTTGAGTTGTATGTAACTTAATTGCTATAGGACCATGTATTATAAAAAGTGATCCTTTTGTTTGGTGTTTTTCTTTTGTATTCTAAGATCTCACTTCTCCAACTCCTTTAATGTTTATATTATTAAGCAGTAACAAATGCTAGTGGTAAGTATAAAATAACTATAAGAAACTATGCAAAAATGAAAGATTAAAGAGGTGTTTCCACAACAAACTAAATGGCAATTTCGTAATTTTGTTTAAAGAAAACAACTCTAAAAATTCCTAATTTGAATTTCTATTAACTTTCAATTTAAAAAAACATTCAAATTTGTACACATATCGTCTGACACACCGTTAACTAGATCATAAAAAGATTAATGTTGTTGCTATTCAAAGACTAAATTTGCAACTTTTTATTAAGAAAGAAGAAAATGAATAAATGTTTAAAAGAAGAACTAAACCCAAAGCATGATAGTTGTAGGACAAAAATATATTTAACCAAAAATTTAATAATAGAAAAATAATTTAAATTTTTTGAAAAATAAACAAATATAGAAATCAAAATAAAAGTTTGTACATTTAATTTTACCGAAAGAAACTAAGAATATATTAAAATAAACATTTTATAGGTTGGATTTCTATATTCTTTTGTTTCAATATTTATCATTTTTTCTTCCCTTTAATTACATGATTTAGAGCTGTAACTCTTTTTCTCTCCTCATAATTCAAAAGTATGACTTAATATCCTATAAGATTTTTTTAATCCAATATATAGATTTAGCTTCCAAAAAATAGTAGTGTCAAGTTAAATTGTCAAGCTAGTTCGGCTTAGCCGACTTTAAACGAAAAAAAGATTAAGTTTTGTTTTTTCAAAAAAATGTATATCAATTTTTAATTTTGTTTTATAAAATTAACATTTCTATTAGCCACGACTTAATTTAGATTAACTAAAAATGTTAGACTCACCTTACCCATATTTATTTTTAACTTTTATATTTATCTAAATTAATGTTGAGAAGATATTAACTAAAAATTAAAATAAATATAATTATTAATATAACATTTTATTTTAATAGTAAGAAATTATTAAAATAAATTATTTCATAATTAATATTTAATAAATAAAAAATTTAAAGTATATTAGAGTAATCTAAAAGATAAAACACTTGAGGTAACTCCTAGTATTACAACCATATATAAATATTGTAACAAGTAGAAAATAGATATTACATTAACCTTTCCTCAAATTTAACCCTTCCCAATATTAATGTTATGAATGATATATACCTTAGAAAAATCAACCTAAGGTAGGGTTCCGGGTTCTTACAGCCTTCAATGGCTATCTAAGGTACATGTGTATTTAGTAGTTGTGGCTAATATACTACATGGAATGGAAGTAATAACTATTAGAAAAATATCGCTAGGATAAGCTTTTTTTCCATGGCTCTAATACCATATTAGAAAGTAGATTTTTAAACCTAATTCAACCCTACAAAACCGGCTTGTAAGGTGAGGTTTGCACCTCACTTATATATTATAAATTGACCTTATCTCTAGTCGATATGGGACTTCCAACAATAATTGTGATTTATTGGTCATTGATAGCTTACTACCACCAATTTCAAAGAGATTTCTCTAGTTTTCTCAAGTGTCGTGCAGAGGAACTGGTTGAAGAAGGTCGTATGGTTGAAGAAGGATCCAGCTAGCAAGGAGGGTGGCTACCTTATTTGGGACCTTATGGCTATGGCTCTTAGGGAAATATGTGTGCAGTAGTGTTGGGTTTTTTCATTTAGATATATAAATATCTTTTTGAGAATTAGTATCCATAATTTCTTCCACGATCTCTTTCAATTTTACTACTAAATCATCTTATAAGCATCAAATAATTTATATACATACAAAGAACTTTCTGATACTATCTTCAATCGTTTAATTGACAAGCTGAGAATAATGAATATTTATTTTCGAATTTGAGAAGTCATATTAAAATAAAATATAATTAGATATTATAAATATATATTTAGTTATTTAGTTTTGAGATATTATAGATATCATATATAATAAATTATTTTGTTTCCATTTCTGTTGAACCTTTAAATATGTTTGCTACTATATATACAACTAATACAAATGACATCACATAACTTTGTTCTTTTGAAATGCTCAATTTACTTGAGTTTTGTCTGAAGGAACCCTAAGAGTTTGAAGAAAAGATCTTCCTTCATTTTCTATAGATTTTTGTCTGAAGGAACCCTAAGATTTATGCGTGATACCACCAAGGATAATACTTAGACAATATTTTTTTAATAATATTTAAACATCATCTACGTGTCATTCTGTAATTAGTTCATTATAGTATTTATGATTATTATTATTGATTATGGAGTAATTTTGGACCAATCACAAAATAACACAAATAATATCTCAACAAAAAAATATTGTCTAACCATCATTATCCTACCACCAATCACCATCAATACTCAGAACAGTTAATACGTTTTCACTGTCGGATGGAGTCAGTTTTTGGATACTTAATCCACCAATCAGTTGCCCAGCAAACAGCAAAACAAAGAAAACCAAATGAGCCATTAATTGCTTGTTCAAGTTTTCAACAATTTTCAAAAAATTTGAACTGTTTAAAAAAAAATAATCATTGATGATTTTTAATATATATTTTTACAAAAATCACAAAAACTAAAGTTAGAATTCGATTATTCAGAATTATAACATACTTCTTTACAAAAATTATTGAGAAAAAAAGTCAAAAAATTCGGTTTCTCATAAACCCTAACCTTAATAGTGTTATTTTCGTAAATAAAAGAAACTGTACAGAAAAAAAAATCTACAATAGTGGGCCAAGTGCAAAAAATATAGGTAAATCTTGCGGAGGAGCACAAAATACACGTGCGGAAGATGCCGTGGAAAGGATTTCATTTGGACCATAAAACCGCTGTGGGACCCACAAATTTAGTGGTATACAGGGCAAGAATACGAGTGTAGACTCGTACGTATCCACATACTGTATGACATGTTACAAATTTATGCTTTAGTTTTTGTTATTGCTTGCATGGGGGACCTAAAATTTATGCTTTAGTTAATATCAAATTGTGTAAATGTCCTCTCAAAAAAAAAAAATTGTTTACCAACTTTTTGTTGTTGCTAATTTGACAAAATTTGATTAAAGCATCGAATGTTTCGGAGCTTAAGAAACAAAACTTTTAATTTAATTTAAATAATTTTTAATGATTAAATGGGTAAAAAAAAGTATAAATATTTAGTAATTAATAATGTTTGGTCTATAAATAACAAATTTAAATATTTTAGCGGTTTAGAGAATGGTTGAACTTCATTCTCTACCTGTTATATACACGATATTATACTTGTACAAAATATTAAGAGAACATAAATGATTTAATCAGTTTGTAATTTATAATAGAGAAAACGTTTTAGGCATTGATATACGTAATATGATGGAGTGGATTTTATTGTGTTATCCTTTTCTTTCCTAACCATTTAAGATTCAATGGCTTAAGAAGTGAACTTTAATACTCTAAATCGGTTTGTAAGGTTATATACATATCGAGCGTAAGATTAGATATTAACGATTGATCCGATAATAGTCTTATAGCGAATGGAACAATATATCCCAACAAACAACAAATATTGTTAGTATAAGTTCTAGTCTGACTAGACTTTAAACCTAACTGTTTTTTTAAAAGAAAAATTTTAATATATATATATATATATATATAAACATCTTATTATAACATTTTATAAATGACATCTGAATAAATTATAATAATATCTAAATTATAACTACGAGGATATTTGATATATTTTAACATAGGTAAGCAATGAGAAGACTTGTGAAGCAAAAAATTCTATAAATAGGCTTTACATTTCAGCACAAATCACACAATTCTCTGAACTACTTCTATAGTACCTTGTGAAGCAATTCATGGCTCATTTGGTTTTCTTTGTTTTGCTGTTTGCTGGGCAACTGATTGGTGGATTCAATTCCCAAATTTTGCCCCCACCAATATATGAAAAGATTATAACTGTTCTGAGCATTGATGGTGGTGGTATAAGGGGGATTGTTCCAGCAACAGTTCTTGATTACTTAGACAAGGCTCTTAAGGTTCATTCTTATTCTTTAACACTATGCATGTATTGAAATGACATGACATGAATGAATAATGTTTAGGAGGTTAACTTGAATTTTGTTGAGTTGCAGGCTAAGGATCCAAATGCAGATTTAGCACATTATTTTGATGTGATAGGAGGAACTAGCACTGGTGGACTCATAACAGCTATGTTAGCCACCCCAAGTGTTCATGATCCTAGTCGTGCTGCCTTTACTCCTGCACAAATTGTAGACTTCTACAAACAAAATGGCCCTCATATATTCAATGCATCTTCTAGGTATAATAATAACATTAATATTCTCAGAACATCATCAATATTAACAATTGACAGAAACATATATAATAAAGTGATTTCCTTTGTGTTTCTGATAACATGCAGACCTCTAATCGGTCCCCAATTCGATGGGGAGTTTTTACATAACATAACTCGTGAAGTGTTGAAGGATACACGACTTAATCAAACATTGACCAATGTTGTCATCCCAACTTTCGACATCAAGACACAAAAGCCGGTTATATTCTCAAACTATAAGGTTAGCAGCATATGCATTTATTAATTTCTTGCTACAATAAAATCGAAACAGGAATTAATATAATGTTTGGGTGATGCAGCTTGAGAATGCTCCGTACTTAAATGCGTTGTTGTCGGATATAGCCATATCGACTTCAGCTGCACCGACTCAGCTACCACCTTACTATTTTGTGAACGATGGTGTTGAGTTCAATATGGTTGATGGTGGTTTTGCATCTGGGAATCCGGTAAATTAATTTAGATATTGATTACATATAAAATCAGATGTGAGTTGTGATGCATGCTTAGATATATCAAGTTTAACAAAATGAAGTTTGATTTGATCAGACACAAGCAACAATAAGTGAAGTGCTACAACACAATGCATATCCGAATATCTTGGTGTTGTCTGTGGGAACTGGAACAGAAAAAGTTACGGAGACCTTTGATGCTCAGACGGCTTTCTATTGGCCAAAATTGCTTTGGTTATATCGTGGGATGGGTTTCCTTGGTCGTGCTTCTGCAGCCATGAATGAATACTACCTTCAATCATTCTTCGCAGGCTCCCAACCTAGCGATTAATACATTCGAATTGAGGTATATATTTCTTTTTATTTCTCGACAGTTATTTATAGCATTGGATTATATATGACGAATCATGTCATCAATGACAGGAATACGACTTGAATCCTGCTTTCTCCAATCAAGTTAATGTTACACAAGAAGACATGAACGGCCTTGAAGAGACCGGAAAACAATTGTTACAAAAAAAATGTTGTAAAGTTGAATTTGAATACTTTTGATCTAGAAAAACTTTGGCTGACAAATGCTGAGGCTCTTGACAGGTGAAAAACAAAATGAATTAATTACCTTTCAATTTACTCAACTATGAAATTTTGCTAGTTTTGAGGTGAATGCTTTTATGTATTTTTATGAAGGGTTGCTGATATTTTGGTTGGAGAGAGACAACGTCGTCTGGAATGGAAATCTATCGAAAAGAGAGGAAGACCACTTCTTGAAACTCCTAGGGTGTTTTCTCACAAAACTGAAGCAAGTATGGCACTCCTAAAGAACCTTTTTATTTAATGTCAATTGTATGATCTTGTAATAACTCGTTGTACTATCTACAATAAGGAACGCATGTGAGTTATATGTAACTCGTGTGGCTGCCAAGCATCTCTGTTTAAGAAAAGGTTCACACTCCATGAGAGTTCTATGCAGCTCTTATTGAAAGAACTGTGTGAATGTAATAAATGTCAATGTATAATATTATGTTCTACGTATTTGAGTTTTTATTTTGCTTCTTTTTCCTTTGTGATTTAAGATGAAAACAATAGGTTAACACAACTACCATCGTGTGAAATTCGTTTTTGACATCAGGATATTGTATCATTTTCAAAGGAACCATTGTAAAATCAAAAGTGGGACAAATTATAAATTTTAAAACCTCGGTTTCATAAATTGTATATATTAGATTGGTATAATGGAAAGTAAGATAAATTAAAATAACAAAACAAAATAAATAAAATAAAATAAAATAAATAAATTAAATTAAAATAATAAAATAAAATAAAATAAAGTAACTCCAAATAAAAAATAAAATAACATAAACATAGAATAAAATAAAATAACATAAATAAAATAAAGTAAAATAAGATAAAATAAATCTAGATCATTATTTACTTACTTATTTGGACGAAATTAGGTGTTGTCAGATGAAAAAACAAAAGACCATTGCAATGAGGTTTGGTGACGGGAAAGGATCTTATAATCATCTTTCGAGGTGGTTAGAGGATCTTACATTTATCCATGCATAGAATCATTCAAATATTGTAAATCTATTCTCCAAGTCGATGATACCTTTCTAACATATGTAAATATCATAGAACTTTGCTTGCCACGATCGTTTAGGATGACAATATTTTTTCTTCATTGACATTTGATAATGTAAAAAGTGACACAAAGGAGACATTGATATGATTTTTTCAATTACTTTAAGAGCATGTTATCCTTCAACAAAACCTTTCATTAACAGAGGAAAGGACATCTTATCAACATTAAAGAAGAAGTTCGTTGGGAGAAGGATGATATAAACTTTGTTTATTACATACGACATCTAGTCTTCAACTTCAATAACAATTTAAAAATCAGGAACTCAAGTGACAATTCATAAATTTGGGTACTATTTTACTTTTTAAATTTCGTACAAATCTTGCTAAGTACATGAACTTTGTACTAAAGGGAACACATCCATTACCAATTTCTGTTCTAAATAAAAAACCTTTGATAGGACACAATCACGGTTTGTTAAATGAGGCTTAAAGACATGGTACATGTTATAAGTTAGCAACCAATATCTAGAAGAAACTATTGACATTAGTCGAAAAAATCAACAACAATCGACATTTTGTCATGTTCATCGTTATGATCCCAAAAATTCTGAATTTGATGTTCAGGAAATCTCAACACCTTACCAATATCGCCCATATCCAATTTTGTATAACATCAAACTAAATGAATGGTGGTGTGGTTGTGGTCACTTTCATGCTATTCGTCTCCTGTGTCATCATGTCATTTTTGTTTGTGCATGTTCACATATAACACTAACCCAATATATCGATTAAATTTACACTCTTCACAATATTTACAAGGCATGTGAAATATAATTTCACCCCTCCGAAATGAAGATCACTAGTCTGCGTATATTGGTCCAAACTTCATACTAAATCCTCAAGTGTAACGTAAGACATCGGGAAGACCAACTACTACTAGAATCCATAACGAGATGGATTAGCCGACCTCAGATAAACCCAAAAAATGTTCTTACTACCACAACGAATAGGGGGACATGTCCATATCGTCAATAATTCTTACATCTTTCTATTAATAATTTTTTGATATTAATAAATTACACTTTTGCCTTATATTGTACCTTATTTTCTACTTTAATAAACAATTCATCCAATTTATGATGAGTATAAAAGCAACATCACAAGTTTTCTGCCCAAATCCCACTAGTAATCAATTACCAAACACAATAATCAATTACTTTCATGTGCTTAAAGCCATTTTAGCCTCTCATAATTGATTAGTACATTATTGTAATAGATTACAAAGGTCTGTAATTTGAAATTCAGTCACTAGTAATTGATTACAGTAATGTTCTAATCGATTACCATAAAAGTCGTGCACCCTTGCACGATTTTAACACTTTGTAATCGATTACAGCTGTCTAGCTGTCTGTAATCGATTACTAAACCTATAAAACATGTGAGGTGCATGACTTCATCTTTTTTATTGTGACAATATTAAATGGTTTATTTATAAATAGTTTTGTTATAAACGAGTTTCATTATTTTAAATTGTATCATCTCACTAGAAACCACTTTTTTAGAGTTTTCTATCTTCTCTCTAAGAGTTATAACTCCTGAGTCATCTCTTTGATGATCAGGAAGTACCTAATTGACCACAACAATGAGGTTTATGTTTTTACCCGATCAATTTCTATAATAGAGCAAGTAAGTTTCAATTGAGTCAATGCATGAAAGTTTCCATTGCATGTGCGTCTTGCGTTGTTCTTTGAGCTTCTTCGTAAATCTAAGGTCCTGAGGACTTTTTCCTTTTTCAATTTAGTGATTAGTAGGTATTTCTAGAAATTCCTTGCGCGAGAAGTAATCAGGGTGTTCTTAGAGCTTTATATCATCGATGTAAGGTAAGGGAAGCTAGTATGTTGAGTTGGTTGTATATAATATGTGTTGATGTGAAAATTGATTTAATGGTGCGATGCAATGAAATTCTGATGTGAAGATTGTATGTGATGAAATTAAAGATGTTATATTGGGTGATGTGGGAGCTGTCAAATTGTATAAATATTTGTTTACATTTCAGCAGAAGAAATAAGTAGTTTTTAGGCTAAAAATGAGGTTTTGATAGGTGAAAAGTTAAGGAAAGGGTTATTTTGGTTAAACTGTGTTTTGACAGGGGTCTAAGGATTGATTAAGACTTATTTGACTGTTATGACAACAATATTCTGATGTAGAACTGGTTGGTCATCACATTTGGAGGAGTTTTGTATGTTTTTAGTTCAATTTTAGGGGTTTTCATTGGTGATAATTTGATTTAGAAGGTTTGGACAGAATGTGAGATTTTGGGGACTGTTATTAAGTCTATTAAGACTTGTGTAAGCTGTTAGTTGCAGAGAATTGTTGTTGAAATGTATATGGAGTTTGATTGGTGTTAAGTTGTTAAGTGAGCTTGAGATAGCTAATTTGAGTTAGGAAGGTGTTTTTCAATGTTACTTTGATAAGTACTGAATAACTACGTCTAAAAAATAAGATGATAATTTTAATCCAAAATTTTATAAAAATGAATTTGTGTATTCTTTCTTATAGAGCTGTCAAAACGGGTAACCTGGCTCGACCCGACCCGGCCCACCATGGGTTGGTCATTTAGTGAGCCAACACAACCCGACTTATTTATTAGCGAGCCAGAAAAATTTGAACCTGATCCAATCCACCACACGTTGGTGGGTAAACGGGTTGGCTCACTGTCCACTTAATTACAATTTTTTTTAAATAAAAAAATTACAAACTTTTTATAATTCAAACCTAAACAAATTTCACTCCCAAATTTCACTTCCAACATGAATGTTTAATTAATTTTGAAAATAGAGAACCTAAATAATTTTTTCAAGCAAAAAAAAATAACAAATATTTTTTTATAAAATTAAAATTAAATTTTAATAAAATAAAATTAAGTAGGTGGGTTGGTGGATCAATCCGACTCACCACGGGTTCAACCCGCATGAGCCGAGTTTAAATGAGCCGGATTGAAATCTACCCGCATAAAAAAAAATATAATTTTTTCAAACCCAACTCGATTCAAACCCGTGATGGGCCGGGTTGACCAGCTAATAGTGACCCATTTTGACCGCTCTACTTTCTTATTATAAGATATTTTTTTATCTTTATTTAATGTGAGATTTAAATTCATATAGATAAAAAAAAATCTCTAATATTCTCATCTTGCAGTTATTGTTAATTTCTAAAAAAAAAAATTCAATCAAACAATTGCAGTTATTGTTAATTTCTTGATTGAATAAATTGACCATACTTTATTCTCTATCTTGTACAATTACTGTCTCCTCTCTTATTATGTATCTATAAAACCATCACAATCCCTTCACTATATATTAATATATTAGGACAGTGCAGCATAGATTGGATAAAAAAAATTCTTATAGAATATTGTTAGACTTTTGTATTATCTGGAGAAAAAAGAATTAAAAATCTAACTCATATAATCAAAGTGAACGAAAAAATGATAAACAATTGAAAGAAAATAATAAATAAATTAAGCCTGTGGTAATTTCATTTTAGTATATTTTTAGTATCTTACGATAAAATGTACACATTTTGATTTTTATTTCTATATTTGTTTATTCATCTAAAATTTTAAACTATTTTTTCTATATTTAAATTATAGTTTTATTCATTAAATATTTTTCGCTTTCAAACTCTGAAGTCTCTATCCTCTATACCTGAAATTAGTATTAAATTTAAGATAAACAATATTATTTGATCTAGAAATAAAAAAAATGCAGAGGAATGCATATTTCTTTTCTTCATCAAATTAAATTATTTATTTACTTCATCCAATTAAATTATTCCTAACAAAGATTTTAAAAGATTGATGAATTATATTCACGAACTCAAAAATAAAACAAAGTAACCAATTAAATCCAAACTCATTTGACTTCTAATATTAACTATTTCATCCTATATAACCACTTTTTTATTAGAAATAGGAAGTAAACTTACATTCTACTACTATTTTAACTCTTTTTATGTTTTCAAAAATATCTAAATTGATCAATATGTATAAATAACATAACATTTGACTTCGTAAATTAAATATATATATATATATATATATATATATGGCAATTAAATTCAATTTAATGTAACTCTTAAACTGTGAACTAATTTTTACAGAGAAAAAAATCTACTCTGATTAGTAAGATAAAGGTGATCTTGTTTATTTATTTTTTGTTGTTGAGATAAAATAATATTATGATTAATGTAATTAAAAAAGTCACTTTTATTGCACGAAACAAAAAATGTATTGAATAGATATTATCATGATCTTTGATCGCTTTTATATATAATATTACCCACAGAGCTTATTAAGGGATCTTTGTTGTAAGTATTATTGATTTTATGTATTATCTAACAAACGTATGGAAAACAATAAAAAAGTTAATTATTATTTTACATTGTAATATGTTTTATAATAATCTATATATACCTCACAAGTAACTAAACCAAAACATTTCAAGTTAAAAATATAAAACACTTATATATTGAATATTCAAAATATTTAATAAAAAATTAATTACAAATATTAAAAAGTATATTTTAAAATTTTATATTTTCGAAACTTATCATAATAAATTGTAATTATTAAAAATTAAATGGTAAAAATTCAACTGAAAATATAAAAGTTTTTAAATACGTAAAACTTAACGAAATCTTATATAAATTATCTTCTCATAACATGTGATTACATATCTATAATCATATATAACAGAAAATATTTACATATTGTTTTCTTTTTTCAAAAATTAATTTTAAATATAATTGTATAATAAGTCACATAATTATTAAATTTCCTAATTCTAATTAAATATTTTATAAATATCTCTTACACAAAAGAAATTGTATATGTTTTAAAAGAGCCAAAAGAATTTAATGAGAATTGAAGCAAACAGTTCACATCTGTATGAAGCGACACAAACTCATTAACTGCATAAGATGGCAGAAGAACCACATCCACACTTGTAGGTTTTTTATTTATTTTTTCGATAAAAGAATATATATAAAAATTTAACAAAGCATTTAAGGTGTTCATACCTTTGGAAAAATATCTATAAATTAAATCTTTAGAATTTTATAACCTTATCTTACTTATGAGGGCTTAGGAATTTTCTTATAGAGATGATATTCATTATGTAATTTAGGATTATCCCTGTTTTCTCTACAATAATAATAATAAGAAAGAGACTTTTTTAGGTAAAAAAGTTAATCAATTGAAAGTATATATACACAAAAATAACATAATTAATCTTGTTGCTTTCTGACAAATATATATCGACTTATTCTTTCTTGAATCTGAAAATTTATTATTTTTTAAGGTATTAATTAAAATAAATATCTCTTCCTAATTCTGTATTAATCACGAATTGAATTGGGACACATTATTTCATCTGCCTGTTGTTATATTCATTAGCTGTTGTTTTATTTCTTATGCATTTTATTAGTTTTTTTTTGCATATTTTTATACACACACACACATACAGGAAAGGTGTTGTTATATTCAATAGCTGTTTTTTTTTTCGTAGATCATGTAATAACTTTCTTCATCTATTATTAGCATTGCTTTGGCGATTTTGCTTTTGTTTCATCATTAAATATTAGAGGTGTGTTTCTTTTGCATATCAGTTTATGTATTGCATCAATTGTTTTACTGATATGAAAAATAAGAAAAGGAAAACAAGTAGGGATAATAGGAAAGATATTTGATTTTCTAATGAAAAAAAGCAAGACAAAGTTTAGTTTAGTGTCATATATGGTTGTTTTTTTTTTCCTCCTTAGTTTAGTTTATATATTTAGATTAATCCTTGTTTCATAGTGATAATAATAATGTCTGTATGCAATGTTGGTGTGGTAGATCTAATTTACTAACTATTTATTGTTCTTTATAAAAATATGGGTCATTTTTTGGTGTGATGTCCAAAAATATGTATTCAATATATCTTAAAATAATTCAGAAATAAGATAAAAACAACGATATCATGTGTTATATTGTTATTATTTTTCATTTTAACTCTTTGATGTCATCACTTATGTTATCTGATGTTATGTTGCTAAGGTTTTTATGCAAATATTACAAAAGAGTTTACCTGTATTTTTTTTTTCTTCAATTTATTGTTTGTTACATATAGAATGTTTGATTTATATAAGTTGAAGATGACCCCATAATACAATTGTATAAATATATATTTTTTATAATGTTGAGTCTGCAGAGGTCATAAGATGTGTCTCAATTCTTGATTTGTCTTGTGAGACATTCTTAATTAATGTTTTATTTTTTTTTAGTTATTACTAATTAAAAAACGCTTTTCAGTCTATTTTTTTCACCGATAAAAAAATAAAGTAATTCATCGATGATTTTAAAATTATTATTATAAATTGGTTGTAACTCTAGTTAAAAGTTTTCTTTTGATTATATTGATCTATTTATTTCATCTGGTCGTACATTTGGTCATTGAAATGTAAGGAATTATGGTACTTGTAACAAAGTCTAGTTGAAGGAAATTAGTTTTGTCATCTTATCTATATAAAATATTTGATTGTAAAGTACATGCGTACTTAGGATATTTAGAGTTTGATCATATGAATGTTAGATATGCAGTCGGTTGGGTGGCTTTTGCTACGTGGGTAGAGGGTGTGTTTGCCATGGTATGAGGATGTTTGTGTGTTTTTATTGGATGATGGATGTGTTTTTCTTTTTTATTGACAATTTATCAATAAATACACATGATTCAAAGGCTGGTTGATTTGCTGAATTAAGACTATGAGGAGGGATGGAGGAAAATAGAGTATAATTTGTTAGAATTCTCAAGTTAATATAAGATAATTAGAGATAAGATAGGTTAAAACTTTATAAGTGGTTACAAACTTTATTTTATAAGTTGTTTATGTAAAATTAAGTTAAATTTAAAGTTTACTTCTTAGTATAATATTATAACCATTCAAAGTCTATTTAGTTAAATTTGTTGTTTGTTAGACTTATTATGCTACTTACTATTGGAAGATTTTTTGTTTGTTAGGCCTGTAGTGCTTCAGTTCTTAGACCACCCATTCAAGATATATAAGTCTTGATGTGAGAGGTGTGTGTTGAAGATCCCCCATAATGACTAGAAATAAGACATATTCACAGTATATATATAAATAGTTACAAACCTTATATTATAAGACGATTTTATAAGATTAAGTTAAACTTAAAGTTTATTTCTTAATATTTTTTTGAATATATGTTACCTAAATATTTTAGGAAGAATTGCTTTTACTGTTTTAGTTTACCTATTTTCTATTTTCGGTCTAGTTGCTGTCAGGGTTTAGTTGCTATCAGGGTTTAGTATTGCTGTTGATGTTTTCTGTACCAGTTTACTGATAATTGTATCAGTGTAACTGAACTAAAAAATAGTTCAGTTCAATTTTTTTTAACTATTTTTTAGTTCAGTTTAATTCGTTTTATAATTAACTGCAATGATTTATAGAGCAGTGTACTGAACTGCATTTTTCCCACCCCACACAATCCCTTCACTAACAGGAAAACATAATATATATATATATATATATATATATATATATATATATTTTGATATATTATGAAAGTACAGCATCGATTGGATAAAAAAATGTTTCTTATAGAATATTGAGTCAGACTTCTGTATTATCTGGAGAAAAAAGAATTAATAATCTAACTCATATAATCAAAGTGAAGGAGAAAATGATAAACAATTGGAAGAAAAGAATAAATAAATTAAGCCTGTGAAAATTTTATTTTAATATTTTTTAGTATCTTACGATAAAATGTACACATTTTTATTTTTATTCGTCTAAAATCATAAATTATATTTCTATTGTTAAATTATAGTTTTAGTCATCAAATATTTTTCTTTCCAACTCAGAATTCTATACCTGAAATTAGTATTAATTTTAAGATAAACAATATTATTTGATTTTGAAATAAATAAAAAATGCTGAGGCACGCATATTTATTTACTTCATCCAATTAAATAATTTATTTACTTTATCCAATTAAATTATTTATTTACTTCATCCAATTAAATTATTCTTAACAAAGATTTTAAAACATTGATGAATTATATTCACGAACTCAAAAAATAAAACAAAATAACCAATTAAATTCAAACTCATTTTTCTTCTTAATATTAAATATTCCATCCTATAACCATATCTTCATTAGAGATAGCAAATAAACTTACATTCTACTACTATTTGAACTCTTCTTATGTTTACGAAAATATCTAAATTGATCGATATGTATAAATAACATAACATTTGACTTTGTAAATTAAGTACATAGATCTAAGTTTTATATATATATATATATATATATATATATATATATATATATAACAGTTTAAGTATTGCTTCAATTGTTTTACTGATATGAAAAATAAGAAAAGGAAAACGGATAATAGGAAGATATTTGATGTTCTAATAAAAAAAAAGCAAGACTAAGTTTAGTTTAGTGTCATATATGGTTTTTTCTCTCTCCATAGTTTAGTTTATATATTAAGATAAATCCTTGTTTCATAATGATAATAATATGCAATGTTGGTGTGGTAGATCTAATTTACTGAAGTATTTATTGTTTATTATAAAAATAGTTCACGGGACTAAAATATCTATAAAAGTTTCCTGGACGAAGACCAATTCTTAAGCTTTTTTTAGAAAAAATGTTCATTTTGAATATAAGAAAAAATATAATTAACTCTTAATTTATTATAAATCTAAGTTTTTTTAATTTATTAAATAATTATATACAAACATTTTAATCAGACTAAATAGATTTTGTAAGAAATTTTAATAAACTTGGTTGCTTGCTTGTATAGGAAGATTAAACAGTAATATGACGTTGAAATTCTTGACTGTCTAAACATATTTAATTTTCCTTTACTAATTAAATATATTTTTAAAGTATATAAGATAGTCATTTAATTTTAATATTTCTCATATAAACATATTTAAGTAAGTAATTTTTTATTTTTTAATGAATTTTTATCAAAATTAACAATAAATTATTTGCAATATTAAGTGGTTTATGATGCGTCATTTTTTAATATTCACTAAATTTATTACTATGTTCAACATGCATGTAGTTTATTTGTTTCTTATTTTTCTACTCTCGTAATTTTTTTAATCATACATATATATTTAAATTATTCTTTATTAATTCACTTTAAAAGTATATGTTTTACCATCATACATAAAAAAAAGTGAATAAAAAAAACATAATATATAAAAAAAATCAATTATTTATCACAATATAAAAAATATCACTTCTTATTAATTAAGCAAGTCATTTATATCTTTTAAAATATTTATTTGATTTTATAAGTTGATTTTGTAAGATTAGGTCACATTCAAAGTTCATTTCTTCGTATAATTTTAGAACCACTCGAAGTCTATTTAGCAAAATTTGTTGTTTGTTAGATCTATTATGTCACTCATTATTGAAAGATTTATTGTTTGTTAGGCATATGGTGTCATCCGCTATTAGACCACTCATTCAAGATGTATATATTTCGACGTGAGAGGTGTATGTTGGAGATCACACGATGACTAGAAATAAGATAGATTCATAGTACATAAGTAGTTGCAAACCTTGATTTTATAAAATTGAATTAAATTTAAAGTTTACTTTTTAATATAATTCTTTTTTTGAATATATGTTATCTCAATATTTTAGGAAAAAAATATAGGGTCATATTTGTGCAACGCTATTAAGATTCAAATAAGATATATGTTTAAATTGGGTGTAGGAGCTTAGAAAATCATGTTTTAAAATTGATAGTGTGTTTTAAATAATGAGACTCGACTATTTTAATATTCAAAATTTAAAGTTTAAATAGAACTTTTTATAAACGAGTATCATTAACTTAAATCACACCATCTCTCTAAATTCCTTTTCTATAGAGCTCTCTAACTTCTCTTTAGATTTTCTAATTGTTAGTTCATCTGTTTGAAGATCAGAGACCGCTAGGGTAATCCTTAAGACGAGTTCTCCACTTCTATCCGCTCAATTTCTTAAATAGAGTAAGTTGATTTTTTACCATTTTTCTTAGTTTGTATGTTCATTTGTGCAGGTGAACTGTTTTAGTTCGCATGTACTGTTTGAGCCTTTTATAATATTATCTATTGATCAGTAGTTTTAATGGTGTACCATGATCGTATTTGTGTTGTTCAAATAGTGTTTTTTGTGCATTAGGAGGTGTTTATAGGTTTTTGAAGTTGTTTGATTGTCTTTCAGGTAAAGGAAGCTAATTGCTTTATTTTTAAATTGTAGATGTTTTGAAATTTATGTTTTGCATGATCAGGTGACATAATGGTATTTGATTTGCTGAAATTTGGTTTGTGTTGGATGTTTGTATGTTGTATTCATTGATTGAATTTGTGTAGAATTAAGGAACTTAAGATTTGATCAATTGAGCAAGTTGGTATGTGCCTTGACATTAAAAGTTGTTTTCACAAAAGTACTAAGTAGGGAATACCAATTTGGCTATTTGAACATGTTCATTTTTTCCCCCAATCATAGTTTTAAATGTGTTGATATCTGATACAGCATTGAGCGCCAATCTTGTACCGTTGAGCGGACGTAAATGCAAATTCTTCAGAGTTGAGCGGTAGCAGGAATTGTTGAACACCGTGTTTCACTACAGGTCTAGAGCACTTTTGTTTCAAGATGTTTAGCGGTAGAAGGGTTTCTCTGAGTGCAACCGTTTTGCAAGAGGAACATCGCTGAGCATTAGGATTGTCACTTAATGTCACCTTTTACGAAAGGTTTAGTGTTAAGTGCTTGGACTGTCGTTGAGCATCACCTTTTTCCTAAAAGCCTAGTGCTAGGTGTCACTTCTGAGCACTAATATACATGTTTGAATTTTTGTTATTCCATGTTTGTTTGAAATGAATTTAAAATGTACTTGGTACATGTCTAATTGTGTATGGTGTTTACTCATGAATGAAATTGTGGTGATAGTGAATATGGTACATGTGTTGATGTAATTTCGTAGATCTCGTAGAAAGATTCTAAAGTGGTGTTTCATTAGTGTATGTATTAATATATTGGATTCGGTATTAAGAGTTATCCTACCGCTTTAATAATCATTTAATCTCAAGTAGATAAGTGAGGTATGTGGTAAGAAGTGTAGAGGTCCTAGTCTAAGGGTTTTTATCCTTGGCCAAAGATGGTTGATGGAACCTTGTGTATGATAACTTGAGTGGGCGAGCTATTCTACCATCACAAGTGCATAACTCACCAGAATCTGATAACAATACATATATCTAGATGGTTGAGTCTAGTATGAGTATTTGTATATAATAGAATTGATTGATATGAATGATTTACAAGTGTTAATATCTCATATGATTGTTTTTCTTTCACATTAGTTTATCTATAAGCTGAACTTGGAAAATTGTTGTTCTCATTATCGGCGTATATTAATGAAAACAACTAAATCACTCACAATTCTAAGATTGTTGTTGATGGATTGTTTTTTAGAAAAATACATGATAATAATTTATTTTATTATCTTTAGGAAAGAATATTTATATTTTACAATTTCTTATTTATGCATACTTATAGTTATGATTATTAGTAAAGGATCTCTATATGTATGGACTTTTGTAGAAATCCTTCAGGGTGAGAGTAGTATTGTCACAAAAATAAAATTTTGTAAATAAAATAAAATGAAATAAGTACAGAAATAGGTAAAAGAAATTAAAAATATAATTTGAGTGTGGATAGTTTTTGTTTTTGTGTTTTTTTTTTTTTTTGTGATGTTGCATGGTTCTAGTTCTTTATGGATAATGCAGAGTCACGAAAATTTATTTTCATCACAAGTAGAGCCTTATCCAACCAATGTTTCTCTCTCTGCATGTTAAAGATGATGATGAAAATTCCATGGAAAACATGTTTTTAAAATGTCATTATCATAGAAATTTTTTAACGAATTAGAGTAAAAAAAAAATTATAATTTATTTGAAGATAATGCAGCCTATTTGACGCAAAGTTCTAAGGATCTTGAAAGATGAGTGTAAGACGGAAATTTTTTTATATAAATGGTTCTCTTTCGTAGATTTAGCTTAAAATGTGGAGTTTGAATAATAATAAAAAATTTAAGTTTTGCATTTTAATTATTTAAATATATTTTTTTAAAAAGTAAACTTTAAATCTAATCAATCTTTTTATTTGTATTAATATATAAATTTAAATTTTGTTTTATCTTTAGTCGATGATTTCAACACATCCCTCACATTGAGATATATATATCACATGCGTAATATAAACATTAATATGTGTTCCAATAATAAGTGAAATGATATATCTAACAAATACAAATCTCTAACTCGTGATTATAATATTATGTTAAGAATTGAATTTTAAGTCTAACTCAACCACTAAAATTGATTTGTAAGGTAAGATTTGCACTAATATATATACTTTAAATTGATTTTATCTCTAATCAATATGAAACTTCTAACATATTTTTTTATAATTTTTTATTACGTGTTTCAAGTATGAGGCCAAGATCAACCGTGTAAATGGTGTGATATCGTCATCAGTCCAAATATTGTCCACAAAGCAAACTCTTGGTTATTGAAACTGTTCAGTGTTTATATCATGCAAAAACAATTAGGGATATCAAATGAATTAATCCGTGGAATATTATTTCAACTTCTCCCAAGCATCCAAAGTGTTTCTCTATCACGCAAAATGAGGAATTTAAATATTTATCCAGTTAACTAAATTTAAAAAATTTAATAAATTTTATTTAAATATTTATTAAAACAGATTTTAAAAATTTTATTATTAAAATTTTAAAATCTTATTAACATATTTGTTTTAATTTTGTTTTAAATTACAATTTAATAAATATTTTAATTTTTTAATAATTTAAACATATAATATAATAATTTAAACATGTAATTAGTTCAATATAATATTTTAATATAATTTAATATATTTTAATAATTTAACATATAATTTATTAAAACATGTAAAACTCATTTAAAAATTAAAATCAAAAATTTTTAAAGAAATAAAAGTTTAATATAATCAATATTAGATTTTGAAATCTAGAAAACGTGTTCCCAATATTTCGAAATAAAAAATAAATAAATATAGAATTTTAAAATTCGAAAAAAGATTTTACTAAATTTCAAATTTTGGATGAAATATTTATCACATTTTAAAATCTTAAAGACAGATTTATCGAATTTTGATATCCGTTGATTTTGTAAACAAGACTTTAAAATTTAATGAATTTCTAAATCAAATTGCGAAATTTAGTTATAAATTTTACTCGATATTTGAGGAGAAGAGATTCGACGCTAGATTTAAATTAAGAAAAGATGAGTGGTGAGTGAGTAGGATAATTATAGGAGAGAGGAAATAAATTTACACTTGATAGAAAAAATTGTTTCTGCATTAAAAAAAAAGTTGAAGGTAATAAAAAATAACTTTGAAGTAAAGAATTTGACACGGCAAAACTTTACCTTTTACGTTTAAGGTATAACTCAACTTTATCAATAAAAAACAAATAAATAAATAATAAAGTAGAACACTAAGATTCTTCAAACCCTTTTACCTTTCAAGGTATAATTCAACTTAAAATGCACGTATTGTATTATCATTACACTCAACACTCATATGGTAAAACTTTACTTGAATAAGCATGAAAGAGCAGATGACGGAAAAAAAAAATTAATTTTCCTTCGTGAGATATTTATGTTAAGAAGTGGACTTTAAATCTAGTTCAATTCTATAAAACCGACTTGTAAATTAAGAACTGACATTAGTGCACTAAAGGGAAATAACACAGGTTATTTTCGGTTATACGCAGCGATTCATGAATTGGGGTATATACAGCCGACATAAAAAGGATAGCCTTTTTGCCTCGGTTCAGAACCGAGACAGTATGTAGGGGTCTTTTGTCTCGGTTGGTTTCGAACCGAAGCGGCAGATGCCTTTTTTTCACAAAATGGGGTCTTTTGCCTCAGTTGGTTTCGAACCGAGGCGATAGATGCTTTTTTTTTCAGAAAATTGGATCTTTTGCCTATTCAAAATAACTTTTTTTATTTGCAATGGACAATGGAGGCAGCAAAGAAACAGATGAAGGCGGTGACGAACGGCCGAAGGCAGCGATGAACGGTCGAAGGCGGCAACGAACAACCAGTGGCGACGGTGAAGGACAGGTGGCGACAATGAACATTGTTCGTGCGAGAGAAATAGAGGGAGCAACGTTCGCGCAACAAAAATGGAGCCAACGAAGATGGAGACCACACCAGGCACTTCGCGCGAGAAATGAAGGCCACAAACTAACAGCTTCGCTTGAGAGAGAGAATGGTTACGCGAGGAAGAAAAATGAATATTAGGTTAAAATTTCTTACGATGGCAGCCAGTGGTGGAGGCAGCGGTGGCGGCCAACGGCGATAGCTTGTGGTGGAGGTAGAGGTGGTGAAGCAGCAAGGAAATGATGTTCGCACGAGATGGGAAGCTACAATTCGCGTTCGCTCTTTGATGGAAGAAGAAGAAGAGTGAAAATGTGCTTACTGTGTTATGTTCTGGAATATAACCATCGAAGAGGTTATTACCTTGGTTATAAATGAAACTGATACGCAAACCTTCAAGAAAAAATTCAAAATAAAATTGTAAATGGAAAATTTGAAAATATAGGCCTCGGTTCGCGGTTAAACCGAGGCATAAAGGGCCTATGACATCGGTTAAAATGGAACTGAGGTAGTAGAGGTTGAAAAAAAGGGATATTTCGTAAAAGCTGTCAGAGTTTTTCGCCTCTGTTGGTTAGAGAACCGAGGCAGTAGGCCTATTTCGAAAAAACTGTTAAAGTTTTTCGTCTCGGTTGGGCAGAGAACCGAGGCAATAGGTCTATTTCAAAAGTTGTTGGAATTTTTCGCCTCGATTGGTCAAAAAATCGAGGCAGTATGTTTATTTCAAAAAAGCTGTCAGGGTTTTTTGCCTCGGTTGGTTAGAAAACCAAGGCAGTAACTCCTTTTAATAAAGTTGTCAGCCTAAAAGCTAGTTTTGCAAATAAGTTTTATAAATTCGCTGTAACTACAAAATGCAACCACGTTTTGATAGGTTTCGGTTTTGTGTAAACCGAAGCCTATCATACGAGTTTAAAAGTGAATTTTATAATAGTGTGAATTTTAAGAATAACTCAATCCCTACAAAATCGATTTATAAAGTAAAATTTTTACTCACTTATATATTATAAATTGCTTTTAACTCTAGTTGATATAGAACTTCCAACCATTTCCAGCACCACTCATCTAATTTCGACCATCTTCTCTTTACTCCAGCACAAATAATTGAGTTCTACAAGAAATGACTCTGGAATATTTAATCAAAAAGTATCAGTATCAAGCTTGAACAATAATGGAAACTATATAGTATAACGTTCTTTATGCTACAAAGTTGAAAAAATAATTTGTTAAAGGTATTATGGGTAAAAACCTCATTTAAAAGTTGAATCTTTTTTACCTTTCTGCTCAAACATTTTGACTCGTGATCCGACAACATACAGCAGTCCTCCAAAGTGTCATAAAATTGTGTATATATTTTGCATGAAAATGTTATAAATTGTGTATAAATCAATCAATCAATATGATCTTAGATTAAATTTATGTTTTAGATATATTATATTTAATTTATATTTATCTTTTATTTTTAATTAATTTATTATTATCTTTTATTTATATTTTGAGTTTAGTTTATATTTTTTTATTATAAATAGAGAATGTGTATATTTAATATAAGAAAAATTAATTTCAAATATAATTTTTTATCGAATTAAGAATATGAATTTAAATATTTGTTAACTATACAAATCAAGCTACCAGTAATATCATAAAATTAAATATACGATCAAAATGTATAGTAACGAATCTAAATCTGAGTTTGCAAGTTGCAGGAAGCTTAAAAGATGCTGCAAAGAATATCGATGGTAAGTCTTTTATTGTTTTTGTGTGCAAACGCTAGTTACTGTTTGTCATGAAGATAAAATAGAATGGGACTGAAAGTTTCTGTTTCCACCCTTTCGAATAAAACCAAGACAAACCACGTTTTCAATCTTTCTCTTATACTGGAATTAATTAATAAATTTATTATCTGACTTATATAAAATATATATAATGATGATTTCAAATGTAATTAATAAAATAAATTATTAGAAATTATAATAAAATAAAATCTTTTTGAACTTCCTTTCCATTTTTGGAAGCCATTATTTTTTAAAAATAAGAAAAATTTAAACCATGACACATTACGAGTTTTTGAGAAGGAGGCTGCAAGCGAGCTTGTCGATCATTTCTGCCGCAACCACTTTTTATAGTGTCATTGTTGATTTGTGTCATGAGGTTATTTTTTTATTTTTACGGACATTGAATCCAATACAATGGAAATTTGGATCAATCGACTTCGTAAAAAAAGATAGGTGGATCGATTTCTATTATTCTTACCTTGAAGTATCTGATCTTGAATTCCTTGAAGGAGACATTATACAAAGAAAACAACCTTATTAATCTTAATATTGATTAACTTAGAGATACAACATTATTATACTTATAATTGGGTTGTGATTAGGTTAATGTTAATTAAAAGTTCGTACTAAAACTTATAAATAGATTTGTGGTAAGGAGGTAGTTATGACCATTTATTACGTCATTAATTTCTAAACTACTAACGTTAAAATGACTTTGATACCATAATGCCTTATGCAAGTATCCTCAAGCGGTATGGAAGAGCGATCTACCTAGACTTGAATTTCAAGACATCTTTCAAACACCTGACAACTCACCAGACCTTAGACGATTGACTTTAATCCTATATCTGAAAAAGTTTTTAAGAGTGATTTCTTAATATATAACAACAATAATATTATTTATTTTCTATAATAAATAATTTGTATTGTTATTATAAATCTTACTTCCCACCGTTTGTGACTGCTTATAATAATATAAACAGAAGTTGGAGCAGGAATATCTTAAAACAAAAAAACATTAACCAAGGTATCACTCTCTATATTAATCGCCCAAGCTCAAAATCATTGAATATTGTATTTTACATGTTTAATGGTTCCTCTAAATGGGAGTTACATAGAATCCCAAAATATTCCACCTTATTATATGATACATTTTTCTTTCAATTGGGAGTTACACAGAACCCAAAAACATCAACCATTTATTCATAATGTGAAGTTGTTGATTTCTCGAGAAGGAACTTATACAGTTTCAATGAAAGGTCTTCCTCCTTTTTCCATAGATTTCCTTTTCAGACGCAATTGCCTCTCAGCATATAATTGCTCAGCCAACCTTAAGAAATAAATCCTCTCAAAATTAGCATTCAATATATAATCAACAAAAGAATATATATATATATATATATATATATATATATATATATGTATGTATATGTATGTATGTATGTATAATATAAAAAAGAATCTTCTAAAATCTTTATGCTACTAAGTACTTTTATCAGCAAAGTTATGCTGCTAATTTCAAACATACATAGTAGTAAAAAAAAATGTTGAGAAAATGGTTGTACTGACCTGTCAAGAGCTTGAGCATTTGTTTGGTCGAGTTCAAATGGAAGAAATGTATTCACATTTATCCTCTTAACCTTTTGGAGCAACAGGTTCTTTCCCACCGTTTCAAGTTTATCCATGTTCTTTTTAGAAGCATCATCCATTTCTTCCATGGATGGATCCAGGTTATACTCCTGCAATTACATGTATATCATCAATCATTTTAACTCATACATTACTTGTTAAATTCATTTTCCCTTTTCTTTGCTTCTGTTATAAGTATATTATAAAAACTTTATGCACAAAAACAAACTGTGTATACCTCAATTCGGAGATAGTTATCTGCAGGTAAGATGCCTGGGAAGATTGTGGCAAGGTAGTAATGAGTCACGTCTGTTCTGAACATAGCTTCATTGAAAGTATCTTGGTGTAAACTTAGCCATAAAGCTTGGCAGCCAAGATCAAAGATGCCACCTAACCTTTTCTGAGCTGTGGGAATTCCAGTTCCTAATGACAGCAACAAAATTTCCTTTTCCCCATTGTTTTGTATCACTTCACTCACAGCAACCAGAGCCTAAATTTAGTATTCAATCAAACTCTTCAGATATTTTTACATATTTGTTGCAAAAGAATCTCTAGGTCTTAACTAGGTTAAAATCTGTCAAAAAAAGTATTTATATATATATGGTTTGAGTTAGTGATGAATATTTACAGGATTGTTAGCAGCGAGAGCACCATCAGCCAAATCAAACGGAACACCATCATTCTGAAATTCGTGGGATGGAAAATAAGTTGGTGCAGCCGAAGTGCCAAGAGCAATATCTGAAAGTTTCGCATTCAAGTAACTTTCTGTCTTCAGCTGCATCATCGAAGAATCACCAAAAATGTTAAGTTTTATAACACATTGTCATGCATATGTACATGTACACGATTTTATTATAGCATGCTAACCTTGTAGTTTGAGAATATAACTGGATGGATTTTGTCCTCGTCAAAAGTTGGTATTACCAAGTTGGTCAACGTTTGATCGAGTCGTGTTTCTTTCAATATCTGACGAGCTGTATCTCGTAAAAACTTTCCATCATACTTTGGACATTGGATGGGATCGATGATAGATCTGCATGGTTTTCCATCCCAAGAACCATAATCTTTCAATGTCTGAAATAGTTGTATTGAGAATGTGAAGTCAATTTTGGTGAGCTTGATATACTTACCTAGGTTTAAATATGTTAGGGCCATTTTTCTTGTAGAACTGTACGACTTGTGATGGAGTAAAGAGGGGACGATTGGAATCAGATGCGTTTGGAGCTGCTAACATAACACTCATGATTCCACCAGTGCTTGTTCCTGATATCACATCGAAATAATCTGCCAACGATGTTCTTGGATCCTTAGCCTGCAACAAAAACACAATCTCATATGTTACAACTAATGTATTCAGGTAAGGTTTTTAATTCTACAGTACATGAGTTTGTGAGATAACTTGTTAAAATGTTTGAACTCAGACACTGATAATATAATAGAAATTGAACCTTAAGAGCATTATCCAAGTAAATAAGAACAGTGGCTGGAATAATTCCTCTGATGCCACCACCATCTATGCTTAGAATGGATACATGATCTCCAAAGTTTGGAGGTGGCAATGGTGTATTCAATCCACCATTGAAGTGGCTCAGAAACACCAAACCAAACAAAAGAAATGGAGACATTATCTATAAGAGAGAATGGAAGAAGGGTGTGAAATGGAGAGTCGACAACCTGAGGAATCCTCTCTAATGTCGAAGCTATTTATAGAATTATTTTTGGCCAGCATGGAAGTATAAAAATTTTAAAAATAGTCTTACAGTTCCTTATTATAATGTTGTTTATTGCTTCCACGATGTGAAGGTCATGGCTAATTAACTAGGGCCACAAAAACGTATATATAATTATATAAGGTATGACTTTAAAAAAATTCACGTATAAGGTGACTTAAAATTGTTAATTTCGACTATACTTCAACAATCAAGATTAAAAGTCTTTTTTTATAGTCACATGTAATCATTTTAAAACAAGTATTAGGTTTTCATTATTTGAATATTATTTAGTTACATATTTTATGTTCCTATTTTTAATTTTATTTTATGATCGGCATTAAAGAATATATATATAATAGGTACACTTCACTTGAGGTCTTAAAGAATTATTTTCATTTTATTTTATTTTATTTATCATTGGTATTTCTTCATTAACCATGTAATTGAGTTTTAAAATTTGCAAAGTGGTGAAAGACATATAATTAAATGTCATAGAAAAAAAACAGTAGAACATCTCTCAGAAATCGATTTACTGTAACATAAGAATTTGAAGACATGATCAAAGCTTGAATAGTTCAGTAGTTAAAAAGTCATAGATCATAAACAAATGAATGAACATATACACCAATTAAAATAAGAAAATAATGCATTTTAGTACTAAGAAATCCAGGTCAAAGACTTGTTTTGTGCTATAGTAGAGATTTCTCACTCATGTCTCTACTTTTATAATAATTACTTCTTACTTTATACACGAGATATATGATTTCAGTTTAGCTCTTTAAATGTTGTGTTTAGTCTTTATATTTAATAAAATTTATAATACTAGTTTTTAACAAAATGTTAAAACCCATAAATTTTAGAGACTAATTATAGGTGTTACTCTTTAGAGACTCAAGAAGAATTATGAATAATTAATACATCTACTAGGAAATGATCTGTAATTAATATATATATATATATATATATATATATATATATATATATAAGAATTAAAAAATCATTACAATTTTAATTAAAATATTAATATGATGTGACATAGTAAAAAAATAGTTATTTGAACATGTCTTAGGTTTGACTAATTGATTATGCAATCCACCTTCGTTTTTTTTTTTTGTTGATATTTAATATTGTATGTGAGGTATTAAACTAAGTTCTGTAATTATAAACCCTAATGGAGTAGTTAAGAAGAGGTAGGTAGATACTAAAAATTTCATGTACATATTTCATCTTTATAAGTATATCTATAACTAAAGAATTAATAAAATTTCTGAAAAAAGATATCTATATGCAAAGAAAATGTTACATTCAGATGGATACATACTTTACGTGCTTTTTGGCTTATATGGGATCATCATATTTCATATAATCTTTAAGATTATTTTGTGCTAATATAGTATGATTCTAATATTATTAAGTTTTTTGTATTTAACCAAATAATTATTACAATAGAAACAGGTTACATAATTGAAAATTTTGCTGAAGTCTTTATTTATAGAAATTGTTTGGAGATGTACCATGATTAAACAAATGGTGGTCAACGGTTATGTTATCTAAGTGGTGAGTTTTTCTAAGGTTGGAAAAAGGAAAGGATAATACAATATATTCATTCTATCATATTATATGTACATTAATGAATAATGTGTAAAACGTGTCGTCTCCGTTATAAAATACAAACTGTTTTTAGTATTTATGTTCTGTTTTAAATTTTAGAAATTTCGAAGGTGGAACTTAAAAATGTTTGATAGAAGAAAAATGTTTTAACTCGTGTTAGGTACAAGTTTACTCTAATTTTTTTTATTAAAAAAATAGAACAAAACATGGTAATCAGACTAAATCTATAATAGAAACATATATTTTATTAAACAAAAATTAAGACTTATTATAAAAAATATTTCAAATAAAAACAAGGAAGCCATTTATACTATTTCTTTTGAATAAAAGACAAAAGAAGTAACTTATCTACATAAGGATTTTCTTCACAAGAAACTTTGAACTTTGTATATCATTTATTAGTAGCATCATTATAAGAGCAATCTATAATTTAACATATAATTTAACAGTAATGACCATAAGAGCAAATAAAAACATACCAATAGTAATGCTTAGGAATAGGTTTCAGTTCAAAAAACAATCGAAACATAAAGTAAAGAATAAGCTTAGGTTATGAAATGTCCTATCTTTTTTACATGAATATGCTCCAAATAAAGAATTGAAGTAGAAATTCCAAAATAATTTGTGTCAAAGTCCTTACCTACACTATTGTAATATTAACTTTCTTCAATTGTATATCCATTCAGAGTTTCCTAGTAGTTTGATATGGCTCATCATTTGTTTTAGTATCAGAATTTTCCCCCTTGTGAACCATATCAATCAATTTAAAGTTTAATTTGAATTTATTCACAAGACAAGCTTCCTTAGATGTTAAAGAATTAAGAATTGTCTCAAAAATTACTATGATGTGCATCAAGATGTTGCAAGTCTTGCAAACTATTTACCATGGAAGTGACATCCTCTAAAGAAGGCATATCAACTAAAGAATCAAACTGCACTGACTCACTAGCATTAGAAACATCTAAATTATTAATAAAAGAAGATTTGTTCACAACAAGCATATTATCAAGTTAAACCATAACAACAAGTTGATTGAACAATAAGTGACACTACAATACACGTAACCGCAATAGGATGAATCGACGGCTAGATCACAAATTATTGCATCATAGGTTGCACCATAAGCCGAACCCCAAACTACATCAACAACTACAACACAGGCTCTACATAGACTCAACCATCGATAACTATGCCAAACGCTCCACCATAGGTTTTACCACAAACTCCACCACAAGATGCACCATATCATAGGAACCAAATCTTAAGAAGATATAGTGTCACCCTTAGGACGATAATTTATTGTATTTGTGCACCAATTGTTTTCTTGCCACCAAAGTTAGCTTTGAGACCTAATAATCTTCTACAATTAGATAAATCATGACAAATCATTCTACAATTTGAAAAAAATGAATATAGTTTCTCATATTGTACATCAACAATAACATAAATCTTAAACCAGTTACCAAAAGTTGGTTAGGTGATTCAAATAAAAAATCAGCATCAACTAAAATACGAGTAAAAAAATCATGAGATTTATTCTTAGTGTAATCATACAGAGATAAAGGTGTGCCAATTCCATGTGCAATGGAAAACAAATCACCTTTGATTGCTAATATTTCCATGGAAGACCATGCACACGAACCCAACATTGAGTTTTCGTGAGTTTTATAGATACATGGACAAAGTCCTCCATACAAGTTATAAGAGAGAGCAAATTGATAGAATCCTTTTCTAAGAGGAATTCTTCCATTGAACCTAAATTCTTCCAAGTCATATCAGTCTTCTTATAAAAACCTAAGTGTGTTAGGAGTTTATAACCTTTTTTCAACAAAATACACCCATGCAAATAATTTTTGTATTCCTCTAAATCAACAAGATAAACTTCCTCAACAATTTGCATAAAGACCATATCTTTCTTGATGCCCGAAGAATATAATTATGACAATAAATATTATAGGTATTATTAAGAACCTAAGCAAATGTACATTTTTGTGTCCATACACTTGAAGATGATTTAAAGGAATATGGTTATCCCTTATCTTATAAAAGAACTCCAAGAGATATGAAATTTTAAAGAGGAAACTATCTCAAAGCTAAATAATCAAAAGTTGTTAAGGCCATTGCAACATTAAGATCAATGAACTTCATCTTCGTTAAGAATCATTAAACTAAATATTAAAAATAAATAATGTTAATATCTAGGGATGGCAAAAAAATTCACGCCCCGCAGATATCCGCGGATAAAATCCGCGACGGATAGTTGATACCCGCAGATATTTACTACCTGAAACCCGCAGATAGCGAGTATTTTAATACCTGTTTATAAACGGGTCGGGTGCGGGTATTATACTATTTGTACTCGCGGATATCCGCTATCGACAAAAAATAAAAATAAAAATTTAATTTTTATTTTATTAAGTTAAATTTAATTAAAATTAACATTAATTTATATTTTACAAGGTTAAATTTAATTAAAATTGTACTATATGAAGTATACCGATCGGAATTAATTGTCATTTATGGACAATTAACAGACATTAAAAGGTCAGATTGTCTTACACTTTACAAAATATTCGGTATTGATTATTGGTTTGATTGCCTAAAAATATACTGGACTAATGGTTAATCAATAGGCTTGTCTGCCACAGGCCCTATAAATATATTGTCCTGGTACAATCATCCTCTTCTATCCTAATAAAATATAGATCTCTCTATGAAACATATCTGACTTGAGCGTCTGAGTGTCTTCTACAGGTCAACAACCCATCGGAGTGGATGACATTCTTAGGAAGAATTGAAGATCAAAGGAGAACAAAGCAAAAAAGGACGATCGACCATCGGACCAATTTAACCGATAGAAAAATTAAATTTTAATTTATATTCAATTTCATTTATATTATACTTTATATATTTTTTGTAATTCTATTTAAATTTTATTTTAATAATTTATAAAAATATATTTTTTGAAATATTTGCGTGTGTCCACGGGTATCCGCGTGTTTTAAAATATCCACGGATATTTTTTAAGCGGGTATCTGTGCGGGTAGCGGGTCGGATAGCGGGTGTATTTCTTTTTGTCAGGTCGAGTTACAGGTAGGCACTATCCGTACCCGACCCGTTGTCATCCCTATTAATATCACTTACCAAATATTAATGTTATTTAATTTTAATAATTTATTTATTTAAGTTAGTTTGATCAAATAAACACTAAATATAAAAATAAAATATAATTAATAAGGTTACTATCAACTTAACTATTTCTTACCTTATTTATTTTCAATATTTTATTTATTTAAGTTAATTATTAAAAAAATCTAAAATATATAAGGTTAGGATGAGTTCGATGTACACTAAAATATATACAAGTAGTAGCATTACTTTTTTGGGTTTATCTTTTAATACGTTTTTAAGATATCTCCAATCAAGACAACTCGAACTTGGTTTTTCTTTGCATTTTCATTCATGATTTACAATCCCAACATGTGAGTTGTCCTACTTAACGTGCTAAATATTAAATCAATAGCCTAACACTTCACACCCACATAATTGATTTGTTTTAGTATCCCATTTCGTGAATCCAAACAAGTAATTACTTCTAACTAATACTTTGGATTATTTAATTAATGTT
This sequence comes from Vigna reflexopilosa, assembly GCA_027742785.1. Classification (NCBI taxonomy): domain Eukaryota; kingdom Viridiplantae; phylum Streptophyta; class Magnoliopsida; order Fabales; family Fabaceae; genus Vigna; species Vigna reflexopilosa. The sequence goes on along the minus strand of CM050929.1, from coordinate 879,749 downwards.
ATTATTTAATTAAAAATTATATCCTTTAAACAAATAAAACATGATATTTTTATTAAATAAAGTATCTAATTGTATAACCATTTTATACTCAAGATAAATTATGTAACTTCTTCACTTAAAATAACTACTACATATATATTTTAATAATTATGGCAACATTATATATTTTCTTGAAAAAAAAAACTTCTTAATAATGTAATAAAAATTATAAGAGTGAGTGTTATATATAATGCAAAGATTTTATAAAATAATTTCTACGACATAAAATTCAAAATCTAGAATTTTAATGAGATTCTAAATTATCAGAATAAAAGAAATATTTGTTTTTTCGTTTTAAGTATAGTTTTTCTCCCAAAATTTAAGAGAAAGATGTTATTAGAATGAAATTTATATCATGGAACAAAGATAAAATAATAAATAAAATGTTAAAGTAATGTGAGAAAACAAAACTTATAAAAAAAAATGAGTTTATAAATGCCTAAGATCCCAATCAATATTATTATATTGAATATCAGACCCGCGTGGGGCACGCATTTGTTAATTTTAAAAATAATAGAAGCTATTATTATTCTTATTCAATTATTCACACGTTTACTAACATGTCATTTTCCCATGAAAAAGTCTTAGTATATATCAGAAATACTCACACATTTGTGCAAAATCATGATTTATAACTTTACAAAAATACACACGAAAGTTAATTACTTTTTGTAATAATTATAAAATATAATCTAATATAGAGAATACACATAATATGATTAATTATATATTTGGGAGAGGTTCAACACACTTCCATCTCTTATCAATAAAGATATTTATGTGTATATAGGGATGAAAAAAACATCCGCGGACATGGGTATCCGGAAGTAAAATCCGCGACGGGTAGTTATTACTCGCGGATAACGAGTAGCGGGTATTTTAATACCCGCTTATAAACAGGTCGGGTACGGGTAGTATATTACCCTACCCGTTACCCGCAAAAACTAAAAAAATAAATTAATTTATATATATTTTTAATTAAATTTAATTAAAAATAAAATAAAATTATATTTTATTAGGTTAAATTTAATTAAAATTAAATTTTAATTTATATTTAATTTAATTTACATTATATTATAAATATATTTTTTCTAATTTTATTTAAATTTTATTTTAAAATGTATAAAATATTTTTTTTTATTTTTTGTGGGTATCTGCCGGTACTCGCGGGTTTTAAAATATCCACAGATATTTTTTAAACGGATACCCGGCAGGTAGTGGGTTGGGTAGCGGGTCGGATTGCGGGTAGACACTATCCGTGCCCGACCCGACCCTTTATCATCCTTATGTGTATATAAACTCATGTCCAACTATTATTTTATTTTATGTGAGATTTTATTTATACTCCAACACTTATACTTAATGTTTCAATGAATTAACTATATAGCAATTAATTAAATATAGAAAGACTTTAATCGTTTTTTCAATATCCTATCATATATTAATTTTTTTTAAAATACTATAAAATTATATATAGTGAATTTGTCTTACATGTAAACTCAAACATCATAAATTCTAATTTACTAACCTCGACTTTTGAAAATTAATTTTATGTATCATTGACTAAACTTATCTTAATTATGTCAATGTGTAGAGTGATTTAACATTATGACGTGTTGACTACATTGGTTAACCTTTGAGACTCGCATGCGTTGGTTTCCAACATAACCACGTGGGGCAGTTCAATATTCAATGTATTTTTACGTGGACTTGGTATTCAATTCATTTAGGTAAACGTTTTCTAAGATACCTTATCCTTAGATGTAGAAACTTAGTTTATACGATCTTCATACGTTTAAGTTTTAAATATTTGTTTCTATTTTTATTATATATACTAGCATAAACATGTGTCTATATGTCTTTTTTTAAATAATTTAGTATTAAATAATGGATAAATAATTTTAACTTCATATTAATGCAGATATTTTGATTTCAACAAAATTTCTTATTATTATAGTTAATATGATACAATAACAACAGGTTGGATCAGATATGGATAATGTCTACTAATAATTCAACTAGAAAAGAAAAATTCACTTATTATCCCTTTTTATTACTTGTACGGATATTTGTTTGAAAGATATTCGTGAATATTTTAAAACATGTAGATACACGTGAATATCCACAAAATGTAAAAAAAAAAGTGAGTTCAATAAATCGATAATTATGAGAATAAATTGAAATTTAGAATAGTTTTGAAAATAAATATCGTCTTTAACAAATAAGTTAAAAAGTATATGATCAATGGAAAATAGGAAAAGTTAAATATGTATTATCTTTATAAAGCATTGTCCTTAACAAATCATATTAGAATTATATTATTAATGCTAAAATAAATAAATAAAGAAATAATTATATATATATATATATATATATATATATAGAGAGAGAGAGATAAAAGATCATTATTGTTTCCATCTTAATTTACTTTCTACTTAGAATTTCTTAAATGCATAGATATTTAAGTGATTTGTTTATATTTTAAATTTATAAATACGTGGCGTTGCATGAATGAAAAAGTTGTGTATAAATGGTTTTATTCAAAAATGACTGCTTAAAGTTTCTTTATTATTAAGATGATTAAGTAATATTACTTTTACAAATAATAAAAGTATTTGTATAAAATTTGGCCAACCAAATCAAATGCGTAATTGATAATCTGTTAAATAAGATACTATTATTTTTAAAAGCTCATATAAAAAACAGTATTGTAAATACACTAAAAGGGTTAATAAAGAAATTTAAGTTCTCAAATAAAGTATTAAAATAATTTCATAGAGATTTTTCGTTATCTTTATAGTTTTTAAATATCTCATTTCTTATCTTAATCTTTATAAATATTTAATTTTAATTACAATTAAAAATTAGAATTTTAACATTTTCATATTAAAATTCTTAATATTGTCTAATGTGAAACATACTGATATGAGTAGTATAGGTTCTGGCTTAATGAATTACGATCTTCTATCATTTTCTGATAAGTTTTACATTAAGAAAACACGTACCATTTTATATATCAAGGCATCCATATAAATATATATTACACTGAAAATATCCATTAAATAATTTCTATAAATATAAACCTAATTATACCCGTATATAAGTAAATAAAATACTTCTTAATCAATAATAAAATAAAATAAATACATGTGAGCTCAAACTTTAAGAAAATACTTTTTAATATTCTTTATATTACTAATGAAATTGTGTTTGAGTAACTTGACTTTTGGAATGATATTAAACCTTTTTTAAAATATTACGAATTATTTTAATTTAACTACGTGTATTTATAAAATTATTACTTTTAATATTATCTAAGAAATATATTTAAAAACCGAATTAAAAAAAGTAGAACTGTGGATAATAATAATTTTCAATTTATATTTTAATATCTTTTACGATAAATTTATTATTTGATAAATATCATTAACATAATATGTAAACTATAAAATCTTGTAGTAATTATAAACTACCCTTTTGATTTTTGATTTTCTTTTTTTGATAAATAAAGATAAATATGAAAAGTAGTCTGCTTTATCAGCATAAATTATATAGTAAATTTTAAATTAACAATATTTTTATGAGGGGTTTGTTATGTTATATTTAATAAATACTAATATATACAATATGGAGTATCTTATTCAAGTCATATTAATACGAATAAATTTATTTATTACCATTATTATTGTAATAAGTTTTTTTATCAAAATAAATAAATAAAATATATTAAGAAAATAGATTGTCCTAAGTTCCCAACTCATACAAAATAAACAATTTCCTATACACTTTTTTTTTCAAAATAATGGCTGTCCACAAAATTACATGAATATAACATAGGAGATTTCGGCCAGAAACTTGATTTGTTGTCATTTTGGTTCCAGTAGATATCATTGAACAAAGTCTTGTTGTCATTTTTGTTACAGTAGATATCATTAAGATCGTATCAATCGGTAATCAATCTATCACTACTTAAAAATAGTTATTTTTTGAAATAATTTAAAATCTTTCAGGAAATTTTTGTTCCCACTAAACCATATATATTTATATACATTAAAATTCTAATACATAGATTTCTCCTATCGAAAATCAAAATAAAAGGATCAAATTATTTCTTTTGATCCATCCTCGTGCATATATAAGCACACATGTTGCACCGTATAAGAAATATATGGTCTGGTGAAAGTAAGATAGTGTAAAACTCCTATAAAGAGTGAGATCTTCCTAAGATGCGCTAGAAGTAGTACCCACCTTAGTGTTGGTGTCAACCGATGTTGGAGACGACTTGCAAGAAGATATACCAACCCGATCAATAATTTCTTTGGCATATTTGCGTTGTGAAAGGAACATATCACCCTTATATCAGGTCACTGCAATGCCAAGAAAATAGTTCAAAGGACCAAGGTCCTTCATAGCAAATTTCGAACTCAAAAGGTTCATTATATATAATCGGAGAACATGAGAAGAGACAATAAGTATAATGTCATCAACATAGAGCAAAATGTAAGCCATGTGCGAAACCTTTCGGTAAATAAATAATGAGTGGTCACATTTGCTATTTGAGAAACCAAGAGATAAGACATAATCAGTAAACTGCTTATACCAAGCATGAGGTGCTTGTTTAAGCCCATATAATGACTTACGCGACACGCATAATTCCGATGAGTACGTTCACGATACCCCAATGGTTGATGCATATAAACTGTTTCTTGTAGTTCACCATGAAGAAAAGCATTTTTAATATCCAACTGATGAATGGGCCATGTCTTTGAAAAAGAAATGGAAGGAACGGTGCAAATCATAGCCAATTTTACTACTGAGCTAAAAGTTTCTCCACAATCAATACTAACCTGATGAGTTTTCCCATTACCTACAAGACGAACTTTATGCCTCCTAAACACACCGTTAGATTTCTCTTTATGAGTAAAAATCCACATAGACCAAATAACATTAACATTATATATGTGGACGGGGTAGCAACTCCCACGTCTTATTTTTAATAAGAGCATCATATTCATCATTCATGGCTATTTTCTAGTTGGGATCACAAAGAGCTGCAACTGGATTATGAGGTAATGTAGACCGAGTAACTGAAGTGGTGAGCCATATTCATCATCGTATTTCTTATTCGACTTAAAAATGCCCATTTGACTTCTTGTGACCATACGAGGCAGTTAGATGAAAATATGAAAGGAACGTATTGTTTAGTCCGTTGCTACGGTCGTTACCCAAGAACGTCAGACTGTTGTTGTTGTCTTTGTGGTGTTGGACCTCATGCCCACCCTTGGTTTGGATATGGACATGAAGGAGCCCATTGAGGCATCCAACCCCAAGGTGGGTATTTCGGCCAAGGTGAAGACCCCCATTGTGGTTGTTGTTGTAGAGTCCCACCAAACTGTTGCAAACCACCATTGTCGCCCTTTGCACGGCCAAATTTTCCACTACCGAACCCACGACCACCTCAACCGAATTTTTTTCCAGAATTCTTACAGTATCCCGATGGCTTCCCACGGTGCTGATGGTGGTATAGCTGGTCTGAATGCGAGGAATTTGAGTCATAAACAGATTGGGAGGCAGCCACCATTTCCCACTCCGAGCCATGGCAACCTCCTTTGCCAATCTGGCTTCCTCAAGTGTGAGCATCGACCGAGCTTGATAAAATGAATATAGAGGATCACTCTGTCAAATTAATGTCCCTACACCGCGATATGCATTTGTGAGACTCGAAACATGTTGAATGACGAGGCAACTCTCCGACACTGATGCTCCAACATTTTTCAACTGATCAGCGGGGGCTTGAGACATTGAAAATATGCCAAAGCATTCGGAAAATTCTCCATTTTAGTATTGGAGAATTCAGCCTCGAGAGTTATCACACGAGAATGTTTGTTGTCTTGGAAAATATCTCGCAACCTATTCCAAGCATCCATGGTTGTGGCATCAAGTTCAATAATTGTATGTAACAAGTCATTGGAGATGGTTGCATAAAGCCAAGAAAGAACCGTAGCATCAAGAGTCAACCATCATTCCTTTTCATCCTCAGTCACAAGTACCTTCTCTTTGCCATTGACAAGAGGAATAATGTGATGAAAGACCTTATGAGAACGTACAGTAATTTTAAAAAGTTTCATCCATGTAGAGTATTGGACATTCTCCATTTTAAGAATGATAAAGATATGATTCCGTAAATTGAAAACTACAAAAGTCGGATGGAAAAAACTATTGTTGTCCGTCATGACAATAATAAGAAGAAAAAAGATAGATAAAAAAGAATGAAGAAGAAGAATCATAAGTACCCTAGAGCTCTCATATCATATAAAAAATATTTTCCTCAATTGATCTCATCATTGACTTGAAATAAATACAATAATCTTAAAAACTAGGTAACAAATAATATAATACATATATTTAGAAAACTAATTATAAACTAAATATTTACTTACCTAAAATATAATAACAAAATATATTTACATATATTTTATAAAATATAGAAAAAGGATGTTCAATGAAAAATGATGTTAACTCTCCATACATTCATGGAAGTGTAAATTTTTCCAATTCATGATGTAATTAATATACTTATATTTATCAACTATAATGGACATATATTAAAAAAAAAATCAGTCTCCATACATTCTTCACTAGAAAAAATTAGTGTCATCTCTCCTCTTTTCTGCAACTGCATTTTACACATTACTTAGCAAGTGGTGTCCTTTGTCAAACTCGGACAAACAAGGTGAATAGAATGTAGAGTCATTTTTTTTTCAGATAAAGGTTGACTAAACCCTCGTATTCCTCGTTTATAATGCTTTGTCCTATAAAATAAAATAAAATTATGGTGCTTTGCTCAACCGTGTGCAAAATATTTAAAAATAAAAAAGAAAATTCACTCATAACATGAAAGTAATTTATCCTCTTCGTTTTATATTAAAGTTGTTGCAATATATTAATTTTTTTTTAATTATTAAACATGATCTAAAGTGATAAAGAGTATGGTATGTTTTATAGTCTCAATTGTTATTTTTTATTTTTTAAATCAGTGTTTTTTCGTAGAACACTGGTTAAGATTTGTCATTAGAGGAAAAAAAATGTTAATTCAAATAAATTTCTGAATTATTGTAATAAATATTTTTATCTTGCAAAAATATTGGCCTACTTCTATATATCATGACCTTGCTTCTACCTTTTTTTTTTATAATATAAGTTCATATGGATGAACTCCCATGTGCTATTGATGTTATATTATCTCATAATCATTAAATGTATGTCATCTTTCAAATAAAAGAATGAGCTTATTACAATTAAATTAATTGCATTCAATTAAACTAATTTTTCTTTGTTTTAGCTGGGGATAGTGAAAATATATTTTTAGCTAAAACTTTTCTGAGACACACTTCAAGGTTAAAAATCTACAAATCTGTAACACGAATGGAAGCAAAAGAAATCCAAAAGATGTAATGGTTCAACAATAAAGAAAGCAAAACCTAGAAGGAAATGCTAACTTTTATGGTTGAAGAACATAAAACGTATGTAGGATATTCTTTGTTTGGGAATCCTTGTCTATGTACGAATCTTCTTTATGTATGTTTGGTTAGAACACTCTAACTAAGTGTTTCCCATTAAAATATTCTCGATAAAAAAAAAATAAAAAAACTGTTTCAGTTGTTTTAGTTCTATTTTTCGTAGATCGATTCTTTATAATTTAAAAGTCATACCTTATATAATTATATACATCTTATGTGGTCGTAGTAGTAAATTACCCACGAACTTCACATTGTGCATGGAATAAATAACATTATAATATTGAAATTTGAGACTATTTTTCTAATTTTTCTACTTGCAGTAGTCCAAAAAAAAAAAAGTCTATAAATAGCCTCCAAAATAGAGAGGTATTCTCAAGTCATTCTCCATTTCACTCCCTACTTCCATTCTCTCTTGTAACACTTAGATTATGTCTCCACTGCTTTTGCTTGGTTTGGTGTTTCTGAGCCACTTCAAGGGTGGATTGAATACACCATTGCCACCTCCAAACTTTGGAGATCATGTTTCCATTCTCAGCATAGATGGTGGTGGCATCAGAGGAATTATTCCTGCCACTGTTCTTATTTACTTGGACAATGCTCTTAAGGTTCAATTTCTATTATATTATCACTCTGTCTGAGTTCAAACATTTTAACAAGTTATCTCACAAACTCATGTACTGTAGAATTAAAAACCTTACCTGAATACATTAGTTGTAACATATGAGATTGTGTTTTCGTTGCAGGCTAAGGATCCAAGAACATCGTTGGCAGATTATTTCGATGTGATATCAGGAACAAGCACTGGTGGAATCATGAGTGTTATGTTAGCAGCTCCAAACGCATCTGATTCCAATCGTCCTCTCTTTACTCCATCACAAGTCGTAGAGTTCTACAAGAAATATGGCCCTGGCATATTTAAACCTAGGTAAGTATTCAAGCTCATCAAAATTGACTTAACATTCTCAATACAAATATTTCAGACATTTTTCTCATAATAACAACCATTTGAGACATGTTATGTCCTTATAATTAATTTCTAAACTTAGAAGTAAATGTAATTACGTAAAATTTAATAAAGATGGTTTAGTTATTACCTTTGCCTTAATTAGTTTGCTGAAAGGTTATGGTTCTTGTGATGCAAAACCATGCAGATCTATCTTGGATCCCGTCCAATGTCCCAAGTATGATGGAAAGTTTCTACGAGATACAGCTCGTCAGATATTGAAAGAAACACGACTCGATCAAACGTTGACCAACTTGGTAATACCAACTTTTGACGAGGACAAAATCCATCCAGTTATATTCTCAAACTACAAGGTTAGCATGCTATAATAAAATCGTGTACATGTACATATGCATGACAATGTGTTATAAAACTTAACATTTTTGGTGATTCTTCGATGATGCAGCTGAAGACAGAAAGTTACTTGAATGCGAAACTTTCAGATATTGCTCTTGGCACTTCGGCTGCACCAACTTATTTTCCATCCCACGAATTTCAGAATGATGGTGTTCCGTTTGATTTGGCTGATGGTGCTCTCGCTGCTAACAATCCTGTAAATATTCATCACTAACTCAAACCATATATATATAAATACTTTTTTTGACAGATTTTAACCTAGTTAAGACCTAGAGATTCTTTTGCAACAAATATGTAAAAATATCTGAAGAGTTTGATTGAATACTAAATTTAGGCTCTGGTTGCTGTGAGTGAAGTGATACAAAACAATGGGGAAAAGGAAATTTTGTTGCTGTCATTAGGAACTGGAATTCCCACAGCTCAGAAAAGGTTAGGTGGCATCTTTGATCTTGGCTGCCAAGCTTTATGGCTAAGTTTACACCAAGATACTTTCAATGAAGCTATGTTCAGAACAGACGTGACTCATTACTACCTTGCCACAATCTTCCCAGGCATCTTACCTGCAGATAACTATCTCCGAATTGAGGTATACACAGTTTGTTTTTGTGCATAAAGTTTTTATAATATACTTATAACAGAAGCAAAGAAAAGGGAAAATGAATTTAACAAGTAATGTATGAGTTAAAATGATTGATGATATACATGTAATTGCAGGAGTATAACCTGGATCCATCCATGGAAGAAATGGATGATGCTTCTAAAAAGAACATGGATAAACTTGAAACGGTGGGAAAGAACCTGTTGCTCCAAAAGGTTAAGAGGATAAATGTGAATACATTTCTTCCATTTGAACTCGACCAAACAAATGCTCAAGCTCTTGACAGGTCAGTACAACCATTTTCTCAACATTTTTTTTTACTACTATGTATGTTTGAAATTAGCAGCATAACTTTGCTGATAAAAGTACTTAGTAGCATAAAGATTTTAGAAGATTCTTTTTTATATTATACATACATACATACATATACATACATATATATATATATATATATATTCTTTTGTTGATTATATATTGAATGCTAATTTTGAGAGGATTTATTTCTTAAGGTTGGCTGAGCAATTATATGCTGAGAGGCAATTGCGTCTGAAAAGGAAATCTATGGAAAAAGGAGGAAGACCTTTCATTGAAACTGTATAAGTTCCTTCTCGAGAAATCAACAACTTCACATTATGAATAAATGTTAGTCTTATGTTGGAATATGTTTGATGTTTTGGGTTTGTGTAACTCCCAATTGCAAGAACAATATATATCATATAATAAGGTTGAATACTTTGGGGTTCTATGTAACTCCCATTTGGAACCATGAAACATGTTACAAGGTTCAATGTTTTTGAGTTTGATGTAATTTAATTACATTATAAAAAGTGATCCCAATCTTTTGTTCTTTTTTGTGTTTTAAGATTTCCTTGCTCCAACTTCTTTGTTTATATTATTAAGCAGTCGCATATGGTGAGAAGTAATATTTAAACAATACAAATTATTTATTGTAGAATATAATAAATAATATTACTGTTGTTAACAAAATATGCTATAAAGAAACTATACAAAAGTGAGAGATTAAAGAAGTCGAAATAAGGAAGGATATAGGTCATGTGGGGAAATTTTACCATTAATAGAACCTAACATTTAAAAAAAAAATGTTTAATATGTATTAGAAAAAGTGAATATAATCTATAACCCACCATAATAAGAGTGCCCACTCAAGAAAATATAAAATAATTTTTAGGTTATGTATAATGAAACATTATTAATTATTTTTATAAAAAAATGAATATTTTATGAGAAAATTGTTAGAATTATATTGATGCATGATAGTTTCATATCATTGTAATATTTTTTCTTGGGAAACACCTGTATTAACTAAACTTTTTGAATTACCTCCTCAAATCTTCCCCAAAATAATAATCAAATACAATTTTTAAGTTTTAAACCTTAAAAATAGCAACTTTCAATAGAAATTTTATTACAATTTATAATTGTAATATAATTAGAAATGTATTTAAAATTTAGCAAAAAATATTATATCATATATTTTAAGCAGTCACAAACGATGGGAAGTAAAATTTATTTTAACATTATTTATTGTGAAAATAGTGAATAATAATATTGTTGTAAGTAAAATATCAAAGAAAGTATAGAAAAAAGAGAGATTAAAGAATTCTATAATAACACACGTATTAGAATAAAGGAGAGAAACACCTTTTCACAAGGGTAATTTTATATCAAATATTTTTTTTAATCACTTTTTTTTTATTATTTTTTTACAATATTAATGTAGTAGTTTACGATTGGTCTGTTTTAAAGTTTTCCCTAAGCATTGGGAGAGAGTAATTTGAAAGATTTTTATTTTACTTTTCAGTTTTCCTATCCATGACTGAATTACTTCTCTGCAACATGCAACAGTAGGACGATGATGGTAAGTATAGTAGTAATGAAGGGTGTTTAAATATTTTCTCTTATTATGGAGGTACAGTTAATAATTTATGAGGGTGTAGAAAGCAAAAGATAAAGTTTAATACCCAGAGCAATGTTCATTTCCACTACAAAATAACAATAAATGTAACTCTAACCCCGCTTACCTATTTCCCCTCACACTGACACGTGGATAACTAATTCCCTTAATTAATTTCGATTTTTAACCTTATTGTCTTAATTGGTTTTTTTTTCACATATTAAAATGATAAAAGTTATTTCCTGTTATATATAATATTATTTTATTTTTATTATTTAATACATGAGGATAAGAAAATAAGATGATGGAACAAGATATCAATTAACAAAATAAATTAGACATAAGAACTCAATTGAAAAATGTATAAAATTTGAATATTCAATAAAAAAAAGTTAAATAAGAATTTAATTAAAAATATAACATAAAAATATAATTAAAAAACATAACATAAAGAGTTTTTTATGGATAAAAAAAATATGTAAATTAAAATTTAATTCGTATTATGAGTCTTATGGTTAGGTTAATTAAGTTACACTTTTGTTGGTAAAGTCGTCATCAACTTCTTTATAACTATATATGAACTTTAATATCTTTGACAAATCTTGACATTAAAACTCCACAATTGAAAATCTTACATGTAAATTAAAATGTAATTCATAGTGTAAATCTTAGGGTTAGGTTAATTAAGTATAATTTGCTTGCAAAGTCTTTTACCAATGTCTTTGTAAGTATCCATTAAACTTGAATATTTTTGTATGAGTGTTGACATTAGAACTTCATAATTGAAAATTTAATCTATAATTATAGGTTAATTAAGTCATGGTGGTGGAGAGTTGAAGTTGTGATTATATAAAGAATAGGAAGTGGTAAAAAGTGGTAGATGATGTGGGACCCACATGAACCATTTTATGAGTTTGAAATTTTGTGATTGGAGTTTATAATTAATTTGACCATACCTAACTTAATCCATCTAGTTGTCTTTAAGCCATTTTAAATTTGGAAAAATGTGCCTTTATATATACACATAATCCCAAGAATAAAGCTACCAACAATATTTAATTTGCACCATTACTCATCCATAACAATATATTAATCTCTTTCCAATTTGGAGTTTCATTTATATGACATGTGATATTAGTTACTAATACAAACTTTTAATATAAAACTTCATGTATAATTAAAGAAGGATATCATTAGATCTACAAGTTTTTTTTTTATATTTTATTTCCAACTCTATTCTAATATAAATAAATAGTAAAAGCAAAATAGTTTAGTTTAATTGACAAGAAATAAATTTAAAATTTTATTTACAAAACTTCAAGTCTACCAACTTCATAGTTGTCAACAGAATATATTATTGCAGTGATCTTTTTGCAAATAAATAAACTTTGTGAAAGAATAATTATCAACAAATAAAAGTCGAACACGAAGGCTAATATTGAAAGTGATTAGCATGTGGTAGTGGTAGTGGTTGCCTCAATCTATAAGTACTAATTAAATAATAATTGTTAATGATGTGTTTATGCCAGTTGTATTCTTAATATAATAACTAATTTAAACTACCTTTTGTATTTTTATCACGTTCAATAATCTTACATAATTTATAAAAACATTAAGATAAAATATGTAGTTTAAATATATTTTTTTCTATTTTTAATCTTTTAAAATGATTTTTATAAACAATAATGAAATATAAATTTCAAAATGGATAATATTGATTGATTAGGATATCTTAACAGATTTGAATCGAAACAAATAAGAAAAATATTTTTTTAAACTCTTTTTTTTTTCTTGAAAAATATCTCTATTTTCTTTTTTTTTTCTTGTGAAAACGACCACTACTTAAGTGGAATAGAATTGTTTCATGGTTAATAATTGCTAACTGAAATTCAATTTAAAAAATCAAATATTTCTCGTGAATTTGATAAATATATAATTTCTCATCAAAAATAGAATTAATTTAAATAATATCTTCAGAGGCAGAATCATTTGTCATCTATAAAATATTAAAAAAATTATCAATTAATCAGAATTATTGTTGGTATATTTTTTTAAAATAATTTATTATGCATGACTATTTATATAATTGGATGGCAGAATAAAATGATTTTATTAGATAACCCTATAATTAAATGAAATAGAAAGGAAAAGTTGAAAAGAAATGTGTTTTGAAAAGTCAAAGGATGATGATAAACATGAAGATGAAGATGATGAGGCAAACATGTGAATCAAATGAAGCTCACAGCAACTCAAAAAGAAAAAAGAAAAAGAAAAAGAAAAAAGAAGAACATATCGATGAAGAAAGATGAAAAGCACTGTCTCTTCCCTAGCCCATGAAACCAAGAACAACTGCTGAAGCAGCCGCCAGAAGGCCAATGCTGCCGGAAACTCCAACTGCTCCATTAGGCTTTGACGGTGGTGAAGTACTGTTGGTGGTTGAAGGGGTCCCTGACTCAGACGGCGGAGAAGACGGTGTTGAAGGGGTTGAAGGGGTGGTTGGTGGGGTGGTGGAATTGGCAGCCACCACATTGATCTGCAGCTTCATGCCTCCGGCACAGTGCCCTGCTCTGGGGCATATGAAATACCTGTTCCCAGTTGCAGACAATGCAATTTTGCTGTTTCCATCATTGTGGTTCTTGATCAGGTTGCTTGAACTGCAACTGCTGTAGCCACTCTCGTTAACCTCATCAACTTCATGGCTGGAATCATACTTGAACACTGTTTTTTTGTTTTTTAACGTAAGACGCGACAAATTAGTTAGCTTTAGCATGATGAAAATCTTCGCATAATTAAACTTCGGAGTTTTACGACAGAAGTTATGAAAAAACAAAGGAACCATGAATGTTCTGCATATCAAGAACTTGAAGAAGACTTACCCAAATTGTCACCAACATTGAAAGTTTTCCCAGAGACCCAGGTGCTGTAATCAACCCCTGAGGTCCATCCATTACTGTCACCAACATCATAGTCAACACCAAAGACAGTGGGAAAAGCGAGCATCAGAACCAAGAAAGAAGCTGCAATTGCTTTAGCCATGTCTATGGCCTCTGTCTATTTTTTCTCGAAAGAAAATGTACAGAAGAACAAGGTTTAAGGTTGTGATTAGAGGAAACTGTGGTGTGGCAGTGACAATGAAAGACTGTGGAAGGAGGGTTATATATATATATAACACCAACTCCATTTACTGTATCACCAACTTTGTATAACTATATGTGGATAAAATAGTGAGTGGTTATTGACTCTGTCTGTCACCCTCTTCTTGAGCTTTCTTCTACCTAATGCATTCAGATTCTTTTCCCATAATTTATTCTTCGAAGCTAACGTACAAATCATAAATTGGAAAGTGGCATAGTTAGTCAATGAAGATAATAAAGATGGTGAATATTGAGAATTATGTCACAGATACAAGCTGTATGCATGTGTAATATATTAGTTTATTATAAGGTAAAGTAATAGATATATTTGGAACAACATCATTATAGGGATTATTACAATTAACTTAGTGTTATGAAGATCTCACTTATATGATATAAATTTAGTGTAGATAATTGAAATATAGTAAGATTTGTTGTTTATTTAATTTATTATATTATTAATTGTTAGTGGTTTGGATTATTTAGTATTTAGTTTTATATTTAATATTTATATATTTCAAGGAGAAGGAGAGTATTTATAAATATAATAGATTTATAATATTTAAATAGAAGTAAATTGTATTGTATATGGCTAAAGACTTATTTGTCCTACCAATCAAGGTTTATAGCTTAGAGACATTTGAGACATGATCGAATGTTGTAAACTCGGTCAGTATTCTATGTTCTACTAAGAATGTAGCATGGAAGGATTTAGTTAAATGTGAGTTTTACTTAATAGGTAGTTTGGTCATTGGACATCATAATTAATGAATCCATAAGTTGTGGCCATTCGAATGGATTCATGGTCAACAAGTAAACACTTAAAATAATAAATTAAGAGTCATTTTTAACATTAATTGAGATTTAATAAGAGAGTTTTGAATCTATACTTACTTAAACGTTAGAAAATCTTTTACAGATATTTTTTTTTTTTATGAGAGGAGTTGTGAAAAGATAGTCAAGTGAAAATATCTTTACAAAAATGTATTTGTAAAAACACAAATATTAATTAGTTTTCTAAATTTGAGTTTGCATGTAAAATTTATATAATTCATGACTTAAATTTGAAGTGTATTTCGTGAAATTAAAAACCAATATCTGGAGATAAAAAAAACACATGTTGCTTGCAATGTTGTGATAGTTGAATATTCAAACCAAAGGTTCATAAAGCAGGAATCATTAGAGGCAGGCATTAACGTAGAAAAATTCTTAATATGCATCACCATCATCCCATAGTAATGCCAATTGTATATGTATACATCAACTTTTTATTTATACTTGTCAACTTTTAGATTGCAGTCACCATCTTTACCTACTTTTAAAATTCTAAACCATTTATTCTTTAATTGTCTCCACCGTTTTATTTAATTTATCAAAAGAATAACTGTGAACTTTATATAAAAATCAAGGGTAAAAGATGCTTTTGAAGATAAAAGATGATGAAATTAACGTAGATTTTTTTAGTTGATTTTTTTTTTTAAAGTAGTAGGATTTACTATATATTTTGTCCCTTATTTTTTTCACATTTTTTTATTTTCTAGTTTATTTCTAAAATAAGATACCATTAATTTTATTTTATTCTAAACTAGTCAATTTTTATCAACTTGCTTCTCTTTTACACCAAAGACTTCTTTAGGGTTTTAAAAAATGAATTTTTATTATTGTGGATGATTGTTTCTAGCGAAGGGAATAACTAGGACAGAAGCAAAGAATTGTCAACATATTCTCTATTTTTATTCTTTTCTCATTTTTTTTTCCATTTTTGTTCTTATCTTTAATCCTCACATTGCAAGCTTTTAGAACATATTTGTGTGTATTATGATGACCTAAACTGAGTCAAACAACCAACACAAATGGGTCTTATGAGTGCTGCAAATTATTATAATCTTGCCATGTGGAAGCTTATATGCATTATCTTATATTTTTCCTAAAAGGTCAAATATATCTTTACTCAGCCTATTTAAATCATTTTAATTCTCCATATTGGGAATGGACATTTTTATTCATTGATTTAAAGATAAATTACCTGTATTAGAAGGTATAAATTACAACAAATTTACCTTGTTTTGATTATTCTTTAAGTTTTGCCTTATCGATTATCTATATCACTCAAAACATTTACCTGCAAAAAGAATTTCAATGTTCAAGTCAGATAGAGTTTGAGTAAAAGAGTATTAAATATTGTCAGTTGATGTAGGTGATTCAATGATGTATTGGTTGGCTTGTCAGTTAGTCAGGGTAATCAGTCTGTCAATCAATCAATATGATCGATCCAAGAATGTATTGATCCATTTACCATCGGCCAAAGTGATCAGTCCAAAGATGTACTAGTTAGTTCGTCAGTCCATTAGTGTTGTCGATCTACTAGTCGATTAAGATAATCAGTCTACCAATCGATTAGAGTAATTGATCTATCAATCAATCTGGTGATCGATCCAAGAATGTACTAATCGATTTGACAATCAATCTGATGTATTAACTATAAAGGTGTGCACCATAAAATTTTACTTTTTCAATTTTATTTATAATTGGATTTTAATAAATTTCATATTTTTGGAAAATCAAGTGATGAGCAAGCAAGGAAATGTATTACGTTTTCAATAATATATATATATATATATATATATATATATATATATATAAAATTCATTTATCTCATTATTTATTCCAAAAGTTACCAAACATGTGGACCAACATAAACAAAGCAAGGACTAGGAACGTGAACTAATTATATATACCTAAACCACCATGCTTAAACATTAATATTTTTTAATTAATTATTGGTAGTGATTGCCACCTAATACTCAGATACTCTACATCATGTTATGGAAATTAGTTTGGAATGACGACAAAAAATAAGTCTCCTTTAGACCATGATATACATACAAAACAAGTAATAACTACATTGCTTTGTTTATTAAATTTCTTAAAAATTAATGAAGTATTTGAAAAATAATTGTTTAAGTAAATAAAATAAATTAACTTTTGTTAATGAATTAACTATTTCAATTTTATTGTGTCATGGCCTGTTATTCTTCTGGTTGGCTTGTACCCATATGTTCACATTCCTGGTAAAACATTTAATTTCAAACATTCTGAATATAAAAATATTATGTTTCATAAATAGTGTGTGATTGTTAGTATATTGTAAATATTCTTAAAAAGCATTTCAAAAAGTGATTTGTCTATCTTGTTTTGACTATATATGTGTTTCTTATCATTAAATAATTTAATATTATAGTAAAAATTCCAATTGCATGGATTAACTTAATGTAATTAAAAAAATCAAATTGGAATAAAAGTCTAAATGTTCTTGAATTTTATCTTTACCTATTATTTCCAACATTTATTGTTCTTAGTTCATTAACTATTGAAATTCTTCTACTATGCAAAGATTTTTTTTTTTAAAAAAAAAATTAAAGAAACTTTTTAGAATCTATTAATTGATCGCACCATTATAATTTCTAAAAAAAAGTACACTAGAGAACTACAGAACAGAGATCATGGTGTAATATATTATCATCTTTTTCTGTCGATACACGTTACAGAAGATGATAATAATAATAATGAAAGTACATAAAAGAAAAAGACAATAGTTTATTTAACAATTTAAAAAAAAAAGGATAAACACATAAGAAACTTACATATATATAAATAAAACTAATTTTGAAATGAAAAGTAGAAAGCAAGTAGGAGTAGGTTGAGAAATTGACAGCTCGGAGAGAATGATGAAGCCACCATTGATGAATGAATCCAAAAAAGTGTTAGAAAATATTTAAACTTGTTATTCTGTTGTAAAAGAAAGCTCCTTTTATCAGTTATTATTATTTTTTTTTAAGTTTGACCTAATTATTGTCATAATTTATCCTCCTACTTTAATGTATGGTTGTTTGTAATTATTATTTTATTTTTTAAAAATATAAACGGATTTTTTATTTTTACTTTAAGATGTTCTTAATTAAAACAAATGATTTTTTGTTAGTGACACTTTTAAAACAGAAAATTAATGACTATGTAAATCAGCTTTGCACTATAAATTATTTATTAATTCTGACTTCAACATAGTCTTTATCTTTATTTCACCCGATAGCATGTATACTTAATAATTACCTAAAATAGGAAGATTTATTGTAACAACTTATAATTCGAATTTTAGAAAATCGAATTCTAAACTTGATCAAGTGTAATTTTACTAAAAAAATGGTTCAAAATTTGATAGAGTTCTATTAATTGTTTTATTTAAAAATAGAGGAAAGAGAATTTATAATTTTATATTTTTAAAAAGTAATTACTTAAAAGCATATTTGGAAAACAATTTTTTTAAAAGGTTATTTTAAAAATAATTATAGAATATAATAATTTAGAAAATAGTTTATTTACAAAAGCATAGTTAAAGTGATAATTATTTAGAAAATACGTAAACAAGAAAAATTGGTTAACAGAATTAGCATTTATAAATTTTGAAATAATTTATTTTCGTAATTTTGATATGGAAAATTTCACAAAGGAAAGAAAAAATTTGAAAAAAAAAAATAGTGGTGAGTGTCTCGTATAATTTAAACTATTGATTTGTGAACAATAAAGGTAGTAATTAAATATGTATAAATATAATAAATATTTTTGTAAATAATAAATAAAAAATAAATAATAATTTATAAAAATATTCTTATAAAGAATACTATTCCATACTTTTTTATCTATATTGTTATTACTATAATTATTTTGATAATTATGTGTATGATTAGAAATAAATTTCAAAATTGTGTATATCACCTACAAATCTACACTTTGTATCATCTTTCCATCTCATTTTCATCTTCTCCCTTCACTTTGAAAAAGAGTTTGTCCTGTGGAGGTTGGAATTTGGCAGCATTTTCTCAAAGGAAATCATGGCAATGAATCACCCATACACTATATCACCTACAAATCTACACTCACAAAACAGAATACAAGAATAATGAAATAAAAGTCAAACTAAAGCCTAGAACATTTAGAATATATTGAAAGAAAATAATTTCCTAGGAAGGGAGGAACAGCATGCAAAAAAAAAAAAAAAAAATTATACAAAACAATTGATTATAAATAGGGCAAAAGAAAATATCCTTACATGCTACCATTACCAGGATAAAGGATCCCAACGAGATGGAAAGGGAAGAGACATGTAAATTAGTACAAATAAGACTTCAGACCTTCAATTCTCCGTATCAGCAATTTCCTCTATAAAATGACACAAACAAGACTTTAAATCCTCAATTCACCACATCACTATCCTCTGTAGCAGTTCCTGTATCCCAAATATAAGCAAATAAGGTCAGAATCCTTTTGCTCAGCCACATCATAAGCTCTTTTGACAAACATTATTTGTAGCATAAAGTAGATCCTCAAGACTGAACAACTATCAAACTGAGATTTAAGCAAATGTACTGAAATGCATTGACTTCTAATCTTTTAAATGGCCCGGCATGATAATTTTGTAAAAAGAAAATGTAACTTAAATCCTAGCAATGGTGAGAAATGACTTCAAATAGTAAAATAGGTGAGACAATTTTCCAGGAGAATATTCGAAAAAACAATATCAGAGTCTTCTTAGCAATAAAAGATGCAGAAACATGAGCACCACACAAGGATTATTAATAGTGGCAAAATTCATATTGCCTGCATTGTAAGTCTTAGTTTCCAATAGGCACAAAATTGTTGGCATGTCAGGCATCAAACTGGTTTATCAAATGCTTCACAATATACAAGCACAAGTAGCCGAATTTCCCACACATATCATGTCAACCCAACTAGAAGGGGGTAAAACACCACGGGAAACCAACTACAGATAGGTAAGGAAAAGAAAAACAGAGAGAGAAAGGGAAAGAATATTGAATAACTGAGAAAAGAGTCTTACAAAGAAAATGTTAACTAATCTATTTACACTAGAGAGAAAACACAAATATATAGAGAATGAAGAGTAACTCATAATAACACAATCAGTTACTCTGCTGGGTTATCAAGATATGACCTGACCATAATACAAACATAAAATTAACACAAAACACAAATCAGAAGTTTGAATAGTCAATGATTTAAAACAAACATGACTCCTTGTAGACAAAAGACTTATTTGGATAAACTTCTCAATAAACACTTCCAAAACACAAAAAGGAATAAGAAAAAGTACACACTTCATACGCTAAAATCAGTTTACACATAAGTTATAATAATCTTTTAGGTAAGCTAAGATGGGATAGTTTTTATGATTTAACTTGTACATAAGTTAATTTTACCTTGAAAAGAAGTTCATTTAACTTTTCTTTCTTACTTTATTTTCCTAAACGTACTTGTGGAGCACTTTAGACACAATATGAAATACTACTACAGCTTATCTAATAATGGTGATATTCTCATCTCTATTGACATAGAGTCCATGAAACATCCAACATGAATTCATGTCCGACACAAATGCAGTTTGAAGTCTCCTTACTTCCTTGGAAACCAGCAGCCGAAATGCAGCTACACCGCCAAGGTTTTAAAATAACAGTCACAATTTTAACTGCTGACATCAATATTTCTGGTGTCGTCACCACTGCAATTGCAGCCACATCAGCTGCATTTGTTTATAAACTAGAACACTGACCATAATTTAAAGCCTTGGCCACAACCATGGTTGCAATGTGTTAAATATATTATCTTTATTTTATACGTGTATTTAACACAAGGGAGATTAATCCCAAATATAGTTTTTCACTATATTCAACACAATGCACCATAAACCTCAAAAACAGCAATTTGAAACTATCATAGGAAACCAAGACCAACTATGTAATCACAATCTAGCCAAAGAGCACCAGCAACATCATCATTACTATAATAAAGTACAATGTGTTTCCAGTCGCTCAAATTTCATTAGTTTCGGTCCATGTATTTTAAGAACAAAGATTTTTATTTCTCATACTTTTTTTATAATTGGTGAATTTTGTCTTCTTTATTGAGCTTTGAATACTAGAGGGAGTAGTGAAATTAACTTATTAAAATGCGAGGACTGATTATTATTATTTTTTAAAATTTAAGAACTCACTAATTTTAACCGAAAACTAATAGACCTAAAACACATCTTACCCTATAATTTATAACAGTTATAAAATCAACCATTTATTTTCTTCACAATCCACTAACAGAATAAATGCAATACAACCAAGACCTATGGAGTCTCCACAACCACTAATTCAACCACTTCAGTCCCACTTGTCCAAAATTTTCTATGATATCAAGAACCACAACAAAACCGCAACCTTGACCACAATCTAGAACCTTATCTGCAACTGTGGTCGCAATGCAGTTGCATAAGCCTAAAAAATTGCAATAGCAGTTCTGGTTGAACTGCAATTCTAAATCATCATAGGAAACTGAAACCAACTATACAATTGCAATCAAGTCAAGCAATAACAACTACTTCATCATCATTCACTATTATTGCGGTTTCAAAAAACAGTCCACAGCGTAGTGTCAAGGATTTTGGACATTCCACAACCTTAACAGAACCACATTGACTACATTTGTCTATAATTTTTTCAAAATTTAAAAGAAGCTCTTAGAAGAAGAAATAGAAATAACTTCTACACAAGCTAAAAGTAACTTATACACAAGCTTGAAGCATATTTGAACAAACTTCTCTATAAAAACTTCTATGATCGATAAACACTGTTGTGCAAACTGTTATTTTAGTGTGGAGTGATGATAATAATAATTCTTTAAATTTATAACACCAATAGTTTACCTTCTTCACCATCCACCACACCTTCTTCATCACCTTCATAATCATCTTCTTCTTCATCTTCATCATCACTTCCCAAGTAATCAGCCCCATACCTCTGGTTCAAATAATCCACCGCACCCTGCGTGAGCACGAGCTTATCCGCGTCCAGAATGTCGAACAAATTCAGCGTCCTCGGCGTGTGCATCTTCAGCGTCCCAATGTTCCTGCTCGACAGCCTCACGTTCTCCGGCACCTCCGTCATCAGGAACATCGCCTTCTCCTTCGGGTCCAGCCCCCACCGCTTCATCGCCGCTATGAACTCTCTCGTCCTCGGCTTTTCCGCGAACTCCGCCGCGAAGTCCTCCACAACGACAGCGCTCGAGGCGGCACTGGCCACCGCGGTGGAGATCGCAAGCCGCTTCTCCTTGCGGTTGATCTTCACGCTCCAGTCGCGCGGCTTGGGCCCGAATATGACGCCTCCACCAGGCCGGAGCGGTGTCCGGTTGGAGCCGCGGCGCGCTCGACCAGTCTTCTTCTGTGGGTAGGGTTTCCGACCGCCGCCGCTGACCTCCGCGCGCGTGAGCGTGGAGGCCGTGCCACGGCGCTTGTTCTGGAGGTCAGTTACGACGGCACGGTGGACTACGGCGCGTGCAGTTGAAGGCGGCGCGGAGCGGAGGTCGAGGAAGGACTCGCCGACCTTCTCGCCGGAGAAATTAAGAACGGGAATGGGAGAAGCCTTGCAGGAGATTGAGAGGGAGGTGGTGGCGGCGGTGAGGGGTAGAATTGGAAAGTTGAATTTTTGAATGTGGAATTGGTGAGAAGAGAGGAAAATGGAGGATGAGGTGAAGGAAAGAGATGTTGGGGTTGTGGCGGTTGTGAGGAAGGCTGAAGCCATTTTCCGGCGAAGACAGAATTTAGAGTGACAGTTTTGCTATTCCTATCCTATCCGTTATAGATAACATTTGGTGGTGTTTGCTCTATGTGGGTGACAAGTAAAAGTTTAGTTCAAAAGAACTCTTCTCTTTTTTTTTTTTGCCTTTTTTTCTGAATTTAAAAGAAAACTTAATTTGTGAAAATATTAAATTATTTTTATCTCATACAATAAAGAGATCATTTTCTTAAAATTATAATTCAAATTATATGTGACTAGAATTACGAGGAGTTTCATGTAAACCTAGAAAAATATCCTACATTTAAATATTTTTAGAGTTTTAATGAATTACTAATGGAATTAAAATTTAAAAGTCTTTAATACTAAATTTTGTGCATACAATTTGTTACATGTTAGATAAAATTCTCAATAAACACGTATAAGAGAAGAAAATAAAGGAAAAGAGTTTTCTATGAACTAGTCCTTGAATTAAAAATAATATTTTGAAATAAATTAATTTGATGAGATTTCTCCAAATTAATCCTATAATTTTAGTTAAAGAGAAAAGTTTATTTCTTTTCTTTCTTAAAAGTGTTTTGGAGAAAATTATCATGTTATAAATGCATAAGTAAAATATGATTTTGAATGTGGGAAAGATTGTAAAATTAAATATGTAATGTTATAATATATATGATCTAATACTTATTTTTTTAATTAAATATATATATATATACATGTGTAAATAACTATAATAAGATATTATGTCAACGAGTTAACAGGTTATTTTTAAGAGTTCAAGAATTTTAAAATTAGATCATATGACTCAATCTTTACATTAATGAATTTGTTAAATTAAAAAAAAATAACGGGAGTATTTTTATATAAACTATCTATAATACGAAGGTTGAACTAGAATTTTAAATATGTTTTCAAGTTTAGTCATTTAGACATTTATAAGTTTTATAAAGTTTTTGAAAGGTGTTCAAAAATAGTATGAAAGTCTTATGAAAGAGACGGGAAGAGAAAAGAGTATGCATAAGTGATAGAAAAAGCATTCAACATTTATTTATATTAGTTTATTTTAATATGAATTAACTTTAATTCTTCTCTACAATTTTCAATATAAGTATATTTCTGATTTTAGCATTTTCAACCTTGAATCTACTAACTAATTTTTTTTATATGTATTTCTCCTTAGATAAATTCAAAATGTCTTCAAATCTATTCATGAAAATTCTCATACCAAGAATTTGTTTGGTTGGGCAAAGATCCTTTATTTCAAAAATTATTGCCAATTGTTTCTTCAACTTCTTAATTTCTCCTATATTAGCTCCTACAATCAACATGCCATCAACATATAAAGCAAGGATGATATAATTGTCAACATATTTTTTCACATAACAACAATGATCTTTTTCACATCTGTGAAAACCCGAGTTTCTCCAAAACTCATTAAACTTTTTATACCATTGTTTCGGTGATTGTTTCAATCCATACAAGCTTTTATGAAGCTTGCATAGAAGATTATCCTTGCCTTGTGCTTCAAAACCTTCTGGTTATGCCATAAAGATTGCCTTGTTTCACATCAAATTTATACTCTTTTTATTAGAAGATCGAGACACTTATAATTGATTGGAATATGACTTTTCTCTATGAAGCCTTTTCAAATAGCATATAATTTATAGTCTTGCTTGTGTCTTCTACTTCAAGGATTTTTCCAACACATTTAGTTTTCATAACTACTTCTCTCTTTAATTTTTCAAACATTGTGTTGATAGCTTCAAGTTTCTATAATAAGTTTTGGTTCTCTGAACGCAATTGTTTATTCTTATTATTAAGTTCAAGATATTCTTTAAAGACTTTGTCAAATGGTTTAAACTTATTTTTCAAATTCTCAAGCTTTTTAGAAGTACTTTGAAAATTCCTTTTAATATTTTTGAAAACTATTGTAATTACGGAAGTATTAGATATAACTTCATAATAAGATTGAGGAATAGATTGAATATCATTAAAATATATTTTTTGGTTAAAGTCATAATTTGATATATTATAAGCAATATTTGCCATGACAATATATGGGCTTCATCATTTTCAACATTTGAGTCAGAGAAATTAAGGTTTGCTCATATGAACATAATACTTTTCTTATAAAACTCTTTTTTTCATGTTGTGTTGTTCAATATATTCTAATATGAAGTATCTTAGCTTTTTATAATCATAACAAATCACTTTTTCCTTATGGTCCTTATACTTCTTAGGGTTGAATATCTTACCATTTCCATATCCATAAGGCCTTTCAAGCATTCTCTTTAATTTGCAAAAGAAGAAGTGTCTTATATTTTTTTTCTACCTTAATTTCCTTTATTAGATTAAACTTTTTAGCCTTTTGAACAGTGAGGATGATGGACTTCCCTTTACTCCTTTGAGTGTCTCATTGTTAAACTTCTTCATATAATTTGAGAATTCATGAGTTCTTCCAAAGATAGCTTCTCAAGATTCTTTTAAGCACAAATTTTTGTTTCTTGCACTCTTTATTAAGGGAGAAATGTCCTTAAAATCATATCAATAATATATAAACTATCAATGATTCTTCATAGTTGGAACTTGCAAATCATTGTTTGTATGCTCTCATTCTCCTCCAAGATGAAAAGCTCATAATGAGGATTTAGAAGACTTATCTTGTTACATTACACTTTCTTGGATGCTTCATAATTCATAGCAAGAGTATTACATATTTCCTTAACATCTCTAAAAGAATGTACCTCGACAAATTATTCTTTTAATATGGAACATATGAGAATGTTGTGGTCTTTAGCATTGAATTGATAACAATACTTTTGATTCTTAGTTTAGAGTTCTCATGGTATAGCCTCTTGATTTTCATCTTAAGGATAAGGAACATCATTTTTCACCATATCTCATCTACAACAAGACATGACTTAAAGTAGGCTGACATCCTTAGCTTCTAAAGTTTCCACCTTTTAGTAGGGTGGATAGTTGTTAACTTGCCTTTCATTTTCCATGGTCTTATTACATGACTATGTTTCTTGTCTTTTTAAGAACTAATTCCAAAGGTCAACTCTGATCATAATTGTAGTAACAACTAACTCTCGGAAGAAAGTTAAATATAATCTTAGATTTTTACTACAAGTGATAAACTATCTAACAACCAAACAAAGCAGCATAATATTTCACTAAACTTAGGAGTTACTTCTAGTTTTTACATAAGACAACTTCTTAAAAAGTTTCACTAGTCAAACAATGAGTACAAAGAAATTACACAAATCACTCTTTTTTTATCATGAGTATACAAACCACTTTTTGCTAACCCGCCTTAATCACTCTTTTAGATTAAGAATACAAAAATATTGTAATAACGAAAGTCCTAACAAAAAGACAACTCAAATTCATTTGTTGACTTTATAAGACGAAAAATAAAAGGTTCAACTCCTAAACTTAGAACACTTAAACATAATATAATACTTAATATTTTTTACAATTGTTTATTTACGTGTGCTTGTCTTAGGACTTGAGTCATTTTATATAAATGTCATGAATGTGATCATTATTCCATATATTCTTCAAAGCAATGCTCATCTTTTATTGTAATATTTGGTAAATGTTTGAAATTAGTGTTGTATGACTTAATATCTATTTGTTTAGAGACAGGACTAGAAAGTTGAATTTCAATATAGATGTTGCAAATGTTGTCATTTAAATCAAATATATGTAATAAAAGTATTATCAATTAAATCACTTCACATTTCTTTTGTTTCCTTTCTTAGCACAATATGCACATTGTGAAATGTTTTGTTTTTGTATATGAGGCGTGTTGAAGACTTAAGAACTTTTGAAACTTGAAGATATCACTTTACCATATAAAATCTCTAATGATATTAGACGAACCCTTCTAGATGAAAGTATTTTTATGATAACTAAATACCAAATGATACAAGATAGATAAAGCATATCATCAGAAAATATGAGATACAATGTTAAAATACATTGATTAGACGATAGAAGGAAGGATTATAATCAATGTTTATTATGAAGTGTTTTAAAATTTCTAATTGCAGCAAAAGTAGTTCATTAGATGATATGATCCCTTGGATAAACGAGAAAAATAATTTTTCTATATTGTGTTTAGTCTAACTTGTGCTTATAGAGCAAAAGTGATCTTATGAATAGATTAAACGATGTAAATTGTCATATGAGTAGTAACCAAACAACTTAAGTCAAACTTATCATATAAGTGCATTCACCAGAGGACTGCATTCATCATACGCCTTCATATGTCTTGATCATATTATAGATAAGTTGTCTCTAATTTATTATTGTTCTTTTAATAATAACTTAGTTTCAATATTATTTAAAAGCAATATTAAATTATTTGAAATGGTTAATTTGACTAATTGATAGTCAAAATATTTTTTATCAAGTCACTATAGTGATTGAAATCTTTTTATAGTTCTGAGGCGAAAATATTTTAAATTCAAATGGTCACTTTAAATATGTTATGTGATTGACAATTAAATTTGTCTTGATTGATATTAGGAGATATTATAATACTAAAGAGATATTTCATAATATGTTGCACAAAGTTTTCTTTAGTAGAAAATGTAAAGATTAGAAAGAAGAACAAAATCAAAAAAATTCAAATTAAACTCTCTCTGATTCAAGAAATGAAGGAAAAGAACTAAGAGTCTCAACGAAAGCAATTCAAAGACTTGGAGAACTAAATTGAAGAAATTATCAAGTCATACTTTATAAAGAACAATCACCAAGATGTTGATCAAGTTAAGCAAATTTATATCCTCAACGACTATCATTTCAACAACTATAAAAAGGATGACAAGTTGATCGTGACAAGAAAGACAACAGCAAGTGCTACAATATACATTTATGAAAAAAAGTTATCAAGAGCAAGGTTGAAGTAATATTAGCGCATAAAGTCAAATTTAGTGAAAAGAGGCTTGAGAGAAAATACATCTATGTTGTGTGCTTTAACTAGTGTTATATTATTAACTTTGTGAAGTTTTACCATATCAACTGAAATTGTGTTTGTTTTCTTTGAGAGTGATTTTTATCATCTTGTTTGAGAGTTCCTAATCTTAAGGGGATATTAAGAAGGTTATATCTAAAGAGGTTGATACATATGTTACTTTGAGAGATTGATGCTCTTATTGTGTTTGGAAAGACTATACTCGTTATGTTTGATTAGTGGATTCTCTTAAACAATATGTTTGAGAAAGAACTGAAATAAGAATTAAAGATGAACCAAGATAAAAATTATTTTTATGCTTAATCTCTTTATTGTTTTATTTCATATTATACAAAGTATAAAAAGAGTTTAGACTCTATTAAAAAGTGTTTTGAAAAACTTTTACATGCTTAACTAATTAAATATTACTATAGTTGTCTAAAATGTATTTTTGTCAATAACCTTAATCCTAAATATATCAGTTCAATAATTTCTAATCATAATATACATGTGTATATTTTTCTGTTAGTAATTGATCTGTCAACAAATTTTGTTGATAATGGATCTTGGCTAAAATTTTGCGATATACATACTTAATGATTGATTTATTGTGTTATAATCATCTTTTAAATATATTCTTATTTAACTTGTTTCTTTACATGTTCTTTTATCATCTTAGATTTGCATCTTCTTTTTAATATTCAAGAAATATCTTCTAAGTTTTTAAGCTTTTGTATGTGTCTTCTTTAGAATCTTTGTTTGATTTTAAATGTTGAACTAATTTAGTGACATATGAATATAAATAATTTTAAGTCAAATTAACCAATTCACATCTACCAATATACACCGATTGTACTTTTCAACATCCAACAGTATACAACTATTTAATAAATCATAAAATTTAAAAATAATTTCCTTTTATATCTTAATTTAAAATTTTAATTAGTTAAATTTGTTTTTTTAATTTATATAAAAAATTGCAATATAATATACCAAATTCAGTATTAAATATTTTTGAAGATTACTGCGAATATAAAATTTGATTTTCTTATGTGTGTGTCAAATGTAAATGTTATAAATTTAAATAAATAATTACTCTTATCATCAATATAATAACTTATTTTTATATTATACTTTTTAGGTTTATAAAAATTAATTAAAAAACATATTAAATATTTAAAAATGGAAATGTAAAATAAAATATCAAAATCTGTGATACATTATTTGCTAATTTCCTTTTAAGTTATATATTAATTCAACAATTTTACTCTGTAATGAATACAAACTTTATTTATTTAATAAAATAATTAATTAAATTTTTTTAAAATAAATAAATAAATTTCGTTTCTAAAAATAACTTTTCATAATTTTTTAATATTATTTTTTTAAATATTAGTTATATTTTTTAAAAATAATTAAATAATGTTTATATATATATATATTAGTTATAATTTTAATCAATTGTTCTTAAAAATAATTAAATTATGTATCTTTTGAAAATTATATTATTTTAACGTAATAAAAAATTTTAATTGGTATAAAAATTTGAAATGAAATATGATTTTAAGTTTAAATATAAAAATATACAAACATTTTAAAAAATATATACACTGTGGTTGAATATTATATTAATCTCTTAATTTAAATAATTAATTTAATTTGATGGAAGCGCGTCAACGGTTGCCATGTGTGAATGGTCAAACGCATCCCTCAAATAAAAGCCAAACTTAAAAAACAACAAATGCCAATACGACACCGTATTGGCTTCCTTCTTCTGTGGTCCACACGATTTCCATTCAAAAGCACCCAAATCAAACCAAAAACTAAAATTTCCCTTTTTCATTTCATTCTTCTCAACCCAAACCAACGTTTTTCTTCATCGAATTGGTGCCTTCCGTGGAGCACCGGATCTCCCTCTTCTCCGCCCATAACATTCCATTTTCTGGCGACTTTGCCGCTTTCCCGATATGAATCCCGAATAGTATGTTTCGTTTCCCCCTTCCGATTGCGCTAACAATTTGATCCCTTTTGTTATTGTTTTTCAAGAGGGTGTTTGTGGATGTGCCCAATTTTGTTTGAATGGCTTGGTTTCTGGGTTTCCAAATTTTTGTTTGTTAACCCTAGATTGGATCGATTTTTCTTGTTTGTTGTTGATTTATTTTTTTGACAAATATTAGAAATATATGTATCTGCATGTGATTTGAATGAATTGAAAAATAATTGGCCTCGTGTGAGATCGTGTGATCAAGCGGCTAAGATCTCATATATGTCTATGCGTGTAGAAGAATGTCTCGAAAGATGTCAATCTCTTAGACTTAGGAATTAGTCTCTGGCTCTTGATCAGGATACCTGAGCAATAAGAGTGAATTGAAAACAAAAAAAAAAAAATAGATAGGGTGTTTGTATTTTCTAGTGATTTTTTATCCAATGAAATGGATTCGTGGTTTGAATAATTTGGACTATAATTTTGATATGGAGATCATCATGCTATAATTAATCTGGGAGGGGTCTAAAACTATTACCGATTAACTGTTGCCGGATGATATTTTGTTCGTAACCTAATGTGCCAGATTTGAAATTAGAATATAACGATTTTTGTTTGTAGTTATATATTTCTTTAACTTTAATTAAAGGAGCAAGTGGTGGATCCTTTGTTGTCTGTGTATGATTTTGTCGTTATGAAATGGTCTTAGTTGATCTTTGAGGTGAGATTTTACGGCTGATTATCGGTCTAATTTAAATGAGAAACTTCATGTGATGCTGTTATTTATGCAGTGACTATCTGTTCAAGCTCCTCCTGATTGGAGACTCTGGTGTTGGTAAATCGTGCCTTCTTCTAAGATTTGCTGTAAGTTTTATACTGTTTGTTTTATCTTATATTGTAGTTTTTTGTTATTTCCTTCTACTTGTTTATCGCGTTTTTCACCTCCTTATACAGTTTATATTCTCTCTCCTACCCAACAGATTTACATCCTTTGGGTAAACTTATTTGAAATGGACATTAACATCTTACTTAAAAGTAATTTTGGGTGGGCATTACCTTCAGCCTGTTGGGTTCTTCTCCCTTGCTATTCTCATTGGTCTTTCTAAGTGAAAATATGGTGTGCAGTTAAATGGTCTTGTGTGGTTATCTAAAGTATATGTGATGTGACATTTATGTGCGTAAGACTATAACCTTAATGCTTTGTTTTGTCATGGAGACAGTACACAATGCTCAATACTGTTTTTTTAAAATTACTACCTTTAATGTTAATTTCAATGCTGTGCTACAGGATGATTCATACATTGAGAGCTACATAAGCACCATCGGAGTTGATTTTGTGAGTACAATATAACACCTTTTTAACTTGAACTCATTTGAGACTGTTGCTCAACTGATCATTACATTTTACTTTGTGCAGAAAATTCGCACTGTTGAGCAGGATGGGAAGACAATTAAACTACAGATTGTATGTGTCTGATTGGCTTGATATTGCTTTTTTAGTTGTTAATGTTATATTTTGCAGTAAGCTTGGGATATATGTTTAGTCTTTTGAGGTGTCTGTTGTTGTTCATTTCTATATTAATATTGAAGTGGGATATATGTTTAGTCTTACTTGGTTTACTATTGTAGTGGGATACTGCAGGACAAGAACGATTCAGGACAATAACTAGTAGCTACTATCGTGGAGCACATGGAATCATTGTGGGTGGTGGTTTTCTTAGCTTAAGATTTTAAACGTAGAAGGTTCCCTATCTTTGTGGGGATTTTGTTGCTCTCTTCTCTAACTGGTTCCTTTCACAGATTGTTTATGACGTGACAGATGAAGATAGCTTCAATAATGTGAAGCAGTGGCTCAGTGAAATTGACCGCTATGCCAGTGATAATGTTAACAAACTTTTAGTTGGAAACAAGAGTGATCTGACAGCAAATAGAGTTGTATCATATGACACAGCTAAAGTAAAACCTTGACATATGTCACTTTCTGCTTATAATTGTTGGAATGAAAATGTTCTTGTTCCTGAACATGCACATCTCAACCCACCTTTTGTTTTTCTCCTATTGCAGGAGTTCGCTGATCAAATTGGAATACCTTTCATGGAAACGAGTGCAAAAGATGCTACAAATGTGGAAGATGCTTTCATGGCCATGTCTGCTTCCATCAAGAATAGGTACTGTTCCTGTTCCTATTTATTATAGATTGGACGAATGCAGATATTAAACAATATCACTTAAGCTAGGGGCACTTCTTTAAGCTTGTTTAATGTTTGTTTATGATATATCTTTTACCGAAACTGCATTTTGTTAGCTATAGAGAAAAGCACTAAAGCAATTGTCTCTTTTTATTCAAAGCACGGATATAGGGCATATCTATTTTTTAAAAGTTATAAAGCAGCACATGAAATAATTAAACTTTAGCATCTCAATTTAATCCTGTTTATCTTATTTTCCATGTGCATTTTTTCCATTGACTGTTGATTTGCAAAATTGGAAGTGAAAGACAACATAAAATTCTTTATAATAAATAAAGAACCAACATAAAATTTCATATTTAGCTTCTCAGTTATCTTTTTATCACTTGTGATGGCAATTCACACAGAATTGCTAATCTGCAGTTGGTAAATACAGATGCATACAAAAATAAATAAATAAATAAATGTGCATGAATGATAGTTATTATGTAATTTGTAGCTCTCCAAAGTTCCATTAAATCCTGAAATGTATGCCATATCCTTCTTCCACGTCTAACTAAACAACAATTGAACATTTTTATTTTCTTGTTCTTGCAACTATTTTTCTGATGGTGACTTTACCCTTGTGCAGAATGGCAAGCCAACCTTCTGCGAACAATGCAAGGCCTCCGACAGTGCAGATCAGAGGGCAACCTGTTGGGCAAAAAGGTGGTTGTTGCTCTTCCTAACCTGATGGTGTTGAGATCCATTTTCTTTGGTCTACACTTACCTTTTGCATGTAAAGGGTATGTTATTTCACTAAATAGTGGACCAGTGTCACAATTCGTCCAGTGGTTTGGGAATTGTGGCCTAGGTGATCCCATTCTTTACATATACTCGAATGCTATGCTTGTGCTTAGTACTTGTTAATGATAAAACTTTATTCCTACTTTAGTCTATTTTTATTACCGTGGCAATACTAGTATTGTGTCGACTTTGTGATTTATATAACATGCATTAGTTTCATAGAACATCAGAAGAAAAGGTTGTGATGTGATCAATTACTGGTTGGCAAACAATAATCATGTGGAACATTAGTTTCACTAGGCTGATTCGGTTTGCTTATTGTTCCTTTTTGGCTTAGCAAATATATAAATAAATTTAAGTAGTCAAAGTAAATATAAAATGCCTTGTTAGATATCAGCATAATGTTTCTTCTGTGGTTTTGTTCAGAGAAGAAAGTGATAGAAAGAAGGGAAAGTAAAATAGAAGAAAGTAGAATGATTTGTTTTAATTAAAATGGAACAAATTATATGTTTTTGGATCCTTTGTTAGAAAAGGAGATTAAGTAAAGTTAAATTTTCTTTCCTTGTTTGATATAATGAACAATGAAAGCAAGGAAAAATTATCATATATGTAAATGGACATAGTTACCCTTTGAAGTAATAGAATGGGAAAATCAATTTAAGGTAAATACATACTTAGAACATTTTTTTTACGTAGAAATGATATTTTCTTTTACCATTATACAATAAAGTGTATATAATAATAACAAGAATTTGGGTAATCATTATGCAACTTGTTATTTTTATTAGTTATTTTATGTTAAAGTTTGAGCATTTTGAGGAGTTAAACCATTATTCTCGTCACTTTATCGATTAATTCAATTTTTATATACTTTCATATCTCTTGTTAAAATTTATCGAAGTTGGTTTTAATTATTTATATTTTTAAAATTTAAAATTTGTAGGTGTATTTTAATTTAAAAATTAACCATTTAATTATGTTTCAAGTTTTTGAAAAATTTATTTTCAATTGAATTTCTAGTAAATTTTTACATCTATCTAATATTCAAATTTTTATATGTTTCAAATAAAGTTATGTTTAATTTTTTTACATTTTTCAATTAAGGTATATTTAAATAAGATAATTATGTTATGCAATTAATTTTGGATACTCAAAATATTAAAAACACATGAATTTATGAAGTACTTTAAATTTAATTAAATCAAAGTAAATTGTAATGTATTTTAAATTATAGTGATTTCCTTTACACATTAAAACGGGCCTTCCTTTCTCTTAAATATAGATTGATTGGGATAAATTTTTTGTGTGGAATTCCCTCAAGTTAATTTTTATGATTTTTTTTTTCTACGCCTTTATGGGATAAATTTTTGTTTTATTTTCGTCCTTCAACGTTTCATTCTTTTTTTCACCATTGCTAGCAAGATCAAAGGTAAAAATGGATCAAAACGAAGTTTTCTTTAATTTTTTTTCTTTTAATTTGAATTTAACAGTTTGATTCAAATTTCTAACTAAAATCAAAACAAACTCGATCGATGAATTTAAATATGATACTTACACGTTTAAAAATAATTAGTAACTAACAAAGTGTATATAGGTATCTTAAATGTTGTTTTATGTATGATATTCATTTACTTACGAAATTATGTTAACTAGTTTTTTTATAATTTAGTAATATAATTATTTAATTTATTCATTAATATGGAAGTTATAATTACGAATTTATAAGAATACAAATCACATTTCTATTTGATAAGTTTCGTGATAAATTGTTTAAAGAATATTTGTAATAATTCTTTCAAAAACATTTAATAATTTTATGATAATAAAATCTATGAAAACTGTGAACAGTTTAATCTGATTCAAATCTTGTAATAAACTAAAATCAAACTAAACTGCATTAAACCACGTACACTACTTAAAACCATAATCATAACATGCAATCCAAAAAATTACAACCTATAATCATTCTTTTATGAAAAATAATAATTCAATTGGCACAATCAAAAGATCAAATAGCTAATAATCAATATTTTCAATTAGGGAAAAATAGATCTAATCATATAAATCTAAACCAGACAATTGTAAGAGTGCATTTTCTTTTTCATTTAAAGTCACTTTTTGGATTAGTTATTTTTTTTTTATCAATTCGGAAAACTGTGTTAACTTATGTTATCTATCCAATATTTTAAGTGATTAATTGTTAGGAAATTCCGTAAATTTAATTACAAATAGAAAATTTGTGTTAATTATTAAAAAACTACTTCATCTTCGTAAGAATCAAATTACGTAGAGCACCTTTGAATTCTTTTTTTTCCCTTCCATTATTGAGTCTTGATGATAATAAGTTAATATTCATCTAACCCCAATTTTTGGTTTAAAAAGTAAACCATAAAGCATTTTTGTTTAAATAAAAAATCACATAGTTATGCAAATAGACAAAATAACAGTTCAAAAATTATTTTAAAAGAAACATATAAACTAAATTTTAATCACAAAATAATTTATTTATGTGCCATTATACGAAATGTACAAATATAATATTTCAAGATGACACCAATTGAAATAACCCCATTTATTATTGTTAAAAATTATATTTCAAAGCACACAATAATGTAAACATTATGAAATCACAAAATCAACCTCGTTGTTCACTGTACTCAAGAATATTTGATACTGTTTATATCAAGAACGAAAAACATTACTAATAATAAAACCCATTTAATAAACTAGTCATCTTTTTCAGGAAATGTCATTTATTAAAAAAATATCTCAACCTTTTCATTTTCAATTAAGTTTCTATTAACTTTTCATCTATTAAATTCTCAAAATGTAATATTTTCCAATTAAATCTATATATCTTTAATTTTTTATCTATTAAATTGTTTCAGAGTTGTGAAAAACAACAAATGCAGTTAGTTTTGGACAAAAAACGTGTTGTGCATATAGCAAAGGTTGTGATAGTGAAACCAAAACTGAGAATTCAATCTATAAATAAAAGGAAACTCAACAACATTTATGTCTTATCTGTCACCATATAACCCCCCAGAGTCTCCACCGTTGTAAAAACAGTAAAACATAAGGAAAAGGCTACAAGGACAGTGACCGTATGAAGAACAACCTAAATTTACATCTTAAGGCATAGAAGTCAAATAACCTTTCTAATTCAGGAAATCCAATTACCAAAGTTTTTTTTTCCTTCTCAACACCAAATCAGAGAACCCAAAATTGACAAAAACGGACAGAGAAATCTCAGAAGGGTTCTGGAAAAGCTCACTTGCCACCCAAAGTTGGGAATTGGCCAGGATCCTCAATTGATGGAGCTGCAACATTGCTCCCTGCATTTCCACTGTATCCTCCTCGAGCACCACGACCACGTCCTCTTCCACGACCACTTGTGTTGTAGTACCTTTCCCCTTCAGCTGGCTTCAGAAACTCATTGATGTTCACAGACTAAGAGCATCAAAGTCCAACAAACAATAGTTAGATATTAGCATATGAAATCAAGAGATTGCCTAATGGACCAAGACATGAACCAATGGTGTGCCTGCCATAAGAAAATCTTACAAATCTAACACAAGTACGAGTAAAAATATTGTCCAGATGGATAATAATAATCATAAGGGAACAACCATTATCAACATGCAACACAATCTCCAGTGAAACAATAAAAGAAAAAACAATGGTGTAAATAATAAACAGAGCTTAGCTATAAAACCAAACATGGCGTGAACAATGTCATTATAAACATTGAATT
This sequence comes from Vigna reflexopilosa, assembly GCA_027742785.1. Taxonomy (NCBI): domain Eukaryota; kingdom Viridiplantae; phylum Streptophyta; class Magnoliopsida; order Fabales; family Fabaceae; genus Vigna; species Vigna reflexopilosa. The sequence goes on along the minus strand of CM050929.1, from coordinate 842,877 downwards.
TCAACACTATTAAAATGAAGTTGGATGGTGGCATATGAACCTCTACACTGTAATCACTGACCAAACTGAGATTAAAATTGCAAGAAAAGCAATTAGGAGACAAAAAATCAGGGTAAATGCTAGACAGCATGTCCAGGTAAAATATATTTTAAATATGTATATATATACTACAGGTTTCCAACATAGAAAAACTGACAGAAACTTTAACGTTCCTTGGCAACTACGGTCATTTTTCATCACTTTCTGTCATCTGTAATCACTATTAAAACAGATGGCATCCTCCAAGCATTCAAATCAGTAAAATAAGTACTAGAAGACCTTATCCCTCAAATTTGGTCTTTGAAATGTGAAAGCTGTTAAATTAAAGTTAGTGTTCAATATGCTACCGAAATGGTAAAATGATATACTAGAAGAAACAAATATAATTTGACAATTGAGGAGAAATTTGGTCACTCGTGCAGCTTAATGTAAAGTAATCAGAGACAAACAAAAAGTGTTACAAAGTCACCTTCTTGGATCTCTCCTCCTTCTCCAAAGCATCTTTACGCTTATCCTTTTCAGATCCCTGAAAAAAAAATTTAAGTAGCAAAGTATATCATTAGGCATCATTAATTAATATAAAATAATTCCAAATGTAGGGCAAAATGGGACCAAAAAATCTCACCAATTTAATAAATATCTCATCATTGTCTTTCTTGTTTGACAATGGCTGCATGGATGCAAACTCCTTGATATCCACCTTTCTTGTTTCAGTCTTGAGCGCCTGCAGGGCCTTCCTTCTCTCTTCCAGCACTTTCTCATACTCTTCCAGGGTCATCTCCTACACAGTTTAAATTCCATTTAGCAATGGACGAACAATAACCTAAAGAATATAAATTTCAAATATAACCAACTTAAAGCATAATGCATACAAGCAAGGAAAAGAATGCAATCAAAGCTTAATTTGATTGCAGTGACAGTCAGAATGCAATCAAAGCATAATGCATACAGAACCATAGCATAATTTGCATGACCTATCCTCATTCATAAGACATATTCTGTGTCTCCTGATCATGAACTGCAGAAAACCTAAACTTTGCAGCAAAACAATCAAAATAAATTGGGGAAGCTTTAATGGAACTGATTATTTACCTTGTCCTCTGGTTCCTTCTCTTCATTTTCATTAGCAGGACTGTCCTTGTTTCCATCTGCAGCAACTTCCTCACCTACAGGCTTCTCATCACCAAAATTCTTTTCCGTTTCATCCGCCACTTCCTCAGTGACCCTACCACATTTAATATCAAAAGAAAGAAATCACCAAAAACGTTCAATTGGATATATATAGATTCTTTTGAAGAATTTCTTATCAGATCTTCATTCCTATTAACACTGCTTACTGAGCAATTTCATCAGATTGGGTACCCCAGTTTCCACGTCCAGCGCCATCCCGTTTGAATTCATTTCTGCAATTAGATCAATTGATAACATTATATATATGGAGATACAGAAAGAGAGAAACAGAACTAAAATAATCAAATATTAGTAATTTATTCATTATAGTGTTACCCTCGTCCAGTCCCACTGTGGCGTTCAAAGGCTCTTCTTGGGCGTCCATCATCACCAACTTCACCATTGCTAAAACCTCCACGACGACCACGACCACTGCCACGATAAGGCCCACGTGGTGCACCATAACCACGCCTTTCTGAGGGATTCCCAGCCTCCCCGTCAAAAGATCCTTGGTTAGCAGGGGCAGATGAGTTCTCGTCATTGGAAAAATCACGACCAAAGCCACTGCCACCACCCCGCCCACGTCCATATCCTCGTCCACCTCCTCGGCCACCATAAGGGGTTTCATTTTTTGCCTCCCTCACTATCGGTAAGACAGGAAAAAACCATGGGAAAAGCAACACAGGAATATCATCAATCCAGTGGTTATTCAGGAATCAAGGTAGCAACAAAAACAAGTCGAAATAAACTTAAAACTGAATGAAAGGTCAAATATACTAATACTTGATAAACTAACAACAAAAGATAAATAAACAGGGAATCAACAAGCAAATAAATAATTAAAGAGATTCAGTGCCTACCAATAAACAAATCTAACTTTTAAAAAGCCAAAAGATTAAGGATATCAGGGACATATCACATGTTCTAAACAAATAGTCAACAACCAAAGCATGTTCAACCATATACGTTAACACACGACAAGTATCATAAAAATCCCCAATAAACTCCCACACGCGACCATACATAACTCCTAAAAAACAAGTAATGATGAAAAACTAATACATTAAATACATTTTATCACAAAATACTAAAAGCACAAAGGTCCACGGGACAGTAACAACAAAATCCAATCTAAAATAAAAGCCACGTCTTTCCTAAAAGAGAACAAATTCATAAACCCATTTTTCCCTTCAACCTCATTAATTTACCCAATCCAAATAATAAGACAAAAAACCAACTTTCAATTACATAACAAAATGTAATGAATAAATGAAGCAAACTAAAATAAATAAATAAGCCAACCCCATCGAAAAAAGCCACGATTTCATGACCCAAATAAACATAATGAAGAAAAAGCATATTTCAATTACGATTGAGAAAACAAAGAATGAAAACAGAAATGAAGGCACGAAACTAACCAGCCTGAGTGGGAGGAACTGGCTTGGAAGGCAACTGAGCCGGTTTGCTCTGCTGAGCCACCGCACCAGCGCGGAGTCCAGCCTTGCCCTGCTCTTTCTTCGGCGCCGCGGCGGCCTTCAACTGCTCGGCCGCGATCAACTGCGACGGGTCCTCCGCATCGTCGCCCAATAAATCAAAGGGATTGGCAGTGGCCATTTGGAAACGCAACCCTTCTCAGGAAAACCCCAAAAAGCTTACTTCTTTGGACAGCAGAGAAAAGGTCTAACTGAAGGAGGGTTCCATGGTTGATCTGAGACAGAAGATGAAGATGAAATGGAAGAATGAAGAGTGGAGAAAGAGAGTGAAAACAAAACCCTAGCCGCAGGGGAAGAGAGGGTGAGATGAGAGAGTGACGCTAACCTAATCTCTATCTTCTCAATTTATTTATGCTTCCGAATTTCCTTTCCAGTTTTTTTTGTTTTACAACACTTATTCTGCAATTTCCAAATTTTTTCGTTTTCTTACTTTGAATAAATTTATTAATAAATATATTAAGTTACCAATTTGTTATACTAATATATGTGTTATTTATAAATATGATTTTATCACAGTAAACACATGTTATAATATTTATTGATTTTTAGTAAAATATATCATCTAAATATTTTCACTTTGTTAACTTATAAAATAAAAATACTTTTTTTAAATATTAAAATTTTATCATGTGTGATTTTCATAAATTAAAAATCATTTAAACCTAATACATATAAAAGGATTTCTTGTTTCCTTATTTTACTCTTTAAATATTTTTTTTAAATTAAAATAAAGTTTAAATACTTTTTTTGGTTTCTATTTTCGGCGGTTTTGGTGAATATGGGACTCATTTTTTTTTAATGTTTATTGTGATTCCAATTTTGACAATTTATGTTCAATTTGGTTTTTTTTTATGATGTCGTCTAAATTGTTATCGACAAATGGTACAAGTTGACAGTGTTTGAATGAGTTATTCGAATTTTTTCTTACGTGACCCGTCCAGCACAGTATATATGTTGTCACATCATCATCTTCAACCTCCCAACACATCAGAAACCATAGCCACCAGCGTCATGCACTTCCACTACACAATGTCAGCGACGCGTCATCTTCGTCCAAAACGCATTTTGTATTCATATAAACCTGTGATTTGTGTATGTTGTATTCATAGAAACCCGTGATTTATTTTACTTGGCTAATTATGTCCATTAATCGAGGGCAATCATATCACCATTCTCTATTCTTGTATGTTTACCACAATGGAACAATTGGCTCTAAAAGGGGGTTTTAATAAAATCTAAAGACTTTTTTTTTTTGCAAAATACTAGACCAGACTGTCTAGTTCACAAAGAGAAGCACACAACTTTTTTATACTAATTCACCCAAATTCATGAGTAACGATCCAATTCTCCTTTGAGTACATAACTTGAGAGGTTCCCTGAATCAAACAAAAAGATTACAATGAGTGCATCAAACTCTCCATGTTACATGAGTATCAAAACCTCTCAAAGTTATACATTCTTAATCTCCTCCTAGGAACACTAAAAAATGAAAAGAAAAACTCTCAATAGAGAGTGCAATTTAAGTTCATAAGCAAAAACTTCACAATGTGAAGAATAATAAAATAGTTTCACAAACCCTCTTTTGAACATGTTGGACCACTTGATATCAACACATTAAATGGCTGCTTGATCGACTTTGCATAATAATGTAAGACTGAATTGTGTATTGCTCTTTTTTTTCATATTTTGTGTTCTTCGAGTTCAACTATTTTCAGAAGTTAAAGTTGTAGTCAGAAGTGTTGCAAAAGACTTTGTTAAACCATCTAGGACATTCAGGGCAAACTGAAACTACAGGAAAACACTAGAAGAGGAGGTTGAATAGTGTTTTGAAATTCTTTTCCTAATATAGCATCTGACGAGTATAATGAAGTAAGTTGATAAAGAAGATTTATTTAGACGATGTTGTTTTGCAAAGTTTGTGGAAAAATATAATTAATAAAACAATGCAGTGGACAATAAGAAATATGTCTCTTAATTCAGCATCTAAAAGGTGATTTATGAAAGTCTTTTTGAAAAGTTGTACAAACACTAAGTTTTGTAAAAACCCTTAAACAAATTTTAAAGTAAAACGATAAGCAAAGATTATTTTCATACTCGTTCACTCCAATTGAGCTACGTCCAATTCTCTCTCAAGAACTTTTGAGAAGTTCTACTAATCTTTTTGAAAATTACACAAGTATTCTCACCACTTCAAGTTTACAATAGGTATTCTCACAACTCCTGGAACCCTAGACAATCTTGGTATCTCCTCGATATGTTTCCTAGTCAAGTTTCACCACTTCTGATTTGCAAGTATTCTGACCAATTCTAGTTTACAAGTATTCGAACCACTTCTGGTTTATAAGTATTCTAACCACTTCTAGTTAATACAAATCCACAATGAGATATACAATAACATACAGATGGATAACTCTCCACAAGAGAATATATTTCAATTATAATATAATCTATAAATCTTCACAGTGTTTCACTCTCTCTCCACTTGAAATCTTCAGACGATTTATGAGCATAGAGATAAGATCAAGGAGATATATTCACTTCGCTATCCTTCTTCTTATTTTTTATACGTCTGGCTATTTATAGCTTTCTTGAAAATATGCCCATTGAGTGTTAAGTGACTCCTGGTAAAGTAGCTTAATAGCCCTTTTAGCTTTTAAGTCATACTCATGCCTTGTATCAGAGTTTTTCATTGATTGCAGCTTGTACGACTTGTCAGAGCAGAAGTATTCAAGTAGAAACATTCCTAAAATGTTTTATAATTCTCTTAAAGTCTTTATTAAATGTGTTCTTTGGTTATGATTTATCCATTGTATATTTCTCACCTGCACATTGATTGAGGATAAAACATACAAGCAAAATAACACTACATAGATTAATGAGCATTAAATGGCTTTGAATGTTTATATACGTTAAGTATTATCTCATGTTCAAAACCATTTTGCATATTTCATGTCAATAATAAATGTATCTTACTTAACACAATGTTTAAATATTGACAAATGATGTAGAGTGTTAGACATTGTTAATAAAGCATTCTTGATGTATAATATTGAACATGTTTTTCATTAGACTGTTTCTTCTATAAAACATTCTCCTTGATGGCATATTTAAGACTTTGTCTTATTGTTTAAATCTTATGTTTATTTAGACAGTATACTCGCTTTAACTCTTCTTTCATCAACACTTATTGGATACTAGAGTTAAGATTCAGTGTTTTGTTTTCCTCAAGGATAAACATGTTAATTTCAAAGTTTGAGAACTTACCCTTAAGTTCTGCATAGGTTCAGATCATGCTTATCACAAACCATCTTTGTAAAATTTGTTTCTTCCTTAGAAGGGATTTTTACACTTATTGTTTTACAAGAGTAGTTCAGACACTAATGTGTGAGTATCTTAAGCATGGTGTTTTACTGGTGTTTATGTAGGCTTCTTCTACTTGATGAGACACTTCTACCTTTTTTAATAGGTTTTGTTCAGGCTTATTCTTGCCCACTTCTCATTACATGCTTATTTGTGGGGTTCTAGATAGTGTTCAATTTGTCTCATGATATGTTCTTGTTTTAAGCTAGTTTGTTTATACTTATTTTTTATATAGCTTTCCTTGTCTAAACTCAATTTGTCCGGGTGAATATTGTCTCAGACAATGTTCTTTCTTTTTAAGAAATATTTCATTAAGTATATTTGTTAAACTTCAAAACTTCAAGACAATCGAGTCTTTCTAAACGATATTGTCTTAACACAAATGTCAAAGAAGTGGAGGGCAATGATTTGGATCATGATGATGATGAGAATGAAAGTGTGGGGAATGACAGGGGGTTCTCGGATAATGAGTGGCAATAATAAAAATTGGTTAGTGTTGAAAAAAGTGATGAAGTAAATACTGATAGAGAGATTAATGGAAAGTTTGGAACATTTTTTATATCCAAAAGTATGGTTGAATATAAATGAAAGGTTGGAACATATTTTATTGAAAAGGGTGAATTTTTAGAAGTAGTTAGAACCTATAGATTGGAAAATGGGACAAGTTTAAAATTTATTAAAAATGATAACTAAAGAGTAAAGGTGAAATGTATGGATGCAAAAGGAAAATGTTAGTGGTATGCTTATTGTGGTTATATGTTTGCAGTGAATACTGACAATTGTGGAAAATTATTAATAGTGATAGTTGCAACAGAGAATTTAACCTTCGTTTAATTAATGTGAAGTGGCTAAGTAAGAAGTTGAAGAAAGCACTAAGAGAAAATTTGAAAATGAAGGCAATTGACATTTGTCATAAAGTACGTAAGAAATGGAACATTGGTATCAGTAAGTGTATGGCTTATCCGACAAAATCAGTTGCATCAGAGCATATGGATGGTTCCTTTATAGAATAGTATAAAAGAATGTATAATTATGCAAATGAGCTTCTAACATCAAATCCAACTTCAAAATAAAAGTCGAGGAGAACGAAGGTCAACCAATATTTAAGAGGTTTTATGCATGTTTCAAAACATGCAAAGACATTTCCATGTCATGTAGGCCTATAATCATATTAGATGGTTGCTTTTGGAAAGATAAGTATGAAGGCGAATTGTTAAAATTTGTTGGAAGAGATTTTAATAAGTAGATGTTGCCTCTTGCATATGTTGTTGTTGTTGAGGTTGAGAACAAAGATTCATGGAGTTGGTTTTTGGAGCTTTTAATAAAGGACCTTAGTGGGGGTTTCATTCTGTGCATCATGTACTTATATATCAGACTAAGAGAAGGTAATACCTATAATTTGTATTTTTGTGTAAGTTAACTTTTATATGATAGCATAAGGTCTAACTAAATTGTATTGAATTCAAACCATAGGGTCTATTACCAATTATACTAAAACTTCTACTTATAGTTGATCACATTTTTGTGTAAGGCACTTGTGTCTCAACCGGAATCGCGACAGGACGACGATCCAAAAAGAAAATGAGTTTGAAAAAGTTCTGGAGTCGCCACTATAGTTTATTTTGGAAAACTATAGAAAAAAACCATAAAAAGGATAAGGCTTAGTCAATGAAAACCAGATTCTGGGTTCGGAAGTCGGTTACGTGTAGGGAAGGTATTAACACTCTACAGCGCCTGCTCGAAGGCAGTACATTTAATTAAAAACGCAAATGTGATGTGATTTTCAAAATGATTAACTATTCCCAAAAGATATTATAAAGAAACAAAAATATATTTTTTGTCTTTTTGTGCCCGACAAGGATTGACTTTGCTCCCACATATTCTCAAAATGAGAAATCAAGGATTACGTAGTTTTAGCTGAAAGATCGTTTGTTGTTTGAAAAATATGGATGTATTTTGATATTTTTATATAAGAAAAAGAGAGGAAAGGTTTTTTGAAACATATTTTTATTATTTTTGTAAAAAGAAGGAAAAAGGCTTTTAACACAAGACCTACGCGAACGGTCGCACGTGTGCTTTAACCTTTTAAAACATATTTTTATTATTTTTGTGAAAGGAGGGAAAAGGTTTTTAGCACAAGAGCTACGCGAACGGTCGCACGTGTGCTTTAACCTTTTAAAACATATTTTTGTTATTTTTATAAAAGGAAGGAAAAAGGCTTTTAGCACAAGCCTACGCGAACGGTCGCACGTGTGCTTTAATCTTTTAAAACATATTTTTGTTATTTTTGTAAGGAAAAGGTTTTTAGCACAAACCTACGCGAACGGTCGCACGTGTGTTTAAACCTTTTAAAACATATTTTTATTATTTTTGTAAGAAGAAAGAAAAATGTTTATATCACAAGGCCTACGCGAATAGTCGCACGTGTGCTTTAACCTTTAAAAACATTTTTTGATTATTTTTGTAAAAAAAGGAAAAAAATTTTTAGCACAAGACCTACGCAAATAGTCACACATATGCTTTAACCTTTAAAAATATTTTTTTGATTATTTTTATAAAAAAAAAAAAAACTTTTAACACAAGACATACACAAACAGTCACACATATACTTTAACCTTTAAAAATATTTTTTGATTACTTTTATAAAAAATAATTATTTTTATATTTTTATATTTTTTATTTTCATTAACAAATGAATATAACATCACACAATAATAAAACAAATACTAAAGCTAAAAAAAATAAAAAGCAAAGACAAATAAAAAAACATCACAGTCCAGGCCCAAAGGCTTTGTTCAGAGGGTTCCAGCAGCTTACTCCCATTCTACACATTTGTGTAATTCGTGCACTGGACCCAGGGTCTCCTTCTCTTCTGGACAAAGCAACCTACCTGGACAAAGCAACCTAGGGTAGGGTTTCCTCCCTGTGCGCGTGCACAGCCGCCCTCCCTCGACGCCGGCCACCGCGAGTGTGAACTCACACCCGTGAACTGAATGGAACAAGTGTGGTAGTTGATTGGAGCGAGGCAGCGACACTCGAATTGAGTGGAGGCGACGACAGTCACCGTGAAGCTCAATCCCAGCGACAGGGCGGTCCGACACCCCATAGCCATCGTCGGCGATTCGAGCTTGGAAGTAGAGACATTCCTGGTGAGGGCGACGCGACACGGTGGTTCTCCCCTTCCTTTCTCCTCTTCGCGCGAGATTCTCTCCTTCCCCCACGCTGCGTCTTCGCCCGCAAGAGGGAAATGCCCTCGCCTTCTTGAACAACGCGGGCTGCCGCTTGCTAAAACCACCAGACACGGGCCTCCCTCGAAATCGCGCCAACTTCTCCTCCCTTGCATTTCAATAGCTCATGAATCTTCTGTTTCTTCAACGTTTGCATTTCTTTCAATCTGGCCTTGAATGGCTTTCTTTCTTGTTTGTAGATGAAAGGGAGCTGCCGCAACAGTTATTTATTTCTTTCAGCAAGATTATTTTAGTCTTGATACCTCCTTTGTCCTATTGATAATCTCATTTTGGTCCTCAAGTTTTAAATTGTCTTAATTGAGTCATAATTTTTGTAAAAACACATTTTATCCTAACCGTTAAGTTGTCTCAAACAGCTTTAATTGATGCTGGGATGAATTTTTTATTTTAGGTTTAATTCCTCTTTTGGTCTTTATTTTTGTGTGAAAATCTCAGTTCGGTCCTCGAGTTTTGAACTGTCTCAATTGGGTCATAATTTTTGAACTGTCGACAACGACGACATTTTTTAGTTTGAGAGGGAGAAAAAGTGTGTGTCGGGGGTTGGGAGTTTGAGGATAGATGAATGAGTGAACTGTGATCAGTGATTGGAAGGAAAAAGAAAGACTATAGCCACGTAGATTTACTGATTTTAAAACATAAAAAAAAAAAAAATTACAGCTCAGTTCAAAGTTAACGCCGTCTCAATACACTTAACGGTTGGAGTAAAATGTTGTAAAATGTTTGCATTTCACAAGGACTTGAGGAAAAACTTGAGGACCGAACTGAGATTTTCGGACCAAAAGAGGAATTAAGCCTAAAATAAAAAATTCATCCCAGCATCAATTAACGCGAGACAACTTAACGGTTAGGGTAAAATGTATGCATTTTTACAAAAATTATGATCCAATTGAGACAATTTAAAACTTGAGGACCAAAATGAGATTAACAGACAAATAAGAAGACCAGTGGAGGTATTAAGCCATTATTTTATAGTGAATTCGACATCTTATTAAAAGACAATTGTAACATCATTCTACTGTATTTTTAAATTTTCATTCCAATAATAATAAATGCATTAAGAAATACTATTTCGAAATCAATTATCGGTATTTTGGAAAGAATATTATCCAACATTCTGAAAAGGCCACTCTAGAAACATTTTTTCCTCTATTATAAATTTCATAAGGATAAATGAAATTACGGATGTTTCTTGAAAATATTATTAATTATAGGATTAAATACTCTTAACTTTTAATAAAAATTGGAATTAATTTCTATATGAATGATTTTTGTTAAATTTATTTAATATTTTAAACACATTTAATGATAATATTTGAGTTATTTAAGACACATTTTTTTTCTCTAATATTAATTAAGAAATATGTTTAAAATTTTAAATAAACTTAATAAAATTTGATTAAAAAAACTAAATTCACATAATTTTAAAGATAAAAAATTAAATTAATCTAAATTTTTGAAAAATGACTCATTTTAATTTTCACTAGTCAAAAATATATTTAATCCTTAATTTTACTTTATTTCACAATTTCTCATTTGCAATGATAAATGTTATTGCTAGTACTATAGAGAGTCAAACTATTGTAAAATTGATTTCATAAAAGTTTTTCTCAAATGGTGTTGAAATTTTTTTGTAGAATAACTTATTTTAAGAAATTAATTTTCCTTGTGTGTATCAATATGAATTTTATGAGTGCTGGGTGATAGATATACTTGAAAAAAGCCCAACATGTATATGAATAATTCAGCAAACTTTCCAATTTTCATGCGTCTTTATAATTTATATTTATCACAATATTTTAATTAGAAATATTTGAATAATTTAACCTTATATTCACACTTATATTATTTTTATGCCAATGTCGCGGTTACTTGCCTCTTGATTTTAATGTCATCCTTAATACTTTTAAGTATGTACCATTATCTATATCATTGTATAAAAAATTTATACATTTTAAAAAAAAAAAAATTTTTTTGATATACATAAAATTTTTATATTCATTTAATATTATCATTTTTTACTTTTTACACTTTTTTTCTTAAAAAAATATAAAAAATTATACTTTTACGACATTTTAACTTTGTATTATGTATTAAATGAATATAAAAATGTATCATATTACCATTACTTTTTTTTAAAAATTCAGTATATATTTTAATTAGATAATTTCACCTTTAATAATTATAAAAATTATTTATTTAATAAAATAAGTAATTAAACTTCTCCCTACTCCACAATGAATAAATAACTTCACTTTAAAATAACCATTACATACATTTTTTTAATACAATTCTCACAAAATTAAATATATTTTAAATTGTTTTGATGTTTTTTAATACTACTTTTACAAAATTATATATATTTTGAAAACTTTATTGATAAAAATGTGAAGACTTGCTCTACGTATTTTTGTAAGTACCAATAAGTAATAAACACAAAAATGTACAATTAAAAAGATATATTCGAGTATTAAAAAAAGTACATTGTCTTTTATTACATCTATGAAGAAGAATATTACAAATCCTTCATTCGATAGACTGCTACAGAAATTTACAGACTCATGGATTGAAAGAAACTGTTAAACCAGTGTGACAAAATTCGACCAGAAAAAGCATGAGGGCGAAAAAAATAAATAAAGCCTAATTGTTGAAGCACTTTTCGAGCCTAAAAAATAATATGGTCTTCCTGAGAAAGAAATAATCTTCTTACCAATCCTTAAAATCCAGGTAGAACAGTGAGGTCTGCTATTCCTTTAGGAAGATCAGCAATTCCTTTTAGCAAAGTTAACCTGTTTACTCTGATCTTCTCATCGTCCTATGATTCACCAGAAAGAAAATTATACTATTTATATTATGGTTATGGAACTCAAACTGCAGAATATACAAGATGGATTTTACAGTCCAAAGAACAAAGAAACTACAAGAGAAATCCTAATTTGATACCATGAATAACTTTTGAAAGAAAAGCTCTGCAATATCATGCCCTAATATTTCTGAACAAATTTTATTCCTGGACTTATTTTCATCTTTATCAGGCTTGAAATCAGTCTTGATCGTTCAATTCACATAAAAAACTATTAAAGTGTTTTTATTAAGAGTTGTCACAAATATATTAACGCCCGATATGTAATTATACAAGTACAGCAAGATTAACGTACCACCATTACAAAGACATTATTGAAGAAATCCTCAAGTGGCTGTATCAACTGACATGAAGTTTCTACAAAATCATCTATGTCAAGACCTGTATAAAGAAAAATAAGTCTCATAATCATAATAAAGAAAATGAGAAAGAAATTCAGAAATCTGTAAAAGCGCACACTATATCACTAATTCAGAAATTCAGAAGTTAATTATATTAGATCTAGTGCCAAATTAAAAGAAAATTATATTGCATTGCATGAAATAAAAGCTCACACTATATCAGTAGATAATATCAACTATAAACGCAAAAATTGCGGGGCATATAGAAAAAATACCAGGATGGATACTCTTTTTAACAGACAAAAACGTGTTCCATAAAACTCTCTCTTCATTTGTCACAAAAGCAGCCTCATCCACCTAATCGTGTAAGTTTAAGAATCAAGAGAAGATAAATGTCAAAATAATGGACATAGTAGAAGAGAAACGCAGAAACTACTCATAAATAAATGGTTTATGAGAGAAATATGCTTATGGCCCCTATTTCTGTATTTATTTTCTCTTTTATACTATTTCTAAGAAGGTTGTATATAGTTAGGTTTGTATCGTGTAGTGATGCCATACCATTCTTTCGTTTGATTACAAAAAAAGATAACACACTAATAAAATAATGGTGTGAAATTTAATATACATGATCGTTAAGATAATATCATGAACTCAACTGTTAGATTAATGAAACTTACCTTCAATAAAATGTTATTTAATTAATTTTTACAGCCAGTGTAACGGATAATGTGCCACGCACGAACATGCGCCCTCCCCTTCTCCCGTCCCCCACACATGGTACTTTTCAGATCTTACCAACGAAATTTAACCACAATTCTTTCTCTTTCAGTTCTTAAATTTATTTTTTTAATCTGGTGGCTTTTATGTTATGCATAACTCAAATTCGACAGTAATTTGGTTACCCCTGTATGTTTACAATAAAATAAGAAAAATGCATACCTCCGCATGAAGTTCAACTTCCTTCCCACGGACAATTCTAGTTGGCCGGGAGTATGCTTCAACAACTTTAGGAAAAAGGTCCCCTCTTGACAATTTTTCCATCTAAAACAACATTGTAAACAATCAGGAGTACATAATTAATATTCAAAAGTACTAAAGACTTGTGGTTATCACATCATTTAGCAAACCTAATATTTCCCATATTTCAGAAACACGTGACTACTCATATTACAGTCACATTTGGTCCTCAATTCCACATATGAACAATTATTTTTCTATATAAATTGTAATTTGTATCCCTGCCAACTGGTACATTGAAATGCTAAACCAAGAATCTAAGACATGTCTAAAGGTATGTTCGGAGGAAAGAATTTGAATTGTGGTTTAGATAATTCTAATTTCAATTTCAATTCTGTATAATTAAGAGTATTAATTATTTATACTTGGAACAAAGAATTGAGATATGGAATTCCATATTTGAGCTGAATTAAAATTCTATTATTTGAATAGTTTAACTAGAATATCTAAAATTTAAAGTAATACGCGCGTGTGTGTGTGTATAAAATAAAATAATAGAACATTTTGGTTCAAATAATTATGAACAAGGAAGACATTCAGAAGTATGAGCTACAGAGGGATAAAACTTATAATCCAGACTACGAAATTACGGGCAGAGTTGATTGAGTACAAATTAAGATACTAGGACAAAACTGATTAAGCATGGAGTAAGATACCAGGACTATGGAAAATAAATTTGGTTTTATACCAAAAGTCTACAATAGAAGTTATTTATCTTGAACAGGGACTGGTGAAATGGTACCAAACTAAAGAAAGAGATCTACACGTTTTTTATTGGCTTAGAAAAAACTTATAGTTGAGTGTCAAGTGCCATGGAAGACTTTGAAAAAATAAAAGTGTTCGTGTGACTTATCTATATACAATAGTCTAGATATATCAAGCATGTAGTGTAATACATGCTTGACAGATATAACTACTAGTGAAAAAGAATGTCGAAAGTGAGACTAAGGACTTTCCTACAACATAGGACTAATTAACCTAGTTCTGCATGTGCTTACAAAGTGCATACAAAAGATGATCCCTAATTGCATGCATTTGTGCATACGAAATCATTTAGATTGAGGAATCAAGGAAAGAGATTAACTCCAAACTTGAAACTTTCAAGACAGACTTTGAAATCAATTGAGCATACATCAATGCAATATCAAATATGGAGTAAAATGAAAGAGGGATACTTACTTTATATGCTGATTTTGCTGCAAGACAGGGAAAATTTGCTCTTTCAACAAGGATTGACCGCACAAACTCTGCATTCACCCCCTTGTCAACCTATTAACAAAATATTCTTAGAATGTGGATTTAGGTCTAACTCTTTCACAAATCCACTAATAAAGTGAAATTTACACCTGCTTATATACTGTAATTTAATCATATTTATAGTAGATGAGAGACCTCTCTAACACATTCATGAAACATTCTGAACATGGGACTAGATATTTGCGAGAGGCCTCGAGTGATATAAGTTCTAACAAACCTTGCTAGAATAAGATTTGTTACCATCTTAGAAAGCAGATTTAGAAATTAACTTTACAAAATTAACTTATAAAGTAAAGTTTGCATCCACACATGAGACCAGACATTGAAAATGTAACAAGAAGGGGAATTATTTTACTGGTGACAACCACACCAATCACATTCTCATCACCTCTATTTGTAACAATCAAACTCCTTAAAATATGGAAGTAAGAAGATTCTAAAGATAACTTCTTTTACTCACTCTTGAGATGTTGAGGATATTTTTATCCTAATACCCCGCTATTTACAACTTACTTATATATATACTATAATTTGACTATATTTTTAGTCATTGTTAATCTCTAATTTGTAGCAACATGATAAAACTCACAAGACCATTACAAAGCATTATGCACAAATACAACAAGACTACGACATGTTCTACATTCAAATATATGATTGAATAATATCTGCTGAGTAAAACATCAGTTTTCCACTATAGTAATGATATAGTTAGGATCCAGTAACATGGTATAGAACTTGGCCATAAAGAAGCAAATAAAAATACTTACGGTAAAAGATAACGGTATGAAAAGTTTAATTGTAGTAAAGAAAAGGACCAAATATTATGATTATAATACCTACCAGAAATTGCTCCAATCTTCGTGTAACAAAGTGAAGTACCTAAAGAAAGAGAAAACTGTCTCATCAGATTTCAATCACAAGAAGCAACAGAAATTGAATTTATGAAATACTCTCATCTTACTTCATCGATTACATGAGGATCTACTTTAATGGGCTGGACTTCTGCAGCGAGTTCCAGGGCCTTTTTAAAATCTAGATTTTTATTCTTTTCCACCAATAGTTGCACCTGGAGTATAAAGTGCATCTCTGAGTGCAAGGAATTGTGTTTATAGATTTTCTGCTTAAGCTTTTAGCAGGAGGGATGGAGGGGGCAGAAGGGAAGTGTCGATATAAAAGGAAATACTTTAAGTCTTTAATAAATATTATGGTATACTTACAAGACCATATGAAATTCTTCGCAGACCAAATGGATCATTTGTGGAACTAGGCTGACAACCAGCAGAAAATAAACCTACCAGGCTATCTAATCTGCAGAAAACTATCATATCTCATAAGATTCAGATCTATGTTGTCAATATCATTTGGACATATTCCACTATAACATGCACCATAAACTCATTTCACATTGCAATGACGAACATTCAATAGTAAAAATAAGAACACTAAGGAATTAGCGGAAACAGGACTCCCTAAAGTATAGGATAGCTTTGTTGATTCTGATGTCAATGTTATAGTCAAGATAAAGGAAAATTCTATTGTTGAAGTTATTAGGATATTTTAGAATAAATCAATTCTAGAAACTTTAGAATAGACAAGCTTTTTACTGATCTTATTCTTATCCTTACTTTTCTTTGTAATCTTTCCTATCGTATTTTTTTGTTTTGAATAGTAAACTGATTGGTCAGCAAATATCTAATAAAATCTTCCAATTAATATCAATCACTGTAAATTTGAATTATCACTAAAATGAACAGGCAAGATATTTAAATTATGGCATCAGCTCCACCTATCAGCAATTGCTAAAACTATGCCAGCATCACTTTCAGGAAGCGTGTCCCCAGAAAATCTAGGAAGCGTGATCTCAAACAAGGCTTCTGCAACCTGCAAGATGATAAGTGACAAGGAAAAGCATAATTATCTGAGTACCAATCAAACTGATGCAATGAAGTTTTAAATATTGCAGTGGTAAAATATGACATTTCAGATAACAAATATGGCAAAAAAAAAAGTTAAACAACCTGCTCTGTGTATCCATCCCTAAGGGCATAGTGGCGGCCCATAATTCCCGCAAGTGAGGTAAATTCAGTGACAACAGCAGTGGAAAGATCAGACATTGCAAGAGAGGCAGCATCACGGATAATATCTTGCACCTCTTCACTCATATCTAGGATGCAACTTAGTTCAGCAACCATGTTTTCAACACGAGTCATCTTATCAAGCATGGTCCCAAGCTTCTCCTGTTTCATTCCGTGTTATTCAAACAAGCAAGATGAGAGAGGTTAAGAGATATATTTTCAACAACTTTCACATAAAACTATTATTGTCTTATTTCCTGACTTTCCCTTAATTCCTTCTCATTATAAACAGTGAATCAATATTTGACCTGATTTAGAAAAAAAAAATGAGTAATGGAAAATGATAAATGCCTATTTATTTAATTTTCAAATTAGAAGAATTATTTTATATATATTTTGGTTAGTATGAGATTTACATACAAGAACTTCAATAAAAGTTTAATTTGTAACTTACATGAAATAGAATGTTTTTCAGTTGTTTTCGAAACTCTGTAAACCTCTTACGAGTGTCCATCTCATAAAAGAACTTTGCATCTTCATAGCGAGCCCTACAAATATAATCAAAACAGATTTTGATGTGCCTTCTCCATTAAAGAAAAAACATGAAATGTGCACATTACATTGTTCAAATACGTTAATTTTATTCTTAGTAATTGAAGAAATGGTATCAAGGCAAGTCTTGAATGGGCATGACAGTAGTGGCTCTATCTCATTATATTCTAAAGACTATTCCAAAATCAGAAACTTTTAAGTTGAAACACATGAAAAGTTTCATGTATGATCTCTATTGCGCCCTGTCACAGCACCACATTAGCCTTTTGGGCTTGGAGAGTAGAATGTAGATGACAGACATGCCAGCCTACCTTCTGCTAAGTCATTAAATTTGGTAGGAAGAATGGGGAGTGGTAAGGACTGAAGTTTCCTAAGAGCCAATATCACATTGTTTGAGAGGTCCCAATATCATGTCAAAAAGCCAACTATCCTAAGAGCTTAAGCTGTTATGAGAAATGCAAATAAATGGCTTTATAATACAACAACAAAACAATTCAAATAAACAAAGAAAAAAACAATATTGTGTAACTTTACTCCAATACCATTTTGTTCGCATGTATCACAACCTCATTTCAAATAGTATGGTTGCTTGTTCTCACAATAAATGTTTGAAGTTCACTAAAGAAATAAAATTATTCAAAGTTCAGTTAATAGCTTAACCTTTATGGATTGGTTGGTCCTTAACTGTTGAGAAGTCCCACATCACCTACCTCAATTCTTGGAGTGAAACTTATGTAAAGATACCAAGTTGAATATAGTGAAAACTTCCTTGTGTTCAATACACACATAGGGTTCTCTATTTATAATAGAAGAAGTATGAACTAAGTCCAAAATACAAATAAGAAATAACAACAAACTAAATACAAATAACAACAAACTAACTAATAAAGATAAAAGATAAAAATAATATATTTAACAATATTGGACAACTCTACTTAATTCAATCAGTTTTCACTAGAAATATAGCATGGTATCAAAGCCTCGTAACTCATCTTGATAGTTGTCTATTCTGATAGGCCTGCTTTGTTTGGTAGGCATCTGTGGATGAGTGGTGCTGGAAAGTCCCACATCATTTGCCTCAATTCTCGGAGTTTGGATTATATCTGTTGGATAACATTGCCTAATGCTAATTGGTTTTAAGATGAAATTTACCATTTAAGGGTATTAGAGCTTTGAGTCAAGTAGTCAAGAGTTTCATTCATATTGCTTCAATTGTTCTAAATGAAGTTAATTTCAGCACAAACTAGAGTGGAATTGTGTAATTTCTCAGCTTCACGCCTAAGGAGCACTGTGCTAGAAAGATAAAACCATTAATGTATCTTTACTGTCAGCTTAAACAGTAAGGAGAGTTTGCCCTTGACAAAAGCCATCAAATACAACCAACAACTAATAAATGTTTGATAACTCGTCAAGGACACCAAACCCAGGAGGGACCTGGGCACCTCTTTTTCAATAAAATATATATGACACGATAAGTTGAGATAAGAACACCTGAGCACAGCTTCATTTCCTTTCCTCACAGTAGTCTCATCAATTGCTCCATTTGCAACCTGAGAAAATACCATGCCATTTAATAAATAAAAATTTCAAAACATGAAGCTACTTATTGTAGAGGACTAATTAACGGAAAGAACTTACAGCAACGAAATAAGGCAATAATTGTCCATTCGCATCACATACAGCAAAATACTTTTGATGCTTTTGCATAACCTGCGGGCATGGTGCAAAATAGTTAGCTTCTATTTTCAATATTCTTCAAAACCTGACACACACAGAGAGATATATATGTAACAAAACGGGCAGTAGGTGCTGAAAACCACTAAATAGTTAGCTTCTGTTTTCAATATTTTTCAAAACCACACACACATACACAAATATATATATATATATATATATATATATATATATATATATATATATATATATATATATATATATAACAGAACACGCAGTGGGTGCTGAAAACCACTAAATTGGTGCAACCGCATACTGCTGAATTTGACATGGTTTTACCGATGAAAGCTTCAAGTTATATAACAAATTCAATATGTCCCGATGACTTTAATGATGCCCCACAGAATCTTGAATCTAGCCTTCATCACTGCTCTGCCAACATTCCTTAGTAATTTCATGCAAACTCTTCATTACATCCGAAATTGTATTAAAGTTTATGTGCATTTTTAAATAAAATTTGCTTTATTTACATTTATTATCAATTTCAACTATCCTTTCATCTTAATTTAAAGTTTTACCTAACTTGGTTCATATGATTTCATATATTTGTTACAAAACATATATAATATTGAAAAATACATACCTAATTCTCTATATTTTGAATCGTTAGACCAATAAATCAAGAATCAGTGTCTTTACGAGTTCAAAAATTGGTCTGATTTTAAAAACAACAACATTTTTAGTTCCATATTAGAGATAGTTTCCTTACAATTTAAACACATTTGCAAACTCAGCCACCTAATTTCAATTTTTTGTCCGGGCTTCTATGAATAGGATTGACAATAGTGACCTGCTAAAAAGGTGCAGGCCTCTCATTGTTTTTCTCCCAACATGTCTTTAATGTGCTGTCCTAGTTCTGTTGTAATCTTTTACAGCAGCAAATTTTCTCTAAAATAAGTAATGATTAACTTACATCTAGAAAATGTCCAACTGCATTCACTTGAATTCATGGTGAACTATATGTCTAAAATAATAATTGGTGCTGTTAATATTGGTTAATTTTACTTCACAAGCGCAGGCCTTCTCTAACTCTTTACTTTTATTTGCTTTCTTAATGAATTTCCTTTTCTTAGTATTTGATCTAAGGATCTAATCCCTATTGAATAAAAAACTGATATTAAAAGTGAAAATGTACATACAGAAAAGAATTGAAATTATGTTACAGACACCTATATATAGACTAGAGAATTACAATTGTCATGAAGGAAAAACAGAAAATGGAAGAGTGACGTATCTAACTCTCAGTACTCAGGGTAGAATAACTAAATTGCATTCATTTATGCCAAGAATACATCAGTCATGTGAGACATGGAAGTAATGAGAAGAAGTGGAAAGTGTATTGTAGAAAGAAATTTAAAAATGTAAAAGTTAAGTCAGTTGGGGTGAGACTTTCTGAGAAAATCCATATATAGTCTTATCTTGTGGGGTGCGGGGAAGGAGAGTTTTCAGTTGTTGTGACAGGGAATGCCCTGTGTAAAAGGAAGAGATTTCCTTTGTAATCTGATTCTATGCTCAGAGTTGATAACTGCTAAAATCATACAGAAAGAAGAATCTTAGTATATATGTTTTTCTCTATCTTCTTTCTATTCTTTGAGGAGGCACGTAACACATCTACACAAGGCCGGCAAGCTAATTTAGGAATATAAATAAGATGATTTTCCAATAATTCTCTTCAAAATAAAAAAGGGCACAATTTAGATATTACAAAGAACAAGCAGAGAGTAATTTTGCATACTGCAACATCACTTCTAAAAATAAATAAAAATAAGAATGCGGACATCATCCATTTTAAAAATAAGCATGCCCATGCACACTATCTGAGATGGAATTATGATTTGAACTGGCTTAATGATCAACAGAAACTAATTCCAAACAAAAATTAAAAAACCACAAAAAAGTGAAATGCTCACCATTGTTAAAAGATCTTTTGGAAGATCTAAGAAGGTTTCTTTAAACTTTCCAAGCACGGGAAAAGGAGCCTCAACAAGATTTACAACCTAATATTAAATATAGAAGGGAATTCTTAGAAGTGAACTTACGTGGACAACATTAATCAGAAGGAACAAAATTTTTTACCTCGTCAAGCAAACCTTTTGGAATAAGAATTTGGCCATCTACACCTTTTGCTAATGCATTAGACTGCTCGAAAATAATTTTCTTACGGTCCTGAAAAAGCACCAACCTAATTATTTAGATATATTTGCAAATATATGCATGTGTATGAATTTTATATTAACAACTTATCAATTGTAC
The DNA here is from genome assembly GCA_027742785.1 of Vigna reflexopilosa. Lineage (NCBI taxonomy): Eukaryota > Viridiplantae > Streptophyta > Magnoliopsida > Fabales > Fabaceae > Vigna > Vigna reflexopilosa. The sequence goes on along the minus strand of CM050929.1, from coordinate 821,472 downwards.
CTCAACTGAAACTTTGATTCCTGCATTGTTAATTGCAACTGAATAAGATTCTGCATTTTCCACCTGCAATTAATATAACACGGTTCCTTTTGTAAAAACAATATGCAAAAATGCAATTTGCAATCATCCCAACTCAAGGTACAAAAACAATATAGACACCAATAAAGCTGACTAGAATTGCCAAAAACTAATTTGCAAAGACTGCTAGAAACTAAAGCAAACACTAAAAAAAGAAAAACAATAAAGAACATACTCGCTAACTCAACCAAATTACATGAATCAAATTATACCATTTTGTTCTATCAAAAGACAATTCCTTAAAAAGGTTAATCAAAATCCTTTTATAAGGTTTCAATTTAAGTTTGAGTTTACTTCTACTCTAGATATTGAACTATCCTATTTGATCAACCCTTCTAGCTAGGGCTTTTATTGGTCTTCTTCTCACATGTTCAAATAATCTTAATGTTAGAATTATTGGTTAGTGTGTGTGAGCTGTGTGTATGAGCTTAATGGTAGAATAATTACTAAGTCTACCTATGTTAGTGTAGTCAATAGGACTAAAGTAGGGAGTAGTGTGTTGGATTATCTATAATCATTGTACCTAGCAGTCTATGACAGTCCCTTGACCTTCCATCTCCCTATTGTATCATTTCTTTATCAATATAAATAGCAGAACATGAGAAGGGTCCATCAAGCCCTTTAGAAATATATTTCTCTGTTTTTATCTCAACATGGTATCAGAGCAGGTTCTCTGATCCTCTACAGGCTGCCTTTACTGTTCACCGGCGGCCGGCCGTTATGGCCGCCGGCAACCCCTAAAAGTTTAGTCTTTCAGCCTTTGTGTTTCAGTGGGCAGTCCTGCAATACTTTGCTTTACTGATAACAGCCACAGAAAGTTGTACTTCCAGACTGGGATTCGAACCCATGCACTTTCATACCAGTACCAGAAACTGGTACCTTAAATCAACTGATGCCAAACCATTTGGCATTTTCATTGCCTTCAATTCATCTGCATCCAGAATCGGAGACCGAAAGTCTCTTCTTCAAACAGGGAACCCTAGAGAGGCCACTGCCTTCACTGTTTGTCCGTTGTGCACTGCCGCTATTAGCTGCCGACCTCCGTACGTCGCTGACCACCGTCCGCCGCCGGTCACCGTCTCAGTTCCGACCGGTTACCAGCGGATCTGGACCGGCTCCTCGAGCGACGGCCAACCCTGCCGGAGTCAAGACCAAACTCCTCCGCACGCGCCTCCATGCGCCTCATCTCTTCGACAGATCTCGGACGCATACTGTTCACGCGCCGCTGTCTCGGTGTCGGTGTCACACCGCGACGCTGCCGATCGTGTCGCCGGACCTTCTTCTTTCTGATCTGACCCTCCATAGCAACCATTGCTGCCACAATCGGCACCCTTTTCGTTCTCCAGTTTTGGTTTCTCGAGCAACAATCCTTCTTTCATCCGCCGTTTGTGCCGCCATTGCAGTCAGTCACTGCCTCCACAAGCAGGATCTGCATTCTGGTTTCTGTCACCACCAATGGGTTCTTTTTCCTTTCCTTGTGTGGCACTGATTGGTCCTTCGTTCTTCCACCTTCACGTTTATGTTGTTCAGTCGTGAGGGGAAGAAAGTTTAAGCCGCCGCAGGGTAGTGAGTCTCTACAGGTCTGTTGCTATTAGCCTCTTCAGCACAGTTATTTCTTGCATATTTATTGTAAGCCATTGAAGGCTCCCCATCTGTCAGTGATGGAAATCCTGTCTCTGCAGTTTGTTTGTTGTTTGTCGCTGCAGGACGTTAATCTCTTTTGTCGACTTCATTTATGTGTGTTTACCCAAAGCAACTGTGATGCTTCCAATTCCAGTCAACAATTTCACTGTTTTCATCGTTCACAGTGAGGGGGAGTATGGTTTCAAGACACTGCAAGTCAAATATGGCAGTTCAAGCCACATAAGTATGGTAGTCCCTGTAGTTTGTCGCTTTTAGCCACTACAGGCCCCATCACTCCATCAATCAGTGATGGTAGTCCTTGTAGTTTTGTAGCTTTCAACCACTACAGGCCCCATCACCCATCAGTCTCAGAGATGGCAGTTCTTGCAGTTTTGTCGCATTTAGCCACTGCAGGCCCCATCCTTACTTGATTTGAGATTTTGTCCTTGTAGATCCGTCATCCACTTTTGAAGTTGAAGTTTCACAAGCTGCTATTAGTTGTTCGTTGACATGTGATAACACACTGCCTCACACCCTTGAAGACAAATAATCTGTTTCAAAACCGAGTTTATCTATTCCAAGCTTGGTTCATACAATTTGTATGCTCCAGCTTGAGGGAGAGTGTTAGAATTATTGGTTAGTGTGTGTGAGTTGTGTGTATGAGCTTAATGGTAGAATAATTACTAAGTCTACCTATGTTAGTGTAGTCAGTAGGACTAAAGTAGGGAGTAGTGTGTTGGATTATCTATAATCATTGTACCTAGCAGTCTAGGACAGTCCCTTGACCTTCCATCTCCCTATTGTATCATTTCTTTATCAATATAAATAACAGAACATGAGAAGGGTCCATCAAGCCCTTTAGAAATATATTTCTCTGTTTTTATCTCAACACTTAAGAATGATTTTATCATCTTTACGTAAAGAGGTGCCACCTCAACTTCTTATCTAATACATTCATTCCTAATCTTATCCTTTTGTTGTGTATCACACATCCACCAAAAGTCATCATCCCTATAAAACTTATGTTCTGGTTAGCACTTTATCACCCACCATCATTCTGTGACATAATCACTGCACTGTTGGTCCTATGACCACGAGGTCAAAGTGTCTTTCCAGCTTCAAGTTCAGGGGCATCATTCTATCACAAATAATACCTCACGCATTCTTCCCATTCATACCCCAAGCTTAAATCTTATGTTTAATATTTCCCTATAATTCTCTAGTAAGAAATAAATGTTCTAAATTTACCTCAGTCAATATGTTTCTTTCATGTGATGGGCATAATTATACATCAGCATGAGAAAAACTCCACAGATCCACTTTGAAACATTTTTCCTGAAAGATTAAATATATTATTCTATGTCTTGGGTTTATTAAAGATTTTCCATCATAATCCATAGGCATATTTTTAACTTTTTTTCTGAGTACAATGATATTTTAATCTCAATTTAGTTATGTGAATTTCTCCTGTCAATTAAATCAGATTTTACTATTCTCTGCCCTTATTCATGTCAGATTTAATACTTTCTCTACATGAAGCAGCGATCTTGAGCCATTGGTATAAATTTAGACACAAATGTAAGAGTTTTACTAGACATACAGAATCAGAATGCATATGGACAATATTTCTCAAAGAACTCTGTTGTTTCAACCATGCATCAAATTAAAAGTCATAGAATAAAAGGGAGAATGATAAAGAAAATAAGCTTAATTTGCAGTTGTAAAAAGTTGTGCTTCAGGCATGCACCTGGACAACAGCTGAAGAAGTATTACGAAGACCGCAAGACATGTTTCCACTGTATAAACAAACATGAAAATCGTTATTCAAACATATCAGATAATAAATTAATAAACCAAAAAGGACTTAACATAATTGGTGTCCACTAAGCCTTGGAATAATTGGCCAAGATATTATTTCCTTAGTTTTATTCTTTGATCTTTTTACTTTTCGCTATGTAGAAATCTCACACTCCATCATGATATTCTTGTTTCTGGTAAGCCATCTTCAATAAAATAAAAATACTGAGGGAGGTTAAGTGAAAAGAAATGAATAAAGTAATTGTTGAGTAGCTATGCCAACAACATAAATAAGAATTGTTTGTTGCCATCACTGTTCACTCTGTTCATAGCTGACGTTATTATTCACTGTTGACATATTATAACGAATTTGTTAATTCCAGCAAGCTTTTATTAGTCAGCATTATGTTTAACTGCTGACATTTTTCCCGCAAGTATTCTTCACTGTTGACATTTTTCGGACAGATTTTTTTCTGACAATTGTGACCAATCCAATGCACTCTTAAGCGTTTTTTATTTCCGGCAACATCCATGTACTCTGAGCATTTCTTGTTTACCAGCAGCTGTTGTTTTAAGGAATTGAATGATAGAAAACTGTGGAAACAATCTGCACTATTTAAATTTTCACTCGTGATATAAAAAGTTTACAAGTGAATCCATAGGCAATCGTTTCAAAAGATATTGTTAAAAATAGCTGACATATTTCAATGAGTTTCTTAATTTCGGCAAGCTTTTTGCAGTCACATTATGATTATCTGCCGATGTTTTTCCAGCAAGTATGAAATGTTGGATAGATTTTTTTATTTTTTTTTACAATTATCATGCCCTTTGAGCACTTTCATTTCCCAACAGTCACTGCACTGAGTGTTTTTTCCTTCCAGAAACTTCCATGCACTCTGAGCATTTCCTGTTTATCTGCAGCCGCATGTAATCTAAACATGTTTGCTTTGTGTTCTCTCAGAAATTCAAGGACAAAAAACTTAGTTAACAAACTGAACTGCTTAATATTTTCACTCATGAAATAAAAAGAAAAAACCAGGATAGAGTATCTCGTTCTAACGTCAAAGCTGAATTGTAGAACCCTTGCTCAAGGTGTGTGAAGAACTCTAGATAAAAATCATTCTGGAGGACCTTAAAACAAAAGTTTACATCACTATCGAGTCAGGATAGAATATCTCGTTCTAATGTCAAAGCTGAATTGTAGAACCATTGCTCAAGGTGTGTGTGAAGAACTCTAGATAAAAATCATTCCGGAGGACCTTAAAACAAAAGTTTATATAACTATGGGTGATTGTACTATGATAACAAGTCAGTCATGAGCATTACTTATAAATGAGTACAACATGATACGACCAAACAAATTAAACTTGACAAACACTTCATCAAAGACAATCCCAACAGAGGTCTTGTGGTTACAATCCATGTCCCTACACGACTTCAGGTAGCTAACAATTTCACTAAGGGGCTTCCTTAGGTTAGATTTCAGAATCTTGTAGCTAAACTGAGAATAATCAATATGCATTTACCAATTTGATGGGAAGCGTTATAAAGAACGGATAATTAGGATAAATACATCCTCAAGATCTCCATAGTGATTAGGAGAAAATATCTTTAGAATATTCTTATTTCAGAATATAATTGGGGTGATTGTTATCAGTAAAATAGTTTGTTATTTCTTTACATAGTTCAAATATTACACTTAATTTCAAATATCTTTAGAATCTTCTTACTTATTTCAGCATACTTTTATTTCCTTATTTTCAGAAATTTGATTATTACATAGAGGTGATAAGAATGCAACTGGTGTGATAGTTATCAATAAAATATTGCACTAATAGTCTCTGATAAGCAACAAAGATATATGGAACCTAATAGGGAATAATAGAAAAGAATAATTATATCCAAGAGACCTGGACTCTACCTCCCAACGTCCACTCCAAAATCCAAGAGTGATCTCTATTACCTTTCTTCATGTTGAAAAGCCACCTTTAGTTGCAGCCTCTTTCGGAAGGTTGCTCAATTACTTCCTTAAAGGTGATGGTTAAGTACCACATCGACCAAAGACAATATTCACCTTACATGCTGGCAGGGTGGAGTTGAATTGACCCAACTCTAGATCAAAGACTCCCAATTACTTGTATTAAAAGGCTTTCAATGTCATAGTGTTACACTAAAAATGAGCGCAACAAAACGGTTTTGCTCTTTTGCCTCTACAGCTGAAGCCTTTCTAATCTACAGCTTTGTCCCTCATTAAGAGTCATGAGTAAAAAAATCCATGGTTCACCCATCAGGCTACATCCATTTACATCTTCTCAGTCTCTGTGCTAATGTCACTTCTGAGTTGAGGGCACGGAAAAGTCCAAACTGAGTGACTTGGAAAGGGGCATGTGTTTACATGGTTGGGTGTGGTGATCAGAATCTAGAAACTAGGGATTTTGACTGTATATGAGTTGGGCGCATTCGTATGGGGTTTGGGGGGTCAAATTTGGGCTGAAAGGGTTGATGTGTGAGCCTGTGGTATCAGACGTGTCTTGTGGAGTGGAGATTGGGAAAATGTCAATTATACATTATTATGGATTAATGTCATTATCATATAATAAGACATGAAATTTTATAAAACTGTGTCAAGGTGTGCAGAACTCTCACCTAACCCTATCTGCATTGTAGATTGTACGATACCCATAAATGCAAAAAACATAGTGTAATGTAATGCAATGCAATAGAAACCACAATGTAAAAACCAAGTTTATAATAATTTTCAATCATCTATCTTCCTCTCTAATTGGCTAACTGTTACAACCAAACAACTTAGACTAACCAGTAAGCACCTCTTTAATAGGGGGTCAGCTAACAGTGTTTAGTTTATAAAATCTATTCAAAAGACATGGAAACAGTTATGAGTAAGCATACAGCTCACATGGAGTTCTGTTGAAATGGTGTCTATGACAAAAAAGGCACAAAGTCCAGTACGAAACACGGTTTAGGAGAGGGCAAAGTAGAGATAATACCTAAAAAGAATAAATTACCTTGTCACCCCAGCAAACGTAAATGGGACTACTACATCTCCATGCAGAGCTAAAATCCAACGGATAGGCCTGCTAAACATCACCTGCATGTTAAAAGTTTCAAAACATGTTAATTTATGTAACCTGTGATTTCCTTTACTCCACAATGAAACCCCATGATAGCATTATATAATTTTCAATTATTTATAACTTAATGATGCAGAGAATAATTTGTTTTGTCCAATGTTTCCTGAGTTAACATTCACTCCTTTTTCCCTGCTCATACGACTATTCTATGACAATAGGCGAATTGAATGTCCTAATAACTAGTTAACGAAACAAAAGTATGAAATATTTAATGAAAAAAAACATTTATTATATTAAAAACAAATTATTTAATACTTGTTCTTTTTAGTAACTGAGAGTATTGAATGCTTTTTAACCATATACCCTTAGGGCATTTATTTGCAATACCCTATTATTAGTATATACTATTAGCTGTAGTAATTGTAAATAATGTACTAATCACTATGTTAGAAACTTAATATTAAAACCATCCCTATATCTAGTGATCTCCAGAAATGTAATATAAAATCATCCCAATGTCTTCACCTTATAACTTATGCATTGGGAAGTGTTGGTTTGTGATATGATATCAGAGTCTCTATAATCATGGGATCGCTAGTTTGTTGCCCCCATTCTTCCAAGTACTAAAAGTCAAAATTCAGTATTAGCAAACAGGTAAGATGGACAATGGGTACGTGCAATGTCCGTGTTTGAAGCACAAAAGGGTTGTGCATAATAGGGGATCTGAGATATAAAGTTACTCATGTATCTTCGATTCACCTAACAACTTAGCTTTTGGGAGAGTTAGTTCACGACAAAAGCTATCTATCTTCAGATGTTTTATGATCTATGCTGATAAAGTGTCGTGTTTCCAAGATATACACCCTTAAAGATTTAGCATACCTGAGAATTCCAACGCATTGTCTTTGGAAATGAAATTTTAGCAATAGTAGCAGGCAAATCTTCAGACAAGACCTGATAAAAGTAGAAGAAATCAGTTTCCTATAAAATGTGCAAGAAGCAAGAGAAATAAACCCTAGATGACAGGTTGTAAGATTCATATCTCAACTCTTGCATCATATCATGGAACCGTGGTCAGAACTTGTGCTTGAATCTATCTCAAGTGAATTTGCCTTGAATTTCCTTTTATTATGCATTAGATGAGAAACAATTGGAAAGACTAAGCATATTTATGAATGATATCACCGTATATAGAAGAAATTAGGTATCTTTGGCAAACTATTAGATTTCATAAATGTGTACTGTCTTATGATAAATGGAACTTCAATCAAAATCAGTCTCCCAAGTTTAACATAGGTAACTAACTGGACATAATCAAAACTCATTCATCAAAACAGCTGGTATTGTCTACAGTCCATTAGGTTGTACATCTCCAAAATTTTGTCTTTAAGACAGTTAAGTTTACAAAGCACTTTTTAGTGAAACCAAGAGTACAATATTGCACTATTATCTTAAGCTTCATTTCATTTAACTAAATGCTTAGTTGACTCTACATACAACATTTATAAATCATATTATTAGAAAATGGCATAGTAATATTGGCCTATTTAATTGTTTTAGGATTAAAAGGTTTAAAGAAATACCTTTAAGAAACAGACACTCACATTTGCAATACTTGTTTTAACAGAACACATAAAACGCACAAAAGGGCGAGACAAGGAAATAAAGAACAAAAACCTCCAAAGCATATCTTGAAGACTCCTTTACACGTGCATAAACATATTCTGTTTTCCCTGCAACATCAGGTACCTATTACAGGACTGAGCTTATGGTACAGAGGTCTATTAGTAGTAAAATACACTCAGTAAACAAGTCTTTCTGCTTCTGAATACTCACCATCGACTTTTCTGAATACCAGGTCCAGTGGTACAGAGTATCTACGAGAAAAACCCTCAATGGCCTGATACAAAAAATATAAATGTAGGCACCAGTTCATGAACATCATCTTAGGATAAAAAGAAAAGCCTCAAGCATAGTAAAACCTTTGTTGGATTTCCCTCATGATCGAATGCTTTTGAAACAGGAGGGCCTCGAACTTCAACCTCCTTTTTAGCCTGTTTTGTGTAAAGATTTTCAACAACAACCTGTGAAATTCACAGTACGAAAAGTTTATGATTACTGTCATTTCATATCTGATGTATAAAATTTAAATATTTTATGCAAGTAAAAAACGTAAAGTTCTTCAGTTGTATTTATCATTCTATCCATACATTTTGGTGATACTATCTATTAATCTTGAAAGGAAATATTGCAAATGCTTCACATAAGATTTTATCATTTAATACAGAACATAGATTATAATGAGATTGTTGAAATGCTAAGGTTGCCATTCGTCAATGACTCCTTTCCTATTGGACATTAAAAATGTCTTTCTTCATGGTGATCTGGAAGAGGACAAATACATGAAGCAAACTCCTGGGTTTGTTGCTTAAGGGGAATCTGAGTTAGTTTGTAAATTATATTGTTCACTCTATGTCTTGAAGCAATCATCTCGAGCTTGGTTTGGTAAATTTAATCGTGTTGTGCAGAATTTTGGATTGAAACGGTGTGAGGCAGATCATTCAATGTTTTATGATCATTCTTCTCCTGAAAAATCTATTTATCTTATGGTTTATGTTGATGATATTATTATTTCAAGAAATGATGTCACTAGAATTGATCAATTAAAGAATCACTTGTTCAGCCACTTTCAGACCAAAGATTTTGGTTATCTAAAATATTTTCTTGGTATTGAAGTGGCACAATCAAAAGAAGGTGTCATCATTTCACAAAGAAAATATATTCTTGATATTTTGGAGGAAACAAGCCTGACAAATTCCAAGCCCATTGATAGTCCGACAGACTTAAATCGAAAGTTAATGACAGACCAAGATGTACTTTTCTCAGACCCAGAGAAATACAGAAGGTTGGTTGTAAAACTCATCTATCTCACCATAACAAGACCTGATCTTTCTTATCCAGTGGGAATTCTAAGCCAATTTATGCAAAGTCCCCACATTGATCATTGGAATGTTGTAATTCGCATTCTCAGATATGTAAAAGGAAACCCAAAACAGAGATTGTTGTATGAGAACAAGGGAAGTACTCAAGTCAAAGGATATTGTGATGCAAATTGGGCTAACTGTCCAATTGACAAAAGATCTACAGTTGTAATTAGAGAAGATATCTTTAGAATCTTCCTAATTAGAGAAAATAGATATACAATCTTTTATTTTATTTTGTTTTCCTAGTTTCTCTATTTCCCTTTTTAGGAGAATTAGATTGTTACAAATAGAGGATATGAGAATGTATTTTCAATCAATTCTAAATAATAAATTTTAGTATTATTTTCTACTTGGTATCAAAAGCTTCCGATCTTGGAACTCCTTCCGCTGCACAGTCGCACCGTCGCCGCTGTCCGACCGCCGCCGCTGCCGCCGTCGCCACTGTCCGACCACCGCCGCTGCCGCCGTCGCCACTGTCCGACCACCGCCGCTGCCGCCGTCGCCGGTTGGGGTCGTTGATAGCGCAGAAAGGTGCGCCCAACTCCGACGACCACAACGCCGGAAGTCGCTCCGTGAAAGGAGCCACCACGCGCCGCCACGCGCCTCCACCGTCGCCGGCGCGTGTAGCCCACGCGCCCACCTCCGGCGAGACCCACTCGCCGGTGCCGCCACAGACAGGGTGTCGGTGACGACTCGTTTGGGCTGTATTTGAGCAGATCTGAGTTTTAAGTTTCGCTCTCTTTTTTCCGGCGAGACCCACTCGCCGTCGCCGCCACAAAAGAGTCGCCGGAGACTCTTGAGTCTGTTCCTAGGGTTTGTGTCGACCCGTTTGACCTTTTCTTGAATAGATCTGGTTTTTTAAGTTCTGCTCCTTTTTTTCTCGGTGTGACCCATACACTGCTATTGTCTTGGAGACTCGTCGTTGCGTTCTACGGAATGTCTGAAGTAAAAATTATTCTTTTGAAAGGAATGGATGAATCAATGAGTAAGTCCTCTGGATCATGCACTTTGTCCATAAAAGGTAAGATTTGCCTCAATACTGTTGATCATGTGTCTCAAGGTATTTGGATCCTTGATTCAGGTGCAACTGATCATATGACACCTTTTAGTGTGTCCTTTGACTCATAGGGTAAAAGAAATAAAGAACAACTTATTACAGTTGCGAATGGTCAGGGTATACCTATATGCGGCTCTGGGAATATAATTTTGGACTCATCCATTGTATTGAAGGATGTTTTACATGTTCCTCAATTAGCTAACAATCTTATCTCTGTGCAAAAACTCACAAAGGATTTAAATTGCTCAGTAACATTTTTTCCAACTTATTGTGTTTTTCAGGACCTTGCCACGGGAAAGACAATTTTAACTGCTAAAGAGCATAGTGGGTTGTATTTTTTAGAGTTTGATGACCAAAGCAACACGAAAATCATGACTCAACAAGCAACATCTGAGACGTGGGCAAAATCCCAAATATGGTTACATCATCAAAGGCTTGGGCATCCTTCATTCAGTCTTATCAAGTCCTTATTTCCCCACTTGTTTACCAAAGAATCTGTTGAGTCTTTTAATTGTGATATTTGTCAATTTTCAAAACACCATCGTGCATCTTATCCTATTAGTCATAAAAAGAGTATTTCTCCATTTGATTTAATTCATTCTGATGTTTGGGGTCCTGTCATAGACTCTATTTCTGGAGCCAGATGGTTCGTTACTTTTATTGACGATTGTACCCGTGTCACATGGACATACCTTATGAAAAATAAATCCGAAGTTTTTCAAATTTTTGTTAATTTTTTCCATCTTGTCCAAAATCAATTTGGAAAAAATATCAAAAAAATTAGGTCTGATAATGGTACTGAATATGTGAATCATGAATTTCTTAAGTTTTTGTCTCATAATGGTATTGTTCATGAACTAACCTGTGTTAATACCCCTCAACAAAACGGGGTTGCAGAAAGAAAGAATCGTCATCTTCTTGAAGTAACTAGAGCTCTTCTTTTTCAAATGTCTGTTCCAAAAAATTATTGGGGAGAAGCTGTGCTAACTGCCACATATCTCATCAACAGGTTACCCACTCGTATCTTAAATGGCATTAGTCCTATAGAGTCTCTATTGTCTTTTGTTCCTTCTTCTTCCCTACTAACGAGTCTACCTAGTCGAGTCTTTGGATGTATTGTTTTTGTTCACTCTCATCATCCTAACCGTGGTAAATTAGATCCCAGAGCTCTTAAATGTGTCTTTATTGGGTATCCTTCTAATAAAAAAGGGTACAAATGTTATCATCCTCAGAGTCAGCGCGTCTTTGTCACCATGGATGTCACCTTTCATGAAACACAATCCTTTTATGTCAGTCCACCACTTCAGGGAGAGAAAGCACTTGAAGTGGATGAACTCTCCTTCTTGTCATTACCATGTTTGTCTTTGCAGGATGTCCAAGACCTAAGCAATGAAGCTACCATAGTCCACAGTGAGGAAGAAGACAGATTTTTTGGCAAAAAATATGAAAGAAGAGAACAACCCACTTCGACTCTCGAGCAAGAAAAATTGTCTAATCCGAAGGTGAGGATCCCTGAAGATATCAATGATGAGGAGGTAAGTATTACTGAGGATTTACCCATTGCATTGAGAAAGGGAAGAAGATCATGTGCTAAATATCCTATTTCTCAGTATGTTTGCACTAACAATCTCTCTGATAAGCACAAAAGTTTTATTGCTGCCATTGATGCCACAGAAATTCCTACCTCAATCCAAGAGGCCATGAAACTTGAACATTGGAATCAAGCCATGAAAGAAGAGATGAATGCATTAGAAAGAAATTCAACTTGGGAGATTGTTGATAAGCCAAGAAACAAGAAGGCAGTAGGGTGTAGATGGATATTCACAATGAAACATAAGGCAGATGGAACAATAGAAAGATATAAAGCTAGATTGGTGGCAAAAGGATATACCCAAACATATGGGATTGACTATGAGGAGACATTTGCCCCAGTGGCAAAGATGAATACAGTTCGAGTTATTCTCGCTTTGGCTGCCCATTTTGGATGGGACTTACACCAGTTGGATGTGAAGAATGCCTTTCTTCATGGAAATCTAGATGAGGAAGTGTACATGGAGATTCCCCCAGGTTTTGAAGTGAAAAATGAAAGAAACAAGGTATGCCTCCTGAAGAAAGCATTGTATGGTCTTAAGCAATCCCCTAGAGCATGGTTTGGAAGATTTACAAAAGCAATGGTTTCCTTGGGATACAAACAAAGCCAAGGAGATCATACTCTATTCATAAAACACTCTTCTACAGGTAAACTCACTCTATTACTTGTCTATGTGGATGATATGATTATTGCAGGAAATGATGAAACAGAAAAAATGGCATTAAAAGATAAATTGACAGCTCAATTTGAAATGAAAGACCTAGGAAAACTCAAATATTTTCTTGGAATAGAGGTTGCCTACTCCAAGAAAGGAATTTTCATCTCCCAAAGGAAATATGTACTTGATCTCCTCAAAGAAACAGGAAAGCTGGGATATAGAACCTCAACAGTTCCTATAGAACAGAATCACAAAATGGGATGTGAAGAAAGTGCTCCTATAGAGAAAGCCCAATATCAGAGATTGGTAGGAAAATTGATTTATCTATCACACACAAGACCAGACATTGCTTATGCAGTTAGTGTTGTGAGTCAATTTATGCATGATCCAAGAGAGAGACACATGCAAGCAGTTGACAAAATTCTCCAATACTTGAAGTCAAGTCCAGGAAAGGGGCTATTATTCAAAAGGGAAGACACATTGACTATGAAGATATATACTGATGCTGACTATGCAGGTTCTATTACTGACAGAAAATCTACTTCTGGATATTGTGTGTTTCTTGGAGATAGTCTGGTAACATGGAGAAGCAAAAAGCAAGATAGAGTTTCTCGTTCTAGTGCAGAAGCTGAATTTCGAGCTCTTGCTCAAGGAATGTGTGAAGGACTCTGGATGAAAATCATTTTGGATGATCTTAAAGTCAAAGTGGAGAACTCGGTGCAACTACACTGTGACAATAAGTCTGCCATGAGCATAGCCCATAATCCAGTACAGCATGATAGAACCAAACACATTGAGATTGACAGACATTTCATCAAAGATAATCTTGACAGAGGCTTTGTGATTACAACTCATGTTCCTACAGAACTTCAAATAGCAGATATTTTTACAAAAGGGCTTCCTCCGGGTAGATTTCAAGATCTTGTAGGCAAGTTGGGAATGATTGATATTCATTTACCAACTTGAGGGGGAGTGTTGTAATTAGAGAAGATATCTTTAGAATCTTCCTAATTAGAGAAAATAGATATACAATCTTTTATTTTATTTTGTTTTCCTAGTTTCTCTATTTCCCTTTTTAGGAGAATTAGATTGTTACAAATAGAGGATATGAAAATGTATTTTCAATCAATTCTAAATAATAAACTTTAGTATTATTTTCTACTTCTCCAATAGGATATTGTGGATTCCTTGGAGGGAACCTTGTATCTTGGAAAAGTAAGAAACAAAGTGTTGTTGCTCGATCTAGTGCAGAGCAAAATATCGACCTATGACTCTAGCTACATGTGAACTTGTGTGGATTAAACAACTCCTTCAAGAATTGAAATTTTCTGAAAATGAGAAAATGAAGTTGTATTGTGACAACCAAGCAGCCTTTCACATTGCCTCCAATCTAGTGTTTCATGAGAGAACAAAAAATATAGAAATTGATTGTCATTTTGTTAGAGAGAAGCTATTGTCCAAAGATCTTATTACTAAGTTTATCAACTCTAATGAACAACTTGCAGACATTCTGACTAAGTCTCTAAGGAGACCTAGAATTCAATTTATATGTTTCAAGCTTGGTGTATATGATTTATATGCTCCAGGTTGAGGGGGAGGGTTGAAGTGTAATGTTTCTTTATTATTATTAATGTATGGGAACCCAACTATTAGGTTAGGGTTTAAGGAAGTGCCTTGACCCTTTGTAGTATGCTCCTTTGTACGGTATAAATTAAGTAGTAAAATTGTAACAGTGTAATAAGAAAATACACTGTTTTACTTCATTCAAGTTCTTCAAATAAGATAAAACTTAGAGGGTAGGAACAATAAGGGTGAGGAATTAAGTATAATGCAATGCATGAAGAAACAAGAATTCCATATGAAAGATAAAGTTTATTCCCGCACCACTAATCTACGTGGAGTTCCAAATGCTTGCACTTCACCATGGTTTAACCTTTGCCGCTCAAGCAGTTGCAGCATTAAATATTTCAGCTACAGTGACCAGCATAGTAAAATCCATATTAAACAATGAATAATAATAATAATTCACAGGAAAAATCATAATACAAAATAATAATAATTGTCTAAAAAATAGCTGAAAGAACTTATAAATTATATCACGTAAAAAGTAAAAAAGAACACACTTGAAATCCATATGTGAAGTTAAACAAATGATAAATTGAAGGTTACTATATTCATGATTTTTAATTAGATGAAAACAAGTCATACTTGATTACTGGCATCAACAACATCTTGAGGCGGCATCTCTTCAGTCCCAATTTCAAGAACAAATACTCTTGAATGATCATGGACCTATAAGCAGAGAAAAGATAGAATTTTAAATTAATATAATATATGCATTTAATATTAGAATACAAATAAATTTGAGGAAAATAATCAAATAAAATACTCTTGCTCAAGCTAAACATTAAAAGATTACGTTTCTCAATATATCACACCATTCTTACTGACAATACATTACATAGGATAGGAATAGGTCATAAATCCATTCTAAAAGTTTGTATTGAGTTAATGATCAAATAAACTAGATCCAGAACATGTACGTGTAAAATCAAATACAAGATGGAATGTTCTTTGAAGCAACGATACCTTCAAACAGTAACAATTCTGCTATAAGATATCTGTATAGGAAATACAATTAACATTTGAGGGAAAGAAGACATTCCAGGAGAAACCAGCAAAGCCTATGAGTTCATATACTTCTAACAAGGCATGGGAAGCCAGTACAAAACCTAGGCATCCTTGTAGGGATCTCAATATAACAAGACCATATATTTTATTTGTTGTTAGAGAGGTGAGTTACTTCTTCAATCCATGGACTTTGACTCTCCACAAATTGTGAAATGCAATTTGTTAACAATTCCTAGTTGTAAAGGATTGTGGTAGACTGTTGGATTTCAACCTCAAATATTTCTAATATTCTTCATTAGATAACTTTGGTTCAACAACTTCGAAATAGGATATGTTAGTTGTCTTGTCAGAAAAGTCATGAAAAAGGATAGCAATTTTCTTGCATATGACCTATGCATTGAGGATGTCTTCTACCACCATGCACTCCTATAGGGCTGTGACCTCCTCTTCCATGAGTAGATACCATGGTAGAAGACTTAGCATATTCTTAAATATCTCAACTCTTATGAGTTGGAACACAAAGGAGTCATGTTGTCAAGCTTTCCACATAAGAAACTTCTTCACCAGTTAAAATTTGATCCCTAACATGATCAAAATTTTGATTCATAGCACAAAGGATTATAACTATATAAAACTTATCAAACTACATTTTGATCGCATCTAAAGAATCAACCTCCGGGATTATCTTCAATTCTTCAACTGTTGATTGAGCTTTAGCAATAAAAGACGTCATGACATTATCAATTTGCTTTATAGAGGTCAATCAATCAAAGGAATCATAAAGATGTTGGATATAATTTGCAAAAATATTTTGAGCCTTTTACCAAAACGAGTTACATGTCTTGAATGATCTAAAAGTGCTCAAAATATTGGGTTTCACTGATTGTTAAAGTAAAGCACAAAGTTGAAAATTAGTTTTCTTCCAGTGTTGAGCTTAATTTGATGGTACTTTAACTTTGTTAGATATATTAGATTAATAAATATCTTAAATAGATATCTTATCTTATCTTTTATCTTCTGTTACTTTGTTATTATTCTTTATTTGTATTTTGAGCTTAGTCTATATTTCTTTTATTATAAATACACTACCCTATATGTATTTTCTACATAACGGAGATTAATCCTATCCAGGTTTTATTATATTTAATATGGTATCAGAGCCTAGTTCCGATCCACGAACCTGTGAGCTATGGCCTCGGCTACATATGAGCTTGTTTGGCTTAAGCAATTGGTTAAGGAATTATAATTTGGAGATGTCACTCAAATGACACTTATATGTAACAATTTTTCATATTAGTCGTTTTCATGAGAAGACCAAACACATTGAGCTTGAATGTCATTTCATTTGAGAGAAGATTGTATTTAGAGACATCAAGACTGAATTCGTTAACTTAAGTGATCAGTTAGTAAATATTTTCACTAAATCTTTACGGGGACCGAAAAATTATTATATTTGTAACAAGCATGGTACATACGATTTGTATGTATTAGGGAGAGTGTTAGATATATTAGATATCTTAGATCTTATATTTATCTTTTATCTTCAGATACTTTGTTATTGTTCTTTATTTGTATTTTGAGCTTAGCTCATATTTCCTTTATTATAAATACAGGACCCTATGTGTATTTTCTACACTAGGGACATTAATCCCATACAAGTTTTACTATATTCAATAAGCTTCGCCTTCTTTTAGGTGATTATGGAAACCTTGGCCAAGGAACCAAAGTCAAACCTAAGACAATTAATGCTTTCCATTTAGTTTCTCAAAAGTTATAGGAGTCCCCAAAAAAGTGGTGGTAGTTCTTAAAGACAAGTTGAAATAGGGTAGAGGAAAGGACAAAGGCAAACAATCCCATGAAGGGAAAAAGAGGGTTGCAAGATAGAGAAATCATGAAGAAGCCTTAACCTGTTGCTAGTTGGATATTAAATGCAATACTGAAAGTTGTAGGTAGCATATTAAATGTATTACTAGAAGTTGTTAGAAGATTCTAGAGATATCTTGTAATTATTACTTTAGGGTTTGAGTTCTCTATATATAGAAGTTGATGTATTGTTTCAAATTAGTTAATTGAATAAGAATCTTCTTTCTTTCATATTAATCTTTTCAAGTCCTCACAACAAACAACACCTAAACATAGAAACAGGAACATAGACATGATCAGAAGGCATTGATGAGTCAAGTGGTGATGGTCCAGATGAATTCCAACCATAGGAAGACGATGCATAAGGCAACACATGAGGCACACTCATCAAGGCGCATTAAACCCTAATTTAAGCAAACAAAACAACAATGGTTGATGGTGGCAAATAGTGACCAATCAGTGTTCTCTTTGACGGACAAAACAAAGACAAGCAGAGCAGAAACGACTTGCTTTGATACGGCGATAAATAAAAGGGAAAAGAAATATATTAGAGTTTAATTCCCCTCTTGTAGGTTCTCATACTTATAATAATAGTCGTAGTTCAGATACAATAGATGAGAAGGAAGAGTAAAGAATAAGAAGAGTCATATCTAGAGTTCTGGGTACAGAGATATGTACAGCACAAAACAGTCGCTCAATAAAGCCTATTTAAGACATACTCTAACCAAATAAATTTAAAAAAAGACAGATAAACCTATAAAGAAAATCAGAAACAGAATTTCCAAAGGAAAAAAATTGTCTCAAGCACTAGTAACGTCAAAATATCACACAGGATAAGTTGATGGGACTGACCCACATGCAAACTAACCTTCCCACATGCAGCTTCCAAAACTCCTTTTTGCAACACAAAATGATCAGGTTCAGAGATAAAACCAAGGGGAAAGCCAAGCATCTCCCTTGTCTTCAACCAAAGTTGAGCACATTGGCGAGCCAAACTAGAGAAAACCAAGATGAAGGAAAAAAAACATAAAATGTACAGAATCCTGACAAAGAAGCATAAGAGATAACAAAATAACTATAGACTAATGCAATAAACAGTGTACTAAAACCCTAAAAAATAGAAACATCCTCAAATGAACACTAGATCCTAGTGTTATAGAATAACTTAACTGATGATCATTTTACTCCCTGATAGTGTGTTTTAAACTACAAAATAGTGTATAATTATTACTGTGCAAGAGTAGGATGAATCCATCAGGAAGCTAAGTTTAATATTAGGAAGGAGTGCATAGGATCTGCTCCTCTCAGTAACAGAATGGTTCACAGTTGATGTAACAGATAGCAAGAAAGATGAAGGGGAGTTAAGATAATAGGAGGGAATGGTTAATGTTACAGATTTCCTGAGAGTGAGGCAATAAAGAGGAACAATAAGGATGGAAAATTTTTCCTGTGTGAATGCAGTTAGAGTATTAAGAAAATATTTTAATTTATTACTTAAATTATTTCGTAGGATTAGTTTGTTACCTTAGAGTATCTTAAATTGTGCTTAAAGATTGGTTCTATTATCCTAGAATATCATCTCCTAAGATTAGTCTTCATACTTTTAGTAATTATAACAATTTGCTTCTTTTTCTTTAAGTAGAATTAGGAGGTTATTACTTAGTACCAAGAGGGTTAGCGGCTTAGTCTTTTACACAAGATCATTGTAGGAAATCATATTAATAATTCAAGGATAATGTGTTTTTCTTTTCTCCTCTCTCCTATCCCTTGAAAACCTTGTAATTCAACAAATATAAAAGGAGAAGGGGAAAGACAACAAATGGGGAGGTATGGAAGAGGGAGAGAGCAAGGACTCTGTTACGTACCTGAGTATGGGACGTAACGAGAACACCCTCTCACGCACTCAAATCAAGCAAAATAATAATGAAAGAATGGAATTGAACGAATGAATATCTTTTATTGATGGTAATATCTGAACAAACAAAAATAAACAATAATTGGGAGCATAACCTCCGTCAGTTACCTGAGAGCATAACCTCTCTTACAAAACTCAATAATCAAAAGCATAACTCTAATCCTAGACTCTTCCTTTATTTATACTCATTATTTCCTGTCCATACTGTGCTAAATCTTTCTCTAAAATATTACTCTAAATAAAATATTTCCCTAGAATATATCTGCATTTAATATAAATATCCCTATATTTAATATAAATATCTCCCCTTATATTATCTTAGCATATATCCTTAATTATAAATATCTTATAATGAATATTTCCCTGGAATATATATTTATTTATTCTAATTAACTTATTTATTTACTATAATTAACTTATACTGAATAATCTCCCACCTTATACCCTAACATTACACCCCGCTGCAAAACAACCTTGTCCTCAAGGTTGGAACTGTGAAACTTCATCTCCTGGCTTCTCTTCATCATTGTGTTATCATATGAAGGGTACTCAATGGTTGTTGCCCTCCAATTGAGGTCTGGAGGTTTGGGTGGTGGTAACACCTCCTCAAATGTCTTCCATTCTTCGTCCTGCATTCTGGTCACCACTTTTCCCGAATCGTAAGCCTAGAGGAAATGGCCTTCGATGTCTTTTAGTACTTCACGTTGCTCTCCCCCTTCTGCCGGTGTATCAAAAACTCCAAGCCCCCTGTTCTTTTCGCTGGCCCACCTCTTCACAGCATTCATTGTTCTCTGCAGGGCATTGATTCTTCCATCTGCCCGTCCTTCCAAAACCTTCATTCTTCCATCCCGTACTAGCCCGTTCGGTTCCGGCAGTTTTCTCCCGTTCGGTTCTGGTAGTCCTTTCACGTTCGAATCCGTAAGCTACCGATCGGTTCCGGCAGTCCCTTACCGTTCGGCTCGGTAAGTCCTCTTTCTTTAGGTTTCGCCCGTTCGCTCTCGTTTGGATCCAGCAGTCTGCTACTTTTCGGTTCTGGCAATCCTCTCGCATTTGAATCCGTCAGTCCGCTACCGTTCGGTCCACAATCCTTCTCATTGGCAGATCCCTAGCTTCCATCCGAATTTCCATCTAGATGTCCTCCCATCATCCTCATCAGTTTCTGTAATTCTTTTCTGATTGCCGCCGTCTCTGCCCGCATGGACCGCTCCATGTGCTCCAGTTTCAGCTCCATGTTTTCCAGTTTTCCTTCGACTGCATTCATTCTTTCCTCCATGATCTCTCTCTCTCTTTTTTCTCAATCAGTATCCGGTTGGCCTCTCACTCCTCTTTATCAATCTGGCAGTTTCCTTCGTCACGCCTTTTCTCCTCTCTGACTATCCGGCAGGTCGGACCAATTGTTACGTACCTGAGTATGGGACGTAACGAGAACACCCTCTCACGCACTCAAATCAAGCAAAAGAATAATAAAAGAATGGAATTGAACGAATGAATATCTTTTATTGATGGTAATATCTGAATAAACAAAAGTAAACAATAATTGGAAACATAACCTCTGTCAATTATTTCTAATAACTGGGAGCAGGATCTCCGTCAGTTATCTGAGAGCATAACCTCTCTTACAAAACTCAATAATCAAAAGCATAACTCTAACCCTAGACTCTTCCTTTATTTATACTAATTATTTCCCGTTCATACTGTGCTAAATCTTTCTCTAAAATATTACTCTAAATAAAATATTTCTCTAGAATATATCTGCATTTAATATAAATATCCCTATATTTAATATAAATATCTCCCTTATATTATCTTAACATATATCCTTAATTATAAATATCTTATAATGAATATTTTTCTGGAATATATATTTATTTATTCTAATTAACTTATATTATATTTATTTACTATAATTAACTTATACTGAATAATCTCCCACCTTATACCCTAACAGACTCTCACATACACGACATTACCTATTTCCTGACTCAGTTCAGTTAAGCAAAA
The DNA here is from genome assembly GCA_027742785.1 of Vigna reflexopilosa. Lineage (NCBI taxonomy): Eukaryota > Viridiplantae > Streptophyta > Magnoliopsida > Fabales > Fabaceae > Vigna > Vigna reflexopilosa. The sequence continues at coordinate 800,182 of CM050929.1, read as the reverse complement.
ATTTGTAGTTTTTAAATGAGAAATGTTTGACAAATGATGCCACGGATCATAGTGATGCCTAACATGAGTTTTTATAAATAAATAAAAATGTGTCATTTTCATCTGCTGAAATGAAATATATAAATGAAAGAAAGATGTTTGAAAAAAAAAAAAAAAACTTGTTTTTCTTCTATTTGTTCAACAATTGAATAGTTGCAGTTATGTTACTAGTCTAAGTTTTATCTTTGTAACAATGGGTATTATTTCAAGAGCAATATGGGCTGATGAAGAATCCAGAGATCGTAATGGGATCAGTTCTTCACTTTCGTAAATTCAAATCAGGCAAATACATGTATCCACAGATGAAATAACACAGTATTTTCATCATAACTATGTGTACTTCAATCTTGTCTATATCAAAAGTGTACGAGTCTGGCCCATAAAAAAAATATTACTCTTCCAAAATTTCTTATTTTGGAGACAAGACAAATATCCTCAAAGTTCATGAATCCTATATTTCCAAATATGATTGATATGTGATGAATATTTTGCACTAGACAAAAAAAATGGTCAAGAACAGAATTGTCTCAGCATTTGAACAAGAATACCATAGATGATAACACTAAAGACAAGAACTTTGGACAAAATATCACCAATATATCCAACTTTTGATCAGAGAGATTTTCACAGGACAATATCTAGACAATCTCAAGGATTAATTTTCAATTGTGATTATGACTTTACCAAACTATCAAAGTGATACAAATAATGCTTCACAGGTCAGGCAACAAGCACTACCTACGCATGCGACCAAAATAGCGAGCACGCTCTGTTACTCCAACAAAGCCTCTGGAGTCTAGGATATTAAAAGCATGAGATGTTTTCAGAAGCTGATCATACCTAGCATGTAGTGGTAAAATATACATCAGAAGCAGAGACAGTGAAGAAACAGAAAGCGTGTTGAATAGATAATGAGAGGAAAGAAATCCAATAAATAGAATATTTAAGTCATAAACATACGCAGGGATTGCAAAGCCAGAAGAAAGTAAGCTACGAGCTTCCTCCTCAAAGAAATCAAAATGTTTTTGAACGTGATCAACACTAGCATGCTCCAAGTAGTATGCACTCATTTCCTTCCTAGAAAGGAGAAAAAGTATCGTCACCACTAATCAACAACAAAGTCAATATTACTAAAAGACAAATTAGCGACCCATAAGAATAAAAATAAAAGTGAAAAAAACTGAGATTTGTAGATTATAAATGTTGAGATCCACTATTGACTATAAGTATCATCAAAGTAGGCTTCAGGTTGAGTTATGCCAAGCCAAATTCAAGAAATCATATAAATTGACATCATTAAGCTCTCCAACAAAATTCAAATTGAAATATGATATAATTGTGCATTATTTCAAAATTCAAGTTTATAAGAATTTATAAAGATCAACTGCAATGAAATGTATGCGTAATGAAAAACACTAAAACAACGTATTTTGCATAACCAAAGTCAAAATCACATACACTGCGGAGGACAATATTCTAGGAAGCTTGAGTGTGACAGTTGTTTAAATGTCATAATTTTTTATTTAAAAGAATACAAATATATCAATGGTGAGGAGGAGATTGTAACAAAAAAAGGGGGACACTCACAAAAAGGGAAACAAGAAAACCAAGCTTAACTTTTTCCTTTGCTAGACATTGGGTGCCTATCGCCTAATTTTTTTCCCGATAGTTAGGATAACCAGTGAACGTATTCATAATTTAGGATGAACAACCACTAGAATGGCTAATGTATCAACATGACATCTAAAATTAATATATTTTAATCATCTTAAATCAGAATTATCTACTAAGCACCTCTCACATGTATTTCATGGCTGATAAACAATTTGTATCCATCTCCAATTTTTTACAAGAGATCTTAACATTTTGTGATACCCCAATATATTACCTAATGCTCAAGTTTAGTCAACCCTTGCCAGAGTCTTCAATATTTTCATCTATCCAATTACTGGGGTTTCTATTCCAATATTCCTGTATCTTTCTAAGCACTTTGGCAAAGGCTGTTCCACAACAAGGCATTTGCATTCATCCATTGTACAACCAAAACTCTGTTGTTCTTCAGTGAAAAATGAAATAATTAAGATGAGGAATATGAAAGAGGAAACATAACACAGTTCAATTGTTTTTCTCTGCTTTCCCAATTATAATAAGTGGGGAACTACAAAATTGAGAAAGATGTCCTAGGTTGTTAATGCAGGATTTGCCTTTTTCCCTTTCCGCCTTTAGTTATCACTTGTATTCCTCTCTTCTTCCATTCCCAAACTATAAGTCTTTTGACCTAATGTGTTCAACTTTGTTTTACTTGTCTTCCAGTAATTTGGTTGTCTTACTAGGATGTTTTGTGCTTCACGGCACTCTCATTTCAAAACATGAACTCTTAGTTGAAAAAAAGTACTTTCCTGCTTTATAGCATTTCAACTGTCCTTTTAACTTCCCTTGACCTTCTTTAAATTTCCCACTCAATTCAAGCCAAGAAAATGGCCATCTAACCAGAAGCATTTTTCCCTCATCAAAATGTTTGTGATATGTGTTGAAGATCTCATATCAACTAAAAATATGACCAAATTATAGTATATAAATTGATCCACATCTCATCTTACAAGTCAAATTTGTGAGGTTAAGCCTAACTTAAAGTTCACTCTCTAAATTGATATTAGAATTTATCCTAACAAAGTTTGTTAAGTTCATCATATCACCCCTATTGAGTCCCCTCTACTCCTAAGCTCAATATATCAAGTCCTCAACGAGAGAGGATGTGTTAGTGATCTCACATTAACTAAAGATATGACCAAATTATACTAAATAAGAAGGATGAAAACTCCACCTTAAGCTAATTTTTTGAAATTGAGTTAGACTTAAAGTCTACTTTCTAAAAAAGTATCAAAGCCTACGAGAGTATATCCTAATGAGATTTATCAAACCTATCTACCACCCGCTATCACTCCCATGCTCAAGATGTCTTGTACTCAACGAGTGGGTGTGTTGGAGAATATGGTATAAACCTTACCTTAGCAAGCTTAAATTTTACTTTTTAAGAATATGGTATAAGAGAAAATGTAAAATAAAATATAACAAATAAAAAGGAAAGATTTACTTTTTTATGATATCTCCAAAATATTTCACTACAAAAAATAAAATGAAATGCAATTCAAAAGCCAGTGGATAGAGTGATCAAGTACTCATTCTCCAAGAACAACTCTCCATATGTAATTCCATCAGAATACTTTATCTTCTTGAAGTGATCAACCCCCTATCACAAAATTTATGAAACTTAATTAATTTAATGGGTCATAGAGATTTGTTGAAGAAAAAGAAAATTAGCCAACTTACTTGCAGTAACATAAGGATACGCTCAAGGCCATAAGTAATTTCCACAGATACAGGTGATAACTGGAGACTTCCAGCCTGGAGGGAGAGAGAGTCGAGATCATGAAAGTAAATTGACATATCTTTTTGTTTCAATAAAAGAAAAAAGCATTCAAAGGTTGTATAGTGGAAAATGACCGAAAATAAAATATCTGTTTTCTTTCCCCCTTTTTATAGAAAAAAGCCCGTGTCTCTTAAGCAGAATATTCTTCTCTCTTATAATTTTTCTTCTCCATTACAAAATAATAATAAAAATTCTGTCATGGCAAGAAAAACATACCTGCTGAAAGTAGGTGAATTGCGTAATCTCCATACCATCCATCCAAATTTCCCAGCCCAAACCCCAAGCACCAAGAACCTATATACATTTTCAATTCCCATATGGATGACATCACAAGTTTATTAGATTTAAAACACAAAAAAGAAAAAAAAAAGTTTAAATTTCCTTTAAGTAAGCAGCATGAAAAGATTTAAACCAAAACAATAAATATTACCGGACTCTCCCAGTTATCTTCCACAAATCGTATATCATGTGCAGTAACATCAATACCTATCAAAGATTTATGCACTCCACAAGTTCATATTCAGAGTTTTTAAAGTGGAAAATGGATAAAATAGGGTATAATAAGAACTGCACAAATTTCAAACTGTTATCTCGTTTTTAGTAGCTAATTAATCTAAACTTCTTTCACCTTATTTGCAATGGTTAAGGATATCAGTAACTTAATTTCAAGAGGCGTAAACAGTGAGGCAGTAAGACACATAACACAGGTTTTCCCATCAACAAGGATCATGTTTGGCATCACTTCAACTAGTTTCTAGCCTTTTGTACTTTGTTTGACCTTATTAGTAATGTTTGGTAAATAAGCTATTTGTAGTAGCTTGTAGCATTTTTTGAAATGCTACTTGATGTCACGTTTTTTCCAAAAACTAACTTCAGACTTTTTATATTTATTCCCATTTTGTACTTAAAATATTTATTAAATTTTCTCTTTACTCTTTTTTTATAAGACATGAATGAATTTATTACACTTTTTTCTTCATTCATTCATAAGCATGACTTCATTATTTTTACCTTTTTTAAGATATCGTAGGATTTTATTTATTTTTAAGCTTTAAAGCATTAGCAAAGGTAAAATATTTATTAATTTGAGTTGGTAGATTATAATTTGAGACATTGATATTGATAGATGATATTTTGTTCTATTTTTATTAATTTTAAATATTTTGCATAATACATTGTCTGTTTTTACCATGACTATTATATTATTTTTAGCAATATACTTCAAGATATTTCAACTATTACATTAATTAACATAAGGAAAGTGTTATTATGTCTGTTTAAAAATATGTTGAGTGCTATTATGTCTATTTAAAAATATGTTGTTTTACTTTATTTTAAATTTGAATAGAAATATCAAAAGGTATAACGTAAGATTAATAGAATATATAACAATTCAAAGTAAAATACGTGTAATTAAAATAATTTGTCTATAAAATAAAAGCATGAGATTTCAATGATATTTTTGTAATTGGTTCTGTTAATATTATATCTGATAAACTTTCAGTGTTGATAAATGACAGGCCAAATGGGTACTTCTCGTGCTCTAGAGGTGATAGACAAGGAGATCCTTTATCTCCCCTGCCTTTTTTGTCTTGCAGAATAAGTGTTTATAGAAGTATTATGAGTGCATCATGTTAAACAAGAGATAACTAGTAATGCATAGCTAATCAGCCATCATTTACAACATCAAGATCTATACTTAAGTAATATTCTAACTAGTGCCAACTATGTAAATGAATCTACACTGAAATTCTTACAGTCAATAAACATCAACAAACTCACCCTAACTCCCATAACGAATTATCCCTTCTAACCTAAAGTCACAAGCTCCAAAAACACAAATCCTAAAACCAAATAGAAGATCACCTTTAGTAATTTTAGAATGTACATTGAAGAGGCCAAAGAGGCAAAGACATCTATGATATAAAAACTAATAGCGCCTGTGCACTCTCAACAAGCTTAAGAAATTGAAATAACTAGTGAAACATCAGCCCGAAATCATAATAAATAGAAAGGAACATGCTTTTGTTCCCATCAAAGCCTCTTAGTTTTCTAAAAACAAAGTTTTCTTACTTCTTTTGTAAGTTTCTTCTTCTATGTGTATGCTTAATGCTCATAAGTCAACAGCTGAACAAAAAAATAAAATCTATTTCAAGTGAATCAAAGAATATCAGACTCAGTTACAACCTAAAGCAGAGAGGCTGCGGATAAATAGATCCTGAGAATTTCCAGGATCAGGCTTCAATATCACCTGAGATCAGAAAACAACCAAGAATTCAATGCTAGAAATGAACACAAGTCATTCAAGAAAAAACAAGCTTAACTATAAGTGCATGAATTTGATCATGTCATCAAACTTGACCTGAAATTGAGTATGTCTTTGGAGCCTATTCGGGTTTTCTCCATATCGACTATCATCAGGGCGGATGCTAGGTTCCACATACCTAACATTAAAAAAATAAAAAAACACCATTGATTTCAGATTCAAAACCCTCCTCGCACTCTGCATTCATACTCATAAGTAAAATTAACGAATATTAATAAATAAGTATTAAGAACTATTCTAGTCAAAATCTCTTAAGGTCTTAACTAGATCATCTAGTGTGTCCCTTTCACATGATAATTCCCGGCTTATCTATAGAAAAGTGGTTGCCATCAGTACTCAAGTTGTTGCAGTATATTATCCACATAATCAAGCTGTTAATTTGTTGTCATTTTGGTACCTAGATATTCCGGCTAAACAGGGAGGGATTTTGTAATGTCCAGAGAGCAGTTAAACATTACGTATTTGGTAACAGCCACGGCTGACTTCAATAACCTCAATGTCAGACCACACTAAGTTAGTTCAGGATACCTCACTCCATGACTGATCATTCACGCTAATGAAAATCAGTAATAATTAATAATCTACTTGAGGGTACACAAACCCTCAGTTTTGAGTTAACTAGTTGCAGAGACCTAAATAAAGACTCCATTCTAAGACCGATCACATAGCTCGACATAGATCAACCACAACCTGGGGAAGGAACACAGCCCCCCACAACATAGCTCGACATAGATCGGTCACAGCCCAACTGATGGTACAGGAACAAAGAGCTTCCACTCAACACAGGTATACTTAAAATCATACGTATTTTCTTAAAAAAGAAAACACACTTCTAGTAGAATACAACAACAGAACTCGGTAATCATTAGATTCGCTGCTTCGGGGCAGGGAAGGACATGACACTACAAACTTCTTTTCATTGAGGAAAAGATAAATTCATTAATTTCAAAAACATTACAAAAATTTCATTGATCAAACAAAATGGATATTTTAAAAACCAACGCATAAAGCAATAACTTACATCTAAAACATACTTACGCGACATTCCATGGTTCAGGGCCAAGAACCCTTAAATATGTAAGAGGATTCATAGTCCCAGCTCCAACCTGCTCAATACAGCAAAATGAAAAAAAAAAAATGGTATCAAAGAAGATTCAATGCACATTCCAAGTTCAAACTGAACCTCACTACTTGAAGCCAACCCTAAAAGTATTAACAACAACAACAATAATAATATTATATAATAAGAGAAAGTGCATGAGTCATTGATAGAGTGAAGAGTTTATTCGCTATCATTTAATTACATATTGCCGTGTATGTACAAATTAGTTGACTTACACTCACAATAACCTCCTTCATCGGGTACAGGATGCAATGTTTGTTAAACAATTAAAAAAGGTTAATGCAATGTTATGTGAGGTGTCTGTGTCAGTGTAAGGATAGGAAAAGGAGAGGTGCCATGTCCAATCTCAAGAAAAAAAAAAAAACTCAGGCGATGTCAGTATAATATACTCAATAAAATAGCATCGGTGGGTTTATGAGACAATTGAAGCAAATGATGAGTGAAAAATGCAGCAAGCTAGTTTAACTACCTCTGTGTTGCTACATTGCATTATGGAACATCCAACAGAGGCCCAGTATTCCTGCAATTTCCCAAACAAGATCAAATAATTGAACCATTGAACAATCTTCATAATAAATTTAAAAGAAAAAAACTGAAGGATAATGTGATTCTGTTAATGCAAAGACCTGAAGGCGCTGAATGGCTTGTTGGAAGGTGAGGCTTGGGGAGTTAACGGAACGATTGTCAGAGTGAGTTGAAGCAGAAGAGTGGCGTGAGAGAGAAGGTGAAGGTGAAGGTGACGGTGAAGAAGGAGAATGAGGAGTGGTGGTGGCGGAGACGGTGGTGGCGAAGTGGCGGCGGCGGCGGAGGAGGGAGTGGGAGAGGCGGAGGCGAGTGGTGGCGTTGGGTTTGAGAAGGGAAATGACTAAGGGCAAAGCGAGGATTCCCATGGCGCGAACACGGGTGGTTGTTCCACAAACGGGGGATAAGATAGGGTTTATCAAGTTTAAGCTTTTCCTTCCATTAGCAGTTCTTCAAAATACTATGGGAAAAAGGCTTAATATTATTGATGTTATTTATTTTCTTTAACTTTGTTTGTAGGACTTATTTTTTCTGTAATTTAGGTTTAATTTAGTCTTTTTTTTCTCAAGATGTTTAAATAGTTAACACCAAATGTTCATAACACCAATCAATAAATTATATAGCAATTATCGACTGACATGGTTAGGATTAGAGTTGATTAAAAATGGTCGTGTTAATGAGGGTTTGACACGTGGAACCTCTTTCTTCATCCAAAATTTAGGGTTTCAAATTTGCATATGCAAATTGTAAAAAAAGCTTGCTTCAATGTTGTCACACGAGAATAGAGTTTCTCCTTCACGGCGATATGGGTGAACTTCGTGATAGTTGATTTGCTTCTAGGTTATTCTCTTGTAGGTGAATGAAGATTGCGCGGTGGAAAAGCTTGCGGAGAGGCACTGGTGTGACGGTTGAAGATGATTGCGTGATTCGGTGATATAGGATATCAATCGAACGGTTTGTGGATAAAGTCCACTGACACCGAACGAGTCTGACTCCACCGACTGAAGATTTTTAGAATTTATTAGAAGTCCCTGTAATAATTCTCTTTGTAATCTTCTGCTATATAAAACCCTTACATGTGTAAAGCAATTCATTAATGAATTCAATCAGAAAATTCTTACCTCTTTCACTTTCATTCCTGTGTTCGGATTCCCTACGTCTCTGGTTCTTCTTCGAGACACCTGTCTTTCTAAAAGAACCGTACCAATTGGTATTAGAGCCAGGTTATTCCGATGGCTGCAAGCACTCGTTTTGTACGTGAAGATTTTGACCATTTCAAAGAATCAATGGAGGCTCGCTTCTTGGAGCTGGGAACGTCGTTGGAGGCTCGCTTCATGGAGATTGTCGCAGCGTTGAAAAGCAATCTTGCAGAATTAATTGGTAACCGCGAAACACATAATATCTCCAATAACGGTAACCATTCTCGACCTTATTCTTGTAGTACTAGGTTGGCTAAGCTAGACTTTCCTCGCTTTAATGGGGATGGGGTGAAACAATGGTTAATTCAATGTGAAACTTTCTTCTCTGTTGATGGCACACCGAACGATTACAAGGTCCGCTTGGCAGTCGTCCATTTCGAAGGAAAAGCTCTGCAGTGGCACATCACATATATCAAGAATAAAGGGTTATTAAATCTTCCTTCTTGGGAGTCTTATACTAGAATCTTGATTGATAGATTTGGAGAGGTTGGTGAAGATCCTATGGCTGAACTGATGAGATTGCGTCAAAGAAATTCTCTCCAAGACTACCATGATGCCTTTGATTGAATAGTGTCACAAGTGGAACTTTCGGAGGCCAATCAATTAAGTTGCTTTCTGGGCGGATTGAAGCAAGACGTCCAGATGATGGTTCGTATGTTTCAGCCCACTCCTGTGATGAAAGCTTATTCGCTAGCAAAAATGTATGAATCTGCTAGCAACACAACCCCACAATCGAAGCCATTACACAAGCAATTCAAACCGCCTTTATTGTCGAGTCCCACCAAGCGCACAGAAGAGCCTCGGCCGAAACCATTCTCCAGGAATCTAACACCTGCTTATATGAATGAAAGAAGGGCTAAAGGACTTTGCTATTTCTGTGACGAGCCGTTCACACCCGCCCATAGTTTGACCCACAAGAAACTTCGGATTCATGTCCTGGAATTAGAAGATGACACAATTTTCGATGACGACACCACACCTACAGTAACAACAGAGGAAAACAGGGGGGAAGACCCATTGATCTCGGTTAATGCATTAACAGGAGTCGCTAGTTTTCACATTATGCGAGTCACGGGCCTTTGCAGAAAAAAACCTTTACATATCCTCATTGATAGTGGAAGTACACATAATTTCTTGGACGTTCACGTAGCCAAGAAATTGGGATGCAAAATTGTGAACATGGATCCTTTGAGTGTCACAGTGACAGACGGAGCTAAGATCAAGATTAATAACATGGTTAAAAAAATTTTTTGGATATTACATAATGCACCCTTCAAATCTGATATGATATTGTTACCCTTAGGATGTTGTGACATGGTTCTTAGTATAGAATGGTTGATTACCTTAGGGGATATAACGTGGAACTTTGAAAACCTAACTATGGATTTTACAGTGCATGGAAGGAGACTTGTTTTGAGGGGAACAACAAGTCCAGGTCTCAAAACCGTAAGGAGACAAAGGCTGCAGGATATGCTTTCTGCAGGAGTCCACATCTCAATGATACAAATGAGTGATAAAGGTGAAAGTACATTATTACACTCATTATCAACCCATGCTGAATCTAGTAATATACCCGATAACATTGAGAGGATGCTGCTGGACTTTGATGATGTGTTTCAAGAACCATCCACACTTCCTCCTAAAAGAATTGATCATGATCATCGCATTCCTCTGGTTCAAGGCACCAATCTAGTAAATAAACGACCTTATAGATATGCTAAGCAGTAGAAAGACATCATTGATGGCCTCATACAACAGTATTTACAATCAGGTATTATCCAGAACAGTTGTAGCTCATACTCCAGCCAGTTATGCTGGTGGGGAAAAAAGATCGAGGTTGGCGCCTTTGTATAGATTACAGAGAATTAAATAAGAGGACGGTGAAGAACAGGTTTCCAATTCCATTAGTTGATGATTTGTTGGATGAGTTACATGGTTCGAAATTTTTTTATAAACTGGACTTACGATCTGGGTATAATCAAGTTAGAATGGTGGACGAAGATATACATAAGACAACTTTTAAGACACACTCAAGACACTATGAATATTTGGTCATGCCCTTTGGGTTAACCAATGCGCCTTCCACTTTTCAAGGTCTCATGAATGCAATATTCCAAGAATTCTTAAGGAAGTTTGTTCTCATATTTTTTGATGATATTTTAGTTTACAGCACATCCATGGAAGACCATTTGGTTCATCTACATAAAGTTCTATCGACATTAAGGAACCATTCCCTATTTGCTAAGAAATCCAAGTGTTACTTTGGAGTGACAAGAGTAGAATATTTGGGACATTTCATTTTTGTAGAGGGAGTGGCTACAGATCCGACAAAGATAGTTGTTGTACAACAATGGCCATTTCCACAATCTGTAAAACAACTAAGGGGATTCTTGGGTTTGGCGGGTTATTACAGAAGATTTGTCTACAATTATAGCATCATAGCTAGACCCTTACATGATATGCTCAAAAAAGAGGGATTTAAATGGACGGACGAGGCTAAAGATGCTTTTCAGGAACTTAAAACCCAGCTAAGTAACACTCCTGTCTTGGATTTGCCTAATTTCTCCAAAGACTTTATTTTAGAAGTTGATGCGTCTGGGCAGGGAGTGGGAGTTGTGCTAATGCAAGACCAACACCCTATAGCTTACATTAGTAGGAGCTTTAACTCCCAACAACTAGCACTGTCCACATATGAAAAAAAGCTGTTAGGAGTTGTGTTTGTTGTACATAAGTGGCAGCACTACTTGCTCCCTAAGAGGTTCACTATTAGAACAGATCATCAAAGCCTTAAATACATCTTAGATCAAAGGCTGACCACCGCTTTCCAACAAAAATGGCTTGTCAAATTAATGGAATTTGATTTCAACATTGAATACAAGAAAAGACGTGAAAATATAGTTGTGGATGCTTTATCTAGCATAGAATGTGCTACTCTCTTTACCCATCAACCTACCTTTGAGCTACTAAAATCTATAAAGGACACTTGGCAAACGGATATTGACTTGAAGAGAATCATCACCGAATTACAAGTGAACAACAACACCCATAAGCAATTTTCATGGCAGAGGGAAGAGTTGAGAAGGAAGGGAAAATTGGTTGTGGGAAAGAATCCAAAATTACGACAACAACTTCTGGAATGGTTCCATGCCAGTACTTGTGGAGGACATTCAGGAAGAGATTCTACACTTTATGGGGCAAAATCTGTAGTATACTGGAAAGGTATGACAAAGGACATCAAGAGATTTGTGCAACAATGCCAAGTTTGCCAAAGGAACAAATATGATAATGGAGCCTCACCTGGATTGCTACAACCATTACCGGTTCCAGACCATGTATGGCAGCATATTACTATGGATTCATAGAAGGGTTGCCTAACTCTTTTGGCAAACAAGTGATTTTTGTTGTGGTAGACAGATTAAGCAAAGCTGCCCATTTTATGGCTCTACAACATCCTTATACAGCTGCAACAGTGGCACAATGTTTCTTAGACAATATCTTCAAACTACATGTATTTCCTGCTACCATCACAAGTGATAGGGACCCCATTTTTATAAGTCAATTCTGGAAAGATTTTATGGCAGTCCAAGGGGTTCAAACACAACTTTCCACTGCCTACCACCCTCAAACAGATGGCCAGACAGAAGTGGTCAACCGATGCTTGGAAACATATCTCAGATGCATGTGTTGTGATGAACCTAGACAGTGGTCCAAGTGGCTTCCATTGGCTGAATGGTGGTATAATACAACTTACCACAGTTCTATAAAAGCAAGTCCCTATGAGATCGTCTATGGCCAAACTCCTCCTAATCATTTGCCATATCTAGCAGGGGAATCTAAGGTGGAATTGGTTGACAGAAGTTTACAAAAATGGGAAGAGATCCTTAAGCTAGCCAAATTCCATATGAAAAGAGCACAAGAAAGGATGAAGCAATTGACGGATAAACACAAATCTAAAAGAGAATTTCAGATTGGAGAGTTGGTCTATGTCAAACTTCACCCTTACAAACAGATCTCTGTAGCATTTAGAAGCAATGCAAAACTAGCTCCTAAATACTATGGGCCTTATCCTATCCTTGAGAAAATAGGTGCAGTAGCCTACAAGGTACAATTACCAGTCACTTCTCTGATACATAATGTTTTTCATGTTTCGCAGTTAAAGAAGTCAGTGGGAAATGCACGCACTTCCACAAACTGCCCTGTAACAGAGGAGGAAGCAACCACCAGGGAACTAGAAGCTATCCTTGATAGAACCACCGTGAAGAGGGGCAACATGGCTGTCACTAAAGTGCTGGTCAAATGGAAACATCAGATGGCCGAAGATGCGACTTGGGAATTTTACTACGATTTGAAAAGGAAGTTTCCCAACTTCAGTCCTTGAGGACAAGGACTTTTTCAAAGAGGAGTGGATTGATATAGGATATCAATCGAACGATTTGTGGATAAAGTCCACCGACACCGAACGGGTCTGACTCCACCGACTAAAGATTTTTAGAATTTATTAGAAGTCCCTGTAATAATTCTCTCTGTAATCTTCTGCTATATAAAACCCTTACATCTGTAAAGCAATTCATTAATGAATTCAATCAGAAAATTCTTACATATTTCACTTCCATTTCTGTGTTTGGATTCCCTTCCTCTTATTGGATTCCCTACGTCTCTGGTTCTTCTTCGAGACACTTGTCTTCCTAAAAGAACCGTACCATTCGGCTTTGCGTTTTGCTCGCGAGAGGTTGGTGATGATGTCGGTGGCTCTTACTGTTGCGGTGTGAATCGCGCTTCTGGTTGGAAGGAGATTTTTGGTTCTCTGGGTTTTGATCTTTTGTGTTTCATTTTGTTGGTGGCTGGTGGAGAACGAGGAAGCTTCACGACGACATTTCTCAAAGGCGCGAGGAACTCGCTATTCGGTTTCGCGATGCTTGTGGCAGAGCGTTTGGAACAGCAGCGCAGCTAGTGTGTGATATGTTCGCGAAAGGTTTCTGGTTAGGGTTTCAAAATCTCTGATGATGAAGGTGCGAAGATGGTGGCTGGCCGTGATTGTGGTGGCACGACACAGTTCATCGCGATTGAGATTACTTCTCTGAAATTCTCCTTGCAGGTTGGAATGGAGAAGGTTGGGTAAGATACTAGCGTTTCTACAGTAGTCCTACGGTGGCGTGTGGAACTTGCGAGGTAGTGGAGGATGTTCTGATGGCCGTAGTGACGCGATATTGTGGTGGTCTGGTGGCTAGGGTTTTTATGTAAGGGGAAATCAGGGTTTCTGGAGGTAGGAGATGATGATGACATGTCAAGGGGTGATGTGTCAAAGTTGATTCTCAACTATGTGTGTAAGTGTCCACGTCATCCAATAATTGTCATGTAATTCACTGATCGGTGTTGTGGATATTTTGCCGATTTAAACGTCGGCAACCAAAAAGACCAAATTGAACATAAATTATGAACTACATTGAACATTCGAAAAAAAAATAAGTCCCACATCGAATAAAGTTGACGAAAATATGAACCAACAATGCTATTAAACCATTTGAAAATAAAACCAAAGAACAAAACCCTTACTACACCAAAGCTTGAGTGGCCATAAATATCTTTTCAAAATTAAAAGCTAAGTTCACTACAATAAATATATGTTTTTTTCCTAAACTTATACTTAAAATTTAAAAAAAAAAAAATACTTATAAGAAATTTTAATATATTTTAGTTTCAAATCTAAAAATTAAATAAATGTGATTTTTTTAATCTAATTATATTAAATTAAATGTTTTCAACTTATCAAACATTTTTAAAAAGTTGGTGTTTTAGTTGTTTATATTATTTGAAATATTGATTAACAAGTTTAAAAAAAAATTAATGTTTGTTTGAAAATATTGATTAACAAGTTTGTAATTGAATTATAAAAACTATATTCATTTATTTGTAAATTTTAGAGACTAAAATGTATCAAAAGAAAGTTATCATACAACGAATTATAATTCTATGTCAAATATACAGAGGCGATCCCAGATTCTTTAGATCAAACGATATTATCTTATAGCAATAATTTGTTCATTTGGTGATGCATGCGGTCTTCTCCTTATCTGAATGGTACATTAGTGTATGGTTATATCTTGAGTACACATCCATGAAGCTTAACACTTGGTGGTCTGACATTTCGTTACTCAGGAGGGATATATGTCTTTAGGACATACCTTGTTTAGATCGATGAAGTTTGTGCACATTTTTCATTAGTTGCTCGACTTCTTCACTAATACCATGTTGACAAGTCATTTAGGTGTATTTTACTTTCTTGATAAGGTCCGTCTCCCGCAACTGTTTCACCTTAGCCTCTGCCACCTTCCTCCTTTCACCCCAAGCTTACGCTTCTTCTAAGAAATCACCCTAGCCTCCTTGAGATTTGATGAAACAGAACATTGTTTTTAGAATTATAAGAAAAGGATAAGGATAATTTGATATTTTTGTTTTAATATTTTAAAATTACTTGTGTGTTCAAAATTATTTTATCATAAATAATAATAATTATTTTATCATAAATAATAATAATTATAAATATTTCAAACCTGACACGTAGATTTGTTAAAATATTATAAAAAAAATGTTAAAATATCGTTATAAGACAATTTTGCAAAAGTCATGTTGAAGTTTTTTTTAAAATAATGAAAAGGAAAAAATTAAAGAAAACCACCAAGACCAAACCCTTCTCCATAAAGGTGATGATTAAATCAATGTTTTGATCTGTGGCTATCACTTCAAAATCAAATTGGAACTTCATCTCACAATCTAATTGGAATCCAAAAGGAAAATCAGAGAATGGGGAAAGAAGAAGAAGAGGAATTGATGGCTGAAGTTGAAGCAGTGGAAGCCGTGTATGGAACCGATTGCACCGTTCTCAGTTCATTTCCTCCCCATTTTCACCTCTTTCTCAAACCCAGAACTGCTGATGTTTCCTCCCAACAGGTCTTCCCCTTCTCTTTTTCATTCTTTTCCCTTCAATTTCACTATAATCAATTTTCCTGTTATTTCACCAACCCTCTAAAAGTAAATATTGCATGTAAAATTGCTCTTAAGATGCAGTGTTATTATAGGAACTAGATTCGGATAACTTAATCAAGATTTTAAACTTGAGACCCGTTGATGAAAAGAAACCATAAAAGAGGGTGGTTGAAATGAGAGACCTTAAGTCATTGGTTGGAGGGAAACGAGACTCGGTTTAGTTAAGGTGAAAAACGTGATCGCAAGGATACCCTACTAAAGGTGGCATGCCGGATTTGTCGGCAGAAATCAATCAGTAGTAAAGTTGATTGATACTTTGTACCAATGTTACTATCATAAAAATTTGTAATAGAGTTGTGTTAATTTCATACGCTGGAAGGTTTAACAGTAGTGGAGGAAATTATTAGATTATCCAGAGAATCATCATAGTCCCTTTCCAATCACTTAACACATACTGAATTTAACTTTTTCTTGTCAGTTGAAAATTCCATGTCATGTGAAAATTGGCTGGGATCATGGATACATGGTAGCCTTGGACCATGTAATAATGTCTTTAGCTCAAAGAGTGTGGTTATTTGTGTTATCAAATTTGTGTATTCCTCCCTTCTATCTGAAATTATAAGTTCTGAGACTTTACGGAGTTCTTACTTTGGTGTTTATTGTTAGGGCAAAAGGACAGTAGAATTAAAATGACAGAAATGAGTGACTTTTGTAAAGTTAGGGACTAAAGCTGATTTTTTGTAAAATTAAGGACTATCGTGATGAATGCTTGTAATTTAAGTGATTGGAATGGGGGTTTGGTTTGCTAATTTTGTTTTTAAGATTAATTTTAAGCAATTTCAGTGTAAAGCTTTTTATTTGTTAATCAGTTAGAAATCACAAGTATGACTTTTGAAGTAGTTGTTACAATAATCTGTGATCTTACTGTATGTGATTGTCTGTGATTGGACACACATGACAATGTAAAAACAAGTTAGATTGCTGACGTATTAAAAATTATATACAAGTGTATGATTATTGGTGTTGATTTAGAGTTATATCCCCCTTAATCTGTTGGTGTTGATTTCAGATGTGCAGCTCTGCCACTGGAGCAAGTATCTGACTTTTTTGGTAGTTTCTTATGTTCATTTTCTTTGCAGTTTGTGGAAGCTGTTCTGGAGATAAAAGCTACCTCACAGGTACATTTTTGCTGTAAATATGCATGTGATCCGAGTAAAGTATCACATTCACTTTGTATATGTATGGACTGTGTAGTTTTCTTCGAGGGAGTTTGACTTCTACACAGTGTATAACACATGCACCTAGTATTTTAAATGGGTTTCCCTTACAGGTAGTAAAGTGACTTAGAAAATTGACTTTTACTTCCTTTCTTGTTGTAGTATCCAAAAGAACCACCTTCTATTGAGCTTGTGGATTGCAAGGGTCTGGATGAACAGAGACAGAAACATCTATTAAATTACATACAAAGTAAAGCCTGTGAGATCTCCCCTTGTTTAATGCTTGTAGCTCTTTGTGAGGTAACAATTGCATCATTGATCTAGCTGCACATTTTAAAACAAGAATAGTGATGGTTTTGCTCCATACATATATGTCCCTTGTTTGTTAAGCATTTAGTTAGTAAACTCTATAGCATCTACTTCGATCACATTTTTGCTTTGGTCCTGGTTGAGATGAAAAGATTTAATAAAAATAAGGTCCCTTTCCCCCAAACTATTTTTATCTGGTGATATTTATCAGTAGATGAGTTTTATATGCACTCAAGTCCTTGATATCGAGGAAGACTCTTGAATTTAAGTGCTTTAAAGTAATGAGGCTAATAGCAAATGTGGAAAGTTCTGAAAAACAGTGTGAAGATCTGTGTTAGTTTAAAATAAAGTGATAGGAGATACCTTAGTCAGTGTTTTTGGGTTCTTGGCCAAGAATTCAAACTTATGGGCAGATTGAGACTTGATGATAAGACCAAATCAGTTGTACAGAATAACTAAGCACAGGATAAGGGAGTTAGGCTGGTGTATGAGAAGCTTCAGGTAGCAAACCTAGCCATACTGTTACAGTAGAAATTGGGTACAAGCTTGCCTTGAATTACATATTCTATTGTCAAACAAGGGTCTCCATATTCCGCAACTGCTTTGGGGGCTTGCTTCCTTGTACTCGAGTGACTCATTTAGTTCCAGCTCCACTCCCTTTTTCATCTACTCCCCCTGAAACTACCTGTGGCCCATTCCTCTCTATCACGTACACATGTTATGCATCAGATTGCAGTAGTCTGCTGCATTGATTTCCTCATTGTGCCTTAGGAAAGATAAGCTGCTTTGTACCTTATTTCCTTGGGGTTATATTTAGTCATATGAGGTCTATAAGCCTAAAATTTCATGTGAATACTATTTTAAACTAATAGTTCCGTTGATTTTGTAGGTAAATCATTAATTAAGCAACGCATTTGTTTAGATAACAGCAGTTGTTTATATCTTTGTCTTGTGATATTTGGTTACCTAAGTTTTAGAAGATAAAGGGTTTGACAAAATTAGTGGATAAGCTAGCTCAATGCTGTAAAGTAAGCTAAATTTAAAATGTTATCAAGTTTGAATCTTTAAGATAATATGTTAGTTGATTGAATTACAATGTTTAAGAAAAGTAATTGTTGAATTATTTGATAAATATAACATGGAATAAAATAACATTATTTGATTATTTATCCATAATTTTAAAAAATTGTAAACTATATATATTTTCAAATAATTATAATTTTTTATGGTTTGTTTATTTCAATTCAAATAATTTATTATCTTAAATATTAGGATGCTATTAAGAGTCTATCTTAGTTAAGTTTGTTAAGCTTATCTTGTTAGCTGCCATCAGATTCCCCTTAGTCCCTAGCTCGAGGTGTTTAGTTCTCGTCATGAGAAAATGTGTTAGAAATCCTATATCGACTAGACATAAAGCCAAATTATACTATATAAGTAAATGTAAAACTTATCCTATTAAATTGGTTTTGTGAGGTTAAATTAAGTTTAAATTCTACATTCTTACGAGGATTTTTTTATAGTTTTATTCTTTTGTTAAATATTTTATCCAATGAAATGAGATTATAAGGAATGATATTTGATGAGAGTGAGGGAGAGAGTGTGTTAAGGAATTTAGAAGATTAGAAGGATAAGTGAGGAATTCTACTGAACTAGTAATAGTAAGGATAAAAGTTGGAATCCTTAGAAAAAGGGTAAAAGTTTGAAAAAGAATAAGCTGAGGTTAAAGGTTCAAATGCAATACAAAGTACTTTATACCTTTAAAAAATTCTATAAAGTAGTGAGATAAGCTCTTTTATAAAAAGAGCTCTTTTTGGTGTTTTTGAAAGCTAATAAAATAACCTAGAAGCTATCTTATTGTCTTGCCAAACAAAATGAAAAATGAGTAATACTAATGGTTAAAATATTGCTTAATACTGTAAGACTGCAGACTTATTCATTAAAAATTACTCCTCGCATTTTTTGCTATTGTTTTTGTTGATAACACGTTAATTTATTGCTTTGTAGTTTCTAACATAGCTTTGGATAACATGATAGATGCAGAGCACGAAGATACATGTGTCATGTCAAATATAGTTTTTCATACAGTAATAATTGATAATTGATTGTTGAAATGTATCTGAAGGAAGCTGTTGAGAAACTGTCAGCTATGAATCATCCTGATGGTGATTGCCCATTGTGTTTATTCCCTTTGGTCCCAGAAGATCAGCAAAGAGAAAATTTGCCTTTTATGAAGTTAATGTCTTGTTTTCATTGCTTCCACAGGTGCCTCTATTAATTTTATAATACTGATTTTTCCCTTCTGTTCGCACATGTATAACATTAGATTTTTAGAAGTTTTATGGGTTTATATTTTTTCATGACTTAGCATTAGATTTCCATATGTAATTAGTAATTGTCTATAATTGGCAGTGAATGTATCATTAGATGGTGGAAATGGCTTCAAAGTTCTAAAGAACCTGACTCTGCCAATACAGATAGTGCAGCTGCACATCGGAACCATGGTATGGATAATTGGAAGGCATTTTGACAAGATTAAACATAGTTTTCAATATGAAAATTTTCTTTTGTACGACCAAAACATAGAAGCTTGGAGAGCTAATATATTCTGTAGAAAATCGCAATTAGCTTCTGAAGTAGGTCAATAATTTTCAGTTTCTAATTGGGTTTAATGAACATTATTTCAATTAAAGTAAATTCATGTTTAATTTTTGTCGTTCAGAATCTTGTTAAATGGATAAGATCCCATCATAATTCCTTGATATTGTTTTTCAATAATCTTTTGCTTGAAAATAGTTGTTTCATTCACAGTCTGAATGTTTCACATAAGTTTACATGTGGTCTTCTATGTGAAATTATTCTCATCGTAAGCCTCTGTGTAATCACACCCATTTTTTTATTAAAAAGTTTAGCAACAACCCATGCTTTATAGTTATTCATGGAGTCATCTGAATTTTCCTTCACATGACAAACCATATACATCCAATGGTGGTCCTGTGAAGAGGTTAAGGCACAAAAGACCTAGAGTTGTTAGTTACCAAGGCAACAAATTCAGCTTGCATTGCTGCTTTCGAATGAGTAATGCCTAAGCTTTCTTCACGGCTGTTGATTCCATAGTAGAAGTAGAAATATATAGCATGTAAGAGTGTCGGAGACTGCCCTGTTTCTTACAAACCTTTTCTTGCCGAGGAATCTATGTTTTTTAGTGTTGATGATATTTATATTTTTTTAAGACAATCCGTTTAGATTAGATGATTCAGCTTCTTTAGTCATGGATTCTTTATATAATTATTTTAAGTATCCACAATTTGATATTTTAGTTTAGAGATTGTATTTAGGTAGCATATTAGCGTCTATTCTATTTTTCATTGCATGAAATGCATACCTCATTTGTCCTGCTTTAATGCAGTCCTAATAAAAAGCCATGAAAATTCGTAGTATTGTATATTCTCATGGAATTTATGTTTTTTATTGTTAGACAATCATAAGAAAATGGAAGAGAGTGTCGGAAACTGCCCTGTCTGTCGCAAACCTTTTCTTGCCAAGGATTTGGACCATGTGCTTGCCCTAGTTGGATCATACTCTTCCCAATCGGTAAGTTATTTGTTTCAACTCTACTGCATGGACTGTAAATGAGAATTTCATTATTGGTTCCTAAATGGCTTGGAGTTAGATGATAGGCCTAGTTGGGACATGGATGAATTGCCTTTGGGTCAATCTTTCAATCTGATAGAATTGTTCTTGCTGCTTGCAGAAAACACTTTTTTTCCTTTATTGAGGAGAACCCGATGATAATTTAATGGTTAAGAAATGAGTTGGAAGTTTAAATTAACACATGATGTGCTCAACTTTATTCTATTGATACTCACAATTATAATTTTTGAGTATGGGATACATGAAAAGAAAACGTAGATTATGTATTAAGCTTCTTACAGTCATTGACAACCTCAATTCCATTTTGTAGCATTAAAAGCAATGTTCAACGGACTTGAACCAGTGAGACTGAAAACCTATTTACACTTTTCAAAGATGGAAGTTTCCGTCAAACTTTTTCAATCTGCTTTTTACTTCTTAGGCATCCAACATACTAGTTGTGTTTATGTCAAATCTCTCCACATCCAGTTGGTCTTCACACCACACCCCTAGGGCATCAAGTGGCACACTGGCAGCCAATCTTACCCGTCAGCAAACTTGTTTCTCATAGCTGTAAAATGCTCAGTTTCACGATACAGATTTTCACTACCATCCTATTCTCAATCTCAGATAGTTTTCACAAATAGTTATTTTATATGCATTTTTCAAGAATGGGTTTGTTTTAGATTGTTTGATATGTTGAATTGAATCTGATATTTAGGCTGTGGAATAGAAGAATTGATTTTTTTTCGGAAATATATATTTCAACCAATTCGCTGTTTGTAATACACTATTAGATGCTTGTGACTCTTGCTCTTTGTAAGTTTTAATCTTGTAAAATAGAAGTGAAGTTTTTATCCACCAGTTACTGATTGTAGAGAACGAGCTCTCAATACCAGGAATCAATTTCAGTGGTAGCCTTTATAGGGTCAACATTTTGATGGACTGTGTCAACACTTCAAACTTGATATTACTGCCAAAAAATTGGTTGAATGACAACAATCTTGTTTTGAATATTAGTTACTTAAATGTTGATCTTGAAGTTGGTCATTGTTTTCCATTGGATTTCAGACTTCATACAATGAAGAACTCAACGATGAAGATACACTCCTTCAATCAGAGAATGAGATCATTAGGAGACAAAAATTTGAAGCCATCCTAAATTTACAGAAGGAGAACAGTGGGTTGATTGAACCCAAAAAAGATATAGTCATATTACCTGGTATGTATCTTCCACAACCAGTTGCAATGCCGAGTTCCACATCAACCAAGGAATCTGATGAGCAGACACAAAATGAACCACCTGCAGTTGTGTCAGCAAAACATGCCGGTGGGACATCCAATGGACCTAGTTCTAGCAGGCAGAGGAATTTTGGTCAAAGGAGGCAGAAAGCAAGAAGTGATAACCACTCTAGTTCAACTGTAAGAAATCCAAGAAAACCAGTTCAACAGTGGGTAAGAAGAGATACTCCCAGCAATAAGCAATAGAAGTGATGCTCTCACTGGTATAGTGACGTGGATGTGGAAATTGGAAGTAGATTTTGCTTTATTTGATGAGAAAACAAACATACTTTAGGCTTTATATCACATATATGTTAAAAAAAGGTGAAAAACAAAGTATAGATAGTAGAAAAAGACAGACATCCGCGCCTCTTTTTTCCCTTTTTCAGCTGAAGAGGTGCTGGAGAAACAGAAGCGAGGAAAGGAAAGACAAGCAAATTGCTGTGTTTTCTGTTTTTCCTTTTATGATTGATTTTGCAATCAAGTTATGCTTTGACATTCTGCCTTTTCTCATAATATTTTCTTAGTCGGAGATTTTGTTTTTGTTTTTTTTTTTTATATGGAGTTTTGAATTCTACTTTTAATTCTATTAAAGGAATGAGCATTGAGCCTAACCGAATTTTAAGCCTCGTGTAGCAGTTCTTGCAGAATGAATCAGCACAGCAACACTCTTCTTTCCTTTGTGTAATTTGTGGTTTTTCTCTTTTTAATCTATGGAAAAGTTTATTCAAATGATATGCATTTTGTTTCTATATGATTTAGAGGTTTACTGCTTCACACTTATTCTGTCTTTCTTTCTCTCAATCATTTTAAGATTCAAATATGTTTTTGATTCTTGAAAATTATTGAGTTTTGTTTTTCCTAATAAAAAATAACCTTTTTTGGTCTATAATAAACTTTTAATATTTCTTCTTCAAGAAATTGTAGATAGTTCTTTAAATAGTAAAATAAATTACATAATGTTTTTAAGATTAAAATAATATAAATAATAATGAAAAACAAAAATATATAAAATAATTATTAGGAACAAAATAGTAAAATATGATAATTTATCTTGAAGTAAAACTTAACTAAGATTTACTGCAAAAAATATAAGTTCTTTGCTATAAGCTTTGAATAACATCAACATAATTATAAGATAATATCATATCAACAAAATACAATTAGTAGAAAGATTAAGATTGTAATTAGAATTCTTTCTACAAAATCTTAGCTCATTTATTTTGACACAATTTTTGAAAATCTTTCTTTTTTCAATATTATAATTATCAAATCTGTTTTTTTTTTCACGCCTTTGATCTTGTTTTTTAAATGAAAATAAAAATATTACAACATCACTATACACATCAATCACCTACAACATTCTTAATAATATATAAAAAATAAAAATATACAAAAAGAAGAAGACCCCACCAAAAGTCAGTAGAAAAACCCAAAACGTGAAAACGTATATCTATTTCTACAATAACATTATAAGCCATACAAGGAGGAATTCCTCCACCAAATAAAATCAGCACATCAGATATCATAATAAGTCTAACTATACATATTGTCTTCTATGTAGGTATGGGAGAATAAGAAATTCATTCTATTAACTAAAGTCATATTACTAAGAAAATCATTTTTTGTATATTTAAAGAAAAAAGAGAGTAAAATAATATATAAGTAAAATTATAATATATAATAAATGTAAATTTTAGTTTAACAATTTTTTAACATTGAATTAATTTAAATTTAAAGTTTATTTTTAAACATAATATTTTAATAATATTAAAATCTATCTTAATAAAATTTATTATTTACTGTACCTATTATGTTACTAGTTAACTGTTATAAGACCAGCCACATATATTTCGTTCAGTTAAGACTGTCAAAACTTTCTTGATGTCAATCTTGAGTAACTAATTTAATTATAATATAATATTTAAAATTAACTAAAACAATAACATGAAATCTCCTTCTTCATCTATCTATCGTTACACCTATTTTCACACCTCGACCTTCTTGTAAGGGAAATAACTTGGTTTTCCCAATGGGTTCAATTCCAACATCACCACTTATCTTGGGGTCAAGGTTTTCTCCTTCAATGATCATGTTAACCATACTTGCTTTTTCAACATTGTTAGTACTAAGCTATTGGATTTGTAACACTCTAACTTTTTGTTTACTAAAATCTATAATTAATACAAATTACATAATTAAAATAAAACTTCATTCCTATTTTATTGGAAATCTCAATTATAAACATACTTTATTGAAAAGAAAAAACCTCTCAAACGTCTCGCGATATTACCCCTCTCCCTAGGAGCATCTTCCTCAACACTTGTACTATCATCTGCTCCTGTATAAAAACAATCATTGCAAGTGAAAACCACCAAATAGAAGGATGAACTAACATACAAACATCAAAACATCATAAGTAGAATACATATACAAATACATGTATTGTCACCAACACAAAGATCTTTGTCTAACATACGTACATAATACATGTAGCTTACTACTCGCTCAAGGTTGGATCAATCTGGCCAAGGTTGGATACACAAGAAAAATACAAATAGCTCCCTTACACAACATCAACTTTGAACAAACAATGCCTATCATGCTTCCTCCATGGATTCGTCAATTAAAAAAATTATTATTTTAACAACATCACCAACATAAGTTTTACCATTTAAATAAGGTTAACTCCTCTTACTTTGATTAACACTACTTTCCTTCCTTCTTTATGATCACTACACCGTTCCTCCTTCATTTTGATTGAAAACTTAGATGTCAACATTGATCAGAAGATTACCCCTTCTCTGTATCCACTAGCTCTCACTAACTTTTTGATACAAAAATATCTTTCTCACGACACTCTCACGTTCCACCTCTTTTTCTCGTTATTCAGAGTTTTTGTCTTAACCTAATTTAATAAGAACACATATAACCTTAATTTGAGAATGTCTAGGTTCATTCCCTCAAGCCTCCTCAAGTACATATTAATGAAAAATAAAAATAATATATTTTAATTCTAATTGGACCCATGACCTTTCTATCATCACACAAATGCTTTCAAAACTATCCCATAAAATACATTTCATAAATCTCCTCACTAAGAATTAAACTCATGACCTTTCTATCACAAGTTAATATCATCTAATCTACCATATCTCTTTCTCTCACTTATCATTTTTATAAGATTTAATGCTATTCTTTAATTTTGTATCCATAACTAAGGAAATAAAAATAGATAAAAATACTGAGTAAAATTCAGATCCAAAACCTTACTCTTCAATACAAAACTTCTAACAAAATAACTTATTTCAACATTTTAATATAATAATAATAATTTAAAAATATATTACTATTCATTAGTCAATTTTAAATTTATAAAAGATTATCTTTAAAATGTCGTTAAAACATTACACTTAATTACAATACCATCACTTCTTCTATTACTATGTCAATAAAAAAATATCATGATTATTCAACATCCTCATTATTAAACATTTCTTCACTAATAATAAATTCATAATCTTATCTGAATTTATACATGAAAATTCTAAAATCTTCTCCATCTCCTTAACCTTTATTTTTTTACTTCAGCAATATGTCATACTCATCCTCATATATTAAAAATTAAAAGAAAGCCAACACCATCACTTAAATATATGTATATAACAACTTGACATTATTTATTTAAGCTTTAACCAAAAAATATTAATTTAATTAAAACATTTTAATGGTTTAATCAAATTGTTGTGTTATTGAAAAAAATATTTAGAATGTCATGTATTTCTATTATAATAAAGTACTAATTAATTTAGAATGTGATGTATTTCTAGTATAATAAAGTAATAATTCTTTTTTCAAATTATCACAAAGTTATGTGATGATTACGGAGATTTAAAAGACTTTTTAATGACTATGTAATATTTGAATGTGTTATAATTAACATATCTTATAAATATAAAGCTAATAAACAATTATACTAATTTAACCAAAAATATTATATTAGTCTAATCAAGAGCGTGGAATAAACGTATCTTACATGGAGGAGGTGTATGTTTAGCATTTTCATCAGTGTTGTTACATTTAAACTTCATTATATTAATTTTTTATTTTTTTTCAAATTTCTGCTTTCGCCATGATATTATATAGTTGTTTTATGGTTTAATATCTATTTTAGTCCCTTTTTGTAGGGTCTGTTCAAAGTTGTCCAGTTGCTTTCCTAACTAAAATTAAACGACGTGTCCAATTAGTTGGCAAAGTCAACCAATAAGAGACTGTCACGTGACAGTCTCCTTTCCACTCCAAAGTAAAGCTTTATCACACTTCCTTTTCTTCTTTAATCACTATAATCATTGTCACTCTAATTCCTTCTTCTCTGCTATGAAATTCATAATTGCACGCTGCTTCCCAAACCCTAATCTCCTTTTCCCCTTTCTGTGTTCAACGTTGGTTCTGGCATTTGTAAAGCTGATAATAGGAATTGAAGAAAAAATTGCAAATGTAGAGCTGTTGATACGCAAAGACCCAAAGGACACCGATTTCATTGATGACAGGGTCTTGGTGGCATTAGAAGCTTACAACTCCACTTGGCAATAACTGGGAAAAAAAGCTAATCCCTAGCATATTTGGTGAGATGAGTAGACTATAGTTTCTAGAAATTTCTATGGAAAATAATGATGATTTGTTTGATCAACTTTATGCTCTTGCTAAAGAGCTTCAATTTTTGGAAACTGAACTTAGATTTCTTTGTCGATTGAATCACCACGCACACGCTGACGTTCACTCCCGTCGCGCCCAGTGTGCAGTAGTCCCTCTCCCTCCCATAGGCCAGAACCATGCTCGCGGCTGCCGACTCTGCCATCAAGGGGCCTTTGCCAAAATTCGCTGAGAGGGAGGGGTGAATAGTGAAAGAGAGGATTGTGGTGTAGGTCGCCATGTGGGTCTTAAGTCCTAATGAAGTGAAGTGGTTGAGGATGTAGTTGGCGACATCGAAACTGGGTTTTGTTCCGACGAGGTAAGGGTGCAGGGTGAGGACGTAGAGGTAGGAAGAAACAGAGAGAAAACCCTTTCCTAATCTGCCTATGAAACCCTAATTTTGGTGGAAAGGGATCTGCCACTTGGCATCTTCTCATTGGCCTCAAATGACCCCACAGTGCCATGTTAGATATAATTGTACAAGTCATTAAGCGGGACAAGTCTGCCGTTAGCTTTTTTAACACCGTAAACAAAAATGACTAACTTTAAATTTTTACAAAATATAGGACGATACTGAACTTTTAAAAAAAGAGATGACAACTTTAAAGAAACGCGTGAACGGACCAAAATAGATATTGTATTTAATGTTTTAACACTTTATTCATAATTTATAAATCTTGTACTTCCTTTTAAATATTTTATATGTAAATAGTTAACTAAATCATATTTTTCTCTGTCCTATATAAGAATGGAATTTGTTTACTTCTCAACCATCATTCTCAGACTATCAAATTCGAAGAACACGTGTGGCCAATTTATGGTCACTTTTTCGTAATCATACTTTTTTTTTCTCTTGATTGGTTATAATCAGAGTAGAAATAACTGGTCTAATACCTTTGACTTTAGCAAGTTTTAATGATAACAATGTCTAGGGTATGACTATTATAACTACATGTGGCAAATTTAAAAAGTGATACAATTATGCTTATATTTTACCGAAATAAATAGATTTTAAAAAGCTAGTTATATATATATATATATATATATATATATATATGTCTTTATTATATAAAAAATAATGCTATGCAAAAATAATTTTGTTTGATTATAAGTAGTAAAGTCATGTTAAATTAATGTGATTTTCTCTTATTTACAAAATCATGTGACACATACACAACTTCAAACATATGCCTAGGTATGTGCATATTATTATTGACATAATCTTCATTGGGTTTGCATGTTTATTAATAGTATAATACAACTATCATAAATAATTTGAGTTATGGCAAAGGTTTACAGCATTCACATGCTTTGTTTATAATAAAGTATTAGAAAAATAATCACGAAACTGTTACTGGTAAAACACACACAAATATATATATATATATATATATATATATATATATATATATATTATGATGATGATGGTGAACATATTTTGTTGAAAGATGACTTAAAAAAAAATAAATGACCATTTACAAATGCACATAAAAATTTGACAAATGGTATAAGTCTTTTATATCTTTTTACTCTTCATATAATCTAAGCTCCCTAATAATATCATAATTTTATTCTTAGTGTGAAAAAAATATTAAAGCAATTTGTGCAAAGTATTTATAAAATATTAATATTTTTTTTTATCAGAAAGAAACATTAACTTATTAAAGCAATTTCATAATTTTTAGACTATGTGATATATGTAACTATCATCTTTCTCTTATTTATATTTGAACAAACTAATCATCTTAATACATTTGAATAGGGTTTGATTATAAAGTAAGTTTCAAAAACATATTAAGTGGTTCAAAAATCTCACTTTATCTTACAAAAAGAAAGAAAGTTAAAGAACATGAATTGTATAAATTATAAACAAGAATATTTTTTCACAAAAAGATAAGAAAATTACATAACTAAAAGAGAAGAGATAATACTAATTACAATTTCTTCTCTTCTAATACATGGATATGATTCAAAAGTTCAAGACTGAATGGAGTGAATCTTTTTGTGTTTACAAGCACAAGAGGAGCTTACAAAGTTTTTGACCAAATGAAGATATGTTTTGAGATCATGACACATAACAACATCTCTCTTATTGAGACATGGAAACTCTCCACTACTTAGTCTCAACTCTTGTCCAATGTCAACATATTCCAATTGCATGTTTTCTATGTATTTGTACAACCATCGTGACCAAATTCCCAGACCAACATCTTCATCATTTACCAATTCATCTAAGTTCACAGTAAACCCTGGAACTTTTGTGACAACATCATCAGAGTTTACTATTCTCAGTATCTTAATCCCTTTTTGTTCCAATTGCTTCCTAAAACTCTCATTTCCCACACGAGGTCCACCAAATGAAATAACAGTAACCATTGGTGCATTCTTGAAAGTGGTGGTTATATCATATGCACTCAAAATCGCAAGTGCAGCTCCAAGACTATGACCTGTTAAGGTTAAACTAAGAGGTTCGTTAGTGTATTTCTGAATCACTCTTCCAATCTCTTTTCTTATCATCTCTTGCAAACTTGCATGTGTAGAGGTTTTGGATGTGTAAAGACTCAAAAACCCTTTTTGCACCATGGGACCAAGACCAAGACCATCTTCTCCTGTGACAAGACCACCTGGCAAATGTGTTAAGGATACTCGTAAGTTTTCCAACCACTCCAAACATGTTACCGTTCCTCTAAAAGCAACAACAATGTCTCGTCGGCCGAGTCGAACAATTTCTTTCTCATTTACGCATACTGCTATGTATCCTATCAAACTAGATTGGATGCACAACTTTTTGAAAATTTTACTTATGCATGTTGGTACATGAATTCCACATGTGACATATAAATATTTTGATATCTTATACCCGTAATTTTCTAGACCACACTTTTTCAAAAGTGACTTTTTTGAATAAAGAGAGGTAGCATAGGTAAGAGAAGTAGGGTCAAAATCAAAAGAGTTGTATGTAGCATCTACAAAGTGGCCATATCTTAAAATTTCCCAACGTAGATTATCATCAAGAGGATCCAACAAACCTTCCCAATGGTCAATTCCTTGGTATTGCTTCCATTTGTGTCTAAGATTGGGAAAGTTGCATTTGGTTGAGAGAGGTTTGAGTTGGTTCCATGATGGCAAAGACTTACTGAATTGTGAGCTTATGTTGGATTCAAAAAATGGACAAGTAGGGTTGTATTGAGAAATAGAGGATGATGCACGTGGTTGGATTGAAGCTACTCTCATAGCAAGCTTCATTATTGTGACTATGGCTATTTCAATTTATGTATTTGCATGACCTTTATATATGGGGAAAAGAAGAAGAAAGTGGAGAATGATAATTGCGTTGACTATTTTTGAAATATGATTGATCACCTTTTGGTTTTGGTAAAATATTTATGCTTACTTTATGTATTGTAATAACTTCTTGTTTTATTCATTTAATCTTATACATGTCTTCTCAAATTGTTCATGAAAAAGACAAGACAACACAATTTTCATGCAAGTGAAATTTGGTGGTGTTATTTTGGATTTGATAGGTGAATTTTTTTGTTAGGTTCAAGATGTTCATATGTATGATCAATATATATTGAATTTAATGAATGAAACTACTTTCTAGGAAAACTAGGATTAACTTATAATTATGAGAAGAGAGAAATTTAATATCTGAAAAGTAATGAACTTATAAAACATAAGGAATGAATTTTCATTAAGTAAGATTTTTGGTGAATATTTTATATTTAGGAGTATACCTGAGGTTGCATGTTCCTTTATGAAAGCACATATACACAAAAATAAGCAAAGAAAAAAAAAGATAAACATATCTCTGTCTTAATTTTGTTTTCTTCTAAAATTTGAAGTATTTTTTGAAAGAAAACTTGTCAAGTTTAAGTTTATGTGTGAAGGTTTATTATATTGAAAAAGTATTTGATGTAATTATAGTTTTAAATATGGTTATAGTTTTTAAGATTCTTTTTAAGTTATTATGAACTATTATTAATATTTTAAAATTTAGTTTATACCTTTTTAAGATTATTTTTATTTACTGTAATTATTATTTGAAAATATTTTACTCAAAGAATAATGTAAATTCATCAAATAAAAGTATTAATTGTACATCTACCTAACAGTGCTAATTTCCCACCATTCTTCCTCTTTGCATTGAAATTTTTTTTATTTTCAATTACTATACATCGATATGCGTTTTAAGCATATATTCAGCTTTACACACTTCAATTAAAGTTTTTCTAAACTTTTCATCTATTATATTTAAGTTTTCTTCTTCTTTCTTTTTTTAATTATTTGCATTGTGCTTCAATGTCAACAAGGTTTTTCATTTTTTTTCTAATAATAGTAATCATGTTCTATGACATGATGCGATCGTTTACCCAAAAATTTCTCATAAGAAGCTTATAAAATATTTTATTGTACTTTAAATGATCACAATGATTACCCCCATTTTAATCCACTATTATATTTTTTTTTTATAATTTTCTTTTTGAATAGTGAAGTTTTGTAATAACCTATATTTTTATAATTTTCTATTTATTACTGAATTTACAACTTAAAAAATTAAGTTAATTATTAAAATATAATTAAGACTTGACTTATGAAATTCATTTTTTAATTTTAAAAATTTCTTCATGATACATCAATTCATTGTGTTGAAAGTTTCACATCAACTAGAAATAAAATCAATTCATAATTTATAAGTGAATACAAATTTTACCTTACAAATTAGTTTTATGAGGTTAAATTAAATTTAAAGTTCATAAATTATAGTTTTTTCTAACAATATTTATTATTTGTTGAAGATATTATTCTACTCGTTATCGTTGTCTGTACTTTTAGGAGAACACGTCAAACAAAATATAACATTTGTAGCATTCCAATGCTTATGCATTTGTTTGTAATGTTTTTTTTTTGTTGGTATTGATGTCAGTAGTGTAGTCAGTGTCATGATATTTATTAGTGATAATAGTGTAATACACAATGGAATAGGGTATGACCAATGCCACTAAAATCTCCTCTCTTTTTTCTTTGTTTTTTTGAAACAAATGAACTATTTCATTTTAATAGCATATTCTACATATTCTCTTTGTTGAGTACAGCACTTGGAAGAAGAATATTACAAATGGTGCACTAGCAAATCAAATCCTCACACGTCTTGTCTCACAATAAAGAAGTAATAATTGATAACATTTTTTTAATAATTATTTATTACAGAAATGCTAGTCATGTCATTTCATCATGAAACTTGTCTTTTTCTAATAAACTTATATTCTATTCTCTTATATTAGTTAGTAAATGTTAATAAATTTTGATTAATTTGTGAGCTTGTTACGAGCATTCCTTGTATTGTTATTGATATACACACTGCTATAAACATATTCAACTTTTAAAAGTAGACCGATATACCCTTTAAGATGATATATTTGATTTGTATTTAAAATAATATTTTCAATATTTTTCAGAATTTGTTATGAGAAAAGAATAATATTTCTTAAAAAGTATAATTTTTTTGTGAATAATAATGTATTACCAATATTTTTTTTTTGTTTGATAAACAATATTTTTTTGTCACATGATATTATTTAGATAATAAATGTATTATTCTAAAACATCAATTGTAAAATACAGCCTAATTTAAGTATCATATGTTTATTATTTTATGATTTAACCATACATAATATTATATTACAAAGATGGGTAATCTTTTATTTATTTCAAATCTTAACCACACCCAGATACTTTTATTATTTTAGATTGCAATGGACGGAGACATAGAATGATAGAATTGAGATAGTGTGAGTGAATTTTATTTTTATCAATTATCTTAAGTTAATAATTAATTAATTTTTTTTCTTGAAAAGTATTTATGAGTAATTAGTTAAACTATTTGTGAAAAATCTAAAGGGAAAAATATATAGAGAGATTCAATTGGTGAGATGTAGTAGATTGTAACATTGGTATTTTTATACCTTCATTTTCATTTAGCATATATAAAGTTATATTTTTTTTGCCAAATAAATAATGATGATAATAATGAAATTCTTGTTCATCGTTGTTGTTGGAGAGTGTTTCTTCATCCATTGATGGGTTAAGTACCCACTTGGTTTTGTGATCTACAATCTTAGGTCGTATTCGTTTTCAATATGAGCACTATCATTGATTCTGAATTTCCCCTGAAGATTTTTTTTCAAGAAGTTTCATCAATCATAAATGTAAGAACAAAAAAACATGTTTTCCAGAAAAAAACAATGCATGCTTGGTGACAACATTGAAGATACATAATGTATGGCATATTCAAAAGTAAAAGATGGATACCAAATACCTTTTTTTTTGTCAGTAATGAAAAAGTATATTAGTGGAAATAAACATAAGTAATATAAAACATACAAAGAAATGTAAATTTTTTCTTTCCACTCAGTAAAACTTTCTGATTTATTGTCAAATTTTAATAACAGTTACACAAAACGATTTAAACAACCCCTCTTACTTGGAAGTAATAAAAGTCAAAGAAACGTAACCATTATACCCTAAAAGATTAAACTTTTTATTGGGTCTATCAAACAAAAAGTTTACCGGGCTTTTAACGATGACTTTAATACCATTTTAGAAGTAAACTTTAAGTCTAATTCAATCTTACAAAACTGGTATACCATTTGTAGGGAGGTTTAACACTCACACATATACATAAATCTCTACATTTGATAGGATATTGTCCACTTTGAACCAAGTTCTTACAGTTTTATTTTTGATACCACTTTAAAAAGTCTCCTATCAATAAAAATATCGTGTATATATATATATATATATATATATATATATATAAACTCATATCCATGTTTTATTTTTCTTACGTAGAAGTTTGTATCCAACAAACCGACCCATGAAAATGATGTGACACAACCAAGAAAAAATAAGTGACAGTTATGGTTTCTTTTCGTTAATGGATTGTTACATTTGAAACAGCATTTGTTTTATCGTTTCATGATGATGGAAACAACTGTAGAGAATTTTGGGGACATTTTGTCTTGTCGTTTTCGATGTTCCTATTTACTTTCCCCACGTGTTTGCTTTGGCAACACATGACCAATGGGTATGTAGGAAAATGATAGTGTAAGTGCTGAGTGTTATCTTCGTGCTCCTCCACTTTTATGTTCTTCTTCTCTATACATCACTGTTCATGCACAATGAGTACAGAGACACACGTTCCTTCCACTATCATATATACTAGAAATAGGTATATTTTGTTCTACTTTTTCGTAGAGTATACATTTTTTATTATTGTTCAAGTTTTAATACGGTATTCAAATTTGTTATTGTGTGTTTTTTACTTTACCTGTTATTGTGTTTTAATATTGAAATGTATTAGATAATGAAATCTAAAATGAAAATGATAACAGTTAATTGTCGTGGTATATTAATTATAATATTATTTTATATTAACTATAAATTATTTCAGGCAGCGATTGATGTCGTGTACTATTTAGAAGAGAGTGATTCAAATATTGTTCTTATGCTATCATTTATTCTTGTTGTCCGATATGTCTGGAGGTTATTTATAAAAGATATTTTAACGTCAAAAACCAACTCAAGTTATTAGTGTATATTAAATGTCATCATTTTAATTAGTGATGATCTAATTATGATCCAATTGATAATAAATATACATTGTCTTAAATATTAGAGATAATTTTTCTATAAGCTAATAGTTCGATTTACTGGTCATAGCTACATGATCTTAAGAGTAATGCGTAGTTATATTTGTAACATAGTTAACCTTTGAAATGTCTAATCTAAAGTTGACCGAACAATTATACGATATATAAATATTTATATCTTTTAATATGTAGAATGAAATAACATTACAAACACATAATCTAAATGAAAAAAAAAATAAACGATAAAGATATAATTAAAAATATATAATTTAATAAGAACTCATGTAAAAATACTTAAATATGAAGATGAGAAATAAATTTGTTTCATCAACATTATCTAAATTCATTTTCGAAAAATTCTCACATTAATTGAATATGAATATAAATATATGTAATATTCAAACTTTTAAATGAAGTATGTGGATAGAGATAGGAATGTAGATATTCATTTCATACTCATCCCTGTTCTCATCTCCATTTCTATTTAAATTACCAAAATATTTATCTCATTAATTATATATATATATATATATATATATATATATATATATATATATATATATATATTCTCTTTATCTTCAGTTTTGTAAGTTTTTCTTGGCTATACACTTTTTTTTCATTCTTGACTTGTTTTATATTCACAAAGTTTAATTAAATTTTTAAAGCATTTTTTTTCTTATTATAATTTTAATTACATATTTCTTTCTTTATTTGTAGTTATGCTGAATTGGATGTTCTCAATCTCATTGAATAAGATAATTTTTAGGTCACACATTTTTTCAGTTTCATTTATCATATTATATCTAATTGATATTAGGAACAATGAATATGAATATGAATATATAGATAGATATCCATTATCTTATAAGCATGAAATTAAGACAATAATCGAGTTTGAAAATGATAATGAATATGAATTGGGAGATAAAAGTGAAAAAACGAAATCCGTATCCACCACGCTTAATTGATATACCTATACCTAGTTATGAATTGCTTAAATTTTAATTAAGTTTTATTGTTTTCAAATTTGAGCTTTTTATTTATTTTTTGTTTCTTTTAATATGGTGAAATATTTTTTTAAATAATAGGAGTTTCTTTTTCTTTTCTTCTATACTATAGGCATGGTATATAAGAAATATAATAATTTTAGATTATCTATAACTTTGGATAAATTAGTATTTGGTGACATAAGATTGAGATTACTCAGTTGTCAAGTTTTCTAAAAATTCTATATAATTATTTTAACGATTCATTTTTTTTTTCAAATCATTACCGTTTTATCATACAGTATTAATATTAATATGCTAAAAAAAGTGATTTTTGTTCAAGTTTTAATTTTGATATTTCCTGGAATTGAGGTGATTTTCTTTTTTTAGTAAGTTGAGATGCTTTTCTTTCTCAGTTGATATTAAGGGTTTTTCTTTTCTATATTTGAGAAATGAGGGAAGTAATAATATTAAGTACTTAATAATTTGATGACTGATTTAAGTGTTTGATGACGTAAGCTCATGATGTAATAGGTTGTCACATGTGAGTGACTGAAATCTTATAAGAAATCTATGTAACTATTACACTTAATGTCTCAAATCATTATCATACCACATTATCTATAAATATCTAATTTTCAAAGCATGAATACATTAAAATTAATTATCTTATATGGCTTTTTTTTTAATTATTATCTTTAATTTGTTCATCAGCTATAATTTTAATAGTTACAAATACTTTTTATTTTAAATTCTTAATATATACGATAAAGTTTCTCCATCCATACTAGAGATGACAACGGGTCAGGTCGGACACAGATAGTGCTTACTCACAACCCGATCTGTCGGATAAAATTGTACTCGCTACTCGACCCGCTATTCGTCGGATACCTATTTAAAAAATACCTGCGAGTATTTTAAAACCTACGGATATCCGCGGTTACATGCAAAAAAAATTATTTTATATATTTTAAAATAAAATTTAAATAAAATTACAAAAAAATATATAATATAATATAAATTAAATTAAATATAAATTAAAATTTAATTTCAATTAAATTTATCCTAATAAAATATAATTTTATTATATTTTAATTAAATTTAATTAAAAAATATATAAATTAATTTTTTTTTATTATTTTTTGCGAGTAACGGGTACCCGCGGATCGGGTTGTATACTACCCGTACCTGACCCGTTTAGAAGCGGATATTAAAATACCCGCTATCCGTTACCCACGAATAGTAAATATCCGTGAGTAATAACTACTCGTCGTGGAATTTTTTTGTCATCCCTAACACATACCATATAATATACAATATATAATATTCAATGTTAACTTTAATACAAGTAGTTTACAATAGTCTCTTTAGAACCACAACTTAAGACTTTTATATATCTTAGCATTATAAATGGTTTGAATAATTAAGTAATTAATAATGATGGATGACATCCATTTTATATGTTTACATTTTGGGGTGCATGGTGCTCCAAAGGGAGCCTATCCTTCATGGGGTCCTATTTAGTTAAATAGTTTGTGATTTCAATTTCTTTATTTTTGTGTGTTATCTTCTTATCACTCTTTATCTAGGTGCCTTCTAGCTAGAGTACACCACTTACTTTAAGTAATGTGAAGACAAATAAGAACAGTTTTTTTTTTTAATTTCAATTTTGGCAATTTTTTTTTCTTGCTTTCTATAATCTTAATAATTGAATAGAAACAAATAGACAATGACATTAAAAGAAGTGTGTTTGAATAGAAATAAAGTTAAGTTTGTTTGTACTTGACTTTATTGTATAAGCTAACTTTTTTTTTTCATTTTAAAGAGTACGATACATTTTTTTATCATATTATCTAGTATTTTTTCTGTCTAGTGAACTTGTTTTTTTTTTTAAAAAACTCGTCTAATGAACTTTTAATTTTAATTTTGTCCTTTTATTTATTTTTTCTATTTTTAGTTGTTTTTATTTATTTTATTTTATGTATATTTATTTTTTATTGAATTTAATACGATTGTGTTTTTTCTATCTCTATTTGCTATCTTTTATTTCTTATCTTCATTTTCATTATGGAAGAAAAATCTATCCAAAATACCATATGCGACATTGTATTAAAGTAACTAGTTTATACTAGTAGAAAAGATATAAAATAATGATAAGATAGATTTGTAAAAGTATATATTGTCATGTAATATGATAAATACGTTGCTTTTAAAGAGGGATTAGTAAATTGACACTTGTAAGCTACACCATAGCACAACCAATTTCTAAGTCTAATTTTAATTACATACTATAAATATTAATTAACCTATGTTGTAAACCATAACAATTTTTATTTCATTTTTTAGTAGCATTATTATACAATTAGCTTCTATATACTGTGGATTTATCTAACTTTTTTTAGTTAAAAAGTATACTATTATCCTATTTAAGAAGATATTTTTTTTTATGTAGTTATTAGATTTTTTTTAAAACTTTTAGCACTAATATTTTACAATTTTTAAGTGATGTTAAATAAAATTGGTGACATCAAATCAACCTTAATCATACATATAAGGAATTTTTATTTCTTGATTTGTAATGATCATTTAACAACTTGTGCTTTATTTAGGTCTTTTAAAATATAATTGTTTCTTGATAATGCGTTTGATATATATAAATTGTATTTCTCTGTGCATTTATTTGTTAATGTAGTTATGAGAATTTTTTTATATTTGATGTTCATTAATACAAGTGTATATAATTGTAAAAGTGTTTAGAATCGAACCATTCCAAACAAATAATAAAAAACTCATAAAAAAATATTAATAACTAGATAAATTTTTGGATCGATTTAGATTTTTTTTTTTTATAATAGACTCAAGTTTAATCAAAATAAATTATTTAATTATTATTAAATTTTCTATTATTTCACTCGTATAAGAGATTGTGCGAGAAAAAAACTTTATGTGACAGAATAGTCAATATGCTTAACATGTGAATGAGGGTGGAGGAAGATTTGTTTGAATGGTGTGAATATCACATTATTAATCTTAGAAACAGAAGAGTTAAAATAAAATAATATATTACTAGAATGAAATAACATAAATAGACTTATTTTGACGTTTATGTTTAGAACGAGGATTTGTAAGATCAATGAGAGATAGATTCTAAGGGCTATCTAGTATTCATTCCATTTATAAATACATTGTAACTACCTTTGTTCTTGTAATTTTTTTTATATTGTAAAAACAATTGTATTTATTTTATTGTTAAACATAATGATGTAAAAACAGGTAATCTGGTTCGATCTGGTCTGGTCCATCACGAGTTGGTCACTTAGTGAGTCAATCTAATCCGACTCACTTATTAGCGAACTGGAAAAATTCGAACCCGGTTGGTTGGTAGGTTAAATAGGTTGATTCACTGGCTCATTTAATTATAAGTTTTTTTAAAATAAAAAAATTACAATTTTTTTTAATTCAAATCTAAATAATTTCACTCTAAAATGATGCTAAACTCTACCGACAATTCAAAATAAATAAATAAAAGTATCATACAATTCAAGTGTAATCCAAAAACATGTACAAAAGACGAACAAATAAGTTTTTAATATTGATAATTTTTGTATCACTTGTCCATTTATAATATTAGAGTCTTGAATAGATAAATCTATAATATTTTTTCTCTTGAAACATTTTCTTCTTTATCACCATCTACAATATAATAAAAAAAAATGCTAACTAATAATATTAAAATACAAAATAATAAATAATTAAATTAGGTGGGTTGGTGAGCCAACTTGGCCCACCACGGGTTCAACTCGATGAACCAGGTTGAAAACTAACCCACATAAAAAAATTACATTTTTTTTCAAACCCAACCCGGCTCAAACTCGTGGTGGGCCGGGTTGGCCTGCGGGTTACAACCCATTTTGACAACACTAGTTAAACAATAAACAACAACATTTATGTCTTTATGTTTTAATTTAGTTTCTCTAGTGATAAATAAGAAACCTACTAATGGCAAACTCCTAGTCAATGGTTCTATCACTAGAAGTACAATCAAGCTCTTACAAGAAGAATCATCTTTAGAAGGAGAAACAAAGTTTTGCTTCCGTTGGACCATCTTGGAAGACGAAGAACTAGTATACGATTTTAGGCAATGGATTTGGCCATTTAGTGTAGGGTTTCTTTAGGCTTGTATTAAGGCCTAATTAATGTAGGGTTTTCTTTAAGTTAGACATCTAAACCAAGTGAAATGTATGTGTCATGTATCATGCTTCCATTGGAGATAATTTGCCTTTTGTAGCGATCAAATGACACTCTAGGATTGGAGAGGTTTTGTTTTATGAGTGGCCACATGTGCTTCCACCATTGGAGAGGATTTGGACACTTGTCTCCACCCTAGAGGGCCTCCAAATTCTCGGCCACATCTTTTTCCTTAGTGTTAGCTTTTTTTAGGGTTTTAGGAGACACCCTTGCCTATATAAAGAGGTGTCTCCACCCTTGTAATCATCTTGGAATTTAAGTAAGGTTATGTTACCCAAATTTGGCCACATTACTTCTCCTTGATCAAGACTAAAGCAACCATAGATATCCCTCTAGTCACCTTCCTCATTGAGTTAACCTAACCTCTTTTTGAGCTCCAAACATCACATCACCACCAACCTTTCAACTAAGGAAATGAGCCTACCTATTGTCCACCACCATTTGCACAACCTTGGACCTTCATTTCCACTATACTCTGCACCATAACACTTTAAGGGACCGTCCTCATTTACTTTCTTTTAGTTTTGGCCCAACCTAATTAAAGAAGTTGTTATCACTTACTAAGATGTGTGTAAACAAATTGTTTAATACGGTACACATGTTGAAAAAAAAATATTATACAAAATGAAGTAAAGAATGAAACTATTCATTATGATATAACATTATGTCGTTATGAGAAAAAAAAAAGACTAAATACATGTAAAAAAATACATTAAAATTGCAAAATCGAATCAAATTGCATGTAATTTTATATTTGGTTTGAATGAATTCTTTTTAAAGAAAAACAAATAAATTACACCACAGTATATACCCCTTATAAATGTAACTTTGTTAAAAAAGAAACACGTTAAAAAGGTTTGTAACTAATTAAAAGGTTAATTTCAAATACATGTTTTTATTTATTAACATAAAAAAAAAATTCACTGAAAATAATATAATGAATATAATTATATCGCTAAGACCATTCGAGTCTTAACAACTTACAAATTTAGACTAAATAGTCTCATGACTCAAATGTTATTTGTGTAGAACTTTTATTATTACTTTAAAAAATAATTTTTAACTTCATTTCCTTTTACACATGTTTCACAAAGAATATTGTTTTTAAATGATAATATGGACAATCCTCTTATGAGGTTGGTTTTTATAACTTTGAAATTAAGTTCAGCTAGAATGTCCACACTTTTATTATCAAACCCTACCATCATTTTTTAATAAACATAAAAAAATAGAACATATGGTTGAATAACCTACTTTTTTTTTTCAATTGTATACTATTTATCTTGTCTTTTAGTTGAGAAGATTACAATATGTGATTATCTTTTTTTTACCATACAATAATCTTTGTTGAAGGTAACATTGTTTAATTACTAGGATAAAAGCATCTCTAATATGAATTATTTTATCTTTATGTATCTAGATAGATTTATCATGTAAGCTTTCATAACTTTAAACACCTTATGTTTTTATACTTAACTATGATGCATGATTAATAATGAAGGTATGATGCTTATTTACTTGTTTATGGTACTTTCTCCGATATAGCCTAATTAATCTCGTCATAAAGATTCCTTAATGTTTCCATCAAAAATAAAGTTTTTTTTTTGTACCTCTTACGTAATTACTTGATGTTTCCATAGCAATAATAAATCATTTACTACACGAATGATTTGATGGTTCTTTGACTTTTAAAGATTTTTATTGATAGTGTACTGTATGGCCTCTCTATTCCGTGTACCGAACGACACTTCCCAAGCCGATCAACCATTCAGGTTGACTATCAAGGTCGACCATCCAAGCCGAACGACTCTTCCCAGGCCTAACGGTTCTTCTTAGGCCGATCATCAGGCCAACAACCCTAGTCAACCACATGGTTAGATTATAAACGATAATAATACATTAAAACAATAATACATTAAAACCCCTAATGGAGGTTAAGGCATGATTGGACCGTCATCAAGCCCACGAAAGGTAAAAGCCCATTACAACTAGTATAAATAAAAGTCTCAGGTATGATTTCGCGGCCACGCTACACATTATGCACACCACATGCATCACTTATTGTGATATTCGTTCGGTCATTTTTACTGACTTAAGCGTCGGAGTGCCTTTGACAGGTACTCACCCACCCAGTTTGGAGAAGGAAGAGGGAGAACGAATCAGGTGTCAACCCGTCCGGCTTGGAGAAGAAGGCGGGAGAACGAACAACTTGGAGTATGAGAAAGACTAAGGTAACCATCTGACCTTCAATAGGTTTGTCCAGTCTTCAAGGTCTGCCGATCTTCGAGACAACTTGGAGTCTTCAAACCCCATCAAAACAAATAGTTTATTTTCTATAGTTGCACTTTTAAGACAATAATATTTTCTTTTCTTTAACCGAATGTCATGTTGGATCACATACTTGTGAACTTTAAGGATTCCACAAGATATTCTAGAGATAAATTGTCTAAGTTCTTAGACATTTTTAATGTTATTGTTTTCATTTTCTTAAAAAACTTGGAAAGATCTTGTTGGTGTACTCAGAAGTATCATAATAATTATTTAGTAAATGTAGTTGGTTTAATATGGTATGAAATTTGTTAAACATAATTTGTTGGACATAATTTATAGTCTTGCTTTCCTTCACAAAAGTACAAACTTCCTTATACTAGAAACATTAACTTTAGTTATATGTATAATGCATAAGGTTTAATAATATCTTATTGCATGTGTTTATAATTAATGTTGACAACATGATCAAAATGTTAACAAATAAAAAGTTTAAGAACTAAGAAAATAGAATTTTTGAAAAGGATTAAGAAGAAAAACAATGAATCCAGATTAAATACGAGTGTACCTGCCTTAAAGGTGGTATGCTTCTTTTTTTCTTCGCAAATGTAACATTGTTGCACGTCACAAAATTGGTGTGAAATTTCTCCAAATAGCATTTTCAGAAAGTTATTAGGGTTTTGAACCAAAGATGCTTTCTCTCTTTTTGAGTTTTCTTCTCTTTTTATGGGGTTCAACTTCTTCTCCTTCAAATTTCTTTATTTTCATTCATCTCGTTTGAAAATCACTCATCTTTGTTTATTAATTTTTGTTAATTATATTTTTCGTTTATCTTGAAATTTGATTTTTTCTTTTATTATATATATATATATATATATATATATATATATATATTTTTTTTTTTTTTTTTATGCATCAGTTTGTAATATTCACTGAATTTTGAAAGTCATAAAGTGGATAGTTTCAATAATAACTAAATTTCGAAATCTAATTTAAAAAACACCGAGTATCGAAATTTAATTATATAAAAACTCATCATATCTTAAAATCTAATTTAAGAACTAATCAGATTTTAAAATTTAATTTAAAAACTCATTATATTTTGAAAATCCTATTTATGAATTTATTGTATTTTAAAATCTAATTTAAAAAACTAATCAAATTTCAAAATCTTATTTGAAAACTAATTAAATTTCAAAATAATCCGATTAAACTTCTTTTCAAAACTTCTTTTCAAATAAGTTAATTTAACAAGATTAATCATAATAATAATTTTGTACTACTAATCTAGTTTTTTTAACTAATATGTTTTTCATGAATATACTCCTACTGTGAATAATTTCTATTATAACATTTAAATTCAACTCATAATGTTTCTAATCTTTTTAACATTTACATAGACTTTCTTTAAAAGTAATTAAAATTAGCTTTTAATTAAAGTAATATGTTTGATTTGAAAAAAATATTCTAACACCAATAAAATAAGTCAGTTCAAATTATAAAAAAAATCCAACATAAATAGACCAAAGAAAGCATATACAGACATTTTTAAAGAT
Organism: Vigna reflexopilosa; assembly: GCA_027742785.1. Lineage (NCBI taxonomy): Eukaryota > Viridiplantae > Streptophyta > Magnoliopsida > Fabales > Fabaceae > Vigna > Vigna reflexopilosa. Next base: position 756,717 of record CM050929.1, on the reverse strand, counting down.
ATTTTTAAAAATTAAAAATATTTTTTGAAAGGTGAATTGAATAATTTTTTTAATATGATGAAAATTTTTATCTTATGTAATGATTTTCAAGATAAAAATCATGTATTTTTTCTTAAGTTTTTTTCTTTTTATGATTATGATATAATTTTATGTCGTGATCTTCGTGTTTTTATTTCCTTTTTAAATGACAATTATGTTTAACATGAACTTATTTATTATTTAAAAATTAACGAACAAACAATTTAAGTTCTTATTTCCAGCATTATTTTTCTTGTTTATTTACAGTGAAATATTTTATACACTTTTTCCTTTACTAATATATACAGGTCAATGTCATTTTACCCTTCAATTTATTTGAAGCAAGATACTAGATTTTAACAACTGAAAAAATATCAAGCAGACCAAAATGGCAATCAAACTGTTAAGAAACGAAAGCTGCAATTTAATCTTAAAATTATAATAATGATACATTGCATTAATCTTATTTTTGGATGCTGGCAAACAACCCATAAGTAACATTCTTTTTTTTACTCTGGGTAGAACACAACGTCCTCATTTACAACAAGGAAGAATGAATTTACCAAATTAAATGTCATATCCATATAAGACATGCATATATATACAAAAGGATGTTATGGAGAGAGATATATTATGATTCACCAATGAAATTTGATAGCTACTTGTGTTGTTCTAGGTCCTTTAGTTGTTTTTTTAAAAGTGAATGTTCATACCTCATCCTTTCAAGCCTACTCTCAACCATGTACATCTCATCTTTAAGGTGATGGATTCTTTTCTCCATCCACGCTATGTCTGAAGGATTTCTAGTCAAGTCATTGTTCATAGTATTCATGAAGTCTACAGGAGTGTTCATGTGTATGTGTTGAGGTCTTGCCAATAGCAAAAGTATGCTAAACTGCTGCAGAGAATAGAAGGTTATCAGTATTAGTTGACTTGGAATTATGCTGAAAGATAAATCTTTAAAGACACCATACCATTTTTAGGAAATCAAAATTAAAAAAAAAAAAAAAGAACTGGCAACCAAAGCATTAAAGCCCAACAAAGGTGCTTCCAGAGAAAACATGAGAGTTGAGGGGCTTGGATGATTCTATTGTATCAATGTTACTCAACAGCTGAAATACGAATTTTAGATTCTTGAAATTTAGTTTTTTCATGTGAAAAACATAGTCACAAACTGAAGTGACAGAATGTGACCTCAAGCATTTTGATGCTAGCAAGTGCAATTTTTGTAACACTTTAAGTTTGAAGAAAACACAAGTACTGCCGGTCCAAGAATCCTGACACAATTTTATTTATATAAAGAGAAAAAACATAAATGTGTCAAAGTTCATGTTTAAAGTACACACCTGAATGAAGAAAATCAAGGCGATAATAGTAACAAGAAACAGAGAAAGATTGCTATGACTTTTCAAGGATGATCTGAACTTTGTCATAAGCTGTATGAACAATGGAACAGATGATGGTTCAGTTAAATGCCCTTGCAAGTGAGAGCCAACATTGTGGGTAGTAGTAGTAGCATCCAAGGCATTGCATGTAGGTAGTATCTTTGTAAGGTTACTTTGTTCCTGTGATCCTTCTGAAGATTCTCCAGTCTTCACATCTCTATCTAAATTTATTTCACCGTTTTGACCTACAACAACAGCAGAACCACTTTCAGAATCACGAAAGTAAACCATAACTCATCAAAATTTAGACATTTTACTGGAGATAGTGTTGTATGGAACCCAGAAGAAACTTCAAATTTTTTGGATATGTAGAAACTTTAAAAACCTAACCTTGTTTTTCAAGGTTCTTCTCCTTCAACCTTTCATGTGCCTGAAATATCAGAGTTTCAAATAAACATCCAAAAGAAAGCTTGCACAGGCAGCAAAACAAAATTCGTATGATAAAAGAAACAGCACAAACACAAGATTACCATGTTCATCCATGTCGCATAAGCATCTCGACATTCTTCAATTGTTGATTGTACAATTTTTCCTGTGATTGTATTGACATGGAATTAAAGAAATTTCAAGCTCATGACAAGACAAAATAGAAAACAAATATTAAAGAAATTAAAATTGTTTAGGGGGAGACAGATGATTTTTATTGAAAAAACTCCTGTGATTCAGTTATGTTAATGTCTATAACTAGGAATAAACTAGAAGATCAAAATTAAAAAACAAAAAAAAAAAAATATAAGGAATTATATTATCAATATTGAATATCTTTTATTACAGACATCAGAATTAAACCCACACCTTTCCAAATAGTTTTTTTAGAAAATGCCACATTCACATATACGCGCATGATGCAGCATTCTTTTGATTCATCCTTGTCTCTATCTACACTCCACAGCCCCTATAATTCACAAAGAAACCATGCATAAGTAAAAACTCTTAATTCAAGGGAAACATAATTAACAATGAAATTACTAAACAGAGAACTAAAAGAACACTGCTTCATAAATAAAATAAATCTCAATAATAACAACCTCGTGGGGTCCCAAAGTTGGGTAATGAAATAGTAATCTTTTAACTACATAGATTGATTTACTCAAAATTGATACAAGCAATTCATCTATAACTTGTGTAACTAATTAAATGAAAACAATGCATGCTGATGTACCCTGATGTCAAGAGTATATAATCCAACATTAAATACAATACCAGAGATTATACTGCAACAGTAACAGCAAACATTAATCAAACTCATTAATCAAGACATCCAGAAATGGAAAACAGTCCAAATGTCTGAAACCTAATTCCTTAAGGGACCACTATATGTAAAAAATGACACAATAACAGCCCCCTGAGTACCACTATCAGTAAAATGTGCAAATGATTTTCCAAAAGCAGAGCCAAAAGAGTAGTTGTATCTAGCAATATAGGTGGGGCCCATGCAATATAAACAGTTAATTTGTCTTCCCCTAAATTAACCTTGAGAGATAATTGGTTTATGATTGAAACATTTTGTGTTGATGATATTATTCACTTCCTTTTTTTCTTTTTGTTCCTCTGCTGAAGAGATATTTCGTCCTTAATCTCAATAAATTTGCCCCTCTAACAAACTTTAGTTTTCTTCAAACAATATAACCCAAGAAATATTTAATTAAAAATGTATAAGTCAAAAATTAAATTACTTAAAAGCCAATGTGCATTAGAGAATTATTGTTTCAAGAAAATCCGTACCTCAACACGGAAATAATCTGCATAAGGTACATCACTGACTTCTTGAGATGTCTCTATAACCAAATGACTGGATGAAATAACAAAAACATGTTAAGATAAGAACACATTATAACCACCTTAAGAACACTACATTTCAATTTCATGTACTCAATGCAGTAACTTTTAGACAAATCAATCACATAAAGAACACAAGAAAATAGATAAAGGGAATAATAAAATTCACAAAGCAAAAGCAATTATTTACTCTTCCACATAACATAATAAAAGTATCAAAACTCCCAAGTCCTACCCAGTTTATATCATCCGAGACTAGAAAAGTAAAAACAAAGTAAACAAGCCACCAACAAGCTTCTACTTGTATGCTGCACCGTTCCAAACTTAGTGCAAGGTTTGAAACAGTGAAGGAATAATAAAATGGACAAGAGAAGAAAAACCAGCCATTTTTACTCTTAAACATAACATAATAAGTATCAACAATGTCAAGTTCCACCCAGTTTTTATCATCTAACATTAGAAAAATAAAAACAAAGTAAACAGGCCACCAAAAAGCTTCTACTTGTATGCTACTCACACCATTCCAAACTTATAATACTTGATTTGAAACAATTAAATTTGTTAATTGAATAAAAATACCCCTTCTGTCCTATATACACCCACCTCCCAATCACAAGTTCTTAAAAAGCAAGCAACTGGCAGGACCCAAAATTCCATTTCTATCAACGGTGTAAACTCTGGCACCACACAGCTTTATCCAGGCTACACAACAACAGTGCGAGAGACATTTTCTTTCTACCTATCTCACCACCATTTATCGTTATCTTATTCTCACAGCCTCATCCACTTAAAGCCTGCCAATAAAACAGGAAGATATGCTATTGCCACGCTTCATTATGTTATACAACCCACCCCACAACATCCATCCCCCTAATTATCCTCTAGCTAGCTTATTTTTTTGTTAGAAACGCCCTGAAAACTTTACCTTAAAAGATTGCAGTAAGTGCGGAAGATGAATACATTTAAAACATAAATAGACTGAGATAAAAGTCATGAAAAAACCTGTTCTTATAAATACGGAATTTCTGGACCTCATTGCAGCCACCAAATTTTGCTCCTGAAAAAGAAACCTAGTCATGTCCACTGGCACAGGTAGGATGCCAAAATTTAGATTCCATCCTTAAACTTATTCCTATAAAATTGAAGAGCTCAATAACTCATGAACATGTATGTAGATGACTATTGAGTAATCAACAACCTATATATACGATGGGCTAAACTTATGTGAAAAGTAAGTTGGAACAATTATACAATGTACGTCAAAATTAAAACAGCAGAAGCATACCAAGATAAATTTTTATTGGATGTTGAAATGACAGTTCACGAGCATACCCAAATTTCTCCTGAGGATGCCACGAACCACACTTAAAGTCTGAAAGCAAAACAAGTAAAAAGTAAAAAAATAAAAAGATAAAAAAACTCATCAACCAATAATGTATGGAGAAAGACATCAGTTAATTCTATTCCTTGCCTAAAATAATATTAAATGACAATGAGAATAGTAAGGAATACTAGAAAATGAAAACTGTCAATTGAAATGCATAGGTTTAGAAGTTTCATGCAGGTTACCTTTATCACCACATTTTTTGTGAAAAGACTCAAGAAAATTTACAGCATCATCTGAGAAAAAGTACCTAAAGAAGTCTTCAACCTTTATCTGCAATGTGTAAAACCAAAACTTTGAGAAAATCTCTAAATTTTAAAATTAAGATTTATCAAAATAATAACGGAAACCTTAAAATGTAAAAAACAGATCTAATGATTTACAAGTAAGATTATACCGGAAACACTGCTTCTGCAACGCATGTAAATGCTTCATCGACTGCATATTAGAAAATAAGTTCAAAATCCCATCAGATTAGTTGCACGTATAAGGTGAACCAATAGCAGTATGCCACAAGATAAATGTGGACATCTACACATGTGATGTTTCTCCTTTTCACATGCATAAAATGGTTATCAAACCCTAATAGCAGCACATAGAGGCCAGCTATAAAGAATGTATAGCAACATGACCACTATTCTGAATAAAATAAATCAAGCTAAATAATTCATATTACATATTTATAAATTGTCAAATAAAAGGATACACAAGAAAAATGTATATCTATAATCACTAAAAGAAGATAAATTTCTTAAACATAGAAATCAATAACACCAAAGACACATTCTTAATAGTCCAACTGCTTTAAGGACTGTGAAGTTTTTCAAAATAGAACATAACACAAGAAATACAGGGTAAGTGGTAACACAGAATACAGATTTGGGATTAGGCCCCAAAAAGAGTATAAACAAAAGCAGAAGGATGAGCATCAAAACAGAGGCAGAGGAAGGGCAAAGATTTTTCGTTAGATTTTTCTTTACATTCATTAAATTTGCTGTGCAATGTCACTTTTGCTCTCTGACACTCATCACACTCTGAGTATTTTCGCTCTCCAGCACCCACCATGTCCTATTACCAATTTTGCTTTTCAGCAGCCACCAGATCCTCGGAACATTCAGCAGCTGTGGTGTCAGCTACCCAATTTTTCTCTGCGGGAGACACTATGTCCTCTAACCATGTTTGACAAACTTGACCCGTATGATACATATGTTCCACCTTGAGGGGAGTCTTAAAGATGTGATTTGAAAGGAAAAGGCATATTAAAGATTAATTGTCACTTTGACAAAGAGAAAGTCGTGTTTAGGAAATATCTACTAGCTGTCATGATTTACTCTGTCAGCTTCACAACCAACTGGCTGACATATTTACTAAGTCTCTGTTAGGCATGGAAGTAATGAGAGGGTTAGATCTTTGCTTCTTTTAGTCTTGTTCTGTCATTTCCTTTCTCTTGGTTCCTAACATTCTCTCAATGGACCTTGTGTTGATGGCATTTGTAACAAGCACATCTCATATGATAAATATGCTCTGGCTTAAATGGGGAGTGTTAGACATATGATTTGACTATATTAGGAAATGTTACTAGATTACATCAAATGGGGAGATAAAACACAGAATTCATTATATTTCTTCTCGGTTCTTCTCTTCTAAACATGGTACCATAATCTTTTCAACACTCTTTAACAACATCCTAGAAGCACAAGTCAAGTGGCATATTTGAGGGTTCACACACGCCACTAAACAAATCTAGAGTATGTAATTTGCTTCCGTCCAACTCCTAATTGGCATATTGATCTTGCATACCAAATGTCAATAAAATTTTATCTAAGAATAGTTATGTAATCAAACTGTTCACACTTTCCTACATTTTGGTACTTTTGTCTACAAACATTTTAAGGTTCGAGTTTGGGTTCAAACATGCTCTAAATTTTATAAACATGGGACAAAAGAAACTTCACTTCAATGGGTTATATTGTGAGAAATTTGTCCTAAAGAAAATTATATGTTGACATAAGATTGATTCGTGTATGGGTGCATGTGTACACATGTATGTGTATATAGGAGCATAAACTGAAAACGGACTAATAAGGAAACAGAACCATTGTGCACAAATTTGTAAAACGTTGAAAATACAGGGGTTAGAAAAAGAAACTTCACTTCAATGGGATATATTGTGAGAAAAGAGATGTTTAGTACAGATACAATCCATAATAGTGAGGTTCATCATGCCTAGATTTGAAATTATACTGAAGAAGTTACAACGCCAAAGAAGTAAAGTTTGCAATATCTACCTCTTTTGTTCTTTAAAAGTTGCATAGCTTCTTTAAATAGCTAATGATATGATATTGTTCATTCAATTCAAGCCAAGTGTCCACAGGACAATAGCAGAGTGGCAGTCTAAATTCTGAATCCGTTCCACAGCAAAGTAAAAGTGTTCCTTTTATCTATAACCCAGTAAAAGTGTTCCTTTTATCTATAACCCAAACACCTTTCCCACAATCACTGTCACTATATCCGGTATCCTTGAACAATTTGAAGCAAAATTATTGAGTTATTTCCCATTAGAGCAATTTCTAAATGACTTCAAACATTTGATTATTTAACATGAATCCATTATACACGCACAAGCACACATAGATATACATATACATAACATATATTACAAACTCACTTGATGGGGCATCAATATCCTCCTCATTCCAATTCCAACTCTCACTTGAAGCATCATTATTCAATTCAAGTTCACCTACGTGTTGTTCCATCTCTGAATCCCCCACCAACACAGGGATGTCTCCTACAATGGATGGAGACCCTGCATCTTTGCTCCTGGTTCACGTATACAAGTAAAAGCTAAGTGTGTTGCACACTAAAAATAATATAATTATAAAGCAACAGACAATATGGCCATGGACATACAGGTCATTGGAGAGTGCTGCATTGTCAGGTATATCAGAACTTTTGACATTTTCAACAGCTACAATTCCATTATCTTGGCTGTTGGACTCAGTCACTGCCTCCTGCAATAAAATAAATAAATGAGGGTAGCAGTACAAGCAATGCAATTTTGACCAACGGATTTGCATTATAATATCTTATTATGCTCAAAAGATGCAATTTTCCAAAGAAACTGAATGCTGAAAATGATAAGTGGAACAATATTTTTCAACACATAACAGCTAGGCAATGCATTCTGTGAAAGACAGACTCGTGTTCCCAGGAGGAAAACAACAATGAAAACGATAGAAAAATTTAATTATCCGTGTTACTACTCTAGTTTGGCAAATATAGGATGCAGAACAATTTTGTTCAATACAAAGTAACAAAAAGACCATAAGCTAAAGACTGATCCAGATAATGTAGAAAACCTAAGAGAGATACCTAAAATAAAATTAAAAAACAGATATTCAACATATAAAATCCTACAAGAAACTTTTCATACAATATCCTGCTGTTGATTAATGACTGAGCATCTCCTTGGCTTCCTAACTAACTCTCAAAGTAGTACCTTATCTCTGACCCATTACCCATAACCAGATTTTACTACAGTAGAGGGCACCATTCTTTCCTAAAATCGACCTCATTGCCAACATACAAATTTATAATGTTTATATACTAACAAGGGAACAAAAATTAATAAACAACTAGTATCAAGATAGAGTTCTGTTGCAAATACCTTCTGCTCCATGACTATGGCTCCATTGCTGTGTCGGGACCATCCATCATTAATAATCTTAAAAGCTTCATCACGTGATAGGAAGGATGCAAAGAAGTGCTGCGAAATAAATACATGGGTTAAGACATTGCAGCACAGTACAACAGAAAATATAAATAGCAAAGTCATATTAGGGACATAAATTAATTGAAATACAATTTGCATAAATGTACTCCATGTCCAACACACCTTCCTGTTTCCAGCTTGAATTTCAATGGCATTGGGAAATATCCCAGCTGTCTTTGCCCTCCTTACACTAGTGACTTCAGGTAATGGGATTACTTTCTGAAAAGCATTGATATTTCCAATAAGCAGAAAAATGAAAAATAAAACCAACACTACTAGCAAAAATTCGTGATAATAAAAAAAGTCACGAGATGAGACAGTTTTCCCAATAAAATTCACAATTGATTGCATCTACTAAAAATCCAACCCTTCATCCACTAGTTAGTTATTAATTAAATGTAACATATGTATGTGATTTTTAATACAATACATAAATGGGTAGTAGAAAGTGAACAACTACCAAAATAACTTAAAGAAGAAAACTAAATTCTGCCACACAATTTAAAAGCAGAAGCCACTTAGGTGAGCATAATTAAGCGTATAACAATTTGAGGTAGTCTCAAGTGTTTTAGATATCCTTCCTATGACTAAAGAGAAAATTACAAAGATCAACACCACAAACACAAATTACTTTAGGGAAAGTAAATACATATATATTAGACTAGCAGAGAGTCAACTTAGTAGAATACGCATATACATTGAACAACCTTGATACGTATCTGATACTTATAAACATATTATAGGTAAATTGAAATTTAATTCCTCCCATGAAGAGTTAAAAAGAATATTTAAATGAAAAGATAATTGCATTAAGCACTTTACCTTTGTCTCATATCCAAATATGTTTGAGTAGAAACAAATGAAGTTGACAAAGAGATACATATGACCCTACAACAAGCAATTAACAAATCATTAGGAAAACAAATGAAAATGCTATTTGTTCAAACCGTAGATGCATTTGAACTTATTTTCAACCAAGCAAAAATAACGTAGAATTCTTCAAATTTAAAGGATAATGCACACTATTTGTGAGTTAATACCAAAAAGTTGTGAGAAAAATATTACCTGAATAAGTAAATTTTCCTGGATGGCACAATTAAAATCTTCAATAAGGACCTAAGGAAAATAAGAATGCAAAAGAAGTGTCTTTAATTAAGAAAATTAATTACAATAAAACAAATGAGGAATCAAATTGCAGTAAGTTCTCAAGTTTGAACTCCAAAAAACTAAAAATTGACCAAATTCCTAACAACTCTCACTTCATCAATGTGGTTCATCTAAAATTGTTGTAAGAATTAGATATGCATAAATAGTGCAAGGAAAAATTATTTCTTGGTGTGATATTGGCAAAGTAAAATATGATTGATATGGACTTCAGCTTTAGGTAGTATGGAAATGGAGTATTTAAGAGTTTGATTGATAAAGCATGGTAATGTGAAAGACATAGAGATTGCCAACTATTTCATTATAAGGTGATGAACACTAAAGCAACTACAAAGCACAAAATTATACATTAGATATCTATATGAAAGGTGGAGCATCACTCACTTCCTCAGGGGGGAGATGGAACAATTGACGATACTCTTCACTCTTCAATGCGTCCGGAGTCGCCAACTAAAACAGTAGATTGATCAATAACATATCGAATTTCAAACAAGAAATATATTTCAGTTAAATGTGATAAATAATAGAAGACTCCAGAGAGCAAAGCCATCTTGTAACATCAAAAGCCACAATTCATAGTTTCACAGAACCCCCGACACCAAATTGACTTATTTCGAACAATGACATACTCAGGTTAAACGACGCATCAGTTTTAAACAAGTGAAGTGTGTCGAAATTAGGAGATTCCAGATAGAAAATGCATCCTATAAAATCAAAAGCCAGAATTCATAGGTTTCACCGAAGCCTCAACAATAAATTGAACTATCATTTCAAAAGTTTCACACTCCAGCTAATCAAAACTTCATTTAAGTTTCAATTAAGTGCAATATAATTTCAGGTAAATATGTCAAAAAAAATAGAAGATTCCAGAGAACAAAGGCATCCTACAGCATCAAAATCCATAATTCATAGATTTTACTATCTGTTTCGATTAACTCCGCGCTCGAGCCAAACGACATTTCAATTAAGTCTCGATCAAGTCAAAAACGACAGTTCACAGCATCAATTCGAAGAATAGCAAATGCAGCAAGCACGAAATCGAAAGCCACGGTGATTAGCGAAGTACCTGAACTTCGTTATCGGAGAAGTTGTTCGCCGAGGAATTGAACGAATCGCTCCGATCACCGACGTCGGGGGAGGACAACGGCGAAGGATCCACCGACCGCGACGGTGGTTCGCTCCTCGCGGCGGCGGCAACAACCGGGGAAGCCATCGAAGAGCTAGAGCGAAAGAGAACGGGAGAAAAGAAAAAGGGTAGATCTGAAAAGAAGAGGGAGCCGGTGGTTGGGGGTTTTACACGGTTTTAAGTAACGGCACGGTACCGCAGAAGCGTCGTTAAATTAAATTAAACGTTTTTGTTTTGTATGATTTGATTTGAGAGTGTTGTGTTGGTTACGGTTTAGGAGAAGGGTTGAACTTTTAGTCAACGTCGGTGAACGGATTAAAAAAGGGTCAATCCTCTATGCAATGGCGATGTTGACCTGTGACACGTGGCTTTTTTCTCTTCTGAATTTGCCATCTGTCATGAGAAATAAGCTGGTTAAAAATGAAACAATATTTAGGAAAAAATAGAAATAATGAATAAGCAAAATAAAAATAAATCAGATAAAAATATAGAATAATACAGGATAGAATGTCATAATTTAATTGATAAGTAAAGTAAAAATTAGTCATAAAAGTCTACTCGCTTACTAAAATTTACTTAAAAATTAATTAAATTTCTTTTCAATAAAAAATTTTAACTTTGAAGAAAAAAATATACTGATCCTAATATAAAATTAAAATAAAATTACAATTTATTTATTTTTTAAAATTATCTATCAATTGTTTAAAAAGATTTTATGTTTTTCTTTAATTTTTTTTTTATAAAATAAACTGGAAATCCAAAAGAAAACAAAACATAATCAAAGCCACCCCAGAAACGAAACCCCACTTGAGTAAAACTTTTAAATTCAATTAATACTCTCTAACTCAACAAAAGTTAATATGCTTTAATTGAATGCATAAAAACATGCATGCAAATTGATTATTGTCATTAATTTTTAAAAATAAATAAATAGCATTAAAGTAAATTAATTTGATTTAAGATAGTAATTATAAAACGTAAATGATAAAATAATAAAATAATATATATGGATAAAGAAACAATTCATAGTAAAATGTTTATATTAAAAAAATATAATTTTACACATAAATTTTTTATATTATTTAATATTATTTTTTCTTATTTTTATTATTTTCTTTCTAAAAGAATATAAAAAGTTAATTTTTTATAACTATTTTATTCATATATTATGTGTTAAATAAATATAAAAATGTGAGGTCTTAATGTTATTTTATTAAAAATCATTAAAAAAATAATGTTTCTTATTAATAACTTGTTATCTTTTATGCTTTTTTTCTTCAAAGAAGTTTTGTTGATAAATGATTAAGATAATTTAATTGTTTGTGTATGCAATTGCATATTATTTCTTGATCAATTTAGAATTTGATTACTTCATGTTTAATCATCATTGAATCTTCTACCTATTTTTCTAAAAAAAATTCTCTCTGTCTTTTTCTTTTTCTATATCCCTATTCTATATCAAGCAAGAAATTAATTTTGATAGAGTATTTCTTATGTATAAAAATATAATAAAAAAATATTATTTCTAACAAAATTACACCAAAAAGGAATATATGACTTTGCCTTTTCAACATGGTTTTAACACTATGCATACCTAACAAAAAGGAAAAATAATAATACTTTTTTTTTTTGGAATGTAATCTGTTGAAGTTTTGAGTTCAAACACTTTCTGAATTTATTTTTAATCCACAATATTTTTGAGAAGGGTCACAAAAACAAGAAAGGGATGTGTACTTAATAAAAAGAAGATAACAGGGTAATGAGCCCAGTTTCCGAAATGGGCCATTTTAGACTTTTTGGTCAGTCAACTACCTTTTGTACCATCATAATTTCTCTCTGCATCCGCTACTACAGTGGAATCAAAAAATAGATATTTTAAAATCGCACCAATTTCTAAAACATGTTATTTATAATGTATTAAACAAATTGGATTATTTTGTAAAAACAATCCAAAATATTTCCCATAAATTCTAAATTATTTTATAAATTGACTTTGCAATGATAACTTAAAAAAAAAACGTTTGAAATTAATTTTAAATTTAAATTGCTCTAGAAAAAGTGATAAAGTTCTTGAAGAGACATTCTAAAATAGTAAATAAACATCAATTCTAAACTATTTATTCCAGAAATATGGGAGAATATATTCCAGAATTCCTGTTCCGAAATATACTTTTTTTCCCTAAATTTCCTTTCCTGAATATTTTTAAATTGTACGAAATTTTAAAGATTAATTTCATCCTATCAATATAATCAAGCTACAAGAAGAGTTTTTGGAGGTGCATAAAGCAACGGTCCTTTTCTTCGTTTTCTCATTTGTTTGGAACGAATGCTTTTGTGTGTGTGATAATGTTCTGGAGTGTCAACGCAAATCATTTCTTCTTGCACCTCCATAATTTCTACCTGCATCCCATTAAATGATAATGTCACCTCCCGTGACTTTCGGACGACTTATTTCGAAAATCATTGGGAACAAGTTTTTAAATTTTCAAAATTTTCAGAATAAATTTTCTAAAGCACATTAAATTTAATTGGAAACAAGTTTTATGAAATAAAATTTCAAGAACACTAATGAAAAATTTCAATATATAATTAATTATGTAGTAAAATTTGAAAGTTGTATTTGTTAGCTGATAGCCTCACCCAACCTTCTTCAACCAACCTTCCAGAAACTTTATTAAAGAATTTGATCTAATTATCAACTCATATTCTTTTTGTCTCTTTGACCAAGAAGAAGCCAAAAAACAAGAAAAAAAAAAGAAGGTTAACCTATGTTGGAAGTTTAATGTGGGATTAATTAAGTGATTAAATGAGTTTGTGAGAAGACACAAGAGGTGAGAAAAGTTGGCTTGTGGACCAAATGCCATCTAAGAAAGGAATCATGAAAGAGGGCACCTTTGAATGTCTTCCCACTTTCCCTCATTTCAATGCCTCAACCACTCACTTTTCAACTCTCCAATTTCCCAACTTTTGCAAAAGCAAGAAGGAACAACAAAGTGCAAACCCCACATAAAATCAATCACATGGCCCTATTCCTTTTTGGAAAATGTGGACATTCAACTCATAAAATATTATGCTAATCATTTTCATCACTATGTATGAATTATGTATGAAGTATGTGTGTTTGTGAGTGCCTTCATGGGATTTGAGTCCCTTGGTTTGAACAAAAACTTTGTTAATTATCTAATTCATCTAATTTTGGCACCACAAAAGTTTCCTTCCAATTATGCTTAGCATCATTTTCAATTTTGGAATTAATATTGCCAATATCTCTCACCAATAGATCTTGATCTTGACTAAGTATGCCATAATTATAGGTCATTGGATTCGCATGGTCCAAATCTGTCTTTCTTAGGTGCCAACTAAGGAAAGTTAGGAAAATTTGGATTTGAATTAACCAAACTTAGCAATATCTTAGTATACATAAATTATATTATATGAAACTCTAGGTTAGAGATTGATTGTTGAACATAATAGAATAAATGAGTTCTTAAATAAGGATTTTAATAGTGTGATTTGATCTTTTTGTGTGACTTTTTATTTAGCTATTTTGATTTTTTTTTTATATTTCACATTAGTGAAAGTATGTGTGTTTTTTTCACAGTAAGTAATTGATTCATTTTAAAAAATAATTGAATTTAAATAAATAATCATAAAAATAAAATAAAATGATAATATAATTATTTTAATTTTTAAAAAAAATTGATTCAAATAAACACCCACTTAAAAAACCGATAAGATAATATTTTAATTTAAAAAACAGTAACTTAAAAGATAAAATTTAAAGAAAGGATTAAATTTAAATTAACAATCACTCAAAAGAATAAAATTAATAACATAATTAATTTTATTTTGAAAAAAATATTCATTAAAAGATGAAATTGTGTAAAAAAAATATATCTATTTTAATAAATAGAAGTAAATTTTAGCATTTTTATTAGTAATAATAATTTTTTTAAAAAAATAATAATAAATAAAAAAAAATAATGATTACAAAAGACAAACAACTTTCATAAGTGGAGATTAAGGGGAGTAATTTTTGGTAATGGAACATTAAATATTATTTTTATAAAATAATATTTTAATAAAATATTAAAATAATAAATAAAAGCAAAATTAATAATAATAATAATAATAATTACAAAAGACAAACAACTTTCACAAGTGAAAATTAAGGGGAACAACTTTTGGTAATGGAACATTAAATATTATTTTTATAAAATAATATTTTATTAATAATAAAAAAAAATAAAACTAAATAGTGTCAAACTTTAGCCTATAAATAGCCATAAGGGAGATGGCTAAAAATTGCACCAAAAACCCTTAGAATTTTGAGAGAAGAGTGTGAGAAGAAATCCTTGTTGCATTTGGGAGATTCTGGAAGTTTTCAGGAACAAATGCTGAGCAAGAGATTAAGTCTGGGATAGAGGTAAGGGAAGCTAGGTTTAAATTCTTGCTTATAGAATGTCAGCTTGCTTGTATTAATTTTATGTAAAGCTATTGAATTTGATGCATGTGTAAACTGTGTAACAAACTATGCTACTGTTTGAACGGGATTGATGAATGTATGTGCTGGAATGCGTGTTTTCTGGTCTGTGAATTGTGTGATTGGGTATGTAATGAATTAGGAATTGGTATGACTATGTGTATGATATGGATTTGAGTGTTTAGAAGTTGTAACTCCAGTTATGCAGTTGCACTCTGTGCGCTCTGCGAGGGGTTGCTGACAGGAAAAATTCGCACAGCGCACCACAGGGTGTGCGCTCAGCGAATTTTCTGCGACATATTGAGTGTTTTTGATGTTTTTAACGTTTTGGGAGTTCCAGATGTCCGTTTTGGATGTTCTTTAGGTCGTTCTGGGGGTTTTTGACCCTTCCGTAACTGTTGGTGATGGTTTCCAAGTCATTTTCCTTGTCTAAGTATGAGTTCACTGGGTTTTGGGTTGTTTGTGGTCTTTTGAAGTGTAATTAGTGTGTGTGTGTGTATATATATATATATATGTTTGTACGCAAAGTAAAATTGAAGAGTTACATGTACATGGTTTTATATGGATTCAATGTGATAATGTCATGGAAATTGGTGGTTCATGTCTGGAGATAAGTTTCAAAGTGAAAAGTATGGTTATTGGACGTAATTCCATGATCCTCAAGGGAGGTTACATGGTGGTGCCCTGTAGTTGTTGTGATTGACCGTATGAATGGCCGGAGTTCCAGATGGGGTTTATCCTAACATTCTAATGATCATCCAAGCTCAAGTAGAGAGTGATGAGTCATGTGGTGAGAATAGCAGGAGGTCCTAGGATAGGCCTATATCTCTGTAGGCCTATATCTCTGTAAAGGGCTTACACTCGTGTGTGGTCGGGTGAAACCCCTCGGCAATGGCTTTGCAAAGCAGTAGGGCCACAACAAGTGCACAAACCCCTGGTACTCGACATTTCATACTAGTCCGGATGGTCAAATCACGTGGTCGGTCTTTGGTATCGATAAAATGCATTTGGTTATAGTTGGTATTGTTTATGGTCAAATCACGTGGTCGGTCTTTGGTATCGATAAAATGCATTTGGTTATAGTTGGTATTGTTTATGGTCAAATCATGTGGTCGATCTCTGGTATCGATAAAATGCATTTGGTTATAGTTGGTATTGTTTATGGTCAAATTACGTGGTCGGTCTTTGGTATCGATAAAATGCATTTGGTTATAATTGGTATTGTTTATGGTCAAATCACGTGGTCGGTCTTTGGTATCGATAAAATGCATTTGGTTATAGTTGGTATTGTTTATGGTCAAATCACGTGTCGGTCATTGGTATCAACAAAATGTGTTCGATCTTTGTCTGTATTGTGTTATGGTCTTTGCATGCTATGTGTGTGTTTGTATAACATGATAGTTAGTTCCATTTAATGTATAATCTGATAGAATGTTTACTTGCTTGCTTGTATGCATGTTGTTGTGTATACCTTAGTTGAATTTGGATTTATCTTGCATGTTTTTCAACCTAGCTTACCCTTGCATTGTGTGTGTTGTATGTGTTTGCCTTCCCCCTTGCGATGATCATCCAATCCTTTGGATGTGAGCAGTAGCTGATGATGTGCCCTTGGAGCAAGCACTGGAGAATGAAGAAGGTGCAGCCGCCTAGTGCTTAGGATCATTCTTAGTTGACTTATCTATTTTGAAATATATCCTTTTATGTAAAGTTTTAAATTTATGGTCAATTTGGATGACTGTAAACTTATAACTTTATTTTTATTCTTAAACTGTTCTATCATATTATAATGATTAATCATTCGAAAAATTTGATATAATTTTTGGGATGTCACAAATTGGAAACACAAAAAGAAAGAATTTATCTATATAATGGTAAATGTACAAGGTTTTCCTTCTTAAATATTTTTTTCCAAAATTGTTATCTCTAATAGAGTTTTTCTACTATGACTTGATGTATTTGAGATTCGTTTTATGTTGGAAGGTTCTCTTCTCATATATTTGAACCCTAATTATTGTTAGGTTTAGATTTTTTTTTCTTAAACCTACTCATTAATTAATTTGTAAAATTGGATCCAAATAATAGTTATATATCTAATTTTTTATTTCTCTCACTAAAATACTCACTCTTTAATCATTTTTTTGTCAATATTTTTCATTATAAAAAAAATCATTGTTATATATGTAAATCCGTATTTAATTATATACATGTATATAATTACATATATAAAAAATGTGTATGTAACTAAAACACATATAACCTGATTGTTAGTTTTGAAAAAAATTCTTTATAATATATAATTAAAAGTGACAAATAATTAAGATAAAATGTTCTTTATCTAAATTTAATACTTATAAATTCAGACATTATAAAATCAAACTATATTAGATAAAAAAAAATATTGAACCTTATACAAAATTTTCTAATATAACACAATGTCTAACCCTTTGAATAAGATCTAAACAAAAAGTTTATAGCATAGTAAAAATAATATATAAAGTTTCTATAAATATAAAGTCATTAATGTTGTTCTTCATCTCATTCCTACACTACATTACATTTCAGATTCGTTTATCATCTTTCTTGATGAAAATTGCTTAGACATTTAAAATATTTATCAAAGATTTGAATCAGTCATGTGTTATACAAAGAGAGTATAATAAAAAATATATATTGAATTTAAGAACCAACTTGCCTACACGAAAACAAATACATCTAAAGTTGGAAGCCTAATTTCAACGTCACATGCAACATTGATTGAAAACTATAGAGGGAAGAAAAAGAATACAAAACTAAGATAGAATAGTTATTAAAAGAAGATTATCAGATGATGAAACCAACCAAGAATATTGGTATTTGGACTTATTTAATGTGCTTCATTTTATTTCTTTTATTTGAGTAAAATCTTGTTTGCTTTGATATAATTGCAATTTAATTGTTTGTGATATTGGGATGATGTAAGAATATGGATAAACCCTAACTAACATTCTTTCTTTTCAAAAGTTCCAAGTGTCTGAAAGATGTATCCTACGATATTAGAAAAATCAACGTCACAGCACATTTCTCCAAGGTTTGGAATCTGCATCAACTGTCATACAAATTAGGTTTGGCAGACATGGATTCAAGAACAGTCTATGCATGCAACTATCTATCAGTATCTTTGTGTTCCAAAATATGTATAAATTGGGATATATATTTTAGGGTGTGTTTTTTAGAGGACGAATTTAAGAGAGAATAAGTGAATGAATTTAAATGAATTTTTGAATAGATTTGAGTGATCAATATGTTTGAATAAGTATACTTGTTCTAATATGTGAAAATGAAATTATGGGTGAGAGAGTATATTTTTATGGTGAAAAATGATTTTTTAACTCATCTAAATTTTTTACATTTATTTGATACTTGTTTCTGATGTAATGGGATAAGGATGACGCTTGTGATGTTCCTGTTTTCGCCGAATGTTATTCCGTTCCTTGCTCTGTGTGACCGATTGTTGTATGGGGTGACTTGTAAAATACACTCAATGTTTTTGTTGTAATGGAACAAGGATAACGCTTGTGATGTTCCTGTCTTCGCCAAACGCGCTGAAGTCGGAATTTTTCTCTAGAGGTCTAAAGTAATTCAACGATGAATCAAAGTGAGTTTACCTATAAGAATATGACTAATTAATTTACTTTTTAATGATCATTAATGTAAACCTTAATCACTTATTCCAATACTCAATGGAAGGATCATTGTGGTGGTGCCTCTCTTAGACTAAAGAGGTCCACCAATACACAACATACTCTTGAAAGTTAAGGGTTGCTAGAGGCACTTTTCTCTCTTCACTAACTTGGTAGTGTGCAAAGATTTGCTCCACTTCATTTCCTAGTCCAAGTATGCCTTAACATTGTCCTTTCCATGCACGTCAACTTTACTTCTATAGGGATATGTTACTTTCCTTGTCTTCTAAAGGCAAAAGGGTGTTGATAATATTTCCCTAGTCTTAATCCCTCTTAATCATATGTTGACTGCTCACTCCTACTCCCCATTAACTTTTTTTTTGTATTTGTTCTTCTTTTAAGATTCTAATGTCATTCGTCATTAGTTTTTCCTTTTTAATATTGTTTTTTTTTCAACTACTGATTTAATGCATATTTGAATTTTGAAACCAGTTTCATTCACACTTCAAGATAGCTTAAACAAGATCATAGAATGATGTAGTATGTAATGGCAATTTTCTAAATAATTTTGATTATGTAGAAGTGAATTTCAAGAACTAAAAAAGAACAACAAAGAATTTTACTCAAAGAATGAAGGACTTATGAACTTAGTAATGGTACCAAGCATGAAAGACACACATATTAGACACTAAAAACAATTCCAATTTCGGTACAATTGGTTAAATGTAATGTTGTTGTTTAACAAATTGCAATCGAGCTCATGTCAAGCATTTCATAGCTCATTTGGTGTGCAATTGTTAACTACAACAGACACAAAATAGGAAGCAAAAAAATCTGTCATTCAATGTGTAAAACTAGATTTAATTATTAGCGAAAGCAATACACAAGAGTTAACGAAACAAATTTTTATTTCCAATTTAAAAGACTCAAACAAATTGTTTAGTAAAACAACAAAACACAAGACAATGCAGGAGTATGCTAAACAACATGGATAAATAAAGAAATGCACTTAACTTCATTAGAGAGCACTTAAAACCAAGACTTTGAATACCTCTTGATGGCTCACTCATGGTGTGCACACGTAGCCATGCTTAAGACACAACAAACTAGTGCTGAACATGGATGCAAAGGCAATGGGAGAATAGGCAATTGATGAATGTGAAAGGATTGAAATGTGGTGGGTATGGTGTGATTCGAGCTAGATAGATTGCCTAGCTAAGGAGAGGGGCTAGAGAAGGCTCAATGACTCTTCAACTAGTGACTTTCAAGCAATGGAATGGGCTGGAGTGATCTTAACAAAATTCCATTAAGAAATCTCAAAAATGCCAATACAAGGAGGGAAACATTGAATTTATAAGACATTCAGCCCTTAATCTGACCCCTAACTACCCTCCTGATCATCAGTCGTGAATTAGGGATCAAATGCTTCATATAGATGTACAAATTACATATTTAACATGTGGGGAAAAACAAATAAAATATGTTCCAAAAGCTTATAGACAATGACACTAGGTGAATAGAATGGGCACTGAGCGTGAGTCATGTGAGAAGTGTAGATGAGGGTTCTCTAGACGCTTGCGCTGAACGACATGAGAGGCAGTTGAATGATGTCTTACTAAGCATAAAACAAAGGTTGTTGAGCGGTCTTTGTTCCTACTTCAAAAGTAAGTGAATTTGTCCTTTGCTTGTCTTAAAGTCTTCGCAACCTTCTTGGATTCTTTGAGCCATGCTCCTCATGATGGGTCCCTAGGTAAGATCCAAGTCATCGTCACTATGTTAAAAGCTGACAATTGAGTTAAAATGTACCTAAAACTGCATTGTCCAGTCCAAACAACTCAAAGTCCTTATAACACCTTTAAATCCACAAAAAACCATATATACTCCTAAGAATAACATAAACATAATCAAGGTATGCCATTAAAATCACTAATAACAAAGAATCTTATAAATGACTATAAAAAAACATGCAAGCGAGATTTTGTCTATATACAAAGAAAGAACCAACTTGAACTTAAAAAAAAAACAAAAAAACTAATTTATCCAAACTGAAAAGTTAATAAAAGAATGAAAAACTTACCACAAAAATCATTTGAGTAATCTTCAAACAAATAAATGAAATAATAAAACTCAATTTATATTTAAAATTTTTTAATATTAAAATAATCAAATCTTACCATCTTAATACAATATCAACTTTTAAACATACTTTTTACATCCTTACACAATTTCAATTTCGTATAAAAACTAAAAATATATTTAGCATATAACAAAGAAAAAGATGAAAAAAAATGAATGAATAAATATCGTTCTAAACTGAAGAGGGAAGAGCATAGCCACAGGGAATGGGACCAAGGATCACTATAGAGTCTTTGATTGGTCACTATTGAGTTCAGTTTGGTTTTGTTTTTGTGAATTATTATTCACTGCAAAATCTGTTGCATTGCCAGTTCACGGAGGCCACCGTGCACGCGCATGCGTTTCATCCTGTTCAATTTCTCCGGCAGCATCGTACGGTCACTGTTTGTCCATTTTCCAAGGGCTTTCCTGACATTTCATGCTGTGAGAGGAATCAGAGAGCCGTTAGAACGATGCACCAAACAACTTATTGTATTCCATGCTCTAAAAATATTTATGGTTCCTGTTAGGTTTTATGCCTTAAATATATTTTTAGTTAGATAATGATATTTGATTTGATATTATATATTTTATGTGTTTTTATTGATCTTAAATTATTTTATAATTAATAATAATAATCATAAATACTAATATAGACCAATCATGACACTATATAATATTAAAACACTATATAATATTAAAATATTATTAAAAATGTCAAAATATCATTATTTTTTTTTAGTTTTCGCTTCTTGTTATTTTTTATTGTAAAGTTTTTAATAATTTTTTAGTTTTTATAAAATTTAAAGAGAGAAAAATTTATTGTAAGTTCATGTAATATTTTATTCATATAACCAATAATATCTTTTACTTGATTTATTTTGACATTCATTATTTAGAGACAAATACTAATATTACATCATATAAAAATAGTCGATATAATTTTAAAATAGTCAATTAATTTTTCTATCAGCACATATACACTTGACGACTGCTTAGGGATAAAAAATATTTTTAATATTTGAAGGACAGAAATGTTGTATGATAGATTTAGCAAACAAAGTGCAGTACCATTCCAACCAAAGCAAAATTCTCAGTCCAAGTTCACAAGAAATCACATCCAATTATTTCAATAAAAAGATAACATATAGAAAGTAAGAATTAGCTTCCCTCACATGTAAAACACCTCCAATAACTCCCGATTCTAAAAAATCTTTAGTTCTCTAAGATGTTCTATTTATACATAGAAACATCAAAAAAATATCAAGATATACTGTTATGATCACTGATAAACAAAGACTCATATTGATAACTTAAACGACACATGTAACAAAAAAAGACTACATGCAAGAACAAAAGAGATTGGATAGAGAGAAAATGACAAAAACAAACTAACTTACGCGAAAAAAAAAACTGATCGGTCTATATTGAAGAACTTTCTGCACCGATCACTCCTACACTCTCAGATACTCAATTAGATGAACAAGGAGCGAGAAAGAGAAGAGAGAAATCAAATAACTGTAAAAAAATGATTTAAAGAAATTATGTATTTTAATATAATGAACCTCGTTTATAACAAAACTATTTATATTAAATCTTTTTAATATTAAAATAATCAAATCTTGTTATTTTTAAACAAAGTATCAAGTCTAAAATATCATATTTACACTTTACATTTATATTTCTATTGTATAAAATTACAAATATTAGTTTTTTGTTATTTTAAATTTTTTATATTTTATAAGTCTTCCAAAATGATAAATGTGTCATTGTTTGATTAACTTAAATTCCTTTTCCATGCAAACACAATTACCAATACTGGTTTTTAGTTTTTCAGTTCCATTTTTTTGTGTTTTTATATCTTCTAAATATGATTTCGTTATTATTAAAGTTAACTACTAGTATTTGATGAGTTGTTCATTCACAATGATCAATTATTCTAAAAATAATATATTAAAACCCTAGATTTAACTTGATAAAGATACCTTAACTATAATTTTGAATTGGTTTACTTTTGTGTTAAAAATAAACTTTAAACCTAACTCAATTCCACAAAATCGACTTGTAAGATGAAGTTTGCACTTATTTATATACTATGAAATTACCTTATCTCTAGTTGATATGAAACTTCTAGTACACTTTCTTATGCCTATATATATCATATCTCGAACGTGAGATTATACAATATTGAATGGTCCAATAACAATCTATTAGATAAAACAATAAATTTAATAAACAACAAAGATTACTAGAAAATACTCTAAATTATAGTTAAAAATAAACTTTAAACCGAATCTAACCTATATTTAAGATAAAATTTAGATTCATTTATATATTATGAAATTGTGTTATTGGTCATAGACTTCCAAGTATTTCTATTTGTAAAACTTAAATTAAGATATAAAATTATTTAGTTTTCTCTCATCAGAAACGTTTTGAGATCTAATTTTTAATCTATTATAATACAATTATCATTTACAACTTGTAACCTTGTTTAATAAGAAAACAATCCATCATTCTAAATCAAACTTACAAGTATTATTGGAAAAATAATATTGATACTTTCATTTTTTTAAATTTATAAAACAAATGATATTTACCTATTTTAAAATCGAATTAAAAGAATCAAAATTAGTAATTTTATACTATAAAGGAATTACAATATTTTGCAAGGATTTAAAGTACAATTTTTTCATTTAACATATCAAAATCAATAATTATAAGTTATAGTAATAAAATCTAAAATAAAATTATAAATACAAAAATCACATTACACTAAGTATAAACTAAAAGCATATTAAATTTAAATATTATTTTTAATAATAAATAGATAATTAGTTTGTAATGTAAATTAGACGCGTGAAGATGAATTTCAATTTGTAACTCAACTTAATTCATTACATATTTCAGTTGGACTGAATAAAAAAAGTATTGTTTTAAATATTTTAAGATTAAATGATTTCGAGTTGAGTTAATAAATAACCTACTAAAACAATACTCTATTATTATTATTATTATCATTTTCATAATTTTTTATTATGACGCCAAATTATATAAATTAACAATTTAATATTTTTAAAGATTAAAACTCAGTTTAAGAAGGTTTGAATAATATAAATATTTAATTTATTTATTTATTCAATTATGCAAATTAACATTTTAATTACTATTTTTATATTTTAATGCTACAAATAAATGAACGATTCAGTCTACTTTGATTTACTATAATAGATATATAAAACATATTTGGAGAAAAAAGTAAATTAACCCATCTAAATAAATAAGATTGATCTGACTAAGAATTTGATACCTCTGTCTAAATTTAAAAGAATATTCATTACTTTCTTAATAATTATCATTAAATGAAAAATAGAGCTGCTGTGAAGTGGGCCAACCTAAATTGGTATTTGAAAAAGTGGGCCCCACTCACTAATCATAATCCACTTCCAGTGAAGGATATTCCACTTCATCACAACAAACAAAAGAAAAGAAACACACGCGCGTTCAAAAGAAGTTGGACTCACGCGCCATTTGAGAATTCCAAAAGCCAATCAAGGAAAACGGCTTGACGTTGATGAAAGAGAGAAAAGAAGTGTACCTTAAAGAACCAACACTGTGGGTCCCACTCTCATTTTTCTCTATCTTGACTAATATTATTTTTTAGGATTGATGAAGATAATGAATTATTTTAATATATGTATTTTATATGTAATATTTTACTTCTATAATTATCATTATTAGCTTCGTTCATAATTATTATTTATATGAATATATATAATATTTAAAGAATATAAGGAATTTTCACATTGATGTAAAAAAAATAAAAATATAATGATAAAAGACTCATTAATTTAATATTTTAAGATTTTGAAAAGAAATGATATCAATCTGATTGAATTCGTATTTTATTATTGTTTGTGTTTACCTGTGAATCTCCTCGTTATCTAATATAAACATTTTTAAATATTACAATTTACTATTATTTTTAAACAGACGATTAATGAATTTATTTTTCTTTTATTTAAAATTAAATTATACTATTAAAAGTAAATTACATTTTTATTAGAAAATAACACACAATTATTTTTATGTAATTTTTCCGCCTAATGATCCTTCTAATATTTATTATTATCGTTACATTCGTATTAATACATATTATTTATTATAAGATGCAATTAATGATACTGAAACAATATTTTTCTCAATATTCATTTGTCTACATTTATTTCATTTAGATATTACCAATTTAATATTTAATATTTTAATTTGTTAATGTCAAATTTTCAAATATAACCTTTTTAAATATATCTGCCATAAACTATACTTATACTTTTAAAGTAGTAACACTGAAAGTAACTTTTTTACTGATTTATAGTGGAGTAATACTGTAAATTTCTTTTATACTAAAAGTAAATTTTCACTGATTGATAATTGAGTAGTAACACTGTAATATTTTTTACACTGATAATATAGTTTCATTATAATTTATTTTTTCTATAACTATGTAAATACTCAACAAATAAAATATGTGAAATCATAATAAAAGTTTATGAGCATTTGGTGTAAGAACTTTTTTATACTTTCAATCAACAAGAGTTCATTGTTATTGTTATTATTATACCTTTTATAAAATAATTATTATAAAAGAATTAAAAAAACAAAATAATAATATTAAAAAAAGCAAAAGCTTGTACCCACATTTCATAACTATCACCACCAACAGCTACAGCAACACTTTATAGAGTGTGAGAGAGAATTCTTTCTTCTTCACTCTCACCATTTTCCAGTTTTAGAGAGAGAGAGAGAGAGAGTTGGTGTTAGGTTTGTGGTGGAAGGAAATAGGAAGAGGGTGTGTTTGATGTGGTTGTTGTTATTGGCTTTGAAGTAGTGGGAGCAAAGGGAAACAGCTCCATTATAATATTACACAGTTTTCTCTTTCATTTCAATGCTGGGTTTGTATTTTGTCCCTTTTGCTTGGTTTTGTTTCTTCTTCTTTTCCCTTTTGTTTTATGGAACACAGATCCCTCTTTTGTCTAAAAAAGAATGGCTTGCAACTGTTGGGCTTATGTGGGTACTGTCATTTGTCAAAGAAATAGAAGAAAATGTGTGGTGTTTTTTGTTCTTATTTTTATTCTTAGTATTATTTTCAATGTGTTAAGAAATTTGATTTTGTGGATTCATGTTTCTGTGAACGGATACCAATTTTTTTATTTTTAATTGCTTATGGAGTTAGTGTTTTGATGCTTCAAGTAACTCTGTAATTTTCTGATCTACTAGCCTCTCATTATTGTTTATTGGCTTTCTATATGTTGCATTTCTTTGCTGGGTGTGCCTTTTAGCTATGATATGTAAACTAGGATTGCTTGATTCGTTCATTATTTGGTTCTGCGTTGTTTTGGTGGCTGGCTAAAACTTGTCTTGGTTATGTTCACCGTTTTGTTTGTTGGTAAATGGTTGTTTATCTAATTTGGAATTGGAATTCAAGTTGAAGTAATGAAGCTACTGTTGAATGAACTTGTGGTTTTCTTTGCAGGGGCTTGGTAACTGGAAGTGTTCGTGTGATGTTATGTGATATTGTGACATGGAGAGGGTTGCTGAGCCGAAGTTACTTCCACGGAACTTGCCTATCCTTGTTGAGGTATCGAAAGCACACACATCTGCTGCAAGAGAGCCAGGTCAGAGACATAATCGCCAGGAGGTTTCTGGTGCTGCTGGGATTTCGCTCAGAGAAGTGAATCAATTGTCCAAAACAAGGGATGTGCATGTCCCTCTTTCACATCTGGCCTCAATTAGAGAAGTGGCCCAGTTAACCAATGCACGAATATATTTGGTGCAAGAAGATATGGGATTTGATGGTCGATCCTCTGAGGAGTCCCTCACCTTTGAGCCCACCATGACATGGAAGGGAAAGGGCTCCTCGCCAGAAGCTGAGGAGTTTGTGCCTGATGGTGATACATTGAAGGAAAGCAGCTATTCATTTGAGGATGGTGGTCCAAGTTTATTTGCTGGTGCTAGTCATCCCCCAGAGCCTGTTGATACAGATCTTATGAGAACAGTTTATGTACCGGTAGGTCAAAACAAATCGGAGGCTGGTTGCTTGATCAAGAGCTTGCCCACAAAGGGCCCTTTTTTGGAAGATCTCTCAATTCGTGTTCCTGCAAAGAAACCAAATCCAGCTGTTCTTATCCCTGAGCAAAGTCTGGTTGAAGAAATAAATGATATAGGGAACTTGGCATTTCTTGGTCCTCGGGCATCACAGAATACTGAGAACTCTCTCCTACCTCCTGATGCTGAGGAAAAAGAATGTGTTTGGGATGCTTCTTTGCCTCCAAGTGGCAATGTCAGTCCACTCAGCAGTATTGATAGTACTGGTGTTGTCACTGCGATGAGCATTGTTAATAGTTGTGCTAGTACATATCGGAGTGATGCAATGACTAGTGATGGCATGCTTAGTTTAGATAGAAACTGTGATAGTACTAAAGGGAGTGTTAGGGGGGATTCACTGGAGAGTGCAAAAACTAGTGCTAGCCGGGCAAGTGATAGCAGTGGCCTCAGCGATGACAGCAACTGGAGCAACATAACTGGTAGTGCCAATAAGCCTCACAAAGGAAATGATCCTAGGTGGAAGGCTATTCTTGCCATCCGATTACGGGATGGAATTCTGGGCATGAGTCATTTTAGATTACTCAAACGTCTAGGATGTGGTGACATTGGAAGTGTATATCTTTCAGAACTGAGTGGAACTCGGTGTTATTTTGCAATGAAAGTTATGGATAAGGCATCCCTAGCAAGCAGAAAGAAGCTGACTAGAGCACAGACAGAGAGGGAGATATTGCAGTTGCTGGACCATCCATTTCTCCCAACTTTGTATACACATTTTGAGACTGACAGATTCTCGTGTTTGGTGATGGAATATTGTCCAGGCGGTGATCTGCACACTTTAAGGCAGCGGCAACCTGGGAAACATTTCTCAGAATATGCAGCACGGTATGCTTTATGTTTTACTTAGTTGCTTTTCTTTACCTGAGTTCTTTGTTGTTAATTACTTTCCGTCATGATAATTTTCTACGACAATGTTTTCCTGTTCCTTAATCCTTTTGCATTTGGAGAGTTTGAGAAAAAAAACTATTTTACTTCTTTTTAATTTATTGTTTCTTAATTCATGATATGCTAAAAAGTAACTCTGAAACTAATGTTTGCACTCTTTTTTCTCGATTTTTATGAATTAGGGAAACATTTTTTTAATTTCTTGTTTCTTTCTTGTCTTGAATTTGTTGAGATATAAGAATAATTTGGATTATGCAACTGCATTGGTAATGTGTTTCATGTGATTTCTTCACTAGACGAAGTACTTGGATCTCTACTGCTAGAATCCCTCCCTTGAACAGTAGCCTCTCTGCAATATTTCAAGAAAAGATAGCTGCTTTTGTTGTATGTCTTCTATGTATGGTTGTTTTGTTTAAATCTTTGTGAAGTTTTGAATCAGTTGCTTCATTTCATTCGACCATGTTAAGTGATGCATGCATCGTATTCATAATCGATGATACAATAAAGATGTAATTAAGTTGAGTGCATCTAGTTTGCATGAGTTATCTTGAGATGCATTTTCTTAATGAAATATGCTCATATGTGTCTATCTAGCATTGTTTGCTGGATCTGCTTACCACTCAGGAAACTACGTAACAAGTATCTTGCTAAAGTGCTACTCTTATAAGAGTATTTCTGTTTGTGTAGCATATTTATACAAAAAATGGGTCTTCTTGCTTTAAAACTATAGACATAATATTGAGGAAATTAGCCTTACAATTTGTTGCTTTTTGTGCACACAAGTGGTGTTTCATCATTTTGTTCTTCATAGCATGCCTTTACTGTTGAATAAATTCATTCCGGGCACACAATCACCATAAGTATTTACGGTGTCATTTTCTCTACGTATAGCTTTTATGCTGCGGAGGTCCTGCTTGCCCTTGAATATCTTCACATGCTTGGAGTGGTTTACAGAGACCTTAAACCCGAAAATGTGTTGGTCCGAGATGATGGTCACATTATGCTATCAGATTTTGATCTTTCCCTCAGATGTGCCGTGTCACCTACCCTTATTAGATCATCCTATGATGGTGATCCTTCTAAACGGGCTGGTGGTGCATTTTGTGTGCAACCTGCATGCATTGAGCCATCATCGGTGTGCATCCAACCTGCATGTTTTATTCCTCGGTTGTTTCCTCAGAAAAACAAGAAGCTAAGGAAGCCAAGAGCTGATCCTGGATTGCCATCCAGCACCCTTCCAGAGCTTGTTGCGGAGCCTACTGCAGCTCGATCTATGTCCTTTGTTGGCACTCATGAGTACCTTGCCCCAGAAATTATCAAAGGAGAAGGTCATGGAAGTGCAGTTGATTGGTGGACTTTTGGAATTTTCTTGCATGAGCTGTTATATGGTAAAACCCCTTTCAAAGGGTCAGGAAACCGTGCTACACTTTTCAATGTAGTAGGCCAGCAGCTCAGGTTTCCCGAATCACCAGCAACCAGTTATGCCAGCAGGGATCTGATCCGTGGCTTGCTAGTGAAGGAACCACAGCATCGTCTAGGGGTTAAAAGGGGTGCAACAGAGATCAAGCAGCACCCTTTCTTTGAAGGCGTGAACTGGGCATTGATTAGGTGTAGCACGCCCCCAGAAGTGCCGAGACCGGTGGAAAATGAACTACCAGGGAAGGTTGGACCAGCTGATAATGCCGTTGGGCTTGGCAGCACTAGTAAGAGGATAGTTGGTACTACTACTGACAACATGAAGTCTGGGGGTAAATATCTGGACTTTGAGTTCTTTTAGTTCGGATTCCTCAATCTGCTTTTTATTGTATTCTTAATTCTTAGTCATTTCCATGGGTGCTGCCCAGCATTACCATGTTATTTCAGCTTACCTTTGGTTCCTTGTAGTAAAAGTCCATTTCAGTTGGAAATATGATACCCCAAGTTTAGATTAGGTTCTTCACCAGTTCGCCTTGTCTGATCCCTCAATTCTTATGCATAATCCATAAAGTAGTGTTTCTATACAGAATTTAAATACTTCTCATGAAAATTTATAATCCTTTTTAGATTTTTGGGCAAGATTTGTGATGTTATCAGGATTCAGGTTCAACTGATGGCATTGTTGTGTGCTGTTCCTTCATTTTGTCATTTAACATAAAACAAAATCATACTTTTCTTGTCAAAATATGAAAATGTTAACTGCTTTACTTCATTTGATATACTTTTCCTACAATACCTTGACATGAATGAAGTCTAACTCTTGCTTACACCATATCATAACATGTACTTTTTGTTTACAAAAAAAAAAGAATATTGAAAGATTGGTAAAATTTTGTATTGTGGAAAACAACCTTCAATCCAAATGCATTGTTTTCCCCAGAGTTCCCATGTGTAGAACTCAACAGATGCAAGATAAAATTATGAAATCATTGAATGAATGTTAGAACGAAGATTGTTCTAGAATTCAGAAAAGCAAAATGAGGACCACATTTGACAAACAGGCTCTCCATTTAATGATGCAATCACTGCTTTTCATGGTTTGTTTTTGGTCCCCTCTGCTACATTT
Organism: Vigna reflexopilosa; assembly: GCA_027742785.1. Lineage (NCBI taxonomy): Eukaryota > Viridiplantae > Streptophyta > Magnoliopsida > Fabales > Fabaceae > Vigna > Vigna reflexopilosa. The sequence continues at coordinate 726,180 of CM050929.1, read as the reverse complement.
GTGCTGCATGTGTGATAGATTCTTTTGCTTGGGGATGAAAGGGGACTTGTCAATATAATGTAGTCCATTTTTCTCTCTATGGTCCTTTCATGAAAACATGGATGTTTCTGAAAGCTGCAACAGGGTTTATCGATGAAAATGACATTACCATAACAAACCTAGACTGGAGTCAAGGTATGTTTGAATGGAAAAGGAGAAAAAAGGGATAAATTTTCATTTTTAAATTGAAAAAATTATAATTTTGTATGAAGATGAAACAAACAGGAATAGTTGAAAAACTATATAATATTTTTTTTAAAGTTTATTGATCTGTCCTTTATCCTTCAGACCCTTCCTAACAGATTTTTTTTTTCTGAAATTTATAATCAATTTTGTTTTGATCTTCAAATATAAAAAATTCAGCCTCTTAAATTTTTAAAAAAAATATTTTAGTCCCTAAATATTAAATTTGAGGATTTAAAAATAAAATTTTAAAATTAACATTATAGTCCTTTAAATTTAGTGCGTATTAAAATCAAATATTTTTAAATGTGTGAAACTACAAGTTAATTCTTTGAAAATGAGGCGCCAAAAATAAATTTATTATAAATTTTAGGGATTAAAAACGTTATTCTTCATTTTTTAAGGATGTTTGTGTAATAGAGTATAGTAAAATACACTGATATATATATATATATATATATATATATATATATATATATATATATATATATATATATATATAACATGATGAAATATCGGTATTCATAATTAAAACCGTACTAGTAAGCAATTAAAATGTGTACCTATTTAAAAAATTATTATTATTATTATTATTATTAAATAAGAGTTTATTTATAAGTTTTGAGAAAATTTATTGAGACAAGTTTAAAAAGTATTTTGATTTTATTTTAGAATTTAATTTTGAAAATATTAAGATTTACTTTCTGAAGCATAAAATCTAATCAATTTAGAAGGACACCACTATATAAAAAGCAAATTACACTCAGTAGGTTCTGTAAATAACACAAACTCTGTTTTATATTTTTACTCTACATTTATCTTCTTTAATTATTCAAGAAATGGTTTCACTAACATTCTTTGTATAAATTATTCAAGAGAACATTTTCTTCCTCCTCTCTCTTACTTTCTTCTTCTTCCGTCGCATAACTATAATGTGTTTACTAATATATTTTAAATTTATTATTTCTTAATGTTTATAATTGTGTTATACATATTGTACTCGACCTAAATATATTTCGACAGAATGATATCATATTAATCAAATTATTAATAATGATATATTGTGATTAAGCTAAAGAAATTATTAAAATAAATTACTAGATAGACAAAGTTAATCAAAATAATTAATTAAATAGATTAGATTTATCAAGTAAAAAATTTATAAATATAGTATAATAACACACTACACAAGTAAATTAATTATATTTCATTATTATAAAGTTTATTATTATTTCACATACTTAACTAATTTGACTATTAAAAAGGTAAAGATTAGAGTTTGTTAAAATACATTGCTAAAAAAGGTTATTTCCATAATATATTTAACTTTGAAAGAACAATAATTATTATTTTAATAGTAGCTTGTATTAGATAATTTGAAATAATTTTCTTAAACTATCTTCAAATTAAGTTATTTGAAATTGTATTTAGATTCTAGATTTATACAATCTAAAATATGTAATCTATAATATATTTTAGATTAGGTCATTTGAAATCGTACTTAAAATTTTGAAATATATATATATATATATATATATATATATATATTTTGGAGGTATATATAGATAGATTAGGTAAACATTTATAAGAATGTTGAAAAATAGTTTATAATTTCAAGTTTATATAAATTGGAGGTAAAATGTCACTATCATTATGCATCATAAGTACAAATCCAAAACATTTATAGATAAAATATATTTATTGATTTTTAGGCTGTGACCAGGCCAGTTCTAATTAAAAACCTAATTCAAAACTTATATAAAAAATAAGATAAAGATGTATGTAATTACATATACAAATTAAAAATTTTATTATGCTAATCGATCGGATACATATAACAACTAACTTGAGTTTTGATAGGTAGCACCTGTTCCGTTAGAAAATTGAAAATCAAAGATTGAAGATAACTTTGTAATGGAGATTTAGAGACGACGTTAAAGGATTAAAAAGAAAAATGTGAAGAAGTGTTAATTGCATCATTCACTCCATGTCGATCCAAAACAATATTATGTAAGATCAATTACTATTAAATATAGTGATTAATCCAAAAGATGTTATCTCAAAGAACTTAACATTATAGAAAAAGGGCATCAATGACCTACATGTGAATGGCTACATACTGACTCAAGAGCCTCAGTGAACAATGAAGAAAAACTTGCCATTGCCTGGAACACTCCAGGTAAACCAGTCTGAAGATTGTTGAGTGTCATAGCTCTGGTCACCTCAACAGCTTTTGAATGCCTCACCATTTCATCTTCAACACGTCTTTGGTAAGATGCTAGTTTCAGTTTCTTCTCAGCAAGAGGATCTCTTGCATCCAAGCCTTGTCCATTAGCAGGACCTGACTCAGGAGGTGTAATGCCTACCATAGAATATGAGTTGTAAAACTTCCTTTCTATGCTTCTCAGAGATGAAGATTTCTTCTCAAGTTCCCTGGAGGCACTCTCAGTTCTCTTCTGAATCTTCAGCTCCTCAGATTGCTTCACTGATATCACATGCACAACGTTGATGAAGCTCTTGATTGCTTCTGAAGCAACTGTGTCCGGAACACGGTCAAGGGCAAGTTTCCATTCATCACAGAAAGAAAACACATGAGATGATTCACTGTTATTGTTGCTGCTGCTGCTGTCATTTTTTACTGGAACAAGGTTCAACTTGAGCCAGCCATGCAGAGAAAGGATGAACTCACGTTGAAACTTTATCAGGCGGCAGAAACTGGAATGCCAAGCTGACACAGCTGATTCAAGATCCCTTGTTGCCTGCTTGTGTGATTTAGATGTTGAGTGACCTTTGGATGATTGGTTCACAAGCCCACGGACTTGCTGCACAATGTTGCTTTGGATTTCATGGTACTGATGCATTGACTTCCACATATACATGATTCTGCATTTAGTATATAATTGATATCACAAACATACATGAGAGAACATGTTTAGGAGATTATATCAGATATACACCCTAACAAACAACATAGCTCTAATATCATGTTAAGAAGTGAACTTTAAATCTAATTTAATTTCACAAAATCAATTTATAAGATAATGTTTGAACCCACTTATATACTATAAATTGACTTTATCTCTAGTTAACGTGAACTTTCAACACATATTTTTAACTCAAAACTTCGAAGCCATGGATTTAGTCTCACACTTATTATTCCCAACAGTTTTATGCTTATGCAGCCTCAATTTAACATGATTTACAGCATTTTAGCTGAGTTCTCAGCTGCCATTGACATTTTTTATGAATTACTCAGTAACTTATAGTTTCTCTATTTATATCACTTTATTAGTTCCTGCATTGAAGGAAATCAAAAGAAAGTCCTGACAATGTAAATCAGTACACACTAGTCTGCTATTAAAAAAATGTGACTAAAGTGATGATATTAACATATATGAAAGTAGTTATTTAACATTTTCCTAGTTTTAAAGAGTAACATAAGAGCCTGTAAAACTAGAGTGAAGGTTTACCTCTTTTTAAAGAAAGAAGACAACATTTTTAAACAAATATATTAAGATGTTTTCTTTGCCTTAAACATGTGTGGTGATAACAAACACAAGTCACAGGAACCTATAAAAATGCCTAAACAACTTGGTTATCAAACTTTTACTGAAGTTTGGATTTTAACTACATGATATGATCACAACCACTGTTCTTTACCAAGAATCATGCTCCCATATGCTTCCTCGAATCCTCCAATTTCATGCAGATTTTGCATAATTGGCCCTAACTAATAATCTGGAAATAGAAACAGAAGGCAAGTGATTTTTGTTTGATTCTCTTTATAACTATTCTGTGGTCCATGGTTCCAATCAACCTCTTAAAGTGACATGTGTTTAAGTTCTTAAATTTAAGGTAAAATAGTTAATGATATTTAATTATGTGTGACATAAAGATTGATTATAACCATGTATAAGTGGTGATCAATAATTACCTAATAAATTCTCCCTTGAAACATGTCAAACAGTTAATTAACAGTTAACAAACTAAGGGCTTTATCTTAATACAATAGTTGTTTTAACATTTCTGACCATCAGTAAATCATTTTTACCAATGTATGAAGCCTAACGTTTTAAAAAGGCACAAGATTTTGGCAGGTAAAGTAGTGGGCCAAGATTGTGTTACAGATGCTGGGCAGTAGTTGGAAAATAGGTACAAACAAGAGGCACATGCACTACTTATGCAGACCTGATTATGGAAGTGATGTACTATAGCAGTAAGCTATATTGCTTCAACCACCACACTATATGTTTTATATTATTTTATGAATAAATAAAAAATTTCATTATTAATTTTAGTTAGACCTTCAAAATTCTTAAGTTACCGTAATATAATTAGTAATATTATAGGATTTGAAAAGGGCAACAGTGTTTGATTATCCTTTAATGCATGAGCACAAAAAAACAGTGAAGAAATTGTATAATGAGCAGACATACCCACGGCAGAGATCAACAAGCTGAGGAACAAGATCAGCATCCCTAAGGCCATCAATGGCAGCTGAGGTGGTGGATACAGCTTGAGATGTAACAACAATTAATGACTGCAACCTTGTTATGGAAGCCTTGGTCTTATCTAGCTTTGCTTCATCACCACCTTTGCATTCTAGACTCTGCAGAGCTGACAGTTTCTTTTCATGCTCAATCTTCACACATTCTCTTGCCTGAACATGCAAAGCAAGGAAAATACAGCAGCATGCATCAGCACACAGCTTCCAAAACTGCACCATTTTGGCTAAAAGTAAATGCAACTTGACCAACCACCTCACTTCACTTTGGTTAAAGGACACCCTAAGCCAAGACACTACACATGAATCAAAAATTTCAAACATCCAACATCTACAATCTATACATTACTTTTTCTATCCATTTTAAGGCAGACATATTACATGTATAATTTTATAACACAACATTTTTGTCCCTCTTTTGGACAACCAACAATTCATCACAATGTGACAATCATTTTGAATTTAATAACTTATATCGTGTTTTTCTTTCTCTAATAATTTTATTAGAAGTGTTATATCAAATAAATTTATAATATATAAATACAAGGACAAACATTACTTTATAAATCGAAGTTAAATTTATAATCTATTTTTTAATATAATATTAAAATTATATTTATAATATAGATAACTACACCATATAATCGATGTTTTTGTTATAAAAAATTATTTCAGAAAATAAGTAAAACAAACCAGAAGTGATGCACAACTCATTTTATGTTTTTTATTTTGCTTTAAATTGAATTTATTTTGGCTAAAATGTATACATAGTGTTATAAGTTTAAATTTTTTTGACACAGGGGTACTTTAGACATTTAATACGGACACAGTAAACAATGCACAATTTAGTCAAATACACTGAAGTGGCTCGTCGGAACCCATCAAGTATAATAATTATCCAAAGTACCATGGGTCCCACTGTCAATCCACCAAAGTTTTATTAAATTTTTATATTAGTTTTAAATCATTTAAAAATATTTTAATTAAAAGTTGTTACATTATGTCTTCTATAAGAAATCAAATAACAGATATTTAATAAAAAATTGTACTTCTAAGAAGACAAAAATGCCCCGGAGCAAATCAGAAAATTACCTTCACTTCTTGATACAGCTTCTTCTCCCAAGCCAAAAGGCGTTCCAAAGTGGAACACAGGCTCTTTGAACCGCCCGGTCCGTCCAACGAACCCGCGTCGAGCCGGTACTTAACCACCAACGGTGGTTTAGAGGTCCAACTCGAGCTTAGCTTGCTGAGTACACTATTTGAATGGTAAAGTGTTTCTGCATTCAATGTTTTATAGAATTATGAGGAAACTAATTATATAAAAATTAAATTTTATATTTCTTTGTAAAATTTGAGAAAAAAAATTACTTTTAATATCTATGTTTAAGAATTAAAAATAAGGTGCGTAAGCGTAAGAATTAACATGAGATATTTATGAAAAAAGAAAAGGTTTTATAATTAAATAATAAAACGAATAATTAAATTAAATATATTTTATGAGTTTGTTAAAAAATGTGACTAAAACAAATTAATTTAAAATTTTGGCGCACTTTCAGAGAAGCCTTACTCCTCAATTGCTTAAAACTCTGATCAAGGTGCGCTCTGCTAACCTCGAGCATCTCCGATAACTGATCTCCGGCCACTGCAGCTTTCTCAAAATTCTCCCTAACCGCTTCCACTATCTCTTTCAAATCCCTATGTCTCACCGCTACCTTCGCCTCCGTCACGTCATCGCTGACCTTCTCATTCTTCGCGCCAGGAGCATAGCCTCCGGCGACATGCTGGGCCTTAGACGGTGAGGTGACTCCGACACTTCCTTCCTCCTGCTCCGACGAACTCGAGGAACTGTAACGGTCCTCCCACTCGCTGCACCGAACCTCCTCGCGCTCCGTCTGAACCGGTTCATGTAAGTATTTCTCTTCCGATTCCGTTTCTGATTCGGAAATCTCTGGTTCTGCCTTTTGTTCTTGTTCTTGTGAATCGACGTTTGTACTGTTATCAATTTTGCGATTGCGTTGAGAGTTTGAACGGAACGGATTGTACATCGATTCAGATTCCGATTCCGACGTTTCGAAATTCGGCGTTGTTTGCAGTTTGTGGTTTTGGCGTTGGCGGAAGTAATCGGAGCCTGGAGGAGAAGGAGGAGGATAAAAATTCTCCCAATTCCAAACGGAAGAGGTTTGTGAAGTAGGCGTGGATTGAGCTTGGTGCGCGGTGGCGAAGAAATTCGAGTATTCGCTTCGCGGCGAGGAGAAGAGGCTCGATTCGGAGAGTATGTGAGGGAGCTTCGGCGGTGGTTTGCGGCGGCGAGTGACGGCGGGAAGAGGAGGTTGCGGCGGATGTGAAGTAGGTGAGGGTTCAGGTTGTTGTTGAGCAGCTGAGAAGTTCGAAAACTTGCTTCGAGGCGACGAACAGGGGCTCGATTCGGAGAGAACGTGAGGGAGTCTCGACGGCTGTTGACGGCGGCGCGTGACGCCGGAGGTTACTATGCGAGGGAGTTTAGGGCTAGCTGAAGCGGCGGCGGAGGGAGGAGGACGTGGTGACGATTGGGAATTATTGGTGGTTTTGTGAAGGAGGACGGCAGGGGTGTCTTCGGCGACTGTGAGGGGTTCGGCAGCGGCGAAAGTGTAGAGTGCAGAACCGGTGAGGCGGAGGCAGTGGCAGTAGTCGGAGTGCGCTGCCGCTAGGTGGTGACGCGCATAGACAGCATCTTTCATTAAACGATGCCGCTCCTTGCAGCGCATCACGGTTTCCTCGTTGTCCAGCTTCGATGCTGTGCAACCCATTTTTGGCGCGTATACCGTATACTATACTCGTAATGCTACGAGTACCTACAGAAATTAGTTTGTATAAAAATATATAATGTGTTGTTTTCTGAATTGGAAAACAACGGCGGTGGTGCTGGGTTTAAGGGTGGCGAAGTGTGAAGGGGTTTTGGGGTGGAAGAAGAAGTAGTGGGTGGTGTAAGAGTTTTGGTGTGGTGGTCATGTCCATTTCTCTTTTTCTTGTTTTTCTACTGTGTCATACAATTTTTTTTATCTGAGTGTGTGATAGCTGTGGTTGTTTTGTTTGTTTGTATGTAAAGCCTTTTGGTTAAAGTCTAAGAACACTGTTTTTCTGTTGTTTGTGTGGGGTTTTGGTCCTAATAAAGGTAAGAGGGAATGGCTCGTTTAATCATGTTTTCGTTCGTGCGATCATTCACCATTTATCTTTTTAGTGAGATATCCAATATAAATAATTACTGTAATGATATACCTAACATGTCATGTTCTGGATATAATGCTCCAGTTCTTTGATAATGTTTCAAATTTTATAAATGAAAACTATATTTATTTAAGATTATCAATTAAATTCTTCAGCAGTATTAATTTTGGTGAGCAATTAATGATATTTATTGTAGTCGGGTAATATATAAAGATTCGTTTGTATAATTCTTGTTGCAAATATTTGTAGAATGTATATTATTGATATTTGTTTTTTATTTTTATTTTTATTCTCATTTTATTTATTTTATTTACGTATTTTTTATTCATTTTAGGTATAAATTGATTTTTTATTTTTATGAACAAGAGATTTTTCAACAATTAAATTCACTTTTGTTTAATATATCCAACTCTTGTACATTATAATAATTTCAATTTTTTATCACGTTAGATTATCTATTATATTTCTTTCCTTTTCTTTTTCTTATCTCTATTGACATATACATTTAACGATATATAATTAAAAAAAGTTATACTGAATGAGGTGCGCTATTTTATTTTTGCTGTGGGGTTGGCTTCGTATAAGGATTATTGGAAGAGACTATGCGACTTGGGAGTTAAGATAGAAAAGAATGTGTAAAGTGTTAACTATTTTTTCTTTTTTAAGAAAAATAAACTTTTTAATCCACTTCAATAGATTGAAGCTCTAGCTTTATTGGATCTTTTCCCGACATCTTGAAAGATAAAGCGAGCGATCAAATTGTTGTATTTTTTTCTTTTTACCATCAATTTTTCTTTATAAATATATATATATATATATATATATATATATATAATTAATGAAATGGACCTAAATAATGATTATTAATTTTGATGTATATAAATTATAAATTTAACTATTTTTATTCAAATAATAAAATTACCCTCTTTCTAGAATTTTATAAATATCTTATTAAAAAATAAATGATTAAATATTTAAAACAACAATAAATAAGTATAACATTGAATCAATAATTCAAGAAATTATCATAAACAAGGTTTGGAAGCTAAAGCAAAATTAAGATAAAAAAATATAAGTTCCATTAAAACAAAATATTTTCAAATAGGAATATAAATAACTTACTAAATAAATAAAAAACTATGAAAAAAATCTATATTTCAAAAACATAGATTATTGTTTTATTAAAATTTTATTTATTAATTTTATCACCACTCACCCATTTTCTTCTTCACCCTATGCATTATTTATCGTCACATCCCATTTAATATATACTTATGTAAAAGAATGGACCCCACAAATTATATAAGAAAACGAAATCCTAGATTCGACAACTTGCCCTAGACATAGAGCCCCTAACCCTATACCAACAAATTCAAGGCTACGCGTATACCTTTCCATTTACATATATTCACATGCAATGAGATTAAAACATCAAGATAATAAAATGTGTAAATTAATGCATTTTCTTGGGGAAGAAGAGAGTTTTAATGGAGAGAAAATCTCGAAAGAGGAACTGTTTTTATTAGCAGTTATATTTATTATATATAGTCTCGCTCTACTCAAGATTAATATGGTATATTTATTAACTTTTTCTTCTATTCATATACTGAATGCTAATAAAAATATTTTATTATTTATTTTCTTCTGGATTTTATTTTTGCAGTTTCTTAGTCGATGTTAAACAAATTTATATATATTTCAACTCTATTAATGAATAATAAAAACCATGGATTACATGAGAAGAGAAAAAAGCTTTGAGTGTAGGTGTGTACTTGTAATAATATTTATTTTCTGTAGAGTCATAAACACAAGAATTATCACCCTACTACTCACGGGGTTAATCTTTTCATACCTAACCAAAAGTCTAAAGCAAAGACCTTATGTCATTATCTCTCTCATTCCATTAATCTCTCTATGAGTTGAATGACTGATAGTATATCAAGATACCTCATTTATGAACTCACATATGTCAAGCATACACTAAACATCACCATCACAAAAATTTCTTATTAAAATTCTCTCATCAACCATACTACACATAAACACATCAAAGATCCTCATATACAATCATACAGTTGTTACAATCATAAGCAAAATCAATGATTATTCAAATCAATACGAAACAACCAAAAAGAAGAAACCGAAACAAGTATATAAATTGGTGCTTAGGGTGATGCTTAGCGCGAAACCTCTTGCCTAAAGGTGGTGCTCAACAACAATTTTGATGCCCAATGCCAATGCCAGACCTTTCGCAAAATGTGTTGGCATTCCTGACATTCATCGTCATTCTTCTTGCAAAACGTCTCACTTAATGGCAAATTTTTTCACTCAGCGAAATGGAATGAAAATGGTTCTAAACTTGCAGTAAAATATGGTGTTCAATGGTGCCCTACAATTGCTTAATGGCAGACCATTCACAAAAATGGTCACTCAATGGTAAAAATGGGTGCTCAATGGTATGAAGAAAAATTGCTTCCAAACTTCTACAACCAAGCTTGCACTTAGCGCTACACCAATACTGCTCAGTGTCATACAAAAAAAAATAGTCAACTCAAATATTTGATTTGGAAAACTAAAGACCTATTAAGATTATCAAATTGATATTCTTCACTTAGTGGTTGGTTTCAAAAACAATTTTCAATCTTAGAGTGCCTACCAACTTGCTCAAATGGTGAATTTGTCACTTCCTTCAATTACCATAGTCCAAACACAAACTAAACACTCAATTAAATCAACCAACCATATCATTTGTTTCATCACAAACAACAATCATATTTAATATACAAATTTCAATAAGCAATATCCAACTCATGCATAGTAAAGCATCTAGCTTCCCTTACCTAGAGATGACTAAACAACTCAATGACCTCTAAGACACTCTTACATGCATGGGTAGCTCAATTTGTCCTTATGAACAATGCAAACATGATTAGGGCACACCATTAGAATTAATGATCCGCAAAGACTCATTTTGATGACTCAAAAGACGCATGCAAGTAGAACGAGGTTCACATGAAAAAATAAAACTAAAATGTGTATATTACACCTTTTGAATTTGAAGAGGCCAAAAGTTAAAGATTCGATAAAAACAATAACTCAATAAAACAAACATATCGAAATAAAAAACATGTTTTAATGTGCTAATACAAAAATATTTTTGATAACATAAACGTGATGAGGATGTTTCTAAAATGTCTCTAAATGATATTAATAATTTATTAGGTTAATATACATTGTGTATGTTTGATCGAGTAGAAGCCAATCCAATCAAACAATTTCATTCACCTTTAAATCTAAAATATCAAAAGAATCAACCAAAAGACTTAAAAATTTTACAATAATAAATTTGTGCCTTACTTTTATATAATGTATCCTTTGACTCATATTCAAACTTCAAACTAAAGAAAACAATGATTCATAACTCTAATTTTTTTCTGTACTCAAAACCACTTGCTAGAATAATCATTAAGCAGATGTTGGCTTAAGCTTTTAACTTTTTGAAAAAAAAAACTGATTATTTATCATCAAAAGCTTTTAGAGAAGTGAACTTTCTATTTTCAGATACAAACAAAATCAAAATATCCACTGCTACAAAATTAAAATACTCTCCCCCAACTTTAGTTATAACCAATAAAAAGTTTTTGATAGACTTAAATATGAATAAATTTTAATCTTTTTCATTTTATTTCATGATACATTATAAAAATAATAGTTCAAAGGTAAATCAGAGATTATACAGCAAATTCCTTTAAATCTTTTTATTTTCGTGGATGATAAAAATGTATACATCGTAACAGTACGATTTATTTAAGTGAACACAACACTGTACATATATTGTTTTAATGAATGAGACTTTACCTTTTTTTATATTTTATTTTAAATTATATGATAATTGGTAAAAAATGAAATAATTTTTGAATATGCTCTAATTTAATTCCTATACATTTTTTTTCTTTTAATTCTTTAATTGACCTCCCAAAATATCTGTAGCAAGACAAAAAAATTGTAATTGTAGGAGATGCAATGAAAGTTGTGAAAGTTGTGTTGTGTGGGAACAACAATCCATAGAAAATGATGAAATTGCTTACTTCTAAAAAGCCAAACAGAGAACAAGATTTTTTGGGTTAAATATGTTTTTAGTCCTATATTTTGGAACGATTTTGGGTTTAGTCCCTCTTTCAAACTAAGATACAATTTAGTCCTTCACTTTAAAAAAACTCTGGTTTTAGTCATTTTTACCAAATTTTTTTTAACTTTATTTGCTGTTTCAAACGTGTTTTTCAGTTAACATTGAAACAAAAATGTGTCTATAAACAATCCAAATGCTATAATGAAACGTGCTTGAAACAACAAATAAAATTAAAAAAATTTGGTAAAAAAGACTAAAACCAGAGTTTCTAAAGTTGAAGGACTAAATTGTACCTTAGTTTGAAAGAGGGACTAAACCTAAAATCGCCCCATAGTATAGGGACTAAAAACATATTTAACCCAGATTTTTTTAAGGATTATTAAAATCAATAACCATACTTTTTTTAAAATATACTTTTACACATAAAACTTTTATATTTATTTAACATTATTTTTCATTCTTTAATTTTTAAAAAATATAAAAATTTATTTATTTTTCATATTTACCTTTATACTATATATTAAATAAATATAAAAATGTCTCCTTATTATTTCTTTAATTTTTTTACCTATAGTTCAATTCACTTGTGTCATGATGTTTTTTTCTGATCATCATGTTTATATTTCTAGCATGCTTTTACATTTTTATTCTTCTATTTTAAAACTGAGTTAAATAATCTTTTTTATTTTTAATTTGTTTTAAAAAATTATTTTATTCTTAAATTGAATTATATATCTGTTTTTCTTTTTATATTCTTTGAAAGTTACAGAAATATCTTTTTCAATAACCTGTAGGTAGAATATTTTCTATTTGACAAATGGAGTTTTATATTAAATATAGTATTGTTTGTGGAAGATAATGTTTTACATCAATTTTATAAAATATAGAAACGGAATAGTTGTATAGATTAGGTTAAGAATAAAATATAATTTTTAAAAATAGTTTGGAGACGAAAAATATACTTGATTTTCTAAATTTTTTAACAATTTCTCTTTTCCAAATAATATATATAAATATTATTTATGGAAGATAACATTTAAATAGTTTTTTTTTTTGTATTTGTAACAATTATTTAATATTTTTTATAATTTTTATTTAATATAGTTTTAATATTTATTAGAAAAAGTTAATACGGTTCCTTATGTTATATTAGAGTTAATATTGTTACATAATACTTATGATTTCACAAAGTAATATATTTTTGTTTATATAAAAGGAAAAGTCTTTATATCATTTTATTAAATCAGCATTTTCTAATGATATTAAAATTAAGAATTAAATTTGTTTTTATCATACCAAATTAAAATTTATCTTTATTTCAAATTTAATATATTTTAGTCTTCAAACGAATGAATATAGTTATTTAAATTAGAGCTGTTAAAACGGGTAATCCGACTCGATCCGTCTCAACTCATCACGGATTCTTTTAATAAAATATTAAACTATTACTACAAATACAAATACAGAAAAAAAAAAGATTAAACATTAAAACTTTTCAACGATGACAATGTTGAAAGTTTTGAAAGTGGGTGAATAGTTGGTTGTTTTACGTTTAGTTGAATGAAACTACAGATTCCAATGTAGGGTACAAAAAGTAAAATTTGACTATTTTTACGCAAAGTGTCATGAAAAGCCCATAACCTCCATTTGCAGCTTTCAAAAGTTCAAACTACATATCAGATTGACATTTTACAGCAGTTTGGTACAGCCACACTACTTTCAAGAAAGATAAAAGGAAGAACACCAAGATCTGTTGGTTAAATTGAAGACTTATGAACAAAAGAACAAAAAAAGTGTTTTGATTATATCTAAAAGTTATCAACAAAAGAGTTATGAACAAGTGAGACATAAGTTCAATTTACTTATAAAAAATTAACATTACTTCCAACCCAAATTGTTGAAGTAATTAGTTTATCAGTTTTCTTCTTAATATGATATTTAATGTTTTCATTTTTATTTGATGTGAGATTTACACTTTGTAGTAAATAAATTTTATTTAAGTTTAATTATTATTCTGATTTCTATATTTTTTGTTTTGATTTATTTTGGTCTCAATATTTGTTTTTAGTTCAATAAAGTTTCATGTGTTAAATTGATTCAATGTGACTCCTTTCATTAAGTTGATGTTAATATTGTTTGAAAAGTGACTACGTGTCAATAAAATAAAATGTTTAATTAGTAATTTTGTTCCTATAGTTTTCTTTTAACTCAATTGAGTCCTTATATTTTTTATATGAAAATAATGTAGATCTTTTTTTTTGTCAACGTTTTCCTCCACAAATTTTGGAAATGAATCTAAAAACAACAATTGACTTCATGTGTCCATTTCGATAATGTTGTAGAAAGAAAAATGAAGATCCTGAATTTGTGATCTTGGATATAAATTAAGCATAGGTGCTAGCCAATTTATGGAAGAGAAGAGGAAGAACAAGATGAATTAGATAGTGATGTTTATTGATAATTTGTCGGTAATTACCGTAGGACATTATCAACGAATTATGAGTATATGATATTAATTGCCCGTTTTATAAATGTTAGTTCAAAAATGATATATATGAGGTAACTAAAATTAAATAAAATTTTATGGCTTCTTTTTTTTGCACGTATAAGTGTTTTTCAATTACTTTAAATCTAAATTAAGAAATGTTTATCTGGCTTAGTAATCTACAAACTATCAAACAAGTTCATTGGCGTAAAAATAACTTGGTTACCAATTTATTTTAGAACACAAGAAAAGAAGTTGATGATTTTTTTGTTGTTTGTTCCCACTTTTAATTTTTATTCTGTTTTCACATAACAACATATTAGTCTAAATTAAAGAATGTCTTCCAAAGGGCATGTGCGTGTTATTTAGTTTTCTTGTACATTATTTCCTTTATTTTCTCAATAAAAACAACATAAGATTTTTGGTGTAATTTTTCAAGAAATTAGATTGGAAAAAATGGAATTAATATTATTAACCCACATTTAAGTAAGAAGAAAAAAGAAACGCGTGATAATAGAAATGGACTATTTCAAATATTACTTCTTTAAGACATTTTTATTTATTTATTAAAAATATGGGTAAATTAAGTGAGAAAAATGTATTTTTAAATTTAAATTTATTATTCTTTTTGTATAATTGAAATAATTCAAATAATTCACTAAATGAACGAAGATGATATCTCTCTCTGTGTGTGTATATATATATTATTAAAATCCATTTATGTTTTCTTTATCAGCAAATTAAAAATTCACTGTAATTTCATTTTGATGATGATATATCAAGCATAAATTTGAGGGATTGAATGATTTCTATCGTTAAATTATAGTTTTATATTAAAAATGTTGTACATACAAATAGGATGATTACGAAAATTCATGGAAGATGGATGAACACTGATGATAAACATTATATTCTTCTACTTAAATTCTTGGAATTTCTTCAATAATTGTTATTTTCTAAACTAATTTCTATATATGTGTGTGCAATAGACTTAATAGTATATTTTTTGTTTTTATTTTTGAAAAAGAAAAGTTTTTATGAATTTATAATAAAATATTTAAAGCAGTATACTAATAAAACTTTTTTATTTTCTTTATGTTGAATATTATGTAATGTAACAAACTATATTATAAAATATCTTCTTATGAAAATGTGTTTGTTAAAACAGTATCAGTCAAACGTGGTCTAATTATTTTCTAAGGGTCGAAAAAAAGTCAATTATGGTCTAAAGAAGAAAATGGATGATTGTTTACAAAGTTTGTCATTGACTATTCTTCCGTGTGCCCGTGACTAAAGATTATTTTAATTATTGCACGAATGTATGGAATAATTTTATTAGTTATTTATTATGATGAAACCTTCATTTTTTTAAGTTGATCCGTTTTTACTTTGAATGTACAATGTTTATGAATGATTTATCATCTCTCTATCACTTGAATAGTTAAAACTTTTTCCAAATTAACATGTCTGTAATAGTTATTGAACTTTTATATTCTAAGTGTATAGAAAAAATGTTTTAAATACGAAAAGTAATAATATAAGTATTTTATAATAGTTCACTCAATTCTGAGTTAAGTTAAGTCTTTTTCAAATTTTTTTGAAAGGTTTCACTAATTTTATTCAGTGAATAAGATTATAAATGAGTATAAATCATTTCTAATATACACCGAATATTATAACCACTCTTAGTTTCCCTAATCAATTCTAACTAGTTTGAGTTTAACCATTCATAATATCCAAGTATTTTGACCACTCCTAGTATCAACCTTAGACAATTGTCTAAAACGTTTAACTCTTCTAAGTTAAACAATATAAGTGTTTTAATTTTCTTCAGAATATTCAAACACAATTAGTAAGAGGGTAAATACAATACAATGAAATATGAGAAGTTGTGAAGTTCTTTCTTTTGTTCTATGAATAGACTCAGACGATGTAAGCTTATAAAGAGAATAACAACATGATGATATAATGATAGCAAAAGTTCTTTTTATTCTCTTGTACGAGTCCTCCTTTCATATCTTTCTTTGAAAGATGACAGTTACTCAAAGAGAGTTGACCTTCTTGATAGTAGGTGACTTCTCGTACAAAGATATGTACTTTTCTACGTCTTGGAAAGAGTAATATTGCTTTCACAATTAGAGCTAACTTTACTACTATGGTAGGACATAAAGCTTTATGAAACATTTCACGAATGTTTTGCTATTTCACAACGTCTTTTTGATCCAGATAGAGTGCTTTTGAGTAGATCTTGGTATTGTCAATATTTGCATAGATAAAGAGAGAAAAAACAGTATGCACATACATTTAATTATCTATAGATTGATAGAGTGTTGAAGCGTGTTTCGTAAAATAAGTGTTTAGTACAAGTCTGAATTTTTTCAAGTAAAGGCAATTAATAATATATATAACATTTATCTTTTTTTTTTCTCTCTTTTGTTGAATGTTGTTTAATCTTTTATATTTGATGTTTTATAAAAAATAATATAAAATACAACCAACCTATATTTCTGAATTAGGTTAATTTTAACATTTTTACTTAGCTGGATATAACCTTGATTATTTTAATGTTAAATTTATTATTAAAGTTCCTTTGTTTCTATAAAAAAAAATCACATTCGCATAAGACAATACATTCAACATGTTATCCATGATCAGTGAATTATATATACCTAATACATCATAATATAGTTGAATTTTTTTCCCTTAATATTTTGATGCTAAAGTTGTCGTTGAATTATAGTCAAAGTTACTATTAACAAAACGAAAATCACGTTCTGACGTTAACTACGATTTGAAATTCAAAAGTGGATGAATTTTGGTTTATTGAAAAATCCGAAGAGAATATATTTGGAGAATTTATCTTCTACATGTAATTATTGTCAAATTTCACGGCTTTCTACGAATATCATATCTAATTTTTTATATATATATTCTTTTTATGTTCTAATGTTGTCTCCCAAAAACTAACTAAAATTCAAAAGCGAGTTTAGAAGCCAAAAATTAACCATTTTTTTATATGAAAATAAAAATAACAAAATTACTATTCTTATTATAATTGTAAAAAAAATATAAATAATTTATAATTTTATTGTAGGAAATTTTATTTATTTGATGAGTTATTTTTTATGATAAATAATTATTTTAATTAAAAATAAATAAATTTAGAAAAGTGATCAAACAATAGAATGATAAATTTCAAAAACTGTTATCTAATGGATAAAATTGGTAAGATAGTAATTTAATTTAAAAAATAATCATTTAAAGGTTAACATTTAATATGGGAAATTCGCATTTTTAAACTACGTTTTTAAATCAAAGTTTATTCTATTTAATTGATAAAACTAATTTAGAATTCTGTATAATATGCTATTAAATTAATTTAAACTCTTAAAATTTTTATTTATAGATATAATCGTTATATTGTTTTGCTTTGCATATTGTACTATTCATCTTATATAAAGCCTTAAAGTATTTAAGTTAATATTTACATAAAAAAAATAACACATTTAGTAAATATCTTAAATATAAACTTATATAGAAAAGTATTACAAGAATATATAGAGAAAAACAAATATAGAAAACTACATCTAGAAATTAATATTTACAAAATCTAATACATCAGAATTTGAATTCGCATTTGTTTTTGCACTTTAGACATCATTTTCTTGAACTTAGAAATGCATACTTTTATTTAAGAAAAATAAGACTTGTCTAAATAATAAAATTCCACATTAGCAATTTCAATATTACCTTATATGTCGCTCTTTGAAAAATAAAATAAAATATATATATATATATATATATATATATTTTTATTTTTATTTTTATTTTTTTTTTCTTGGAAAGATAACAAAACTAATATATAAAAATAAGTATATTTGATTTAAAATTTCACAATGATCATAAGAGTTTGATTTTGTATAATACGTTATATTTAATCAATTAACTATTTTTTTGTTGTTGTACTTCTAATGAATATATCCAGTCTTTGTTCAATTGGATCAAAATAAACTATATCTAAAATTCAATATTAAAAAAAATTCTAATTTTATAAAATTCAAACAAAAAGCACGCATAAAATAACATGAAATCAAAATTTCCAGTAAAAGGTTAAAAAAGACCATAATTACAAATTAAACTAAATAATTAATTTCTTGGATCCACCTTCCATGAAAGAGTATGAGATACGTAATCTTATTAGCTTATTATTTTCTTTCTGGCTTTCTTGATAATGTCATCAAATAATGCATTAAATGGAAAGTACACGTTTATCATATGTGATTAATTAATTATTCAGATTAATTGACTTCTAAAACATCATTCAAAATATAGAAACAGAGATAAATAACAGATATTAATCTCAATAATATCTTGAATAAACTTGATCACATATTAATCTCAATAATAATAATAATAATAATAATTATTATTATTATTATTAGTTTTAAAAGATCTTTGCGTACCGTAAAAGTTAAACAAAAATTTATCAATAAATAGAATACTTTTAGAGTATACTAATGGAAGCATGGGGCTACAGCCATATTCTTTTATAAAATGAAAATAAATAATATACTTTAAAAAAAGTTTATATGACAATTATTATAATGAAAAGTAATCACCAAAATATACAAGTAAAATTAAAATAAAAGATAATTGCAATTATACAATACAAGTACTTTTAATCGGTTCATTATAACTCGTTTATTATATAAATCATAAAAACTGTAAAAGTAATTTAATTTCTGTTAATTAATTTAGTTATATAATAAAAAACTTTCAATTTTAGATTACGATAATTTATTACCAATAATTTGATTTTCCAAAAGAAAATAAAAATATCTTTTGAGGATCGATAATCTAAACCACTAAAATTAGAGTCAATAATCAGTTGTTTTCATTATTATAAATAATAATTGAAAAGGAGAATATTCAGAATATCACACTTCTAGAATCCCATCAATATGAAAAGACAAAGACATATTTTCTATTATTATTATGGTCGGTCACCCAGTATTTTGAAAACAGCATCATAGTTTTTAGTCATTTGGCATTATACTGATTTTTTTTAAATAAAGTAATTTTTAGAAAAACACATGTATTAATGTTATTCTATTTATCGAGGTTTCATAATTAAATATTAAATATTTAAAGAAAATGGCACAAATTTTAAATTAAGCCAAGACATTACTTATATATATATATATATATATATATATATATATATATATATATATATATATATATATATATATATATATATATATAGACACACATCTCCTATACTTCACATCACATTTCATCTTTTATTGAATTTGGCTTAGTTTATTGTATACACACCAAATTAATGTCTTCTCTTTTTAAAACTTACTTAATATATCTCCATTTTAATGAACCCTTAATCTCTTATATTTATATTCATTATTTTAATTTGTAACATTGACTTACATATTTGTGATCTCTTTTCTCCTTTCCCATGTAATTAATGTTACTATTTAATAACTTGTTAATATTTTTAATATTATAGATTAAAATAATATTTAACAAAGAAAGCTATCGTAAAAATAGTGCAGATACATATTAAAATTAGATTTATAAAGCTTTTATTTGAAGTATTAAATATCAGTTTCATACTGCATTGATTTTGGTGTATATTAGGAATGAGAAATGAACGCGTTTCCATAAATATTATTTAAAATTTGTTCCTATTTTGACAAAAACATTCTACATTGACTTGATACATATATAAGTACATCAATATATATATATTTCTTTTATTTTTAGTCTTTAATTTTATAACATCATGTACCAAACAAATAACAAATGTCAAAGTTATTAATAACCTAAATTACTGGAATATTAAGTGACAAATTATTCTAATTACAGGCCACTAATTAAAGATTTAACCAATCAAAGTAAATATTTTTTTATCTATAATCCATTATAAAAAATTACAGCTTGATCCAATGGTTAATGAAGTTGAAATCTTAAATTTACTAAGATGACTCAAAAATAGAACTAAGGTGGTGTTGAACTCCCTTAAAAATACGAAACTAATTTTTCTAAGCACAAACATCTAATGAATAGCAGTCAAAGTGGATCAATATATCTTATAAATCATACATCAAAATTGCAAGTTAATCTAATAGTTAACGAAGTGGAAATCCATGTTTTATAAAGAGAACTTAGAAACATAAATAAGGTGGTGTTTAGTTCTCTCAAAAATGCAAAACCAACTTCTTTAAGCACATACACCTAATTAATAATCCTAGTAGTCAAAGTGAATCATTATATCTTAAGAACTGTATATCATAATTTCTGGTTAATATAACGATTAACGATTTGGGAAATCTAGGTTTTACAAAAATAACTTAAAAACATAATTAAGGTGGTGTTGAGCTCCCTCAAAAGTATGAAACTAATTCATCTCACCCAATTAATAATCCTTGCGGTTAAAGTGAATCAATATATTTTAAGAATCATATATCAAAATTTCAAATTCATCTAATCATTAACAATGTGGAAATTAAAATTTAATCGGAAAATAAAAATCAAGAAAAACATAAATAAGAAAACCAAAATCCCACAAATATTTTTTTATAAATGTCAAGAACATATTCCAGAGAATATCAAAAGTTGTACTAATAAATTATAGATTTATATGAATAAATCAATTGAACAAATACATAACTTAAAAAACAAATAAACTAAATTTTTGGTTGAATGTTGGATATGATAATTTTAGTGATGTCACTTCCTATTAAGGATTGAGTACTAAGGGAATTAACTGTGTATATTTAAGATTTACGCAAGGAGTTTTTGGTTGCAATATGGGTTATCTGTTTATAGAAAATGATCATAATTAATTGATATTTATTTATTTTTACATTCATTTTATAATTAATAAATTATTATTTTATTATAATATAATATTTTATTGAAAAGGTAGTTGTAATCAGATAATTTTGAAAAATAGTAGAATACTTCCTATAGAAAAATTAAAGTCGTCTCCCACTGAGATAATAACTCTTTCTTCCAACACGTGATTTTAATTAATTTTATATGTAGAAAGAGTAAGCAACCCTCTTTAGACCAACAAGACTAGTTATCAGCACATCCACAATTAAATATGTAATTTATGATTATGAATCACTTAATAATCTTATTAATTACTTTAGTCTTTTCTTAATTCTGGCTTTCTTCAAATGACTGTCGACAAATTGTGCGTTAACAGTTACCCATCATCTTAATCATATTAATATAATATATATACACCAATGATGAACTACAACATCTTATCAAAATGGAAAGCTTCTGTACACAAAAAAAACTAAGAAATTATAAGCTAATCCGCCACTTCTTCTCCATCCATCATAGACATATCTTTACCTAACTCAACATCTCCTCAAACTAGAAAGTGATCATAGCAAAATATAATGAAACACAATTAAGTAAAAGGTTAGCTAATCTACAAGAGGTTTGATTTAATCTTTCACACTACAACAATTTATTAACTAAAACATGCATAAAAATAACTTATTCATACCAATAGTCGACACTACACTCAACTATTCAAATAAATGCCTTCAACGTAGGCGTGCACTTGTAATAGTATCTATGCTATATAAAGTAATAAACAAAGGAGTTATTACCCTACCACTTACAAGGTTAATCCCCTTCGCGCCTAGGACTAATTATCCATTGGCTAGGACCTCCTGCTGTCATCACCATATAGCTTATTCTACTCTATTTGAGTTTGAATAGTTATTAGAGTTTAAAATATCTCTTTTCTAACCCCTATATGTCAACACATACACTAACAGAGTTATAACCAATCCTTCTTGGATCGCTTCCAACCATTCTCATATGAACATCACAAACTAGCCATCATATTAACTTCACAATAATCCCATATTTTCAAACATAAATCAGAAGAGCATATAAGAAAAGTAGTGTTAGACTTTGTTAATCTCGCTCAGTGGAAATATCTATTTTCTCAACAAGTAATGCTTAAAGTAATCGTCTAGCGAACATATTCTCACCCAACGACAACAAAGTCAGTAGTTCTCTGACTTAAAGCTTGCCCAAGGAGATTATTCTCACCCCACCACCAAGTTATAGTACCTGACCTTAAGCTCGTCCCATGAGTATATTCTCGTCCAACGAGTTTGCATAATTTTGGAGAATATTATTCTACAGTTTGATACCACATAAGCCTTTGTGATTCAGTTTAACAATAATGCCAAAATAACCAACCATCAGACAATGACTCAATTCACTTTAATGCAATCTCAACCATAAAATATATCAAAATTTCAATCACACCATCGCTAAAGACAATTCAAAACTCCTTACTCAACTCAACAACATGTCATATCCCATCAGACAAATAAACTAGCTACCATATAAGCATATAATCAATAATTATAATTTGTCTATCAGTTAAAATCAATGTAATTAACTTCTCTTATTTGATAGATAGACTGAACATTAGGGAAAACATAAAAATAGTTCCAAACACACATGATATTCTATTTGCTCATATGAACAACACAAATATGATAAAAAAAACACCATTGGGTTCATTGATCAATAGAGAATGACATAGAAAACTCAAATGCTACTTGAAAGCCCAAAAAGTGCCACATGCAAAGAAAAGAAGAACAAACCAAGGAAAAAGGACAAAAAAGCAATTACTTTATTGAAGAAATTGATCGAATGGAAGTGGGAAAGTCGCTGCAAGAATCAACCTAACGGTTTCCAATCTTCAAACAGATGCACAAATACGAGGAAACTTAGATAAAAAGGAGAGAGTTCTATAGGAAAAAACATTTAGAAAAAAAATGTGTTTTTAAAGAATGAAACTTATTTATAAAATTTTATTTATACTTTAATATTAAAAAATCCAGTTTCATCATTTTAAAGATACTATCAATTTTAAAACAAGATTTTCTAGACTCTTACGTCTACGTTAAAAGGGATAAATAAATAATTGAAATTTGAAAATGAAAAAAAATAAAATAAAATCAACTTATCATTACTGTTATTATGAAATTATATCAAGAATGAGAGAAAAGTATAGATTCATAAAAGAAGAAGAAGAGAATACATTATATCAAGAAGGATGATTGGATATGGAGAGAAGATAAAAACACAAATGTATATGGTGAAATCAACGTATAGGAAAATAAGAAAATGGAATCAAAGGGAAGAAATCTCGCTATTTGTTTTTTTCTATTAAGTTAGAGAATTATCAACACCAACATTTTGTATGGCTTGTAATATTCAATAAAGTCATTACGAAAATGAATTTTTTACACTTAGGGGAGTTATTTTACAACCTACTTTTAAAAGTTTTAAAAAAATAAACTTTAAATCTAACTCAACTTCACAAAATTATCAGTTTGTAATAATGTGTGTTTGGATAGTAACCGGATAATAAATTGCATAATATGTCTAATACAAATCTCTTGATGATTGGTTCAATAAACAACAAATCTCTCGATAGATCGTGATACAATATGTCTAACAAATAATAAATATCGTTGAGATAGACTTTATATAATTCTAAGAACAATTTAAGAAGAGAATTTTATGTCTAATTCAGTCTTATAAAAGTAAATAAGTCATTTAAAAGAAAAAATTTGTATTTGTAAAGTAAAAAGAAATTAAAGGGTAGTGTACTTGTACTGTGTATCTGTTGTCCGGTACTTTAAGAAGATTTTTCTTTAAGTGCAATACAACATATGAAAGGAAATGCACTGAATCTGTTTGAACCAAAATGCTGATAGAAAAATAAAATATACGCAATTATGAGTTCCATATTTAAATAAAATATTGAAACATCTCAAACTATCACAAGTTATCATCACAAATTACTCAAAGCCTGATGTTATTTTCACCAAGTGTATATGAAAAACTACCACATATTCAACTTATTCATCTCCGAACCAACCAAAGAATGATCTTTACTCCGTTTTGCAGTCACCAACGGTAAAGCATTCAACGAACGTTTCTTCGATGTAACCCTAATTGGTTCGGCTTCATCCGAACCAATCAAATGTGGAAAATTGAGCTTTGCTTTGGAGCCATGCATTCGAAACGCAGCTCGATCATAAGCCAAAGCTGCGTCCTCAGCAGTTTCATACGTTCCAAGCCACACTCTCACACCATTCCTCTTAGCATCTCTTATCTCCGCCGCAAACTTCCCCCACGGCCTCCTCCGCACGCCTCGGTAGCTCAACCCCTTCACCGGAGCCGCGTGAATTCCACTCTCGCCTTTGGTGCCACTGCTTTCACCCCCATTTTCCATTTTAACCGCTACTTTGCTCACCCCACTGCCATTTTCCGGGAACCATCCGGTGGTGGCGGCGGCCTCAAGCAGAGCGCCGTAGATAACCATGTCGTCAGCGTCGTCCTCCTTCAGCGGCAGCTCCGGCCACAACGATGGCGACGCATCGTGAAACGTTGTCGTTGCAGGGAGGTCGGAGAGATCAGGGACATTCACGTGGGTGCTTGAAGCATGAGGGTTCATCGTTGTACAAGTGTGATGTTTCGATAGTTTCGTAGGTTGTGTGGTTTGTGACTTGTGAGTGTTGTGTCGTGTTATATATGACAAGGTTGTGCGCACCAGTAATAATATTGAATTGAAGTGTGGACTATGTGGTGGTTCCGTGAAGGTTCTTAATTTGGCACGTGAATTAGGGTTTGTCCCACGTGGGAAAATCTTCACTTTTTCTTTTTCAATTTTTGTTGTTTTCACATTTCTCTTGGAAGATTGGTCAGATTTGAGACTTGGAAGTGAAGAATGTCAAATCATTTGGCTAGTTTTTAAAGTAAAGAATCAATGTCTCCCAAGCTGAACTGTCTGCTATTCAACTTGTTTCTGTCGATACACAATGGATCGTAATTCCAATTTTGCCTTCTATTTTAAAGAAATTGTCATTTTAATATATATATATATATATATATATATATATATAATTTTAATATAAGTATAAATATAAACAGAGTAATGACTCAGAAAAAGAATAACTTTGATAATGTACGTGTGGTAGCAGATAAGTGGTGTGAATAAATATTTTTGAAACAATGATTTTATTTGTAAACACTTTACAAGCTCATACCATTTTTCTGAACAGCCAACACCCCTCTTCATTTTCTCCTTTTCTACCTTATCTCATCACTTTCTCTCCACTTAATCAATTCAATCTCAAACAGGAAACACTTAAGTAATCCTGGAGTTGTGGGCTTCAAATCAACCGATCAAATTAGTGTTCTTCATTCGCTAAGTGTTTCCCCCTTTCTTTTAGTGTTTCTGAACTGTAATCATGCAACAGATCTTGTTGTATGTAGTTCATATGTTTTCCACCAAATTCTAACTCCCTTTAGGTTCTAAAATCTATCTCCTACTTCAAATCAGTGAACCGTAGCGGGCTTTAGAGTTTTCCTTGCGGAGCAAGGTGCGGTTTGGTCTTCTTCGAGTAAGGGCTGTTTGATCTAGAGGTAAGGGGAGCTAAGATATTTATTTATATTGGCTGTATAAAATGTGTGCACGATGAATTTTGAAACTGTATGTTGTTTTGAAGTGATACTTGACATTTGAGTATTACTACGTTGTATGTACTGAACTGTGCTTTCTGTGATCTGTGTTGGGATGTATGAACTGATGGGATGAATTAATTTGTTGTGATTGATTTAGTTGGAACTATTGGGTGTGTCATCTGTTATAAGAGAAATTTAGAAAAAGGGGGTTAAGTGAGACTATACCGTTTTAGGTCCTGTTTAAAGGAAGTGAGGGGGTGAAAATCTGAGTTAGGAGTTCTGTGTGCAATTGGGTTGTGGAGATATCTTAGACAGGTAAATTGTGACTTATAGGATGCGCTAAACTGGTCAAAAACATGCACATATTGGTAAAATTGAATTAGGGTCATATGGTGGAATAAATTGATGTTCTAAAGCATAAATTGAATCTTAATCAACTTAGAACTGTAGTAAGATCGCTTTAGAACACTTAGATAGGTGTAAACAAGCCTTAATCAATAAGGGTCTTAGAAGTTGGCTAGAAGGTCCAGAACGAATTTCGGGGTGTTGGGTATCCAAAATCTACAGAATTTAGCTTCCCCTGCAAACAAATTCGCTTAGCGCACAGGGGGATGCGCTGAGTGAATAATGTGTGACAGATTGAGTGTTTTTTATGTTTTTGACGTTTTGGGAGTTTCGGACGTTCGTTGTGGACGTTCTTTAGTTCGTTCTAGGGGTTTTTGACCCTTCCGGAGCCATTGGTGAGGGTTTCCAAGCTGTTTGAATTACGTAAGTATTGGTAATAATATGCTATAAAGAAATTTGTGTTAACAAGTGATGTTTATGTGAAAATATGTAATGTTTGAAAGTATGTATGTACAAAGTATGTGATTTATGTAAGTGTAACAAAGTGGTAGTTGGTGTAAGTGTAACAAGTATGGTTGATGGACGTAATTCCATGATCCTCAAGGGAGGTTACATGGTGGTGCCCTGTAGTTTGTTGAGATTGACCATATGAATGGCCGGAGTGTCCTTATGGGGTTTATCCTGACATTCTAATGATCATCCATGCTTAAGTAGAAAGTGATGAGTCATGTGGTAAGAATAGCAGGAGGTCCTAGTCTTGGGTGCTTCCAGTATGGCCCGAGATGAGTGATAACGGACTTACACTTGTGTGTGTGGTAGGGTGAAACCCATAGCAATGGCTTTGCAAGGCAGTAGAGGCCACCACAAGTGCACAAACCGTTGGAACTTGACATTTCATACTAGTCCGGATGGTCAAATCTCGTTCGGTCTTAGTTTGTATTGTGTTATGGTCTTTGCATGCTGTGTGTGATTGTATAACATGATTTTTATACCTAGCTCACCCTTGCTTGTTTGTGTTGCCTGTGTATGTTTTCTTTTGTGATGATCATCCACTTGGATGGAAGCAGATGTCGCGGAGATGCACCTGAAACAGGCATTGAAGGAAGATGACGTTGTAGCTTAGCCTCCTTAGGACTTCCATTTACTTTACTGTCATTTTGAAAACTTTAATATGTAGAAGTTTTAACTTTTAGTGCTCTTTGAAAGATGACTGTAATTCTAATTACTTTTGACTGTTTTCCTATATATATATATATATATATATATATATATATATGGATGTCACAAATAAAATAAAGAGTACAAGTGCTTTTTTATTAATAGCAATAGATGAAAATGAATTTTAAGATCATATAAATTTATAAATTTATATACAATATTATTTAAAATATAAATTCAAATAGAAAAATAATATTAAAGTATGATGTAATAAAATATCAATACAAATATATTTAAAATTTTAATAAAAATTTAAATAAAAGTTAATGTAAAATATAATTTAAAATAAATTTAATTCTGTTAAAAATATTTATAAAATTTTCGTATAACATTTATACTAAAAAAAATTAAATTTGGTCCTAATTTAAAAAATGACGAAATTACTTTATTTAAAAAAAATTAAAATTAAATTAAATGAAATTAACTAATGTTAAATTGAAAATTTTCACACCCTTAACACAATAGTGACACGTGTACCACTACTATCACATCATATTGTCTTCTGGCATGTGGTAACATATTAGTCTAATTCTTTTTGTAGTTAAACATAGTTAAAACATTGATAATTAATGTTAAATACCAGTTTAAATTCAAAATCACAAACCAATTATGATTTTATTATTTTATATTTTAATTTACAAATTAATTATAATTTTTTATTCATAATAAATATTATTTTAAATTATAATTATTTTTAGATTATAAATTAATATTTAAATTAATTTCTATAGTGACTAATTATTTTTTGTTTCTAAAATTTATTTACTGATTTTCTTGTTGTGAATACTAATATATTGTAAAGGTGTTAATATCACTTTAAACACTTAAATTTAAGCACTTAAATAAAGTTAAGTGACTTAGATCAATAATTATACTTTAAACAAAGTTTGAGTATACAAGTTATATAATATTTTATATACAAAATTACAACGATTAATTGTCCTTCTTTGATTCATTATCATCGTAATTATGTTTTTCTTGTAGAAGAGAATTCGAATTTTGGACCAATTAATGAGGATGTCTAATCCAATGAAAATTCAACACAAAATATGTCATTTGTAGCACTTGGTTAATTAAGTTCTATTGTAATATATTTACTGCATCATCCTGCACCTTTTAATTTACTTTGTTCTTATACATGTTCAATTTGTTCTTCTGCTTCTCCTTCGTGGTGATATCTCTGGTTTTGTTTTTGGTCACTTATAGTATTGAGTTTTGATGGTGGTCCAAGGTGATCTGTTCATCTTGTTGGTTTCACATTAGGTATAAGTGTTCGTTTAAGTTTTTTCTACTTACACTTCATTTCGAGCTGTTACCAAGTTTTTAGCTTTTTTCTTTTAATTTTATTTTTAATTTGTTAGAATTTTTTGTAATAATTTGTTGACATATTATTATCAATGAAGTAAGGTACTCACTGGTAGAGATGTTATGTTAAAGGTAGTTATATTGTAAGATGAAAAATTATCCTTTCAATTTGATGGATTCATAAGTTAATTCGAGCTTCATGTCAAATTTATCTTCTTTCATCAATGAAGTGAGAGAGAGAGATTATACAAATAATTTACAATTGATCTAATATTTGTCACTCATGTGACTTAATTAAATGTGTTTGAGAGGTTTTTTTTCATCTTGGGTTTGTTTTCATAACTATAATATCTGATAAAACTACTGGTGAAACTGGGAGAAAGATGTTTGTTTTGTTAGGATATGAAAAGGGTTGAAAACAGCAAATACAAACTTGATGTCCAGTTGAGTATATACAACACAAGAAAATGCAAGTGTCCTTTTAAGTTAAGAGGCAAGCAAAATTCTAATGGAGAAAGGTGGGTATTCAATGTTACATGCGAATATCATAATCATGATTTGACAGAAAGGTTAAATCCCATTCAACAATCATTGTCTATTGATATGACTAAGAGTAAAGTGAAGTCTGTAAATATTCTACTCACTTTAAAAGAAAATAATGATTGTAATGTCACAACAATCAAGCAAATATATAATGTGAGATATACTTACAAATGATCATTGAAAGGGTCGTTAACTGAATTGCAACAACTAATGTTAATGTTGGATTGTGATAAATACATCCATTGAAGTAGATGTGTTGATGAATCTGAGGTGGTAAATGATCTCTTCTTTATACATTCTGATGTAGTGAAATTGTTGAATGTATTTAATGTTGTTTTCTTGATGGATACGACATACAAAACAAACAAGTATTGGTTGTCATTGCTTGAGATAGTTGGGGTGACATCTACATGGTTGACCTTCACAACGCCCTTTGCATTCTTATCATGTGAATGGAAAAATAATTTCACTTGGACTTTGGAAAGACTTAAAGGATTATTTTTAAGATATGAGGGACCATAGGCCATTGTTAGCGACATAGACCTGATTTTGATGAATGTCATTGACATTGTATTCCATTCCCTAAATGTTATCATCTCCTATGTTGCTTTCACATTCTGAAAAATATGAAAGTCAAGTGCAAAATGTTAGTGGATTCTGTTGAGGCATGGGACGTCGTAATGGACGCAGAAAAATATTATGGATTGTGACCTGGAGTCAATGTTTATTGACTATGTTGATCGCCTTCAGGATGCATCCATGACCTTTATTCTTTGGATATGTTAATCAGACTTGGATTATTCTGTATAAGACATACTTCGTAAAGGCGTGGATAAACAAATTATGCATTTAGGAAACACAACATTAAATAGGTATATTTTAATGTTATGTTATGTTATGTTTTATTATATTGTTCATGTTATTTATATCAAGATTTAGTCTGCTCATTGGAGTCTGAAGAAAGTATTGGGAGTAATATGGGAGACTTTTTATCGTGTTGAGATGTTATTCATAACTAGAGCTGTCAAAATGGGTCACAACCCGCGGGCTAACCCGACCCATCACGAGTTCGAGCCGAGTTGGGTTTGAAAAAAATTATATTCTTTTTATGCGGGTCAGATTTCAACCCGACTCATTTAAACCCGACTCATCCGGGTTGAACCCGTGGTGGGCCGGGTTAGCTCACCAACCCACCTACCTAATTTTATTTTATTAAAATTTAATTTTAATTTTTATAAAAAAATATTTATTATTTTTTTTGCCTTAAAAAATTATTTAAGTTCCCTATTTTCAAAACTAATTAAATACCCCACGTTGGGAGTGAAATTTGAGAGTGAAATTTGTTTATATTTGAATTATAGAAAATTTGTAATTTTTTTATTTAAAAAAAATTGTAATTAAGTGAGCTAACCCGTTTACCCACCAACCCGTGGTGGGTCGGGCCAGTTTCGAATTTTTCTGGCTCGCTAATAAATGAGCCGGATTGAGTTGCTTCACTAAGTGATCAACTAGTGGTGGGCTGGGTCGGGTGGCTCATTTTGACAGCTTTATTCACAACATTATGGGAGACTTTTTTCTCAGTCATAATAAGTGTTATTCTTATTTACGAAAATGTCACTGTTTAATTTATTATGACTTGTTTTCTTTTACCAGTCATAATAACACATTTATTACAAAAATACCACTGGCCAATGTATTATGACAGGTGAATTCCACCTGTCATAATAAGCCGTCATGGAAAAGCTCTTTTTCCACTACTGTGATCTTCTCTTGTCCTAAACACATGTTTCCTTGATTTCTTACTTGTTTTCTTCCATTGGAATTGCTTCCTATTCATTTATTTCACACACTCAAACAAAAAGATTAGAGGTAAAAGCAAGCATTTACTAACTAAAACACAAGAAAACATGAAAACACACTAAACTTAGGGATAAAACAAAGCAAAAGTTATGAAAGAGTTGATTTATTCACCAAAATATTCACAAAAACACGTAAAATGAACTGTTATCAGGCATCAAATTTCTGTGTCATCACCATTATAAAGAGGAAGGATGGTGCTTTAGGACCATCAAAAAGCTTCTCGCGTTGGCGAGTTCTTTGACTGTGGGCCTCGCTTGTCTTCGCAAATCAACACTTGGTATGTTTAACGAGGGTGTGGCTGAGATCGGGGAGATGATTTTCCATTCTCCAAGCTAGTTAGTTCCTGTCGACTTTTAAAGGTCGGCTTATTGTTGCGCAAGGCCTTAATCTCGATGTGATACTACCTATGTATGATCTTGTGTTGTTGTATGAGCATCAGTGTTTAATGTTGTATGATCGTAGTTGGATAGTTATGTGTGGTGATCATGAGAATGTAAGGCTGAGAAAGCATTTTATTGAACCCACGGTTGGTACGATTGTTCTTATCCAAATCTTAAACGTGAACTTGTAAGCAGTAACGAAATTCTAACAGTAATTTGATTGTTTTTTTGTCTAACGATGACCTCCTTGTTTTTGAGAGAGGAAAAGGAAAATAATTTGTAAAACACTCTCTAATAATCAAATCAATAAGAAAGTTATGATTTTTTTATAATAGAAGGAGAATAAGTGTATAGTTTGCAACAAAATCCTAATTTATAATTGTGTTCTATAATTACGCTGCACTGCCTCACAATGAATCTGACATTTTATATTCTCATCTAAAAGCTCAAACCAAAATGATAGGTATGAAATTGTTTTCTACATGTTTCCACATATCATAGTGACGTTGTTTTCTACATAATATTGTTTTAA
The DNA here is from genome assembly GCA_027742785.1 of Vigna reflexopilosa. Taxonomy (NCBI): domain Eukaryota; kingdom Viridiplantae; phylum Streptophyta; class Magnoliopsida; order Fabales; family Fabaceae; genus Vigna; species Vigna reflexopilosa. The sequence continues at coordinate 693,912 of CM050929.1, read as the reverse complement.
CTTTTATGCAGTGAGAAAAGTTGAAATTGCTATATATAATGGAAATGACGAGTGATTAGCGTGGAAAAAACAAAGGGTTTGATCAATTATTTATTTGTGTTCTCATGCTGCTAAAAAAACTCATTGCTTCAAACGTATAAATTACTTCTAAAAAATAAGACTTGCAACTCTAATAAGAACAATTTAAAAACGTAAAATAAAAAACTGAAATTCTTGTTCGCATATACAATTTCACTTCATTAAATAATTCAAGTTCTCTATTATGAATGTATTTTATGGTTTGAATTTTTATCTATTGTCAAACTAAAAGTAATCTGTTTCTATTTTTTTAAACTATGTTTTTATAATATTTTTCTTAAGAATAAAGCCAACAATTTGAGTTTAGTATTTATCACTATTGGTAGAGTTGGAGAGTTGGATCAATTAGTCTGGACATTACTTTATGTCGAGTTAACAGATTATTTTAACTTAATTTTAAAAATATGTTTAAAATAATTTAAAATTTAAAAATGTTAAAAATAGACATTTTGTAAATTTAGTTACATAAATGGATTTTTTTTTATATTTAATAATTTAATATTTATTTCGATAAAGACAATAGTCTTACATCTACTAAAAATCAAAATCAAGAACAATTTAATATACCTTTCTCCTTCAATTCTTTAATACTCTTTTTAAAATAATAAAAGAACTCAAAACCCTAAATTCCTTTTGAATAATTTATTTAAGGGTCAGCCTTCAAGGTATCTAGATTTATTTTGAAATATTTAGTACTACCAATTATTAAAGACAAACAACTACCACAAATATATAAAAAATGCTCCAAGATCACTACAACAATAAGTAATATTCTAATCAAATTTAGGAGAAATTCAACTCATGTTTTCCAAGGTTATATATATACTTGTGCGTCCTGTTAGTCTTAAAACAAATACTTAATTCTTTTATGTTTAATTAAAAATTTAATTAAATTGAATCAACTTATTTACTCACGAACTTCTGGTGGTCTGGTTGGGTTGGGTCGGGTTCGAATTTTTCTGACTCACTAATAAATAAGTCAGATTAAGTCAGCTCACTAAATGACCAACTTATAATGAGCCGGACTAGATCGGATTGAGTGATCCGTTTTGACAACTCTAATTAAAACAATCATTCTCCTTATAGTATAGTTTTATAAAATAATAAATAGTAATAATAATAATAATATTTTTTATAAAATATTTTATTAAGAACATGACATAGAGAATATAAAGCTTTACCCAACATATTTTTAGTCAAACCAAAACTGGTAAACATAACATCTACCATTTTCCTTTCTAATTTATTTTCTATCTCACATTTATATAATTTGAATTTGTTAACCAATTTATATTTGTGATTAATTAAATATATCTTTTATCTTGAGGTCATGTTTCCCTTAAGAAATCATCAATAAAAATAATAAAATATATTTTATCACCCTATGATAAAACATTATTATTATCACATACATAATTGTGAATCAATTCAAATAAATTTCTGTTTTCATGTGTATATAGAAACGTTCTCTTTCAATTCAAACATAAAATTTTCGCCTTAAATCAATGCAAGATTTAGGTAAAAGATTAAGAGATATCATTCTTCTAATCTAATATATTATATATCAAAACTTTCAACATTTTTAATAATCAAAGAAGAATTACTATATTTGTTTTTAAGATAAAGACATAAAACTTAACTTAAACAATTCATCATAAATAAATCCATTATCAATAAAAACATCATGTTTAGAAATAACAACTGTATTATACTCATAAACCACTTTATTGGACAATAAAGAAGTTTCTAAATTCAGAAATATGAAAAATTCCATTTAAAATAAGATAACTCCTACAACATAGGCCAGGAGATACTCTGTCTTCTTAAAACTTTTAAAATTCTATATAGGAAAATGATACTTTGACATGGATGACAAATTTTTGACACCAGTAATGTGTCACGATGTCATTGGTGGACTTTTATGAAAAAAAAAATTGAAAATGACGTGGATAGTGGAGGGGTCTGAGTGAAAGGGGGAAGGAAACATTGAATTCAAAACTCATTTTCAGAGTTTGAGGAAGAAACCCTAGAAAGAGAAACTCTCCCTCCCAACCCCTCCCAACGCTCAAAGCCCCGTCACGACTCCACCGTCATTCGCCGTTGAACGGCCACCGGAGCACCACCCAGAGGCTCTGCCGTCGATCAAGTCGCGTCTCTCCCCAGAAGTCGCGCATCTTCCCAGTCGTCCCGTTTCCACCGTCGACGACCCAGAGGCTTTGTCAGCGCCCTTGCCGATAACGGTCAGGCCACCGTGGCCGTCGTTCCCTCCGTGCTGTCTCCTTCCGCCGGCGTGGCTAGCCAACCGTCTTCTGATTTGTTGTGGTCTTTCTCCAATAGATTTCCTGAGACCAAATTGCAGGGTCCTGGTTTCTCGCTTAACTTGTATGCTTGGAAGAGCCAATAAATATGCATAAATCCATCACATATAGAGTACTAACAGACCTCTCAGTGATATTTGGTTTATCAACCGTGTGATCGAAACATTGTTGAGTAAAAATGAGTGCTTTTGTTTCTCTCATTCCCTTGTCAAATTCATGTCCTGTTTAGTTGAGCCGAGCTATATGAACAGATCAGAAACTTTTTTTTCCCTCTGAAATGGTTGTACATTTGTCTTCAATTGGCAACTTTATGGTTCATATTACTAAGAATACAATCTTTACAGTATGTTTATTCAATTACATCCCTATTATGTTTAAATTAGTAAGTATTATCTACTTTTCCCTGTTTTGGGTCTTCATATGTTTTGACTTTAGTATTTTACTTACAATTGATGATTCATTCCATGAAGCACGCAAAGCTTTTACATTATATTGCTAACACCCAGGTACTAAGAAGGCCATAACATTGAATAACTGGTAAACTTAGCAGAGCTGAGGTTGAAGATGAAGATAGTGCCAAGATCTCTAAAATATCAAAACTCCCTTTAACAACCATCTTAATTTTTAATGTATCTTAGGGAACTGGGATGGTGATGACGTTGTCATCAGCCTGGAGGATTTATAGTTGTTTTATGTGCTGTGATAGGGCATGAATATGAATATATTTTTGCCTTTGTAGGATTGCATACTCTGATGTCTGATAATCATTAGCAAATTTGATATGAGAGTCTGGCCAACTATATTTATGTGCTGGCTAGTGAATCATTATTGCATATTTTAAATCTTTCCATTATTGAACCTCTCTTGCCAACTCATTAAGGCCTTAGATGTTAAATAAATTTATTTTTATGACCATTTAGTCTATTGCATGACCCTTTAATCCCAATTCTGCAGCAGAACTAAACTTGATTACAATAGTTTAACAATGGTAATTTCTATTTAAAACCTTCATTCTGGTATTTCATTTGCAACTCTCAGAAACAAAAGGGTTTTGAACTATGCAAGCTAAACAAACAAACTATGCATAGTCCTTTTTTATATTGTTCTTAATCTTAGCATGTGGATATTTTATTCTGACTACTTTATTCCTTATCAATTTGTTCTTAATAGCTAAGTTCTTGGTAATTGGAATGTAAATTAATTTAGTTATTTCTTTTCTTTAATACTTCATTTGGCATGAAGTGATTTCACAAGCATGTTGCGTAAAGAATGCAGAGCTCTGAAGGATGTATCACATTCACACAATAACATGCATTTAATGTTCATCAGTGTCCAGGAAGTTGCACTTAATTAATAGTAGCCTAGGAAAATAGTCTCCACTAAGTTTGTCAGAAGACAGTATATATGGATGATATATACAAAACTTGTACACACTGCATTCTCTTGAATTTTCATTCTCTTGCTTTCTCTCTTTTACTCTAAATTCTCCCCATCTAAATTCAACATGTAAATGTCCCAATTTTGATAAAGTTATAATTTGAGCTTGATACGCACTTACGAAATTATGGTTGGAGTGTTTCTTTGTTGCTACACCAACTTTAATTGTTGATGTGACATCTTTGTCAATCTTCTGTATCTCCTTATAAGAAGGATCCAATTGAAATGTGTACTTAAACTATGCAACTAATTTCACATCCAAAAGATTGCTAACTCCGAAGGAAAGATAATGTTCAACTTGGGAGGATTAAAACTCTTGCTAAAAAGAGAAAAAAGAGAAAGAAATATCAAGCTTAATTAATTAAAATGACGCAATTAAGTATAGTGATGAGTGGGTAGTTTAGGCTAAAAAGAGAAAAAAGAGAAAGAAATATTTTTTTTTAAAAGTGATGGTGTAGAAACAGAACTGGTAGCAAAGGCAAAATAAGTGGGTAGTTTAGGCTGAGTTTTTGCACGAGGAGGTCATCTATGAATTTGACACTTATTTTGAACTTCCCATTTAATTTTTTACCAATAATGTTAAATAAAAATGATTATCTGTCATTTATTAACACATTTATATCCGAGTTCATCCCCAAGAAAACATTTTTTTTAAAAGTGATGGTGCAGAAACAGAACTGGTAGTAGAGGCAAAATAAGTGGGTAGTTTAGGCTGAGTTTTTGCACGATGAGGTCATCTATGAATTTGACACTTATTTTGAACTTCCCGTTTAATTTTTTACCAATAATGTTAAATAAAAATGATTATCTGTCATTTATTAACACATTTATATCCAAGTCCATCCCCAAGGAAACATTTTTTTAAAAAGTGATGGTGCAGAAACAGAACTGGTAGCAAAGACAAAATATGTGGGTAGTTTAGGCTGAGTTTTTATACGAAAAGGTCATCTTTGAATATGACACTTATTTTGAACTTCCAATTTAATTTTTTACCAATTATGTTAAATACACAGAACTGGTAGCAAAGGCAAAATAAGTGGGTAGTCTAGTCTGAGATTTTGCACGAGGAGATCATCTTTGAATCTGACACTTGTTTTGAACTTCCCATTTAATTTTTTACCAATTATGTTCAATAAAAATTATTATCTGTCATTTATTAACACATTTATATCCAAGTTCATCCCCAAGAAAACATTTTTTTTAAAAGTGATGGTGCAGAAACAGAACTGGTAGTAGAGGCAAAATAAGTGGGTAGTTTAGGTTGAGTTTTTGCACGATGAGGTCATCTATGAATTTGACACTTATTTTGAACTTCTCGTTTAATTTTTTACCAATAATGTTAAATAAAAATGATTATCTGTCATTTATTAACACATTTATATCCAAGTCCGTCCCCAAGGAAACATTTTTTTAAAAAGTGATGGTGCAGAAACAGAACTGGTAGCAAAGACAAAATATGTGGGTAGTTTAGGCTGAGTTTTTACACGAAAAGGTCATCTTTGAATGTGACACTTATTTTGAACTTCCAATTTAATTTTTTACCAATTATGTTAAATACACAGAACTGGTAGCAAAGGCAAAATAAGTGGGTAGTTTAGTCTGAGTGTTTGCACGAAGAGGTCATCTTTGAATCTGACACTTGTTTTGAACTTCCCATTTAATTGTTTACCAATTATGTTCAATAAAAATTATTATCTGTCATTTATTATCACATTTATATCCAAGTCCATCCCTAAGAATACATTTTTTTTAAGTGATGGTGCAGAAACAAAATTGGTAGCAAAAGCAAAATAAGTGGGTAGTTTAGTTTGAGTTTTTGCACGAAGTGGTTATCTTTGAATCTGGCACCTTAAACACACATGATGACATACAATTCCTGTAAATAACACCTTAAACACACATGATGACATACAATTCCTGGACATTGTGCAACAAAGGTCATAGACAAATAATGTTCATTGTTGTATTGAACCATGTCATACTGAATACCAAAAATAACACAATCATCATTGGTATGTTCAAATTACATTACTAATAAATTTTAACAAGAAATTTCTTTCATCAATTCTAACAACAAATATATGTAAATTTAGACCTAATAACTGCATCTTGAAACTGTTCTAAAAAATACATATATCACATTCCTATAATCCTTAATGAAAAACATCTACAACAACCCTAAATGTTGCAAGACTTCATTCCGTTGCACATTGTCGCATCCAATGTTCATTCATAAACATATTTTCCCTAATCTCTTGCAGTTCCTCCTGCAAACAAATAAATGAACACAATATCAATCACATGGCCATGTTCAATAAAAGTTCAAAACAACTTCAAATCTTAACAACTGACACTAGTGTAATTGGGCATTGTACCTGATATAAAAAAGAATATTATTTGAAAAAGAATTACCGATTCCTCGTCAGATTGTACATCATATTCATCATCATTGTCGGCAGCATCTGATTGATACAATTGAATTGAGGTAAGTTAGAAAAAGTGATTCCATATATAACTTCAATGATATGTCTTTCTACCTACCAATATCAGCTTCCTTAGGTTCATTAATAACATCTCCATGCACATCTTTGCGTTAAATACTCATGTGATGTGATGCTCTGCAGAATTATTCTCTCCTGATTTATGAGCATCCACCATATTTTTCGCCAGCATTGCTGAGTACCTGAAAACAATATATACTTAAAAGATAAGAACAATGAAGTCAAGTGGGTTGCCAGGTTCCAAAAAACATAAGTGAAAAAAAATTAAAAAGGAATCAACCTCTATGTTTGCCCTAATAAAAACTCAAACTGTTTGTCAAGTGCCTTTTTCTTCTTTTCATCTAGTTCCATTTGATGTTTGTAAAGAACCTGGTACAATAATAAATGATGAAATTAAGATCACCATATGGAATTTACAAAAAGTATGCTAGTAAACAAATCAACTGAGCAAAAAAATATTACCAGTTTTTCTATTTTTGTCTTGAATTTCTTAACATCATTAGAAATATTTAGTCCAACCTTTCTTAATCGTTGTTCTTCTTCCTGTACAAGATGCATGTTTCATCCCAAAACATAACAGCGGAGAATAAAAGAAGCATGCAATCATTGAATTATGCTTTCTATTTATAATAATACAACCATAACATCAATAACTAATGTAGGTTATCACTACTTTGATTTATAGAAGACAGATCGACACCTTCATCTTCTTTTCACCCCTTGTAGCCTGATCTATCATGCCTTTACTGACTCTTAAAGCCACTTTCTTTGCCTAATTTCCATTTCCTCTCTGATTAAAAATCTTGCAAAAACAAAGAACAGGATGTAAAATCATACAAAATAAAATATAGAAACACTGCACGTTACAGATTTTGAAGGTGAAACTAGTGTGTACCTTTGATAACCATGGTTATTTCTTCTAAGACATGGTCCCAATGAGTTTTCGGTCGGCAATGCTCCCTTGGAGCTTCAAGAGCCTAACGCAACAAAAAGTCAAACTTAGACAGAAAATTGTAAAAGAAAAATATCTTCTTTTTTGAAAAATAGGCAACTAAAAACAACTCTCATTGAATGATTTCACATTTAATATTTCGGGTTGTTCTAAGATTTACTGCCCTCTTTTTTTGCAACTCCACTTTCTGAGTGAATTACAGGATTAACATCTAAAAATATAAATATTCTTTCAAGGATTATTAAAATCCCATTTCAGACTAAAAAAGACAGAAAAAGAAAATTCATAACGCATCATAAACACAGTCAAGGTAGCATGCCATTACAATTTTCCATTTAGTATATAACAAAAAATTGAAAATAGACCTATCTCGCCAAAGGCAGGGTAAGACGGCGGAATGAGAAAGCAAGCCACGCCGGCGGAAGGAGACAGCACAGAGGGAACGACGGCCACGGTGGCCTGACCGTTATCGGCAAGGGGGCTGACAGAGCCTCTGGGTCGTCGACGGTGGAAACGGGACGACTGGGAAGATACGAGACTTCTGGGGAGAGACGCGACTTGTGGGAAGAGACGCGACTTGATCGGCGGCGGAGCCTCTGGGTGGTGCTCCGGTGGTCGTTCAACAGCGAACGACGGTGGAGTCGTGACGGGGCTTTGAGCGTTGGGAGGGGTTGGGAGGGAGAGTTTCTCTCTCTAGGGTTTCTTCCTCAAACTCTGAAAATGAGTTTTGAATTCAATGTTTCCTTCCCCCTTTCACTCAGACCCCTCCACTATCCACGTCATTTTCAATTTTTTTTTTCATAAAAGTCCACCAATGACATCGTGACACGTCACCGGTGTCAAAAATTTGTCATCCACGCAGTGTCAAAGTATCATTTTCCTTCTATATATGTATAATGATAATTTATGAAAATTAAATTAGGTAGATTTTTAACTCATTTATAAACCTATCATTTAATGTTAATAAATAGAAAAACATAAAATTAAATATAATAAAAATAAAAGCTTATTAAGATACTTTTTTATTTTATCTTCTTTTGTCTTTTTATTTACTTACCATTTTTGTTCATCTTCCATTCTTTCACATGTTTTTGTTTCATTGTGAAAATAAAGTTACTTTCTCTTGACTCATTTGATATTAAGATATTAGTTTTATATTTTTTTTATCTAATAAGTCTTTTGTATAGAAACTTTTTGTGCACAGATGAAAAAGTTAACTATTACTGTTTTTTCATAAACTCATTTTAATTGTGGCTTAATTCTCATAGATTTTCTTTTTAATGATTACCTCCATCAATATCTAATTAGATTTTTTTTATAATAGATATAAGAATAAAATAATGGATTCAAAATGATAAAATTGAAGTTACATGTGAATATGAAAATAATACAATTTTAATTTCTTCATTTTATTGTGAAACATGATGCTAATGATCCAATTGTTTATTTATTTTCATTAATGACAATGATTATATATATAAATATTAAATATATTATTTTGGCTATATATATATATATATATATATATATATATATATATATATATATATATATATATGAAACTAAAAGTTATTTATTATAAAGTGAATGTTTATTTTTAAAAATGGTATTGTTATTTTGTTAAAAATTTTAGGAAAGTGTAATATTATTTTTTTAATATTAATAAAAATTTAAAATATAGGTATATAATTTAATTTAACATCATATTAAAAATTTCCTAAAATTTGTAGTGTGAACAATGATGTGTGGATTTCTATTAGAACTTATGGTGTGAACATGATGTGTTTTATATCTGTCTAAGAAAACAAATGAAATAATTTAAGTATAACTAATGGTTGGGGGATTCTTGTGAAGGATAAAGAAAAAGAGTTGATATAAGAAACATATAATTCCAAAAAATTATATTCAAAAGAATAATTTTCTAAAATATAATTTTACTTAACTTAATTTTTATAGTTAAAACGATTATTAAAATTTAATATACATTTTTTCTATTTTATTAATGAGGCAAAAGCTGTATTACAGGGATGAACATTTGATTATTATATTTTCACTGTTTTGGAATTTTTTCTGAGTCAATGAAAGTGAAGTAAAATTATAAAAAGAAGCTATTGCCAGCTGAAGTTTGAATGCTATGATCAAAGAAACTAATCATTCTCCAATAAAAAATAAATGAAAATGGTAATTTGAAAACCACAGGCCAGTGGGGGCAGCACTTAGTTTGATATTTAAGATAAAATGTTCTGTAGATAAACAGTGAAATTTGGTAATGAAAAATTTACTTTAATTTTAACTTTTTACACCACATTTTTCATGAGATATTCAATTTTAAATTTGCTATATATTATTACTAAAAAAAATAAAGTGTTCAAATGATACCCATATAATAATTTAAAAAATTAGTTACTAAATACAATAATTAAAGAATAATTTAATCTTAATTTTAAAAACGAATTTATGACTGGTTCAAATTCGATAACAATATATCATAGTTTGAAAGTAATAATCTACAATTTCTCAAATAGATTAAATCAATGATTAATTGTCTCTAAATTAGTTTATATTTAATGGATTTTTAGTATATTTATCCTAATCAAAATAGCTTTTCTCAAAATATATATGAAATCAATTTTACTTGCTTTATACAAAAGAGCATTAAATAATTTTGAAGTTCTATAAATTTTTGTAGATATGATTTTGGGGAATGTAAAACTAGATTTTGAATGTATAATAATTAAAAAACATTTAAGAGTGTAATAATTATTAATTAAAGAAATGATTATTTGATACACATGAATCTTTTAAATTAATTTAATATTATTCTTTTTACTTTTTATTTTTTTTTCTTAAAAAAAAATACAAAAATTTATATTTTTATAATTATCTTATTTTTGTAGTATGTTTTAAATAAATATAAAAGTGTGTCATCCTATTATTATTCTATTTGATGTCATTTTATACGTCACTGTAAAAGATAAATATGTATGAAAAATAGATGTTAATATCATTATTCATCCTTCTAAACGAAAACTACAAAACCACCAAAAACCAGAATGGTATAAATACAAGCATTGTTCTTCCCAAAACTGCAAAAGCAGATTCGGCAAAACAAGAAAAAAACAAACAGTTTCATTAGCATTATCTTCAAAAACATGGCCAATGATTTGTCTTCAGGTGTTCAATCATTCGAGCTTGAACACGATCCCCACATTCTTGTAAATGTTTCCGACCAAGAAACCTTTTACTCTTCCTCGTACGAGAATCCTATAGCGAACCCTTGCCATGTCAATGACGCGACTCAATTATTTGCATGCAAAATGGAAGCACCAGTGGCACCGCGTGAGGAGCACGCGCCGCCGAAGTGGAAGCACTTCCGAGGAGTGAGGAGGCGGCCATGGGGGAAGTTCGCGGCAGAGATATGGGATCCGAAGAGAAAACATGGAAGGGTTTGGCTGGGAACGTATGAGACTGAAGAGGAAGCAGGTTTGGCTTATGATAGGGCTGCTTTCAAGATGAGAGGTAGCAAGGCAAAGTTGAATTTTCCACACCTGATTGGATCCCACGCGCCGCCGGAGAGAGTGGGAGTGGCGGGTGTCGCTCGGAAGCCGAACCTGCCGGAGGCTCGTTTGCCACCTTTGTCTGCGGCGGAGGATGGTTCACAGTCACAAGGGTTAAAGAAGAGGAGAAACCTAGCTGATTTGCTTAATAGGTTAGCCAAGAATAGAAGTCAAGTATGTATGTATGTATGAAAAATCATCCATATGTTTGATTATTAAGGTTTAATACCATTTTTTTGTCCTTATATTTCTAATGTTTTTTAATTTTTATATTTTTTTTATAAAGATTTAATGTATTCATTTACTTTGATAAACTTTACAATCGTTAAAGAAGATGTGTTAGCATTTGTTACTATAATAGTTCATTTTAGTTTTTATTGTTCAATTCCCAAAATAAAATAAGAGAAATAACATTAAAACTAATCTCACTTTGCATTAAGTCTTTTTTTTTTTAAAAAAAAAACATAAAGTCATAAAAAGTAAATAGAGAAAAAAATATTGAATCTTTACTACAAATAATAGTGGCCCTTATTAAAATTTTGATCAAGCATTGAAATTTAAAAGTAAAAGAAAAATTCAATTACCTCTTTTAAAAAAATATTATAGAAGGATAGAGAAATTCAATTACCTCTTAGTATAATATGTCTATTAAATATTTTATTCTTTTAAAATGTTAAAAACCATTTTTTTTCTATCCAATGACCACTTTTAGTATTTCAATCAGCCATAAAAGATGCAATTCAATAGTAAACCCTTTATTTATTTAAGAGAGGGGATAGGTTTGATATAGAAGATTTGTGTGACTTCTAGAAGCAAAAAATAGTTTACTTGATCAATCACACAGACTATTGTGAACTCAAACTTTGGTTAGTATGTATTTGTCATTAGATTACGCGTTTTTGTAGAAAAATAATTTAGCTAAATTTTTCCATTTTTAAAATGTAGCTGTAAGTTGTCTCATAACTTAAGAGAAGACAATATTATAATTAATAATATATTGAATATTTTTCAGATGAATAATTTAAGAACATTAATAAGTTTTTAATAGCTTATTAATGTATATATTTTAATTGTTATTTTTTATATTTTATAAAAATTTTATAAATGTATTTTGTATTAGTCTATTTACAAGTGTATATTTAATTGTTGTTTATTATCATTTTTATTTCATAAATCAATATGAAATGTTAACAAAATTTATTAAAATTTGAGAAATGTTATTTAAAATTTATATGTAGTGATGAAGTATAAAAGTAAATTTTCTTAAATGGGATAAGGTCATATTTATTGAACCAATTAAGTTCACATGGTTGCTAGTGAGTTTAAAGTTGATATATTTAAAGGCGATTAATAAATAATAGACTGATAAATATTTTACAAAATTGCTTTGTTTTGCTGAAAAACATGTTTAAAAATGGATACATGACTTAATCGTAATTACGAGACAAAATTTTTTTTTTAACTCAATTTCTATATTCTTATATTAAAGTTTAAAACCACTAAACATCATTCATTTGTGCCTATTGCGTTTTGAACCTTACTATATTTGTCGTAGTATCGTCCAACGCCATTTATTAGCACCCAACATAGCTAAAATGGGTGACTTCCTTTCGTTTGCTCATATCCTTTATAATTTTCAACTAAGTTGATTATAAACTTAAAAAGATTTAATTTGATTAGTTAAACAAATTTTGTTAAACTTTGGAAAAGATGTAGTTTAATTTGGAAAGGAGCATTTACAAGGATTGATTGCTAGTTTTAGTTTTTCATGTTTGTAAGGGTAATTTTGTAATTTCATGACTTTATTTTCATGATGGTCTTGTATTGTGGGCTTAATAGGGAAAGGCCCAAAAAGAAAAAAAAAATTAGGTTAGCTTTTGTCCTTGGGAAGCCACAAAGGCAGGGTGACTATTGCATTTATAATGTAGTTTCATGGTTCTTAATCATTATTTTGAATTTTGTTTAGCTTTTATTTTCATTATGAGCTTTTGCTTCTATAGTTTTGAACTTAGTTGAATGTTTTTAGTTACCTTACAATTCAGTTTCATTATAGAACTTCAATTTTAGTCATGTTTTCTAAATTTATTTTTCCATATTTAGGTTTCGTTATTTATTCTTTACAGTTTACTTATTCTTACTTCTACAGTTTGCTCAAAGTGCAATTTTTCAAATAAATGAACATAAAAAAAAATGAGTAAAACACTAAATGGATGGAATGTTCTACTTATAAAAGAACCATAAAAAGAGAATGTAAAATGTAAAAGCTTGAAAAATCTCCCAATATCTCTAGAAAACACCATAAAAAGTTTTAGAATTTTCTTAATAGTATTGCTAAGTGAAATAAATTTGTGAAATGTTAAAAAATGGAACAAAAATAGTTGGAAAGTAGAAAAGAGATAATAAAAGGTGGAAAATAGGTGCAAGAAGGGAGAGAACCCTCTCATATGAAGAATAAGAAAAGGGGATAAGGGTTTAGGTGTAATTAAAATTGGGAAATGTGTCCATAAGAGAATAGATGACATAACACATCATTTGTCACGTTAAAGAAAAAAAGTTATGTAGTTAAATATTAAGGATTGAATCCACCATTTCTTAAGTATAAATACCTAACCAAGAAGAAACTTTGAAATAGAGAATAAAAACAAGACTAAAACTAAAATTGTGTTATAGTTTATGAATAAAAAACATAAATAAACCTTTATTTAATAAAAGATTTAAATAATTTTATAGTGTTTATTTTTTTAAATAATCTTTTTTCTCGTATTAGAGTCAACTAAGCTAACGTTAACAATGTTGCAATTTGGTTTGCCCTGATATTTGAAAGCTAAATTAATGTTTTTTCTAGTGTCATAAAATGTTATCTAATAGCTAAAATTTTAATTGTTAAGTTTTTCAAGTCAGCATATTAGAATAAGTTACAAAATCTAAAATTTCCTAATATCTAATGAGTCTCGAGTCACGAGTCAACCTAGATACGTTAACGTTACATCCAACTCAAAATCTTAATTTTGTGTTTGGATGAGATATTTTAAAAAGAGTAAGTATTTTTCTAGAATTTAAAATATTTTATGACAAAATATGTTGTTTGGGTAAGGAATTTTGAAGAAAAAAATTATATTCTAAAATTTTATTAGAGTAACTAGTTTACTTAAAATTAAATAATTTTAAATTCTACCTAAAAAGTAAGAATTTAAAATTCTTCATAATTGAAAATTCATATTTTGGTCTTTGGAGTTTGGATCAACTTTGGTTTTGGTCGATTTAGCTCGATTGTGGTCCATGTAGAATCAGCTCAACCTAACGTGGGATCATCCAACTTAGTTTGACATGACCCAAGTTGATATCTTAGGATGTCACAAACCTAACTCAACTTGGTAAAACTTAACTCAATTTCTCTAAATCCTACCTAAGACCAATCTGACTTGGATTCGACCTAAGTCGAACTTGGACTCACTTGGCTCCACTCGATTTAATTATGTCAAAGCTTACTTGACTTAACTTGGGTTGGAAAAATTCAACTTGACTTGATTCAATCTTATCTTTATTAGGCTAGGCCCAATCTATTCTTGATCGGACTAGGATTGACATAGATCTAGCCTAATTTGGTTGAACATGGATCAATCCCGATTCAGACAATTTAGACATACCTCAACTCGATTAACTGTTGGTCTATCTTGATTAGGCTCAACTTGAACTCTAACCAACTTATCTCGACTTTGGCCAAAGATTTATCATTTCATAGTTTGAAAATTTTTTGTTTAATATAAATTTAAGAAAAAAATTTCAAATATAAAATGAAAAAGACTCGAAGAACTTTAATAAAAAAAATATGAATCAAGATTGATTGTGAAATATTATTAATATTGATTTTTTTAATTGTTTACCAATTATTTGATATTTAAATAGTTTTTAGTATTTGAGGTAATTAAAATACTTTATCAGAAAAATATTCACTAAATTTAAATTATCTTATCCAAACAAAACTTTAAAAAAAAATTGAAATATGATCAATTCAAATTAAAAATTGTGAAATTTCCTATCTAAAACATAAGGTAAGACAATATTATATATATATACCTCACTCATCTCCACTTAATTTGGAACTCTTGACTTCACAACTGAACTTACATTAAGGAAGGAAGTTATATCATGTGATTAAAAACATCGTTACCGTCCCACTAAAAAATAATTTGAAAATTTATCACAATTTCTAGACTAACAAAAATTACACAAGTATGATATACTTGAAGAATCCAACTTGCATTATTGAAATATGTGGGACGAAAACTGTAGAATTATAATACTTGGAGGACTTGAAAGAAGGAAACTATTACAAAAATAATAAGAAAAAAGAAAAAGTAGGAAACTATTAAAAAAATGAGATATTTTTAACACAACTCAATAAAACATTTCAGTGTATAAGATAGTTGTGTGTCGAAAGTTTACCATTATCCTAGTTAAGCACATGCATGTTAAGTAATACTTTTGTAGATCTTAAGGTGATGAACCAGATTAAATTTTATTATGTGCTTTTATAAAGTATTTTTTGCTAGACGAAATTATTTATACCTAACAATAATATAAAAGTTAATATTCTAATAAATGGTAGAAAAGGAATAATTTTGCATAAATAGTTTCAACTCCATAAATAATTTTATTTCTATTTCTTTCAAACACGTACCTATATGATTAAATTAATTAATGAATATTTGAGTTGTGAGTAGATGCAATTATTCGGAGAATTTACATAAATATACAATGTTAAACCTTAGCTCCATTTTTCTTTGGATCTCTTATCTCCATCGCGAACTTCCCCCACGGCCGCCGTCTCACACCCCTATATCGCTTCCATTGGAGAGGCACGTGAACTTCACGCACTGCCCTAGACTGTTCTCTTCCCAACACTTTCTTCTCATCAATGATACTTTCCATGCCATTAGAGTCCAAGTGTGTGGAACTCAAGTAGATATTGAAGAGATTGAAATGAAGTAGAATTACATTTTACTATTTCATGTGGGTTGGTTCTTTGAAAGTTAGAGGAATGGATCATGATACATTAATATTTTTTTTTTAAAATTTTTGATAATCAACTATGTGTGATTTTTTTATTGACATATACATACATATATATATATAAATGAGAGTTTGAAATTTGATAGATTCCCTCATGATAACGAGAAAGCATTCTTCCTTGTGAAGAAACTGTTAATCGATTTACTCTTTCACACACTTTTCTTAGGGTTTAAAAGAAAACTTTGGTACCTTATGAAACAATAAATAGTAAAAGAAATAGTACAATTTAAAAAGTGTTAAGAAAATGAATGTAATTAATTCGTATTTTTATTACAGAATAAGTTAACTATGGTGAGAAATTTGTGATCTAGATCATTGTACTTCTCCCAAGTCACAATTTTCTCTGCACGTGGCGTTCTGAGAAATATTTATTGCTGATGAAAGAAAGTGTGTAGGTGTTTGAAGAAGAGAGACATGAAGATACATATGTATTTGGAAGAACATGTGAAGCACGAAAAACCTCACCAATAATGTTTCTTATGTCGCAACCGCCGAGAGAAGAGGAACGTGTTTTCCTTTCTTAACTTTTGGTCTTTTTCATTTTGCTTGCTTGGATTAGTATGTTTATGAAATTATATGTAACACTCCATCTCTAGTTGTTCTTTCATAAAAAGAAAGGCGGTTTTCAAATAGATGCTAAATAATACACAAGATCTTAATTTTATTATTATCTTCTATCTTGGTGAGAAAAATAACTAATATAGAAAGTTAGATTTTTTATATTATCTTTGTTCAAACTTTCCTTTTGTGTAGTTCTCAAAATTTTGTAGTGGTGTTCAACATCTTTTATTTTCGAATTGTGAGTTTTCTTTTGGTATAGAATTTAACTTTTTTATTTTTCCTTAAGTTAATTCACAACTAAGATTTTTAATAATTTTTCTTTTAAATGTAAACTCTTTTTATATTTGTTTGGAAGGTATTCAAAACATAAGTTTCTTCTTTCATTTCTTTTGTTTAATTTGTTATCTTTGAGTTTAGAAAATTAGTATAAAATTTTGATTAGTTCACATTACTATTGAGTCAATGCTAGATTTTGTAGTTAGATTTAAGATTAGAATCTTGTTTTTCGTCATCAATATAGTTCATACTTGTAATGCTAAGAACTCGTAATTTGAGTTCTTAGTAATTAAAATGGAATAAAATAAGACTTTGAATGTATATTGTATTATGTATGTTATAGGCATGTTTTGTTTAGGTATAGAGAATAAAGATTTTTGCACTAGTTGTACATAATATAATTACCTACAATAAAATATGTCGGTAATTGGATTATTATTATTAACGGTGTATATGTTGTCGATAATTATTGATAGATTTTGTAAATCTGCTAGTAAATTTTACAAATGAGCAAATTACCAACGAATTTTATGTTGTTGGTATTCTATTGAAAAATACATGTAACCAATGAATTTGACTTATTATCGACAGATACCGATCGTCGATACGTTTTTTCTTTGTAGTGATAAGCAAGAAGGAGGAATCTTTTGATTTCTTATGCCTTAGATGTCAAAAGAACATTTTCTCTCTCAGTTCTCCATTTTATTTTGTGTCAAAAATATGCAAAGGAGACAACTTAAGATTATTTATACTTAAATTGCAAAGGCCAATCAATTGAGTATATTGCTAAAATTTCCATTTCTATTTCCATTGCCTTAAATTTGTTGGCGAATTCACTCCCAAAATAAGGACGGAAAAAATACATTCAATAAAAAAAAATTCGGTAAGTGCATCCTTTGTGTGTTGAGGAGATTCACTCCCAAGAGTAAGATTGAAGAAAAAAATATTCAACAAAAGAAAAATCCATTAAGCACACATGAACGTGATGCATTCAATTGGAAATTTTTTTCCTAGTGCATCTCCATGCTCTGAATGGATTAGTTTTAAAGACAAAATTTTAGTGCATGACTGAATGAGTTAAGATGAAAATGACTAAACTAATATGAATTATACTAAGCATATTTATTTATTGTAATTTTTTATGTTATAAATAAAACATTTTATTTACTTAATTTTTTATTATATAAACAAAATGTTTAATAAATATTTCAATAGTACAAATAAAAAAATATATATTCCTAAATGAGAATAGTATAGTCAATGAAATACAATGAGAAAACAAAAAAAGTATAGTGAAATCCATAATCCTCTTTCAACATCAAAGTTAAACAACATTTTTCTGATAACTAACCTAGGTTTGGATGTATTAGAATCATTGCGATTTTTTTTTTATTCAACACTGTAAATCATGTTCAAATTCAATAGGGTTTTCAAATTTTTAAAATCAAATAAAACTAAGAACGACATCTCATATTCCAATAAAAAGCATGTTGATATATATATATATATATATATATATATATATATATATATTTAACATAATCCAATGATAATAATGCATGTTTCTAGTAGCTTATTACAACAGAGAAAACAAAACTGTTATTTCAAAAGCGACAATTACAACAGTAAGCATGGCCCATCTGCAGTGAATGAATTCTGATTCTTTGAACCTCTCAAGATTCTGACACTTCACCAAGACGAAGAGGCTCAATCCAAAGTCAGAAATTAATATCACTCTTTTTTAAAAATCTTAAAACAATAAATTAATAAATTTTTCATATTTATATAATTTTTTATTCTTTTATTTTTATCTATTCTCACTTCTATTTCTATTTCCAACAATAAAATTGAAAAATCAGTTTACCATCTTCTTGTTTATAAATAAGTTTTATATTTTAATATTTTTTTTATACTAATCAATCCAACCTAACTTATTTTTGAGAAGGGGTGAAACTGGTTTATTCTTACTAATTTTTTATTGTCATTTAAAAATAATTTAAGATTCAAAGAGAAAAACAGTTTGTATATTAAATGAGGTAATTTTTATTTTATATTGTTATAAATATGTCTAATTAAAATCATTCCTCTCTCAATAAATACATTAATTTTATTTGTTTTAATAAATATAATACTTTTATTTGTTGTAAATGCAAACATTGTTATCATTTATTTCATAGTAAATTTAAAAAATATATTTAATGTTTCGTGGAAATTCAAAAGCACGTATTTAAAATTTCTTTTAAAGGTTAAAACTTTATTAACTTTGAGAGGGGTAAAAAGTGCTCATTCTTGACAACCAGGACCCAAGGCCTATTAATAATAGGAGCTCGCGTTAAAATTAATTTTTTTTTATTTGATTGTTCTTTTAAATTTAACTATTTTTAAATTAAAATAATTATATATAATTGTAAAAATGATTGAAAATCAGTGATGGAAGGTAACCCATCTTAATTTTAATAGGAAAAATTAAGTTAATTGAATTTGATTTTAAGTTTGAGCTTTTTCAATAAATTAAAAAAAAAACAATAATTTGGGTCCCAAATACATTATTTGTCACCAGTTTTATCATACAATATCAATTGCTTGGGATGAAAATTAAAAATCAAAGTCGAATTAAGTGGGAAATTATTATACTAATTATACTTTAATTATTAATTATAATTTTTATTGTAGAAATAATTATTAATTTAACAATTGATATTCAAAATTAAGTTTTTAATTTTGATAGCACTTTAATGATTAATTTTTATATCCAAGTAAAACAGAATTAATAGCTCAATACATAGATTATTTTAAAAAAAAATTACATGTAAATTAAAATTTTAGAGAATGAGATTATACATAAGAAAAATGTTTTTTTAACTTTTTTTTGATAATTTTTATAATTATTTATGTGAGATTCGTTATTGATTCGTTTCAAATGTACGAATTAATAAAACCGTGACACATAATTAAAAAGTTGTTAAAATATCATGTAGAGATAATCCATAAATATACTCAAAGACAATAAAATCCAATAAAAACGAGGATGATTATTAAAGCTCACACACATTAATTTCTTACTGATACTAATTATCATACTTAATTACACTAATTAAAACATAGATGATTGTTGGGAAACAACGGTATTTGTTCCCTCCTCTGCTAACCCAAAATGGGCACTATGCGGAAGCGTAGAAATAAAAGTGTATGCGTAAGAAAATATAACACCGGATATTTTTAACGCGGAAAATCCTCTCGGAAAAAACCACGGGACCTAGTCCAGAAAAATATCTCCACTATGAAAGTAGGATTACAGTGTTTCTCTCACTCTCTGAGGATCTCTAAATAAATCTCACCCTCTCGGATGGTATACAAAACTCTCACTTTCACCACAGTATCTTCTATTGCACTGTGTCTACACCTCTCGATATTTCTCTCACACAAAAAACTCTCTATTTCTCTCCTTCACCGTGGCTCTCTTTTCTTCTTCACGGTAGTGAGTTTTTGGTGCATTTTGTTGCTCCCTCTAGCTTCCAATTTATAGTAGAGTAAGGAAGGAAAAAGACAAGGAACATGGTTGGTGAGGTGCACTCATGTTCCATGAAACAAGGGGAAGTGGAGGAGAAAACATTGATGTTCCATGAAACAAGGGGAAGTGCAGGAGAAAACATTGACCCCTAAAGTATGGTGGATGGGTCCCTTCTTTGTTTTATTCCAACAAAAACTCCCCCATAAAACAAAAAATGGGTCTTCCATCCCTTCTTGACTTAATTTGAAGGTACCAAGATACCAGCACCTTGGCAACAATCTTCAACCTTCTTGGTTGGTATTGACTTAGTCATCATGTCAGACCAATTCAAGTCTGTATGGATTTTCTCTATCTTCAATTTCTTCTCATCCAGCGCTTCTCGTATCCAGTGATACCGCACGTCGATATGTTTCGAGCGTGAATGGAACATGGGGTTCTTGGTTAGATGGATGGTACTTTGATTATCACAGTTCACCACATAATCGTCTTGATTATGTCCTAATTCACTTAGGAAATTCTTCATCCATAGCATCTCTTTAGAGGCTTCAGTCACCGCTACATACTCTGCTTCAGCAGTAGACAATGTCACACATTTTTGTAGCTTTGACTGCCAAGAAACAGCTCCCCCTGCAAAAGTAATCAGATAACCTGATGTTGACTTCCTTGAATCGACATCTCCAGCCATGTCTGAGTCTGAATATCCGATTAGCTTTAGGTCTCCATTACCAAAACATAAGCTTCTTTTGGCAGATCCTCTGAGATACCTTAGTATCCACTTAACAGCTTCCCAATGCTCCTTTCCTGGATTTGACAGGAATCTGCTCACAACTCCTACAGCATAGCCAATATCTGGCCTTGTACAAACCATTGCATACATAAGGCTACCCACGGCAGAAGGATAGGGTACCTTGCTCATTTCTTCTTTTTCTTCTTCATTCTTTGGACATTGCGACTTGCTGAGTTTGAAATGTCCAGCAATTGGAACACGAGCAGATTTGGCATTGTGCATGTTGAACCTTTTGAGAATCTTCTCAATGTAATCTTCTTGAGATACCCATAGCATTCTTCTAGAACGGTCTCTGGAGATTTTCATTCCAAGTATCTTCTTCACTGCACCTAGGTCTTTCATGGCAAAAGACTTACTCAATGCCTTCTTGAGAGCAGCTATTTTAATTTTGTCCTTCCCTACAATCAACATATCATCAACATACAAGAGAAGTATGATGGACTCACCATTTTCATAATGCTTCACAAACACACAATGGTCTGCGGAGGTCTTCTTGAAATTATGTTGGATCATGAAGGAATCAAATTTCTTGTACCATTGTCTTGGAGCTTGCTTCAGACCATAGAGGCTTTTCTTCAGACGACACACTAAGTGTTCTTTGCCTGGTTCTTCAAAACCCTCTGGTTGCTTCATGTAAATTTCTTCCTCTAGGTCTCCATGTAAGAATGCTGTTTTGACGTCCAGTTGTTCAATCTCCAAGTCTAATTTTGCTGCTAGACCGAGAATTGCTCTAATGGATGTCATCTTCACCACTGGTGAGAATATTTCATCAAAGTCTATTCCTTTCTTCTGGTTGCACCCCTTTACGACAATCCGTGCTTTGTACCTTGGGCTTGGGTTGTTCTCTTCATTCTTGAGCTTGAACACCCATTTGTTCTGCAATGCTCTTCTTTCTTTTGGTAATTCTACCAAATCATATGTCTGATTTTCTTTTAAGGATTGCATCTCCTCTTCCATGGCTTGCAACCATTTGTCTCTGTCTTTCATCTCCATTGCTTCTACAAAGCTTTGAGGTTCGCCTTCATCAGTAAAATTAACATATTCATCTGAAAAATACCTTCTTGACGGTTGCTTCTGCCTTGTTGATCGTCTCAATTGGGGTTCTTGCGGAGCATCCTCAATTAGTTGATCTTCTTCTGTCAGATTAGGTTGATTTGCTTCTTCAGCCATTTCATCAAGTTGTAACTCTGGTTCGGCTTGATGAGTCTCTCCCCCTGAGTTGTTTATCACAATAGGGCTTTGATCACTTATCAGCTTAAGTGTTGGTTTCTCCACTTTCTTGATGTCTTGGATTGTCTGATCTTCAAAGAACACCACATCTCTGCTTCGAACAATCTTTCTGTTTGCAGGATCCCATAATCTGAAACCAAATTCATCTCTCGGAGAACCAAGGTATACACATTCTTTCGCCTTAGCATCGAGCTTTGCTCTTTCATCTTTCGGAATGTGAACTGATGCCTTACATCCGAAGACTCTCAAGTTGCGATATGAGGCCTTTTTACCGGACCATACTTCTTCTGGAATCTTTCCATTTAATGGTATTGAAGGTGATAAGTTGATTAAATCAGCTGCTGTCACCACTGCCTCCCCCCAGAATGACTTGGGAAGTTTTGCGTGAGACAACATGCTCCTGACCTTCTCGACAATCGTTCTGTTGAATCTTTCAGCTACACCATTCATCTGAGGTGTCTTGGGAGGTACTTTCTCATGTTTGATCCCATGAGTCTTGCAATAGTGCTCGAACGGACCTCTATACTCTCCACCATTATCACTTCTCAGACATTTCAACTTTCTACCAGTTTCACGTTCAACTGAGGCGTGAAACTCCTTGAAGATTCGTAGAACTTCATCTTTTCTCTTCAATGGATAGACCCACAGCTTTCTGGAGTGGTCATCAATGAAGGTAACAAAATATTGAGCTCCACCAAGGGACTTTTCAGATGTTGAACAAACATCTGAGTGTACAAGATCCAAAATATGATCTTTTCTTCTTCCACTTTCAGATCTATGGAAGGACACTCTACGCTGCTTTCCTGCTAAGCAATCTTCACATAATTCAAGTGGTTGTCCTTTTATATTCTGGAGATGATCTTTCGCAAGGATCTCTAATCCTTTCTCGCTCATGTGGCCCAGTCTTTTGTGCCACAACTCCTTACTTTCTTTTTGAGCAACATTAGTCTCTCCTTTGTATGTCTTTCCTTGCATGCAGTACAAGGAGCCTTCCTTCTTGCCTCGAGCAACAATCATGCTTCCTCGACAAAGTTTCCATCTTCCGTCGCTGAATTGGTTGTTCATTCCAGCATCATCTAGCTTGCCAACTGAGATAAGGTTTAGACGCATCTCTGGTACATGTCTTACCTCCTTCAGTACAAGTTTGTTTCCATTTTCTGTCGTCAAAGTCACTTCTCCTATGCCCACAATTTTGCTTGTGACATGATTTCCCATCTTCACTGTTCCAAAGTCTCCTTTTTGATAGGATGAGAAGAATCCCTCATGAGGACTAACATGGAAAGATGCTCCGGTATCAACTATCCTAGTGCAATCATCAAAAGCAATATTTAGATAGTTTACCTCACTAATAAGGAACACATTCGCATCATCTGATACCACCGCCGTTGTGGTCTTTTCTTCCACCTTCTTTTTGGGATCTACCACATCAGGGTGTACAGTTCCATTCTTCTGATCTCTCTTCAGGAATCTACATTCTGGCTTCTTGTGACCATCTTTTCCACAATAAAAACATGTCAAACCTTTGGAACGAGACTTGAATCTTCCTCGTGACTTTTCACGTTTTCCTTTGCTTCTGTGATCACTCCTTCCTCTATTCTCAACAACATTGGCTTCTGAGTAACTACTCGATCCCCTTTCTTTCCTTCTGGATTCTTCATTCAGTAAACTGTCTGTGATGTTATCCAGACTGAGCTTTCCATCTGGTGCTGAGTTACTGAGAGTGACCACCAACGTGTCCCAACTCTCCGGTAGAGAACTAAGGAGTAGAAGAGCTTGTAACTCGTCATCTATCTTCATATCTGCCTTCATTAATTGGTTCACAATACCTTTGAAGGTGTTGAGATGCTCGATCATATTCTGGTCGTCAGAATACTCTAACTTTACGAGTCGCCTGACAAGGTGAGCTTTATTTCTTGGAGTCTTCTTTTGAATCATAGATTCAAGCTTTGTCCATAACTCATACGCATCGGTATAAGTCGATACATGCTCAAACAAGCTTTTATCGATGTATTTCCGAATCATAGCCACTGTTTTACGATTCAGAATCTCCCAATCTTTTTGGGTCTTCCCTTCTGGAATTTCTGGATTTGTGATCGGTTCATACAAATCCTTGCAGTATAGATGATCTTCCATCATCGGCTTCCAGTAGGAGTAATTATCCGCAGTTAGCTTGAACATGTCTCCTTCCATCTTGAGTTTCACAGGATTCTGACTTTTTCGAACCGGTAGCTCTGATACCACTGTTGGGAAACAACGGTATTTGTTCCCTCCTCTGCTAACCCAAAATGGGCACTATGCGGAAGCGTAGAAATAAAAGTGTATGTGTAAGAAAATATAACACCGGATATTTTTAACGCGGAAAATCCTCTCGGAAAAAACCACGGGACCTAGTCCAGAAAAATATCTCCACTATGAAAGTAGGATTACAGTGTTTCTCTCACTCTATGAGGATCTCTAAATAAATCTCACCCTCTCGGATGGTATACAAAACTCTCACTTTCACCACAGTATCTTCTATTGCACTGTGTCTACACCTCTCGATATTTCTCTCACACAAAAAACTCTCTATTTCTCTCCTTCACCGTGGCTCTCTTTTCTTCTTCACGGTAGTGAGTTTTTGGTGCATTTTGTTGCTCCCTCTAGCTTCCAATTTATAGTAGAGTAAGGAAGGAAAAAGACAAGGAACATGGTTGGTGAGGTGCACTCATGTTCCATGAAACAAGGGGAAGTGGAGGAGAAAACATTGATGTTCCATGAAACAAGGGAAAGTGCAGGAGAAAACATTGACCCCTAAAGTATGGTGGATGGGTCCCTTCTTTGTTTTATTCCAACAATGATGAACATTAACATCATTTGAGTATAATCTGGTTTCAAACACCTGCAATTGTCTTCTGTTCTTGGCCAACTTATTCAACAACTCAGGTAAGTTTTTCCTCTTTTTCGATTCTTTTACTGTTTCTGAAGGTGCTGAAAATGATGAATAAGATTCAAAACTATTTTTCTTCAAACCTTTCATCATTCTAACAGGTTTCAGAGACACATCAGAATCAATAAGATGAGGAAAATTTAACTTAGCTTTGCTACCACGCATCTTAAATGCAGCTCTATCATAAGCCAAACCAGCTTCTTCTTCACTTTCATAAGTTCCAAGCCAAATTCTCGCACCATTCCTCTTCGGATCCCTTATCTCTGCAGCAAACTTCCCCCACGGCCGTCGCCTCACACCTCGGAAACGCTTCCACACTGGCGGCGCGTGATCCTCACGCGCCTTTATCAACAAGTTATTATTATCTGCATCATGAACACCCTCCGAGAGTGGTTTGTACATTGGAGAACGCAAAACTTGGTGACTGTAAACGCTCGTGAGAGTGTTGGAACAATCTGGTTCGAGCTCAAGAAGATAGTGTTGAATAGATTCCAAGGATGAGAAATCACATGATGACGATGATGTTGTTGTTGTGGTGGCCATGTTTTCAAAGGTGGTGTTTTTTTAATGTTGTTGTGGTTACTGAGAATAGTGTGATGTGTATTTATACCACTAGGTTTTGGAGCTGTTTGTTTTTTGGTGTTTGTTGAATGTTTGAACAACGTGGTGATAATTTCTTTCTTTAATGATGTTTTCACGTGAGATGTTTCTTTGAAGCTACAAGGAGTGTTTGAAATAGCTTTGAAACTTTAAGTATCAGAAATCACCCCCACGTGTGGTTTGTTCATATTATATTATCTTCTTCTTTTTCTAATGGAAAAATCTCAAAAAACTATGAGACTTTGACACCAATATTTAGATGCTGTCACTAATATCATATAAACTATGACACTTTAACCATGATTTGACACATTATATAACTTTAACCACATATTATATAACTTAGATTTATTAACATGTAACCATAAGATACACTTTTATATTCATTTCATATAAAATAATTATAAAAGTGTAAATTTTTATATTTTAAAAAAAAATGTAAAATGTAAATAAAAATAATATCAACTAAATATAAAAATTTTAGATAGGTTAAAGAATCGTTTTTCTAAATTTATCTGAATCTTAAAAAAAAGTTTATAGATTATTTTTGTAAGATGTTAATATTTTCATTTTTATTGAATTTATCTTCAAATTTCCAACAAATATCTTCAAATTTTAGTTATTAAATTTTTATCGTACATTGTTTTGTATTTTTTTGGGTGAAATGTAGTAATTTCTTTAAACTATATTATGACCATAAAAAAAATGTTTTGTGAACACAAAATATTCCTTCTTCCCTTAAAAAACACTCGTATGCTTAAAATAATAATAAAAAAGTAATAATATTTTAATGGGTATTAGTTGTAGTTGAAGGCAAGCAATTAATGATTTTCATCATTCAAGTAAAAGCTTAAGATGGGCAATAAGAAAATCAAAATCTTCTTTCCTAATAATGGAAGTAAGAAGCAAATTAGGGTTTAACACAATGTGAAAACTTCCCCATTTAGTCAATAAGATGAAGTGTATTATGATATGACCCAAATGTTACATAAAATATAAAATAATTAAAAGTAAATATAAAACAGTACAAAGGTACATTCTTTGTCACCTTAGTGATTGTAATCTTGCCCACCATTTTTGAACCATAACATAGTAGTCAATGGTTGACCAATGGTCTTCTTTGTCTTCATATAACATTATTATGTGGATAGATAAACTTTGTGTACATCAATCATTATTTATTCAATGAATATATACCTAACTTTGATTATTAGTTATAATAAAACATGTGTAAACATAACCTCTCTTTTTTCTTACAAAAGAAAGAGTGCTACTAAACAAGTGTATAATTAAAATCAATATTAGTTCACTTTGATTAATCATTGATAAAAAAAACAATTTTAAATTTATCAAGAAAAGAATTGGACTAATTAATCACCTTTTGTAAATCTTATAAGACAACTTAAAAGACTGAAAACGTAACTCAATAGACATAAACAAAGTTTTCTATTCGAACTAACTTA
The DNA here is from genome assembly GCA_027742785.1 of Vigna reflexopilosa. Taxonomy (NCBI): domain Eukaryota; kingdom Viridiplantae; phylum Streptophyta; class Magnoliopsida; order Fabales; family Fabaceae; genus Vigna; species Vigna reflexopilosa. The sequence continues at coordinate 666,642 of CM050929.1, read as the reverse complement.
CGTTGGTAATTAAATATTAATTAATCGTTTATCCATAATTGGCTTAGTTGTAATTTTAATGTTTATATTTTATAAAACTCGTAGTTTTCATTTTTAACCTTTTTTTAAATATCAATTCTTTAATCATTAATTATCAATAATTGTGATATCTAATTTCCTTACATAATTCCGTCCTCTAATTTATTTATTTGTCTTTAACTTGCCATTTCATCCTTTACCTTTGTAATTATCTTTTACTCTTTTTTTTCAATTATTCGTAACTTTGTTTTTTTTTTTGTTATTTTTTACACGATAAATTAATATCGAAAGAAAAACACATTATACTTGTGACATTTTTTCAGATTAAAGACTACAAAATTAAAGATATATAGTGGCTATTTTAAAATTGAAAATTAAACAAATGAAAACTTTTTGTGTAAAAAATTCAAAACCAAAAGTACATTTAATTAAAAATGAAGAAACTAAAATTGCATAAAAAATATTAAAGAACAAAATTACAAATTTCATAAAATGTTGAAACTATAATTACAATTAAGTCATAATATAATTTGGTTGAACAATAATTTGGATTATTTCTATTTTGTTTTATCTCCTAGTCGATATATGCGTGTCTGTTATAAATAATATTTTTTTTCTTAGTTAGAAATATAGAAAATATTTCATTGAAATTATTTTTGTATCTTCACCATAGGAGGTGTAAATAGTTGACTAAAAAGAAAATAGTTCACTCACTATCTCACTCAACTAAAACTATTTTCTCAAAAAAACATATTTATATATATATAAAAGGATATTTATCTACTAAAATCTGATACACATTGCTAAAATGTATTAACTAAAAATAAACATACGCTTTAACAAATCATATATATATATATATATATATATATATATATTCAATCTAGAATAATTAGATTCCTTTTATTCAAATATTTAGTGGATTTTCATTGCTTTATAGTGTGAATGAAAAAAGTTTCAATTCAAATTTGTTTACGCAAGCGCGTGACGAATCAAATTCAAAGAAGAAAAAAAGTCATGCTAACTTCTTTTGTTTATTTTTTTAATCATCACGCAAAGAATTTTTGTTACGTTTTTAGTACATTTATTACTATCTTTTTTTAATTTATTTCCATTTTTAGTTCCATTTTAGAAAATAAACTAGGATAAGATCCGTGCGTACGCACGGGTCCTTGTTTTTTGCTTTTGATTTATATTAAACAAATTAATATAATAATTATTACTATATTTATATGAATAAATTATTTATACAATTCGAGTGTAATAATTATGTATAATTATTAATATAATATTTAAATAAAGAGTTTGATAATATGAAAAGATAAAGTGGTTAATTATAGGTATTTTTCTTTTTTTAATAAATAATATTATTTTAATATTAATTTTTTTATATTAAAATAATTTATTATAATATTTGGATATTAATTTGTTTGTTTTAAATTATAAAATTGACATAATAATTAATCAGTGATGTGTAGTAAAACAATATTGTTGTTTAATTAAAATTTTGAATTATATATTATATTAAAATGAAATGAGTATGCATGAATACTTGTTAAAGTAAAATATAGAGATATTGTGCCATAAGATCTCTTAAAAAACAAATATACTACAAAATTGATGTTAAAATCTTCAATATAAACAAATATAAATATAAACAGCTTAAAATACAAGGAAATATTGAAATAGTATTGGCCACATGAAAAGAAGATATGAACTTAAACTTAAAATATTTTAAGTTTTGGTTTATTGGTTTATTTGATTGGTGTATTTATTTATTTTCTTTAATAGGATGAAAAAGGGTGCTGAATTTTAGAACACATATATAGTCAATATTTGTACAGATGTGAAAAATGCAAAAAAGATATTACAAAAATTTCAAGAATTAGAAATGGAATTTTATTGTTGAAATTTTAATTTATCGGTAAAAAAAAATTTGTTGATAAATAAAATATGTATTTATGATAAAATAATTTATCGATAAAATAATTTATCAATAAAATAATTTATCGATAAAATGAGCGATAAATTTTTCTCTCAAATCTCATTTTTAGTGTCTAATTATAAAACCTTTTCTTCATCTTCTTCCATGTCGCACAACCCACTACCATTGGAACCTAATACCTCTAGATACATGAAAGGCCAAGTCTCTTCATCTTCATCTCTTTTTCACGTCAAAATCATAGGATTATCAAACTACTTGTTAGTCAAACTGCCTTGTTGGCAAAGACACCACACATTCTCCACTTCCTTACTCCTTTTTCAATATAACAACGATTTTACCACACAACAAGTATCAACATGAAAAAGCAAAAGCGAAATCTAAGATGCAGATTTTTGTATGTCGCTTGAGTGCCAAAATTGAAGCAGAGAATGAACATGTTGTAGTTGGTGAAACGTTTGATGATGACTGGATTGGTTGACGATAATCTTAGTTGGACAAGTGGATTGATAAATGTGAGGTTCAATTGTTGTATGAACTTATAACATGATGAATGTTCTTGGGAGGACTAGACAGTTTGAAACAATAGTGACTGAGTTCCCGATTGGCCGAGTTATCAAATTAGTCAAACTTGAGAAAATTGTTTTTTATCGAAGGATTTTTCCATTGATAATTATTGACAAATTTTTCTTTTGATAATTATTGACGAATATAAATTTGTATCAATAAATATTACTAACAATATTTTTATCGACTAATTCCAATCTGTCGGAAATCCATTAAAAAACTATTAATGATAGATTTTTAATGTTTTGAACAAATTTTAAGCATCAACATTATTTATTTTTTTGTAGTGACATACATCCAAAAAGCATAGAAAGGTATAATAGTAATTAGACTTGTGAAATTAGCCCATTTTATAGGATTTGACCTTAACACATGAGCTGGTGCAAAAAAAACCATAAAACTAAAAAAATCTCTTATTAAAAAAGTTTACAAAATCAAATATCTACAAAGTCCTATGAATCAGGACTAGACCTTCTTTTTTAGCATGAGAAAAAAAAATAAATCAAAAATTTAGAAATAGTTAAATATAAATCGAATAACATAAAATTATAATAAATTGGAGATCCATATCATAAATATAAAATAAAACACATTGTTAATAATATATCAAATAAAACAAAATATTCCAATTTCTGTTTTGAGTCGAATCATTGAGAAAAATATCCCACTTTCAAATTGTCAATATCCTCCATGATATCAAATGGAAGAAACATCTCTAGAACTTTAATAGATGTAGCAAGAGATAGGGCAACACATACACCAACTCCTTTAGCAATGACTCCAAATAGATCTAAAACTATTATCTACAGGGATTAATAGAATTAAGAGGGAGAGTTGTGCCACATGCTTCTACAAAAAAGTTTATATGGGCTCACCAGGAATAGAACCAGGTGTTCTGCCTGCAACAGCTACCTCTTCACTACATAGTAAAAGTATTCTAAACAATCAATAAGAATCTTAAACTCATTCAGGAAAAAAGCTACTACAAAAAAGTAGAGCAATACACATAATATTAGAATCATGTGAGCAAGTTTTACCACCACCATCTATAACAATTATTTTCATACTAATATTTAGAGAAACAAAATTAAAAAAAAATATATTTGAGAATTAAATACAAAGAAATATTAAACATTATTATCATAATTTATTTTTGTATTTTTCTACACGTGGTTGAAAATTTTTGGTGAATAAAAAATGTCTCAAAACCCATTTTGCACGTGCTTAAAGAGAGTAAAGGATGGTTCTAAGAAATTGTCCCAAAAATCTAACAAAATACAACCTTAGTCGTATAAATATAACACATTATACTCCTAAAACACATACACATACTTCATTTTCATGTTCCAAAAGACCAAAATCAAATGAATTTCAACACCACTCTCGAATCCCATGATTATGCTCTTCTTCAATCCATTCAACGGTTCCTCCTCGACGATACCCAAGACTTAAATGCACTCACGGCGGTTTTGGCCGCACCCAACGCCGTTTCACCTCGGAGGAGCGGCGGCGGATCTACCTCCACCCTTTTCACCACTGCCATCAACATGGAAGAGCAACCAACTATTTCCACGGCGGCGCGTGAGGTTCCTGCTGCGACGCGTGGAGAATACACGGAAGCGTGCAGTGAACACGCGTCTTACCAGAGGTTCAAGGGAGTGAGACGAAGACCTTGGGGAAAGTTTGCGGCTGAGATAAGAGATCCAAAGAAGAACGGGACGAGAGTTTGGCTTGGAACTTACGACTCGGCTGAGAGTGCGGCTTTGGCTTATGATCGAGCCGCTTTTGAAATGCGTGGCTCCAAAGCTAAGCTTAATTTTCCTCATTTGATTGGATGCCATGAGCCGAGCCAGAAAGAGAATGGCTAAAGTGAGATTTAATGAAGTGGCGCCAAAATTTAAAATGAGTTGGACTGAGTTAAATTGAACGATTCCGTAGAATATGAAGATATGTACGAGTGATATTTATGATTTATTTTGAGAAAAAAATTATTATAAAATTTCATGATATTTATCAATATATAAAGAGAACATTTAAGTATTTTATTATGTTCTTTCGTATTTTTGCAGGGTCATTCTATGTATAATTGTTTATAAGACTATTAGTATGAGTTTTTCATTTATTTCATTGTTTTTGCTTATTTTATAATTTGTATGTATTTTTTTAAGTGAAGTAATTTGGCATAGGATTATGTGATTCATTACCTTTTCTTCTAGAATGATATTGATATAAATTTTGTCGACAAAATATATAAATTTTTGCTCGGTTTCATTCTATTTTCCATAATTTATTGTTACTATATGATTAGCCTATATCCATCAAAACTTTTTAGAAAATTATGCCTATGATTATATCGTATGGACCATGGTTAGTTTAATACATAAATAAAAGTCTAACACCTCCTTATTATCTATATATACTTAAATAAATTCTTTTTCCTTTTCTTTCTTCTTTTACCTATTTAAATATATCTCTTCTTCCTTCTCTTTTTCTTTTCATTTTTTCATTATTGCCTCATTCCTTTCTTTTACACGTTTTTTTTTCTTTCTTTCTTTCTCTCTTTCTTCAATTGTTTAGTTTATTATTTTCTAATATGCTCTTCATCCCCATTATTTTTTACAATAAATTGCATTATTGTGTTTTGCCATGCTTACATTGTTTGATTTTATAGATGTACATATTATAGATGTACATATTATATTGTTTGACTACATATTTGGTGGTCCTCAAATCATTACCCCTAAAGCAAAACATATAGATGTACATATCTATGATGACATTAGAAGGATATGTTCAATTATATAGCTCGTGAATTTAGTGGTTTCTTCAATTACGTAGTGGAATATTTTGGATGAAAGAAGAAAAGTATAGATCTAGGTTTTATAAATAAGGGAGATGACTCATGATAGTGTCATCCAATGGAAATTATTTTTCACAGATAGAAAATAGATGATCAAAATTGTCTTGTAAGCCAGAGAATTTGAAGTTATGCGTTGAAGGATTCAAGTTTGGGATGAGTCAAAAACATGAGATAGAATTGCAATGAAATATGAGGAAACTTTGAATTATAACATCTTTCTTAGGAATAAGAGAGAAAAGAAAAACAATTAGGAAAAGAGAAGAATAATGAAGATGAGTTATGAATAATAAGGTACTAATGAATGAGAAGAGAAGAACGAGGTATTAATGATAATGGTGATGATTTTCTGAATTTCGTTTAAAATTGTCATTGAAAAATATTGTTAATTTGTTAATTTTATGAATGTGGTAAATTCTAAGAAGAATTATCATATTGTTTGATGTTAGTGTATGTATTGAATAAGAGTTTCAATTGTAAAGTCATCATAATTCTACTAATCTCATAGATAATGAAGTTTAGGTGATGAGAGTTGAAGGAGGTTCTTATGGTAGTATTTAGTGTAAATGAACATTTTCTGGCTAGGCTATAGTGAATTAACCCTGTTCTAATGGAAAATTTTAGATCGAGTAAATTTGGTTGATCATGACATTAGATACAAGACTTCATGTGTATTTGGATCAATACATGTTATTACAGAATTAATCTAGATCATATTAAATAATGGTAAATTATGATTGAATGATTTTAAATAATGTGTTGAATGCCTGAATTAATGTGTGGTTTGAACTATAATTATTAAATTTTCACTAGCTTACTCTTTGTTTGTGTGGTTTTGAGATACCCACTATTGTGATATCCTACATTATACATAAATATAGGTAATGCAGGTGAGAAAGTAGTGGTGAAACTACTAGGAGTTGAATAGTGAGTAATTATATTTTAAATATATAAATTTTATATTATATAGATAATCTTTATATATATTTAAATTATAATTTCTCAAAGACAATTGTAAATGCATATATATATATACTTATAAATTTGATTCTGCTTAATATGTAATTTGTAATACTTTAATTACCAGGAGATCCTATTTAATTTAATAAGGGTATTACTAATCAAACCATAATGTGGTACTGTAGGATCATTCATGAACCTACTAATCAAACCAACTTTATAGCAAATAGTACAAACATATGAGAGATCCCACAAATAGTGTTGCATCCACTAGTTTTTCATTTTGTTCTTCAGTAAGTTTTTAGATTTGCAATGACTGGGATGGGGGTTGCATTGCAGTTTTCCATATTAGATTTCTTCAGAATTTCACAAATGTATCTTTTCTGATGTAGGTAAATTTCTTTGGAAGAATGCACAAATTCCGGACCAAGGAAACAGCTGAGAATTCCTAGATCAATCGTCTCAAATACTGATAGTTTTGGACAATGGAGCCTTGAATATCAGGAGTTGCTTTTCATCAAACACGTTAATGTGATTTTTCTGATTGACATGATGTATCCTTTATCTAATAATTAATTCCCCCAAGATAAAGCAAATTGGTTTTCATGGTAGGAACATACAGCACATAATCCTTCATATATGTTGTTTTCCCATCTTGTAATCAACACCTTACCAACTCCTTCTACCATGATTCTACTGTTATCAGCACATTTTACAGTGCTCTTTAGAGCAGTCTGTATCAAGATACCATGAACAATCATTTTCTCCACTATGATCCAACTAGGGAGTCCAAGTTCGCCAAACCTTCTCTATAATCTTGCACACTCTTCTATATTCTCATCACAAGCCCGCATATAATTCATCAAGATCTGCAATCTACCAAAATATTCAGCCACTCTTTCTTGATCTCTCATAAAGAGAAGTTCATATTGCCATATTGCCTTCTTGATGATTGCAGTTCATATTGCCTTCTTAATGCAATAGTAAAGTATTCTACTTTTTTTAGAGACAAAAAAATGGTGTTTTACTATACAGAAAAATGATTATTTCATATAACTAAATTTTTTACATTAATTTAATATTGTTTTTACTTACTTTTTTTTTCTTAAACAAAATACAAAAATTTATATTTTTATAATTATTATTTTTTATACTTTGTGCCAAATAGACGTAAAAGTATATCACGATACTATTACTCTTTATTAAAAAACAAAAAAGGGTTAAAATTTTAATAGGTTAAGAATTGAAAGAAAGAAACAAATTAAAATAAGTATTTAAATTAAAAAGAAATCAACTTAAAATTAAATGTCTATATAATAAGAGTATATATTTTCATTTTAACACATCCAACATGTAAATATTGTTTTGGATTTGAAGTTTGAATAACGAAAAATATAACATCTTACCCTTTTGTCGTTATGATAACTTTAGTTTAATAGAGGATGGAGATGCAGCTACTTTGCTAAGGAGGTTTTTATACCTTTTTAATAAACGATTAGTTCTTATTAAAGCTTAAACTATTATACTAATACTTGAAAAATTACTTTTTTAGTGCAACAATTTTAGAGAAATCACTTTCCCCGTTTTTATAGAGTGAAAGGTGAGAATGAAATTATGTTATGGATAGTTTCATTAGTTTATTGTGATGTACTTATCAAAATATACTATTTCTTATATTTACTTGCATCACCACCAAATCCAATTAAAAAAATAAGATGATTCAACAATATTATCTATCAAAAAATAATTTTCAAATTTGTCAATTATATGACAATTTAATCATGGATTTGTCATTTTCTCGACTATTTTAGTTAACAAATTTGGTAAAAAACACTCTAAATTATATATCTGTAAAATATCAAGATTAGATTAACATAAGATACTTTTGAGGATGGAATTATAAACTTAGAAGCATAATAATGGCCTTTGATAAGTTCTAGGTTATTTTGGAACCATCTCTTAAAGTGTTCTAATATAATGTAATGTTTATAATAATAACACAACTATTGACTACAACATTTTTTTTAGTTCAAAAATGATTTTTTTTGTCATGTTCTTTTCCCATTTTTGGGAGTTTGTGGTTGTACAAAGGATCAAGATGACAAAGAAATTCTTGTTATAGTGTTGTCTATTTTTTGCAATTTCTTGTTGAAAAAAAAAGATTAATATATTAGATCAACAAAAAATAATGGATAAATTATAAGGTGGGACAATAAAGATATGATTGCATTAGGGTTATGTTGATGGTATCATTGCGTGAATTCAACACCAACTAAAATCAGACACCACTTGGAATTTTCTTCAATTTATTTTACTCTTTTTCACAAGTTTGAACACATTAACAATGGAAAATCTTGGGATGGTCGAAACAATGTTTGAAACTTGAACTTCCATTTGGAAGACCTAGACACTTGGATTTTGTCACATTTAATGATAGATACCATGTTGAATACTTTCATCTTATTTATTTCAGAATAATAAATAAAATAGAAGTGTTGAAAAAATTATGTTTTCTTAATGTGAGCTTATAGTTGACCGATCGGATACGGTGACAAACTGGATGGAAAAGACCCAGCGGTGCATGACTGCTCAATCCAATAACAGCTAAACAAAGTTAAGTGAAATTAATGCTATAATGGGTACTGTTAAATTTATTGTTTAGAAAATAAAAATAGTTTCCTAATTTAGTGTTTAGAAATTGAAATTGTTTTTTTCTCTAAATTTGAGACTAATATATTTGAAAAAAAAAAGTTGAAGAACCACATTCATTCCAAATTTTAAGAACTGAAAATTAAATTAAAATTTTAAAATTTTACAATAATATATATGCTTACTGTAGAATTTTGTAAGTGGGTGAGGTTAAGTCTGAAATGAACCGCAGATTTGTTCGAACTTATCTAAAATAACAGATAGACAACCTCGATTCTACGTAAATGCAAATAATAGTATTAAAAAATTAAGACTAAGATAGGCAATTTTTAGGTATATATATATATAAACAAACACTAAGGGTGAATTTCATCATATTTTTGTTGTAGATTATTTATTATAAGTTTGTAGTTAAAATTTATCAATTCATGTTATAAATACTTTAAAAATAAAGGCATTAATTAATCTGAATTTATTTGATAGGAGCAATGTATACAGATTTAATATGGTCTTCGATGTCAATGAAACATTAGAATTAATCTAATATTAGATTCTACTGTATATTCTAACGTCTCATTAATATAGAACACCATATTAATAATTTATTATCACATGAAAAATATTATTGAAAGAATAAATAAATAATATTACAAAATTGACATTTCATTTATATAAATAAAAAATAAAATTGACATAATATATATTTTTCAAAATATATTATTTTATCATTGTCTAATCGTAAAAATGGTTTACGTGAATAATTATGATAACATAAAATTATAACTTAACTGTAAAATTCATTTCTTATATAAAACTGTTACCCTGTTACCATACTCATGAAAGATATATTTATATAGTCTGATCTCTTTATATAATTTGACCCTGTTACCATTCTGGCACAATATTGTATAAACAACATTGTATAAGAAGATGATGCAACAAGACATGATTAAAAGCTGTGAATGTGAAATCGTATTTTTCTTAATATAGAAAGATGTCAGTGACAAAGTACAGAAGCCAGAATAAAAATGTACGGTTGAATATTCATTATTTTTTATTGCATTTGATTTGCATGGCCAAATGGCATTATGAACTCTGTATTCAAAAGTAAAAAAATGAAGATGGCGGCAAAAATGGCAGATGTATGTTTGACTGTAATAACTCCATAGCTTTGTTTAATACATCCACTTTCCATTGTAGAAGCTGGCCGGCGGACTTTCACATGCATATGCCACTTTTTGTAGCTTTCTATACCTTTTCTAGTTTTTGTCATTCTTGTTATTCTAAGCACATCTTCTTCATTGTTTCACATTTCTCTTTCTATTTTGTGTGTGAATATATATATATATATATATATATATATATATATATATATTCACACACACATGTATATATACATGTCATTCTTAGGTCATCTTTCATTTGAGTTGAAACAGTGTTCTGAGGATTTGGAGAGATTATCAAACCTCTTTGAGAGGTGAATTTCTGGTAATGCCAAAACTTTGGTGGGGCAAGAGAATCAAAACTTTAGTTTTTTTTTTGCTGTAGAATGGTTTAGAGCTCACTATGTGAACTAGGAAACTTGTAAATATGCATGTCTATATGTTGTTTCTGTGAGGTTTTTCTGAGAGAAGACATTGGGAGATTAGTACTAAGAAGTTGTGAAGAAATTTATATAAAAGACTAAGATATCATTTCTAACCAAAAACAGATTTGGGTTGAAAATGATTTCTTGATATCTTATGAATATATATATTCATAATTCTTTGGTACCAAATCTCCTAGTACTTTTCCTCGGAAAAACCTCACAATTTCAGATTTATGTTGTTGTCTCAACTGCAATATTTTTTGGAGCATTGCTAACATTTTTTATTATGTTTTGCTGATATGGTTCATCAATATCTACATTTATAGGGTTCTAAGTGAGACTCAGAGCTCAAAAGTGCATATATTGTGTTGTTGGAAGAGAATAGAAGATAAGCAGCTTCAAAATGGGAGAGGGGTCTGTTGAACTTGATGCTATTATAAAGGAAGCTGTTGATCTGGTATGTGAAAACATATTATTATAGTTTCTTGAATGCAAATTATCAGTTAACACTTCAATGTTGGTTAATCAGTTGGAAATTAATCAGAAGCTGTTTTGCTTTTGTTTAAAGAAAGGTGATGATTAGTAGTAGTACATAGGAGGTAAAAACCAAATTGGTTCAAGGCATTTGATGAACTTGGAATTTGTGACATGCAGGAGAACATTCCTCTTGAAGAGGTTTTTGATAATCTCAAATGCACAAGAGAAGGTTTAACCTCTCAGCAAGTACAAGAGAGGCTAGACTTGTTTGGATACAATAAGCTTGAAGAAAAGAAGGTGAAAAGTCAAACTTCAATGCCTTTTTAGTTTCTTATTTCCTTTTCAAATTGTTTATCAGGTTTCTCATGAATAGCTTCTGCATATACCTTTTGATAATTGAGCAGGAAAGTAAGATACTGAAGTTTTTGGGGTTTATGTGGAATCCTCTGTCATGGGTTATGGAAGCTGCTGCTATCATGGCCATAGGCATGGCACATGGAGGGGTAAATCTTCACCTTTGCTTTTGAGTTTAAACTATATATTCTCCATGATTTGTTAAGTTTAATTTAATGAATGAAAAAAAAAACAGCAATCTAACAGCTGTGCTATGGATCAATTTGGTCTTTAATGTTACAATAAACAAATAAAGTTCATGCTATTTGTCAATTTTGCAAAACTTGATGTTGCAAAAGACAAATTTAGTCCATGATTATTTGACAATTAATGAGATTGATTCATAACATTGACATCACTAGTCTATTTGATTCTTAGCATTACCAAATCAATCAACACAGTCCTCATATTTAAATCATTAGCCAATTCAATCTCTGACATGAGGGACAAAATTGGCTATAATGTTGGGACAAGTTTCACTAATGGTTAAAGGCTAAAATGACTAATAGTTCCCAATTTCATGTTTTTACTTATTTCAGACTAAAATATCAATTAGTAAAATTTCGAGAGATTTGATGTTTTACACTTTTCATGGTGAATTTTATTCCATTCCTTTTGCTATTTTTAATTTGGAAGTTATGGATACTATGAATTTTCAAAGGACTGTGGCATGCAAGATTAAATTTTTGGTGGTAGCTAGTAACTATCATAGGTTTGAATGTTAGTCATATTTCATCATCAATTAGTCAGAGTTTACTAATCTGAGAACTGTACGGTTACAATTTATAATCCATTATCCACTAAATTTGATATAACAATAACTCCTTAATTCTGCAGAATGAAAGAGCAGATTATCAAGATTTTATTGGCATAGTTCTTTTGCTACTTATAAACTCCACCATCAGTTTCATAGAAGAAAACAATGCTGGCAATGCAGCTGCTGCCCTTATGGCCAGATTAGCCCCAAAAGCAAAGGTAATTTCCCTCTTCAACTGATTTAACTGTAGCTTCCTATATCAGAATTGCATTTTTTTGTTTTCCTTTCAGATTTCTCTACCAATATCTTTGTTATACTGTTTTGTTTACATTTCCTTTGGCATCCAATTACATTTACAGGTACTTCGTGATGGAAAATGGAGTGAAGAAGAAGCTTCGGTGTTGGTTCCTGGAGACATAATTAGCATCAAGCTTGGTGACATAATTCCTGCTGATGCACGTCTCCTTGAAGGTGATCCTTTGAAGATTGATCAGGTAAAATTGGCTGTTAGTGGCTCAGGTTGATGGATATCAGCCATCTTAAACTAAAATAAGATGTGAACTAATAGGAAACTTCTGAAATGATTCTAATATTTTCTCAAGAAAAAGGGAATATGTTTCCATATTAATATGAAACTAATCATTTCACACATAGATGGAGAAAGTTAGTAATATGGATCTAATGCTAAATAGGATCTCTGAAAAACTGGTCTGAACCAAATGGCTTCGTGTGGTTATTCATGTAGAGTTCAGATTCTTGGGTTTTTTGATACAGTCATGAGCGTTAAAAATGCATTGATGTTAGTATATTAAAATTCTTTTTAAGATATTTTAAAACATCAAAATCAGTGTCTATCAATATATTTTGAAGACACAACAGAGAAACAACACACAAAAAAACCAGCAAAAACTCCAAATTCGTTTATGTAACTGATCTTAAGCTAATGGTAAAAGGCTCTTGTTATTGTTGATGCTGCATACAAAGATGAAATGTGACATGAACTTCATCATCATTCCATTCCATGCATCCCCCTCTTACATTCAATTATATATGTTCATGTGTTTTTCAGTCTGCTCTTACTGGGGAGTCACTTCCTGTCAGCAAACACCCTGGAGAAGGAGTATATTCTGGTTCAACCTGCAAGCAAGGAGAAATTGAGGCAGTGGTTATTGCAACCGGAGTTCACACCTTTTTTGGGAAGGCAGCTCATCTTGTGGAGAACACAACACATGTTGGACATTTCCAGAAGGTTCTCACATATAGAATTTGTAGTGCTCTTAATTTTGTGCAAATGAATGTTGTCTCAAGTAAAGTCATTTCCGTGTGAAATATTTGTCAAGATGATGCTCAGTGACATCACATAATTGTTACAGGTTCTAACATCTATTGGGAACTTCTGCATCTGTTCCATTGCTGTTGGTATGGTCATTGAAATCATTGTGATATATGCAATCCATAAAAAGGGATACAGAAATGGTATTGATAACCTTCTGGTGCTATTAATTGGTGGCATCCCTATTGCAATGCCAACAGTCCTTTCTGTTACAATGGCTATTGGTTCACACCGGTTGTCTCAGCAGGTTTGTGATCCTACACTTAGTAGTTCGTACGGCGATTCAAACATTTCAATGGCTTTTAAAAGACCATTAATGTGCTGTTGAGCTAATAACTATCATGGGTGTATCCTTTGCAGGGTGCCATAACAAAGAGAATGACTGCCATTGAAGAGATGGCTGGAATGGATGTGTTATGCAGTGACAAGACAGGCACATTAACTCTTAACAAGCTTTCAGTGGACAAGAATATCATTGAGGTCTTAATTTTTTCTTCTTAGTTCCTACAATGAAACTGAACATAGCTAATGGTTTGATACAATTTCATATGGACAAAATGTCATTAACGTACAAAGGTGAATTGGACAAGACATGGTAGATTCCTTCAAGCAATGCTAATAATTAGCCCACTCAATTCTGAAATTAGACAACTCAACTTCTTAAAGAAACATATTATGGGAAAGTGATGAGCAATGCTAATAATTGACATGAACTTACAATTTATGATAAAGCACTGAAAAAATCCTTTTCATATATTGAACCTTTACATTTTGTATACATGAATAAATATTAATGAATAGTGATGGTGTTATGCTAACTTTCTTTTTCCAAACAACTATCAATATTTGGTAGGTTTTTGTTAAAAACGTTGACAGTGATATGGTTGTACTTATGGCCGCAAGAGCATCAAGGCTAGAGAACCAAGATGCAATTGATGGTGCTATAGTTTCAATGTTAGCAGACCCAAAGGAGGTACAAGTTCAAAGATACCTTACTAGATTAACAAGACTAAAGCCTTTTTGCCATTACATTTTGCATTGCATTCCAAAATTTTATAAAGTTGCAGATGCTGGCTAAATTAGCATCCTATATTAACAGACAATAATTTTTCACTATTCTAATTGTAGCATTCAGCAAAGCAAGTTTCCACCATCTTCTGTAGTTGAAATCTGGTTAGTTTACTAATGGTCCTTTACTTTTGCAAGGCAAGAGCTGGAATAAAAGAAGTTCACTTCCTTCCATTCAATCCAACTGATAAAAGAACTGCACTAACATACCTTGATGCTGCTGGTAAGATGCACAGGGTTAGCAAAGGAGCACCAGAGCAGGTAGTACATAATCCAAGTCTAAAGAATCATAGTACCAACTAGAGTAACATTGTTTGATCATTATTTAACTGTACTTTGTAGATTCTCAATCTTGCATATAACAAATCAGAAATACAACAAAAGGTTCATGCAATCATTGACAAGTTTGCAGAACGTGGACTTCGTTCTCTTGCAGTTGCCCGCCAGGTTTACTCCCTAAGAATTCTCCATCATCTCGTTGGTATACAGTGTGTGCATTTTTTATAGAAGTTGAATTTTTCTCCAATTTAGGAAGTACCTGAGGGAAATAAAGACAGTCCAGGAGGACCATGGGAATTTGTTGGCCTTCTGCCTCTTTTCGATCCACCTCGCCATGATAGTGCAGAAACAATTAGAAGAGCTCTTGATCTTGGTGTGAGTGTCAAAATGATCACTGGTATGTGTCACTATTACTTTATGTTCATTTAAGAGTATTGCAAATATCTTGATTGCGTTTACAATATGAACTTTTAAGGAAATGCCTCTGTGAACAAACAAGTTCTAGACACAAAACTATGTATGATTATAAATGAAATCTTCTATTTGGAAAACTAATTATGGTGCTATCATGTTTAGTATTCTTCTTACTGTTAGTTATTCTTTGAAGAAATTGTCTTCATGCATAGAACAACTAAACAGTCTTAATTGTTACCTTGATTTCTTCTATGCTTTAATTGCTATTGTTTAGACTGCTCTTACTAAACAATGTGTCCTAGACAGTGGAGAAGAGAAGAAAGTGCATTAAAACAAATCAAATTAAAATTGCATGGCTTAACATGACATCTAGCTACATTTCTAACACCCTGAATTTTTCAAATTCTAAAGTAAAGCTTATCACATTGGGCACTGTAGTGAACAAAGAAAAAAGTCCGTGTGATAGTTTCTGCTACTAGTGAGTGATTCTACCAGTATAATATAATAGAGTTATTCTTGTATTCTTTCTTACTGTTTTAATTCTAGTGTACACAAGAAAGAGATGCTTATGTTATGTTACAAAAAAACATTTCAGGTGATCAACTTGCAATAGGTAAGGAAACAGGAAGACGTCTTGGGATGGGGACTAACATGTATCCTTCTTCATCGCTACTTGGTGAAAATAAAGATGGATTGGGTGCTGTCGCTGTTGATGATCTCATTGAGAATGCTGATGGTTTTGCTGGAGTCTTTCCTGGTAAGCCAAGAAAGCAGTAATCAAAAGGAAGCGGTAATTTAATGTTATGTTCAATTTTTGATAATGTGTTTCCCTCAGAGCACAAGTATGAGATTGTGAAGAGGTTACAAGCTAGAAAACACATTTGTGGGATGACTGGTGATGGGGTGAACGATGCACCTGCCTTGAAGATAGCAGACATAGGAATTGCTGTAGCAGATGCTACAGATGCTGCCAGAAGCGCATCTGACATAGTCCTAACAGAACCTGGGTTGAGTGTGATCATAAGTGCAGTTTTAACTAGCCGTGCAATTTTCCAGAGAATGAAAAATTACACAGTAATTCCACAACAATCTACATATATGTCAAAGAATATAATTCTAATCTTTCTGTGACAACAAATCATGATTATTTTTATTCCTTTTCCTTTGCAGATATATGCCATATCTATCACTATTCGTATTGTGGTAAGCTTTTTGTACATGAAGAATATATTCAGAATGAACCTGATCACCAACCTTCTTCTCATTTTCAGTTCTTTTTTTTTCCCATTTCAGCTTGGTTTCATGTTACTGAACAGCTTTTGGAAATTTGACTTTCCTCCCTTCATGGTTCTTGTCATTGCCATTCTCAATGATGGTAATATTAACTTCTTTCTAGTATCTTAATCTAAAGTTTCATCATAATTTGGTGGTTAGTACATGAAATATTTTCTTTCTTGTTCACTTACTTGTTAGCATCCTTGTAGGTACCATCATGACAATATCTAAAGATAGGGTTAAGCCCTCTCCATTTCCTGATAGTTGGAAGCTTAGTGAAATTTTTGCAACTGGGATTGTTCTTGGCAGCTATCTGGCTCTAATGACTGTGATCTTCTTCTATATAGTTGTTGAAACTGACTTCTTTCCTGTAAGTATCTTCTTTTCCAGTTGTCCACTACGTTTTTCTTTCATTCAATGATATGATCGTTGATATGAAGTATTTTTCCCCAGAACAAATTTGGCGTGAGACACTTTCATTATGATCCAAATGCTGAGGACAGTGATCCAACCAAAAGAATGTTGGGATCTGCTGTCTATCTTCAAGTTAGTACCATTAGTCAAGCCTTAATTTTCGTGACAAGGTCAAGGGGTTGGTCCTACACAGAAAGACCTGGTCTTTTGCTTGTCACTGCCTTCATCATTGCTCAAGCGGTACATGATTTTCTCAATCTTCCTGAATTACTTATGCAAACCTCTAAAACCATTTGAACTTGCTTATTTCATTTTGCCATAATTTTGACAGATTGCTACTGTTATATCTGCCACTCTCACTTGGGATGTTGCTGGGATCAGAAGAATCGGTTGGGGCTGGACAGGAGCTATTTGGCTCTACAATACTGTAACTTATTTATTTCTAGATCCTTTGAAGTTTGCAGTTCGTTATGCATTAAGTGGAAGGGCTTGGAATCTGGTGGTAAACCAAAGGGTTAGTACTATGACTGAACCTCATAAATTCAGCAAAAAATTGTGGAGAATGAATAACAAGAAATAGGTTGAAAACATAAAGTATGCCAGATGATTTATCATATATTTATACTCTAAGACTCAGAATGACTAGAGCACTTATATTTATCATATATTTAACAGACCGCATTCATCAACAAAAACGACTTTGGAAGAGAAGCTCGTGAGGCTGCATGGGCTACTGAGCAAAGAACCTTACATGGCCTCCACTCTGCTGAGCCGAAAGGGTTTACAGATAAGCACACCTTCAGAGAAATTAATACATTGGCAGAAGAGGCAAGGAGAAGAGCAGAGATAGCAAGGTCACTGTCTTTGTTCAACTTCAAACTGTTTTTTAATTTTAATTTACCATTAAATGGTTTTTCTTTTCCCCCCTTATTAAAATTTTCTTCCTTGTGATGCAGGCTGAGAGAGCTTCACACTCTGAAAGGTAGAGTGGAATCATTTGCCAAGCTAAGGGGTTTGGACATAGATGCCATGAACGGACACTACACTGTCTAAGACTTTATGACTGCTATCTCTCATGATTCTTATATCATGTGGCTCTTGTATTATGGCTTTGTCACGTGTCAGAGACTACAGGTTTTACCTCAACAATGTATCTGCCGAATTTTCATTTACTTTTCGTTCAAACCATTGGTTGTTGTTTGATCTTTTCCTTTGTCTTTCTTCTTTGGGATAATTGTATCTATTGTTATAATAATGTTATTCACACATATCACTCTTTGGAAAGTAAAATATTTCATTTGTAAACTTTTCTTAGTTTTGCAAGAAAACATGAATAGTTCTAAACAATACATTGAAGTAATATACAAATAAATGGGTGTCATTTTCTTCTACCGGAGCTATAAAATGGTAAAATATTCTGTTTCATCGCATGATATCAACTCAAATTAAGAGATTTTACAGCTAACCCAGAATTTATTGGCAAGTAGTTAATATATGTTATATACAATTGTTTGTGGTTGGAACTAATATTACTGTGGTTGAATAGAGAAAACATTCGGAAGACAGAGCTCTGATAATAACAAATGTAATGTGCAGAAATAAGAAATTGAGAATGAAACAAAAATCAGAGAAGGAAAACTTCTCTTTGTGGCAAC
The DNA here is from genome assembly GCA_027742785.1 of Vigna reflexopilosa. Lineage (NCBI taxonomy): Eukaryota > Viridiplantae > Streptophyta > Magnoliopsida > Fabales > Fabaceae > Vigna > Vigna reflexopilosa. The sequence goes on along the minus strand of CM050929.1, from coordinate 647,996 downwards.
AGCTACCCACAACTACCTAAATGATCCCATGCAGACTCTAACCTTATCACATGCTTCCCACACTTGTTGCCAGATATGCAAATTTGTTATAGGCTGCATAGTTCCCTTCTTTACAAGTACATATATAGGATTGCGTAAAATTTTAACTTAGGTGTCTGAGGTGCAGTTGAGTTGCTATCGGATGAGTTTAATCATAATTAATGAATGAAATATGACCTCAAACTAACATTGTTACTGTAAATAGTTTCATATGAAACACATCAAGAACACTTGTTATGAAAGCAACTTCCTATGGATGTTTTTACAAATACATGTATGGAGTTATTTAAACTCTGTTTTTAACCTGCAAAAGATGTACCAGACATAAAATAAGATAAACTAACTGTTAGAATGAGTAATAAGATCTGCTACATCCTATGTAGCTCATACGCTTTCTTCTAGTTCACGAAGTAATTGAACAGTGAGGATCTCTCTGGGCATGACTTATTCAGCAAGGTCTTCAGATCAGCATCTCTTATCTTCTCTTGGAGCTGATTCACCAGAGACTTGGGGACTTGCTGATGCACATAATAAATGGAAGACACCAGAGAAAGAAATTCAACTAAGAAATCTTAAAATGGAAAGCTTAATGGACATATAATCTACATACCACTTTCAACCACAGAATATAACAAGCAGAATGTGCAGCTTGTGCTTGGACATCCACAAAATCATCATCAACAAAAGTTGAGCAGGAGTGGAGAAGACACAATTCATTCTGCAGAAAGGTGCCAAAGTCATGATGCAGGCCTATTGCCTCCTTGGAATGGTAGGACTCATCCCCAGAATCAGGTACAAAATTATTTATCCAGCACGTGGAAAGGAAGCGCCGATGAAGCCATAGAGCCTGTTAAAAGTCAGCACCATTGATCATCTAATTCTAAACCTTTAAGAAAATTACTGAGGTAGAAAAACCACTTGCACTCAAGAAACCCAAAATTACAAAAAGGTGACAATCCGATGGGACGTCAAAAGACAAGAAAATGATATTCTCAAATTTCAAGAATCCAAAAATCCTGTAAATAATAGATAGATATTATTTATAAATCTAGAACTAATCAGTGTATTACTTTAGTGAGTAATATGATGACCAATTATGAAATTAATTACAGACACAGGTCACCTACCTCTCTTCCAACATAACGTTTTATCAGTGTTTCATTCCAATCAAGCTCGTCCTGTCAAATTGCCACATAATTAAAAACTAAATTTCTTTGCATGTCGTATAAAGTCTAGGTGATACAGTAATGTAAATTACATCAGTTAATATGCCGTTCTTGTATTATAAAAGAGGTACATGGTGCATAAGTTATTGTGCAGTAAGTAGTACACTGAATATTCCAATGAAAATGATAGCGTTGTCAAAACCAAGCCCCGACATAGATTACTACCATCAAGACCATGAACTGAAGTAGCAAAGCAAGTATGCAACAACAAAGAATTATTCAAATTCAGAACCATGACCAGTATGAGTAAGTGAAGCATATATGTGCCTAATAAATTGAGCTATGATGTTTGGAGCAGCAAACTAGTTTGGAAATTTTACATGCATTATTGTCTTCCAACTTACTTGCCTTTTAGTTTTCAATTAACTTTTTTTGCATAAATCCTTTTTTGCCCTGAAAATGTGTTGAGGAAGACTAAGAAAACAACGTAATTAATTGTTAAGAGACATAACGTGTGGATAATATTCCTAAGAACTTGATTTGTAACCGACCCAATGATATTGTATAATCCATGTGGTCAATCTCATCTAGTGGGATAAGACTTGTATTGTTGTATAAGCACTAATGAATTTTACAATACAAACCAGTGATTTAGTAAAATGACATATCTCACATATTGTTGCTTTAGTTGTTCTAAAAGAAAGTTCTAATGCTGTGTCATATTTCTTGAACATCTGGAACCCACGGCTCTTATAAAACTGAAAGGAAACTCTTTATTGTCTTTGCACATTCTACTACCATTTCTGCCACGGTTGAGATTGAGGCTATATTTGGATATTAATTGATAAATGGAATGGAAGTGAATAAAATCCACCAGGTAAATTTCCTTCCTATTTTGAAGGACCTAAAGAACACAAGTGAAAGATGAACGCATCACATGATGCCACCGCAAGATCTCAGCTGCAGCAAGAACACTGCAACAACCACAACTACTGTATATTGTCATTCTATTTCTTTGCAAAGCATACCTTCCTTTCTTTCAATTCAAATAATGACATACTCGAAACAAAGACACTAGATCATGCACAATATATGAAATAAATCAGCATAATATATTACCTTCAACGCTTGGACTATATTAACATTATGACCACAAGATACAGTATCTTCCAGACAACTTTGACCCTCCATAATTCTCTGTAATAGTCGCTGCAATACAATAGAGACCGTGATTGGCAAAAGAGAAAAATCCTAAGCTTGTCTAAGGACACACAACATACTGTATTTTTACTCAAAATGTTTTTCTAGCATGGAAACAATAACTAGTCAGGTTACAGAAGGAAAGCAAAACTTACTCTACGATAATGGAAACAACAATTATCAGCGACATGCAGTGCAGCCCAACTTCTTGATTTCCTTAACTCACACAGAACCTAAATAGGTACAGCTCATGAGAACCATTTATTATGTCATTAACAAGCAAGGTCATATGTAATTTAATGAAATGATTTTTTATGGATCAGCAATGAGAGAGGAAATAGGAATGGAATTGAATGCTCAGTTGCTGACTCAACTTCATTTTTATATTTGATATCCTATAACTAAAATAAAAAAATGCAACAAAAAATAACTTAAGATTTTTTTTCAGTCAAATATGCTTAGTTCATAACACTTACAACAAAAAGAAAACATCACAGAATCAAAACCTGGTCAATGGTCATGTATGAGACTAACCAGCAACGGTGATTCCATGCACGATAATTCATTTTTGATCTCTGCAAATGATGAGGTAATAAAAAGGAAAATAATCAATATTTAATTAAAAAAATGAAAATATGGTCACAATGATGGCCAAATGGTGAAGCATTATATAAATCCACAATTAAAATCATCATCAGATCTCCCGTACCCCATCATTTTTCCTGCTTTAGGATGATGTTTTGGAGATTCTTTCACATTAACAATGTATAATGGATTGAAATACCAAAAGTGTTAATAAGATAATGTTACAATAAAATATTGTATAACACGCCCTTTTATTGAGAAAAGGTCAGAACAAAGGTGAAAGTAAAGTAACAATTATCCTTCTCTCATGTACGAATGCCCATCAATCATACAAACATAAAATAAAACAGTTCCAATTTAAACAGTATGATGTTCCCATACTGAAATTAGACCTCGGCTATTTTTTCCACCAACTCAGATTCTTTTCCCAATATCTCTTTGAAATTTGAACAGTTTGCGGAGATTGACTTGATCACCCATCGCCTAAATAAAATACTTCTATACATTAGATTGATGTTTGCGTTCCAAAGCCTCAGGAGGATCAATTAATATTCAAAATTCAAAGCTATATAAAACTAATCTAGAAAATATTCTTTCTTTTAGTGATGAGGTCAAAGCCATAAGATGAACACCTATGAGTCCAAGCTTGTTCGCTTTTGGGTGAATAAGAGAGTACAAGTCCTGACAGCAGAAGTTCATCTAGAAACATTGAGAGCTGTTGCTTCTTGGACACTATTAACTTTCTGCAATTGTACAGAAAAACTTAATAAGTCGGTAACAAAAATCAAATTCCCAGCCTATTCCCTCAGTAGAGGTTATCAATTATTTTTCTTAGTACATTCATTATTAATCCTATCTTAATGCGTTCCCTCATACATCACAACATTTTGTGCAACACTAAGCTTATGCTGTTGTTGACTCTTGAGCACCTAACATTTAGTACCATATAGTACCGCAGGTCTTGTGACTGTGCAGTAAAATTTTACTTTCATCTCAAGAGGCACATTTCTATCATAAAAAGACTGTCATCATTTAGACATTTGAACAAAGGGAAATGATGTCAAATAAACCAGTTATCATAAGTTAAAACAATTTACTGGACTCTGTCAACTTACAAGTCTTATAGATCTCAACAACAAAAAAGCATAAAAAATTCATTAATAGATAAGAGGAGAACCTGCAATTCCAAGCTGTCATAAAATCACAGCTTAGCAACAGAAGAGACTTGCTATGTCTCAGAAGGGTACTTTCAAGATGATCACAAGAAGAAGCAGGTAAGCAAATTCCAACTTTACCAGATTGGTCGTCACACATTCTGTATTGTTTAAATGTAATAAAAAATGCATGTTTTGCTGCTCTATACAACGGTAGAAGAACATGAGTTGAAATTCCCAGTTTATGATCTCTGTTCCAGAAATATATGTTGTCTTGTTTGGAAGGTTCCACAGGGCTTACTACTCCATCTTCTGATTGATGGATAGCTTCATAAGATAAATTACACGAAATGTCCGATTCTTCCTTTAGCAAAGGGAATTGCGAGGGATGAATAAAGCCCAGCTCGTCACTAGATCCAAAAACATAAGGGAAAACATATTTAAAGGAGGAAACATAATATAGTTAAATCAAGCAACAAAGAAACAAGATTGACCTTAGCCCAGAGGCATTGCTTACAGGGTGTTATTCCATCATCAAGGTTATATTTTACAATTTGTTATATCATTAGAGATTTCATATGAATGAAGCTCACAAAATTTACTAAAATAAATTAGTATTAGCTTTTATACAAATTAAAAATCTTACTATTCATCATCAGTTATGAAAACGTTAAAAACTAGAATAGAAAACAGCATATTGATTAACGGGAATGATAGAAAATTTACAAGTTTCTAAAGCAACCATCAGGGCAAGTATTATTCGAGTTTGTGCGCAAGAGATCACTAAACCTTACATTAGAGCATCAGATTCAAGGATATCCTCCAACTGGCATAAGAGATCCATAGCCTCGACTTTAGAGTCAGACTCTTCACTCATATCTGTTGATCTGTATCAAGCCAAAGGTGCTGACTTCAAGCAAAACAAAAAAGGATGTAATCAACTGTCAAATCAATCTTATTAAATACTAAATGAGGAACAAAGTCATTACATCACAAAAAATAAGTCTTCACACGAAAGAAGGAAAATCACTGACTATCGCTAATACATTTCATTTAACTAAAGTATCAGTTACAAATAGCCTCAAACTCACAGAAACTATTTACAAAACCAAAAACAAGGCAACTAAAGCTCACACGACTTGCACATCCCTCTATTTCTCATACACAAAACCCATTTTACAAAACTTACGGGAATTTTCACAAACAGGTCACGGGCACTACCAATTTAGACTTGTTTGAGCAAGACCCAGATGAAATTATGAGCACGTGAAGTTGTTTCGGTTTCAAAAACAAAAAGAAAAGGGTCATTTTTCTTCTGGGTATCACAAACTTGCAGGTTCCTTTGGGAATAAAGGGTTACCATTATCATTCAAACTACGCAAACCAAATAGTAAACAACAAAGCAAATTGAAAAGCAGTGATGCAATTGCAAAGAGAGAAAGATAAGAACTGAATCAAAGTTCAGTTTGAAAAAATTACCTTTCGCACTCTGATTGCTGTTCCTCAACAACTTGGCCAAAAGTCATACAAACTCACCATACCTGAATTAATCTAATAATAATTATTTAATCATTGTTTTCGTTGTGTTTTTTAAAAGAGGAGATTAACTTTAATATTTGATAAGTGTATCAATCTATTTAAATAAAAACATATTTTAAATATAATTCATATTATATTGGTAAAAAAAAGGTTACATACAATTTTACTCCAACACTTTAACTTAAAATTAGATTTCTTTTCTATAAATTTAGTCTACAAAACTTAAAAAATAAATAAATATATTTTTTTAATTAAGTTAATATTTATATTATTTAATATATTTTAACTTAAATATATGTTTCAAAGATAAAATAACATGTAAAAAAATATTAATATATTTGAATTAACATCATTGTGTTTATATATTTTGAAAGCTGAAAAACTAAAATATATTAAAATTTTAAATAAAATAAATTCCACTTTTACATTTGAATTAAAAACATACTTAATTCATATATTTAAAAATAATATTATAAAAAACTAGCGAAAAGATATTAAACTAACAAAATTGTTGGAACATCATCAAATAAAAGTAAAAGACGAAATTAAATATATTTATACAATATATATACAAAATACTAATTTTAAACTGTAATTATATTTCATTTATATATAACTCTTTGTATTTACTATTAATCTTATACTATATTTTTATAATAATTTTATTCAAATTTAAAATAAAATAAATAACTTATTTTTAAATAGACACGCTATATTTAAAATAAAGAATAAGTAGATTAGGAAAAACACAATGTAATATGAAAAATATTTTTAAAGTAAAAATAAAACCAACAATCAATAATATATTCAAATATAATTCTAAAATAGTAAAAAAGAAATTTTGAATAATATAATAGTTAAAAATAAATTATATAATGTAAAAGTACCAACATAATAACAATAATAATAATTATTATTATTATTATAATAATAATAATAATCAAGTTAGTTTATATTATTTCCAATAACTTAAGATTAAATTTAAGATTTGTTTACTTTATTTAAAAGTAAAAAAAGTGAATTAAGAAAATAAAAAAATAAAATAATGTCTTACATAGAAAAAAATTAAAAAAAGAGAAACTAACTAAAATAAATTTGAAGAACAAAGTAAAAATAAATTCAAAACACTAGTAAGAGACTTCCACAAAATTTTCGGCTGGTAAAAAAGTTAGAAACTTACTAAAATAAAGTATAAAACATAATCTTAAAAGAAATAATAATAATATAATAATACTATTATATATATTCAATATTAAACAGTAGTGTATAAGAATTCTTTTAAAAATAATTTATTTTGTTTTTCGATTTTATTATATAAAAGTATGTAAAATATTTGTTACCTCTTTCACTAAAAAAAATTATTAATCAGTGGAGATTTTTTTTTTTTAATTTGTGGAGATTTTCATTTTCCTATTTCTGGAGGTTTTTCAAACTCCTATTGTTAGAGTCGCCTATTAATGCATGATAGAAATATTGATTACAAACTTTTCCATCTAAATTATAAGAGAAGAAAATAAGATAAAATGAATTGAATTTCTCTCATAAGTTAAAATCAACTTTAGCACTAAACTTCAATATGAATCTTCACTTGAAGCCAAAAACAACACAATACAAATACTTCAATCACACAATTGTACCTAATAACTTACAATACCAATTATGAATCTAATAAATTTAATTATCCAAATTTTTAACTCAAGATTGTATCAACAATTCCAAGAAATTAGATTAGCAAAGTGATATGTTAGGTTACCATACCAAACCTAGAATTCATGAATCAATTTATCAATCAAGTGTCACATTCCCATTTAAAATAAAAAAGTTTTACTTCAATCAAATCACAAAGCAATTTCACCAATATAATTAATGCAATAAAACTTAATTTTCCAGTTCAAGCATCAATTCAATCAATTACTTCAAGTATGTACAAACATCATTCTAAAAATAATCCATCGAATAAATTTTTCATCGTTTATCATTTTACATATCACAATACATCAAACCTTAATAATAATTAAGTTTAAAACTAGCTTCTCTTATCTTGGTTAAATAATCCTTTAATTCATAGTTGCTCTTTAGAGCTCTATTTCTCACATATACTCTAACTACCTACATAGACAATAGATCACAAGTTTAAACATATATTTATGATCATAACTAAATAGAGATTCACTTTGAATTATTTTAAGTCACATGCATGGATTTTAGAACCATGTTCGTATTAAAATGCTAAACTAACTAAAAAGAGTAAAAAGTGAACTTACATTGTTTAAGATTCTGATCGATTATTTTGTTTAAGATTCTGATCAGCCAGAAGCGTAGATCTTTTCATCTTAAATTCACTTATGATCTCTGATCATCAAATAGATGAGAAATAAATATAGAAAGCTAAAAAAAAGACAAAGAAAGTTTAAAAAAATCTTTATATAAAAATAATAGTTTTTATATAATAAACTTCAGTTATTATTAAAAATCTATTTATAGTTTAAATATATTATTATTGAAATATTATAGTGTTTTCCTTTTATTAAAATACCACTTAAACCATTTCTTAGGTTATAACATTATGGTTGTGAATTTGATCCAAAATTTAGATTGACTATTCTAAAAGAAAAAAGTAAAACTAATTTAAGAACATTTAAATAGTAAAATACAATTAAAAATATATGATGAATAAGTCTATTAATATTTTTTTTTCTATTTTCACAATTTATCTCTTTATTCTTTCTCTTGTTGCTTTTTTTTCCCATTTATGTGAATTTTAGCTCTTCTTTCTATTAATTTTTATACTTATGTCCTGATTTCATTATTTTTTTACCCATTAAAGCATTTTTTTCATTAATCTAAAATAGCCTTTCCTTTTTATATGCACTGTGTGTGATTATTGACCCAAATTTTTACTTTGAACAATGATTTCTTATGCAAAATGCTCTATAAATACAATTATTCATTCATTCGTGCATAAATTTCAAATAAATGTCCATGCACACATTTTGTTTTCTTTCTATCGACAATTAATATGTTCTAAAATGAAATTATTAAAGAACAGGTTCTTTCGTATTGCTTACTATAACTCTTTCCATTTTTTGTGGAGGTTGAACTATATATAGCAATCATCAACATATGTATTTATTTTTTATCACAAATTTGATTATTTATTCTTGAAAAAAAAGTGAGATTCTAATCTTTTTTAGCTCTTTTATATTCTTTCTTTCATCTCTTTACACAATTATCATTCTCCACATGTGTATTTTTTCGATTATTTTTTCAAATTTAATAACAATAAAAAAAAGATATTATAATAATAATAGTTATTATTATTATTATTATTATTATTATTATTACGAGTATGGTAATATTTTAGAATTAAATCATTTTAAATCGTGAAAATTACTATTTTTTTTTATTTTCAATAATTTCACATTTTATCTTAACTTCTAACAAAACTTTTCATTTTTTTAAAAAGTTATTATAACTACGCTATTAACTTTAGTTTTAAATTAAGTTAATGTTATTTTTATATTAATTTAACTTATTTATGACAAATATCTTAATTTGTTTAATCAAGTAAGAGTGTAAGCAATAATGTCTTTAGAGACTTCACTCCAATCATGGAGTTCATCTAAAAAATAAAATATTTAATTACATAAATATTTAATTAAAAAATATGTAGAATTTTGCAACCACAAAATGAAATAATATAGAAATGGCAACTCAAGAGAATGAGGTAGTTAGTGGAAGGGAAACACATAGCAACTGGTCCCTTCACTTTCAACTCTTAATTCATTTTTGTCATTTTTCAATCTCAAACCCCACCCACAAGATTACGTAATATCTAAAATTAGATATAAAAATTATAATTTTAATTATTTAGCTATTTTTAAAATTTTTCAAAACTAATCTTGTTATTTTCTTCATAAAAAAATATTAATGAAGTAAGAATTAGGCAAAAATCATTGTAATATATAAAAAATGTTTAATTAGAATAAGTTTTTCTCTTTTTTTATATTTTGAATCCCCCAAGTTTTTATAATAGTTTGTTGGAGATCCTTATAAACATGAAATTAGGCCAAATTACACTATATAAAGGAGGTAAATATCGACGAATGGATTCTAAAGATTAAATTAAACTTAAAATTCATTTTTTAAGATAATATTAGAGTTATTTAAAATTTATCGTAACAATTTTTTTTTATTTGTTGGATTTATCGTGTCATTATTATCAACCTACTATCATTTAATCTCACACTCTATATGTATATGTCTCATCGTGAGGAGTGTGTAAAGATTTCACATCAAATAAATATAAAGTTGAATTAAACTTAAAATTTTATTGTTAATATACTTTCTCAAAATATAGAGAACTTTAGGTTAAGTAGGGTTATTTTGGAAGAATTCTTAAAGTATGTTTTTTACAAGTTAATGATATGATTTTCTATTAAGTTTGGTTGAAACTTATACTTGTTTGCATTATTTATTTGATAGTATGTATAGATTTAAAATTTTGAATGTTTAGCTTGAATTGAGAAATTTGAACCGTTGAAAACTTGTTAAGAACGTTAGAATTAGTTATTTAATTATATATGTTCATACGAAATTTGTATTAAACATTATTGATTACATACTTGATTGTGGTTTAATCAATTTAGTGATAATAACTATTACATGTTGTCTATATTTATATGTGTTATTTAGCATGTTTTAGACTTTGATAGAATGAACAAATTGTTTCTTTTGAAAATGAAACTAGTAATGTGAAAATACATTACACTTATATAAATTAAATTATATCTTTGACACAATTTCATTAGTATAAATTATATCTTTTATAGAGACTTTCTATATCAGTTATAATTTATCAAGTATAAAAAAATAAGTAGTGACATAATTATAAATAATATAACACTTTTTATGCTAGTTGTAATTATAAAAACTATGTTAGTGCAAGAGAGGGTTCTACTCCTCCATGGAGTTTTAGATTAACGTTTTACAGCAAATAATTTAGGAATGACAACTTTCACTAATGTTGTGTTGTTTACATTAAAATAAATTTTTTTTCTTAAAATAAATTATTGAATTTAATTACTATATAAATAAAAAAAACACGATCACAATGATATTTTCTATTAAATGTTTTTTTTCTTCATAAATTAGTCATTGAGAATAAATACTACATATTTTTTTTTTCCAATTTGACATCAAAAGGTGAGTTATTGAGAGTAAAAAACTCAAACGTTCTCTATATACTACGTTTTACTTGCTACATATGTACTTTATACTTATAAAATAATAACTATAATAATATAATATTATATTTATAAAATGATAACAATAATAAGTTGAATGAGACAAGTTCAAGTTGCCCTAAATTATTAAGAAAAAAAAAATATTATGCAAATAATCTTTACATGCAATGAATAGAAATGAGTGATTGAATCTATAAATAGGAAGGTGAAGAACAATTTTAAAGTGTGAAGGGAAGTGTGTTGATATAGACAAGAGAAGAAACCTATAGAAGAGAAAGAACTCAAAACTCAGTAAGATTTTCTGTCCTTTTATAGCAAAATTTATGGTTGTTTCTTTTGAACTTGGTGTGAATAGAAAATCAAGATGTTTTAATAAAGTCTTGAAGGAAAACTAGAAAATGATCTATATTATTAATTTTATATATATTGAAACATTGTAATTGACCCTTTTTTTATTGATTTTTCTTTTCTTTTAATCATGATTTATCCATCTACAAAAGTTAAATATTAAAAACCCTATTAAAAAAAATTGAACTTAGAACACTCAACCAACATTTTATTATTATTATATATCCAATTCTTTATGTGGTCTTCACTTAGATAGTTTCACTTAGGTAATATACATTAATATTAATAACTATATTAGGTGAATACATTTTTATATATGTTTGGAGAAGAATAACCTTTTTTTTTTCCTCACCTTTCAAAAAGAGATTATAATTGAAGCCACATATTAATGCACTAAATATAAAAAATAATAACTTGATTATTTACTTTCTATGTGTTAGCTTTTTCTTCTATTTTTCTATGATGAATTGGGTGAATGGCTATGGTCTTTAGGAGTATAATAACCACCACTTTTTATTTTTCTTTTTTATTTATTTTCAAATAACTATTTTTAGACCTAATTTAAAATTGAAGTATTGAACCCACCATAGTTGGACTTTGGTATGATTTAAAGACAATATAATTTAATTGGGTCATGCTCATCAATAATGAATAGATATTTTGTGTGCATTAAAACGCATTATAAAAAAAATATTTCGTTTCATTGGAGAAACTATTTTATTTCTAATAAGTATTCACGAATTTAATAATGATTAACTTTTATAATCATATAATTTCTAAATTATAATTTGATTAGTAGTTTAGTTTATATGGTTTACGTAATATAAATGCACATTTTTAAGTGATTAAATATGTAAATAATTATTTTGAATGCATAAACAACATTATGCTTTTTAATTTATAAAAATAAAATAATTTTTACTGTATAAAAGATATTTTAAATTTATAACTAGAATTTAAATCGTTGCATAACTAAAATTTAAATTAGTGTATAAAGTTGACTCTTTGTAACTTCTTGTAAGAAAAATATTCATATTTAATTTATACTATGATAGATGAAAACAAGTGATTAAACATATTAAATATATAAATAAAGAAAATGGTAGTTTGAAGTTGTCGAAAGGATTTATTGTCGCTAACGTGACTTTGATAACACTAAAGAGACAACTTTATATGTTTAAATGAATAATATTTTAAATTATGAAAAAAAAAAATTTCTCACAAGTTGTTTTCAGATTATTCAAAAGAAATTAGTGAAATTTATCGATTTTAGTTATTTTAAAATCATTGCAATGCCTTTTAATATACCTATTTATAAAATACAAAGTTACTACATAAGTTAAATATTTTGGTATTGAAATTTAACTATTTAAACCCTTATACTATTTACTCATCCAACCAAATTATAAATACTCTAAAATATTTATTATTTACATAATAAAAAAATATTATTTAAATCTTTTTAGAAAAATTATGAAATGTCTAAAAGGAGGCATATTATAAAGCATATATATATATATATATATAAAGCACCTCTACAATTATTAATTGCATCTTCATAATAAAAGAAAATGACTCAAGTACACCTTTTATCATTGTATCATCATCACTACTATTACTATGATTATCATCGTTGTCTTTTGTTGGGAATGTAAATGCGAATCCAAGTCCCACATTGGATAAAAATGAGAAAATAGAGCACTATATAAAAATGAAAGCCCGTTTTTGGGTAGAGAGTAGTGTTAATCTTTTATAGGTTGAGCTTATATCTTATTGGTGTTTGTATCTGCCAATAAACCTCCGAATAATACTGCAAAGAAAGAGAAGAAGAAAGAAAATGAAAAAAAAAGAAACTTATTTCTGAAAATGTTTTTCGAAACGTATTTAATGTATTATGGAAATTTCTTTCCAAAATACAATTCATGTAGAAATTTCTAAAAAAACTCATTTTAGAAATAAAAAAGGACGTATATAGTTTATAAGAAATTCTTTTACCTAGTTTCTCTAATTTTTTAAACTTATATATAATTTAGTTCTAATTTATTAAAAGAACTCTTCAAATATATTAATATTATAGTTAGTTAAATATTATTATGGAATTAATAAGTATAAAGTTAGAAGTAATGGAGCACTAATTGTCATATTTGGAATTCCATTAACAAGCAAAAACCGCCTACTATACGAGTTTGCCATTTTTATATTGTGTGCGATCCTACTCTACATTTTCTGTCATTTTCTAACATTCTTCTTTTGCAATCTCATTGTTCAACCTAATCAAAAGTTAATTTCTATTTCATTTTTATTTCCATTTCACAACCAAAGTATACAACATTTTACATGAAAAAAATTAATTAATATTATTTTTAACTTGAAATAAAAAAAGGGTCTTTCAAAAGATTTACAATGAAAGGGAGTGCTAAGTTTTACCATTACATTATTAATTTAATTTTTAATAAATTAAGTCTTTAACCATCTCATAAATATGAGTATTTTAAATATTGTTTTTTGTGTAAATATTCTGCCGTTTGATTTTTGTTGTTAACGACATAATAATTAGTTTTGACTTTTGATTTTCCCTTCTTTAGTTAATTTACTCTTTTGTCGACAAAATCTATATGCTATTGTCGACAAAATCAAACAAGAGAATAGTTCAATAAAAATATAAAATATTTTAGAACAAAAATTGTTAGTAAATATTCAAATAAAAATATATAAATTTATAAATACTTAAACATTTAATTATACTTTCATTTTTATAAAATAAATATAATGTCAACAAAGACAAACACAACGTGCTTAAATTCTTGGTATATGAGATTTTTTTAGTTAAATCTCCTAATCTTCAATGAAGTGTCGAAGGTGACAAGACTTAAAAAAATAAGTTGAGTGTAATACTTGGTAATCAAAGCTAGGTTTGCCTTCTACTTTTGGGGATAGTGCGCAATGTTCATACTTACACTATAAGCACTTAATCTCCCACTAAAAGCCACAAAAGTCCCTTTAAAACCCTCACCACAACATTCTGGTGTGCCAAATTCGGAGCCTCAGGTAAAGACGATGATAATAAGCTTAGTTAGTATATTGAATATGTACATACATTGTATTACAAAGAAGATGAAGCTATTCTTTGCAATGAATGATTTTGATGTTAATTATTTGAAACTTGTTTTTCACATTTCAAGGTGAAAGAAGAGGAAAGAAAAGAAGACACAAAAATGGAGTTTTGGAAGCTTTTCTTTGTTGCATTAATGCCAGTTTTGAAAGTGTTGCTAATTACTGCATTGGGAACAATTCTTGCAATTAATCGCTTTAACATACTCGGAGAAACTGCCAGGAAAAATCTCAACACTGTAAGTTTAAACATTTTCTTTGTAATTCTTTTTCAATATTTTATATTTATTCAAAACTGCAATTTTATTAATTGTTACTAAGCTATTATTCATTGTATGAATAACTTATATGAATTTTCTTTTTCTTATAACAGATGGTATATTTTGTCTTTGCTCCAGCTCTAGTTTGTAGCAGCTTAGCTGAAACAATAACTCTAAGAAGTGTGGTTAGACTGTAAGTTTGTTTCTTGCTTTCTTCTTCTGCATCATCTTCTTATCAACCAGTAATTCTCCATAGATGATGAATTAAGAAAGATGTTTTCACAAATTTTTGTAGGTGGTTCATGCCTGTCAACATTCTTCTCACATTTGTTATTGGAACAGTTCTTGGATTGTTACTTGTTAAACTAACCAGAGTTCCTAATCATCTCCAAGGCCTTGTTTTAGGATGTTGTGCAGCAGGTAGGTATCACTTATATTTTATTTTATTATATCATATTATATTAGATTGTATGTGTTTGAAAACCCAATTTAATAAGAGATAAAACAAATATATAGGTTGAAAGTCACTCATCGATTAGAGATAAAAACTAATTTAAAATAGATAAGTGAGTGCAAATCTTATCTTATAAATCAGTTTTGTAAAATTAAATTAAACTTAAAAATCTATTTCTTGTGAGATTAAGTTAGAATTAAAAGTCTACTTGTTATGGAGGTTGAGTTAAACTTAAAAATCCATTTTTTAACACTATAATATAACTGAGGCTTAAATCCTCCATTGGTCTTCATATTTGTGTGCAAATCTCAGTTTGGTCCTCAAGTTTTGAACTGTCTCAATTGAGTCATAATATTTGTAAAAATGCACACATTTTACCCTAACCGTTAAGTTGTCTCAAACGACGTTAATTGATGTTGAGATGAATTTTTTATTTTAGGCTTAATCCCTCTTTTGGTCCTTATGTTTGTGTGAAAATCTCAGTTCGGTCCTCAAGTTTTGAACTGTCTCAATTGGGTCATAATTTTTGAACTGTCGACAACGGCTGCATTTTTTAGTTTGAGAGAGAGAAAATGTGAGTCGGGGGGTTTGAGGGTTTGAGGGTGGAGGAATGAGTGAACTGTGATCAGTGATTGGAAGGAAAAAGAAAGACCATAGTCACTTAGATTTAATAATTTTAAAACATAAAAAAAAAGTACAGTTCAGTTCAAAGTTAACGTTATCTCAATACATTTCATAAGGACTTGAGGAAAAACTTGAAGACCGAACTGAGATTTTCACACAAACATAAGGACCAAGGGAGGGATTAAGCCTCCTAAAATAAAAAATTCATCACAGTATCAATTAACGCCGTTTGAGACAACTTAACGGTTAAGGTAAAATTTATGCATTTTTACAAAAATTATGACCCAATTAAGACAGATCAAAACTTGTGGACCAAACTGATATTTGCACATAAATATGAGGACCAATAGAGGGTTTAAACCTATAACTGATGGTAAATTTCTAGTTTCAATATGTAAAATTGAATTAGACTTATATTTTACCTTTTAATATAATATCTAAACTATTAAAAATATATTCTAATGAAATTTATTGTTATATCTGTTAAACTTCTTATTTATTATTAGACTATCATCCATAAAAGTATACTTTTATACTCAACATTTATAATCTTAATGAAGGAAATGAATAAAAATTCGGAAGGCCTAGAAATAAAACAAATATATAAAAGTAGATTCAAATTTTGTTTTATAAATCCATTTTATAAGATTTTGAAATTAAAAATTTACTTCAAGATAATAGAATATATATATATATATATATATATATATATATATATATATATATATATATATATATATATATATATATATATTTAGTATATTAATTGTGGATTGGAATGTTTGATGATGCAGGAAATCTGGGAAATTTGCCAATAATTATAGTTCCTGCAGTGTGTAAACAAAGTGGCAATCCTTTTGGAGATGTGAATGTTTGCACCAAAAATGCATTAGCTTATGCTTCTCTATCAATGGCGGTATGATATATATACTAACTTCAGACAAATTTGAAAATTTAGGAATTACGATTCTTAAAGAAAACAAATATAAACATGCGATTAGACATTTATTATTAAGAATGTAGAATTAAAATATGCTGTCATACAAATAGTTTGTAATTATTAGTTATATAAGAGAAATTTTCAACAACATTAAAAAGGCTACACGTTTTCAAGGATTAAAAGTATAGATCAATTTTCAAAAAACTAAAGTGATCTTTAAGCTTTATAACTATTTAAACTTTAACTATGTTTTTCTGTAATTTTTTTTTTTTCAGTTAGGATCAGTTTACACCTGGTCTTATGCATACAACCTTGTTCGATTATATGTACCAAAAAATTGCAACGAAGCCAAAATTGCAGAAAATTCCATGGAGAATCCAATGTCCATAACAAAAACTGATCCAGAGAATCCTTCAACATGTTCCACAGGATTACCATTTGTCAGTGTTGTTGGTGATAAATCACAATCTCAAGATCATGTCAAGAACTTTGAAATCCACTGTACAAACTCTGATCATGGAAAACCAGGGGAGGTATGTGTGGTACATTTCTTCAATATATATATATATATATATATATATATATATATATATATATATATATATATATATATATAAATTAGTATAATATTCAAATTGAAAATATTACTTTCTATTTACATATTAAATAATATTTTTGACTGATATTTGAATTAAAATATGTAAAATAATGTAATAAGCTTAATAACTAACTTATATCAAATAAATAAATTTATTGAGATTGAGTTAGAAAAATTATATTATTCACTTTTATAATTTAAATATTAATCTATATTAAAATTTATATTTCATATGCAATTCATTTTTTCTTCAATGGATAGAATATTTTCTTCATTTTGTTTCTATATTTTAAATTTTTTTTTTCTTCTATCAAATAAAAGAAAAGTATAAAATCTGCTAGGTCTTTTGGACCTGGATCCTTAAATAAAAAACAATAGAATAATAAATTTTCTTTTTTTTAATTATTTTGAAATATATGTTCCGTTATTTTTTATATCATTTTGGTATTCAACAATCTAAAAGTTTCTTTTTTATATATATATATATATATTTTTTTTTTTTTCTAATTCAAATAAAAATTGTTACATGAAGAAAAAAAACAAAATTATATGCGACACTAAAATGAACTAGGTTCCTTATAATAAGATAAAATTTGAAATATAGTCTTTTTCACACCCTCTTTCTCTCTCTCTCTCTCTCTCTCTCTATATATATATATATATATATATATATATATATATATATATAATTAAAAAAATTACACATGACAAATTTCAATTTAAGATAAAAATTTAAAATTAGAAATATATTTAATTATATATATATAATATAGGATTGTTGTTTTTTAACAGAAAAATATTCTCCAGATTGAATTCGTAGAATAAGATTCTATTATAATTTCATGAAAAAAATTATATATATAGCCTTAGTCTGTTGAAAAGTAAACAATCTTTTAACAATAATTATGTATGTTTACAAATTTGAAGAGTTTTACAGGCACAAAAAGGGGAAATGATCATGGAACAACTGAAAACATTGATAAAGAAAATCAACCTGAAGATTCTATTCACACCCTGCACAATTGGGGCTGTAAGTAATATGTTTTTAATTGTGTTTGATTACAATATTGAACCTTATTAGTTGTTATTTTTGTTTTTGACTTGTTTTGCATGCAGATTGTTGGTTTAATAATTGGTATAGTTCCTCAATTTCGAAAAGTTCTAATTGGGGATAAAGCTGCTCTCCATGTGGTTGAGGACTCTGTAACGATGGTGGGGTAGGTGTCTTTTGGTTAAAAGTTTTACATCTATTACATTACATAAAATAATTTTAATATAAATAAATTTAAACTTTTTTATAAATTAATTTCGCTTTAAAATTTAAAATTTAAGTGAAATTCTGAGCCAAGAAATAGGAACTTATGTATATATATATGAATGAAAACTTTTGTTTTCTCTTATTTCTAGGTATGCATGCATTCCAGTAATGACTTTGTTGGTTGGAGCAAATCTTATCAAAGGTAAATAATTTCTTTAATCAAAATTAATCCATTTTATAGGGTGAGTTCAATCTAGAACACGTGTTTGAAATGTTGGGATTGTTTTCTGATTGACACTAGTGCAGAATTAGCTTTTAACGTCACTTCTTAGATGCGGATCACAAAATATTTAAAGTAAATTATTGACCAGTAATATTTTCGTAAATAAGTGGCCATATAAATGTCGGTTAGAAGAGTCCCCGACGTCTATAATTTTATAAACGTCGGGCACCCACCTAACCGTCGTCTACTGACAGATAGGTGAAAAGTCATTTTTTCCACCATATAGACGTATGTTCCCACCACTCTGATGTCTATATACGATTATAGATGTGGGCTCCCTTGTAACCGACGTTTATGCACTGACAGGGTAAGTGAAAAGTTGTTTTGGACGTCGGCTCCCCTATACCCGACGTCTATATACACCGAGAATATTAATTTTTAATTCGAATGGACGTCATATTAGTGAGGTCACAAACGTCTAGTCGAGAATAAACATCAGGCACTGAGGGCAATAATGTCTCGGTTCATGTTAAATCAGAAACCGCGAACCCGCGGTTACGCGCACTTCATCGTCTTCCTCCTCGTCTTTTCTCTTCGCGGCATAGCATTTCCAGGTGTGTTTTATCTCTTTCGAACCGTTCAAACTTACTTTTACTTCGATTAAATTAGTCTTTGATGGATTATCTTCCATTTGAACCGATTAAAATGAGTTTTCGTTGTGTTTTGGTGCAGTTTTGCTCATGTCTTTGGGTAGTGTAGTAACACCTTCTCCCTTTGCTAGCTTCCTCGTAAGAAAAGTTGCGTCTTTTGGATCTCTTATGGTATTTCAACCCAAAACCGAACCTGGGTCCTTGCCTAGTTCTCATGTCACCGTATCAGAGTTCATGAACTCTATTTATTCAGTCTTAAAATGTCCCCCGTTGTTTGATCGAACGAACTTAATAGATGTGTTAAATTGTGTAACGATCATATGATGAAAGGAAAAAACCACATCACACACATCACTTTTATGTTTAAAAAAAACATTCAGGTTATTCTAGTACAATCATCAACAAGACTGATAAACCATTTTTTCCATTATGTGTAGATTGTGGGGCAGGGTCCCAAACATTTGTGTGAATTAATGAAAAAGGAAAATTAGTTTTTTTATTGCTTAAAGGAAACACAACACGATGACTTTTTGCCTTAACACAAATAATCAGAAATATTGCATTTATGAAATAATGATGGAAATAATTTTTTTAAATAACCAAAAGAGGGATGTCCCAATCGTCTATGCCATAACCAAATTTTCTTTTTGTTTTTATCTTGTATGTGATCATTCACAAGACAAGCCAGCGCTCATTTATGAGTTTGTTGTGAGACATTTTCAAGATAATATAGTCTTTCACTCTCTCTACCACTGACAATCTTCTCCTTGGAATGGATGTTCTGGAAAGACAATGGGATGGATAAAATAAGGCAACACAAGAATGTGATTTGGTTAACTTGCTGACGGAGATAAGATTACAGTTCAATGTAGGAACAAATAAAACTTGAGGAATCGATAAGGAGGGTGAAAGGATATAATTCTTACACCTTCAATAGGAGATGAGACCCCATTAACATTAATAATAACACTTTTACAACAATTAGGAGAACAATTAGTAAATTTATGAGGATCATAAGTCATATGATCAATAACACCTGAATCAATTATCTAATCACTACCCCTAGTAAAAACAGAATGATTAAGAGTAGAGTTAGATATACCTGACTTTGTCATAAATTCGACCGCAGTAGAAATATGGTTCTTAGAAGCAGTGTAAGTTCTAAAATCATGTTTCTCCTATTGATTTTTATTGGAAGAAATCATCAGAAAGATTCAATGAAATAAAAAAGCACAAATTCCTATATTGTAAAGGATGTTGGTGTTTGGCTCTTGACACCATATAAAAAAGGTTTAAAAAATAATTCTGATGTATTATTTTGAAGAGTATAATATATATATGGATTTTATAATTCCTTACCTATTAAAAGATGACATCTACACAAAATATTATAATATCTAAATTATAACTAACACAATATTTGATTATCTAAGAGTAAGTAATAGAATATTTTACATCTCTTAACATTTTTTCTTTCAAGTTAAAATTCAATTCCTAAACAACCGAATTTTGAAGTGTGAATGAGAGTAAACTGATTGAAAAACAAGTTATAGTTGGGTTTTATCAAATTGTAAACTGAACTTTTTTTATTATTTTTTTTCATTTAAAAAATATGGAGGAAGAAATTTTCAATCTCCTTTTTTTTTTTTGTATAAAATAACAGTTCAAAAGAGTTTCCAAATTCTAAAAATTATGATTGAGAAAACTGGTCGAAAAAGGTTAATGGGAATCAAATTTTGAATTGAATTTTTAATTTTTTCTTTCTGTTTTATTTAAATAACAGAGGAAGAGATTTTCCATAAAGAAACAAAAATTTTGTAAAAAATAATACAATTCAAAATTGCGTTTACTGGAGACTGATTTTTGACCTAAAAAAAATCGTACTATATAAATATATGGTATAATATATCATCAGGGTAAATTTTATATTTAAGTATATTATTTGGATGAAAAAAATATTTTCATTATTTTTTATATAGAAGTTTCAACTTATACACTTGACATGATCATAAAAGTCGATATTGTTGTTGTTCATCAGGTTTGAATGGACTTGGAAAGCAATTTGCAGCCATTGTTGGAATCACTGTGGTGAAATGTATTGTCTTGCCAGGAATTGGTGTATGCATAGTTAAAGGAGCTATTCGTTTAAGGTTGATCCACCCTGATCCATTGTATGAGTTTCTTCTGCTGCTTCAGTTTGCACTTCCTCCTGCAGTATCACTCAGTAAGTTCTTCATCAACCCTAAACCATTTTATGCTAAAACCTAATTGTTTCGATTGTGGGATGAAGGTCTCATTTTTTTATGTGTTGCCTAAAGTACAAATTTTGTTTGGTATGAAAAGTCTTTGGTGCATCCAAACCGTTTGGATTTTATTCCGATATCAAAGTTAGATCAATTTTAGACAGAAAATTATTAATGTCAACTTTAGACAGAAAATAACAATGTGTAACCTACTTTCTTAAATCAAATCTTTGTGTATAAATTTTCTTATCGACTTTTAATTAAGGTCAACCTAATTACGGTCCAAACATGACTAATCATGTTTTAATCTTAAGTAAACAATATTGGAGTTGATCCAATTTGGTCTTGTTGAGGCTATTCGATTTGATGAATTACCATTCAGTCTCTTAGATAACCGTGTGAGTTGTTGGTTGATCATCCGAGCTTATGGTTTTTTACCAACTTGATTAATCTTCCAAATTATAGTTAATCATATGATATAGTACACTAATGAATGATACCGTACACTAATGAATGATTCCCTTGATTCCAATGAGTTTCTTGCCATTTTGTTTGAAGACTAAATTCATGATAAAGCTAAAAACAATCGAAGCTTAATTAACATTTAAATATTCTTTTTAATCCTTAAGTTTCAGATAATTTTTTTTTGGATTAATATTTATTTTGGTCTCTATATTTGTTATTTTTGTTCAAAGTTATTCTCGAGTTTTTTTGGCATTCAAAGTGGTCTCTTTTTTGTAAAATTGATTCAATTTGGTCCTTTTCACTTACGGCGTCTAAATCGCTAACGACGTAAAGTCCACGTAAGAAAAACAGAATGAGCTTTCATGTAGTAGAGCTCATAGTGGCTGGGTCGTAATTTAGTGGGATGGTGGCTAACTTAAGGTTCGAATTGGGTGCAAACTGGTTTTCGCGCTTTGTAGGTTCGATTCATGTTGACTCTGCGAAGGAGGAGATAGTGGTTGGCGTGAGAATTTGAACTTCCTTTTTGAGTTCTTTGACTGTTCGTGATATGATTGTCACGTAGTTCAATGGTGTTGCTTTTGATTTATGTAGATTTTTGTGATTTAATGGAAAGCGATTTGGGGGTTTCACTCCTTGAAGATAGTTTTGCATTATCAATGGAGGTTGAACGAGTTCAATGGTGGTAAGATTTGGAATTTTGCAGGTTTTCATGGAGGAGGCACGATTTCGCAAATTAGAGGTTCATTGCGAATTGGGTTTTTGCAATTTTTGTTGATGATGGTGCGCGACTTACTGTGATGAACGATCTTTGTTTTGATTTAGGGGTTGAATTTTATATGCACAAGTTAGGGTTGTAGTTCGAAAAGGTTTGTGATTATTGCGCAAACTAAGGTTGATGTTTGAAGGACATTTGAGAATTCTGGGTTTTTGACGACGTGGAGAAGAGGAAGGCCTGAGTGTGCTGCACAACTGACGTGGTGGTGGAAGGAAAATTAAGATTTCTGATTTAGGGAAGATGGTGATAATGTGGCGAGATGAGGATGTGAGTCTGCCATTGTAAGCTCTACTGTGTGACAACTCATCCCGTTTTTTTTTTTTTTGTAGCGATTTAGATGACGTAGTGAAAATGATTAAATTGAACAAATTTTACTAAAAAAGGAAACCATTATTAAGAAGTGGAATTTAAGCCTAACTCAACCCCACAAAGGTGCAACATAATGCCCACATAAATGTCGTTAGGATAGGCTCCAACCATGACTCTGATAGCATAATAGAAGTGAAATTTAAGCCTAACTCAACCCCACAAAAACCCAGTTTGTAAGGTGAGGTTTGCACCCTACTTATATATTATAAATTGGTATTATCTCTAGTCCATGTGAGACTTCCAACACACCTCCCTTCACGTCAAGGTATAGAGATATAGACATCTTGAACGTGAGATTATAATTAATGGGTGGTCCGCTAATGATCCGACAATGGATGAAACAGAATGTTGACATAGATCTCGCTATGAACCATTTTTAAAGTGGAAAAAATTCAAAGATCAATTTAAACCAAAAAAAAATAACAAATATAGAATTCAAAATAAGTATTAGTTCATTTTATTTTTGTTCGTGTATGGGGGGAGTTTCACAAAAATATGTTGAAAATAATCTAAGTTTAATTAGGATTAAAAAGGCTTTTAATTCCTTTAATTTTAAGATATTTTTTTTATATTCAATATTAATTTTTTAGTAGATATATATAATTTGAAAACTCTTTGTTTTATTAGGTTTTTGTCTCAAATATTATTAAAGACTTACCTTATATAACTGACCGTTACAGTAATTTTATTTTACATATTTATTATCAAATACTCAGTCATATATTCGATTTTTCTTTCAAATTATGAATACTACAAAATTATCAATTTAAATTTAAGCTACAAAAATCTTTTTGTTTAATATGTATAATGGTAGCATATAACGGGTGTAATAAACCAAATTTATTGTACTTAAATAAGTGTAAATTTTATTTTATTAGTGAGTTTTGTTGATTGATTTAAATTTAAATTTACTCCCTAATATGATTTTAAAGAATCTTTAAATATTTAGTCTCACATTTTATATGTAAATCTTTAAACGTAAAAAATATGTATTAGAAATAAGATCTTATATTTAAGTGAGTATAAACTATATATTTTAAATTAATTTTATAAAATTGAATTAAAATTTTCAAAAATTATTTTAATTAGTGTTAATTTTAACTAAACATTTTAGTTCAAATACATACATGTAAATCATCAACTAAACTATTGTTAATATAAAAAAATCATTGTTTAGACCTTAGTCTAAAATTATTATATGAATGTAACAGGTACAATCACTCAATTATTTGGAGCTGGTGAGGGTGAATGCTCAGTTATAATGTTTGCAACTTATTCTTGTGCTGCAGTTTCAGTAACACTTTGGTCTACATTTTATATGTGGCTTGTACTATAGTTTTTATTATTATTTTCTAAAAGTTTTCATGAAAAGGTTTTCTTCAAACATGTCCTTGAAGTTTAGGCTATAGTATTAATTTGTATCAAATAACAAAATGGAAAATGAAAAAGAAATAGTAGCTAATATTACTGTTAGCTCTATACTTCTATCAATTTTTGGACAATTGGTTTTTGCATTATATGTTTTCTTCATAGTTATTGGAAAAGTCTAAAATGTTTATATTTTAGACTTTTAGAATGCGGAATTATATTTTAGATTATATAATTTAAAATGTATTTTAAGATTAAAAATAGATTTTGGAGATAATATGAAATTGTATTTTAATTACATAATTTTACATTTTTTATATTATAAAATAAAATAATTAATAAAAATATCAAAACAAAGTAAAAAGAAATCAAATATGTATCTTGAAAATGAATTCATTTAATAATATTAAGGATTTATTTTTTGAAATGTAATTAACAATTTCAACAAAGAGATATAAAAGAAAAAGAATATACAATTAAAGTTGTAATAAGAGAAAAAATACTGTAAAATATGAATAAACTTGGTAAATATTGGACGAGTTGAACGTTTTGAAAAAGAAAAATTATAGGGAAATAAGAATTCTTCAAATGAAATTAAATTAAGGTTAAAGATAGAATGGTTAAGTATGTTTTAGTCTTTTAACTTTGACATGAAATTGAAATTAGTTTATATTCAAAATTTTGATTCATTTTGGTCATCAAACTTTAAAAGTGAATAAATATAATTTTTTAGTCCAATTAGGTTAAATTTTGTTGACATGTTAAACACATTTTATGTTAACATTTAAGATGTTTACACTATTAGACATATTCTCACTTCAATGTTTGCTGAGAAGCACATTTGACAGGTAAAACGAATTTAATATAATTGAGTTAAAGATTATATCTATTCATTTTAAATGTTTAAGATAAAAATGTGTTAAAATTTCAAACATAGAAAAATTCTAATTTCACGTCAAAGTTCAAATAATAAAAAAAATTCTTAATCAAAATATAATAAAAAAAGTTAAACTTTCTCTTAAACTAAATGCTTACGCAATTAAACAATGAAATAAAGAGTTAGATATTATCATGTGAAAAAATAAACTATAAAAAATATTAAAAATAACTAAAAATAATAAAATTTGTGTCGTAAACATTATCTATTGAAGTTGAGGTTTCTATTTCTTAAAATGCAATAAACCATTTGAATAAGAGTAAAAAAGAAAAATTATGTAATCAAAGTTGTGATAAGAGTTAAAATACATTAAAATAAGAGTGAATTTTGTAAATATTTGACAAACCATTAAAAGAGAAAATAAATTATTATGTATGAAAAGAAATAAAGAAAAAGAAAGAAATAAGGGTTTTACCATATGAAATGAATCTAATGTATAAAAAGAATAATAAATATAAGTTTCTTAAATTATCTAATAAATTATAAGTATTTTTAATAATTTAAAGAATGATAGGTATTACAATGAGGTGAATATATATGATCTTTGGTCCTATGTTCAATTTAAAATTTGTATACTATTCATACCCTGTATTCATATGTCAATGTAAAGATTTTTTTTTCCAAAATTGAGATGAATATTCTTAGTTTGACTTGGATTGGATTCTTCAGAATAACTTAGTTCGACTTTGTATGAGTGAGTCCAATCCAATTCTACTTTAGTCCATCTAACTTAAACATTTCATAACTTGAATTGACTTAAACATATATTAACTTTATATTTTTAAATTTATAAAAAATATTTAGTTTATATTAATTTCAATTCAATTAAATTTATAATTTAAAAATATAGATTTGCATTTGGATAGAATGATTGTAATAAAGTTATATGAATTTGAATAATTATAGATGATTTGGTGTTATTATTAAAAAAGAAAAAGGAAAACCATTACCTAACATAGGATCTTCTTAATCTTACCAAAACCCTACTCAGAAATCTAAACAGGAGAAACCATTGTAGTCAAAATAGACAAAACACTTTTAGGTCCACTGGGAGCATTCCTAATCAATTAGATACTTTAAGATCATTTTGAAACATTATAAAAGGATTATAATAATTATTTTGTAAAACTGTGCAAGAATATTTTCATTAAAAGTTAATATATTTCATAAAAAAAATGTTTGTCATTAGTTTATCGTGATGTAGTAAAAAAAAACCTAAAAACTGTATAATTTATAATAAAATAACTATATATATATATATATATATATATATATATATATATATATATATATATATATTGGTCGCATTTATGAGAAGAATATGCTTTTGTGAGAAGAATATGCAAGTAAAAGTAAAAGGATGCACAATCACAAGGAGCACACATATTGAGAAACATTAATTGGGTTCTCAAAAATATCTTTTTCTTGACTACTGTATAATTTATACTACTGTTAAGTATCACTGTGTATATCTATCTATATATATATATATATATATATATATATATAAATTACAGTTTTATATTCTTATAAATTATACAGTTTGTAGGGTTTTTTTACTACATGATAAACTAATAACAATCTCTTTAATATTTTTTTTATAAAATATATTAACTTTTAATGAAAATATTTGCACAGATTTACAAAATAATTATTATAATCCTTTTATAATGTTTCAAAATGATCTTAAAGTATCTAATTGATTAGGAATGCTCCCAGTGGACCTAAAAGTGTTTTGTCTATTTTGACTACAATGGTTTCTCCTGTTTAGATATCTGAGTAGGATTTTGGTAAGATTAAGAAGATCCTATGTTAGGTAATGGTGGAAAAAGATCCTAAGTTTCCTTTTTCCTTTTTTTAATAATAACACCAAAATCTTGTTCATGTTATACATTTTTTTTTTCTTAGTTGGTCCTCAAGAATGACTGAGATACAAAGTTGTGTTTGTCTTCTAGTTATGGGATACAACTAAGTCAACTTTGTGAAGTGACTAATTTGGGTTGGAAGAAGAAATTGGAACAATTGTTTTCTATCCCCATAAAAAATATTACATCAGCCTAAATAAAAACAACATAAAGTCATGAAATAAATAAAAGAATTGTTTACATTTCTCAAATATATATTCACCACATACGAAAAATCAATTATGCATAATTTTGTTTATTTCAAGTATATAAAATATGTAAGAATTTCAAATAATATTACAACTTTCAAATAATATTAATAACGTTTAAAGCTAGAATTAGAAGAAGAATGTTAGATTGGTTATGAGAATTCGCGTAATCATTGAACTATAAAGAAACAAATTCAGTTCTTCTTTCTTCAAAACTCACTTCCCAATGTACGACCACCAACCTCTGCATGCTGTCTAATTTTTTCTGAATTTTCTTGATATAATGAAATCCATGACACTTGTAAGCATCCAAGGTGATGGTAACATGCATCCAATGAAGGAAAATCACATGTGAATTTGATGAACAGGTTCAACACTGAGAACATGGAAAACCGTGATTGATTCACACAGCATAGATAGATGAAAACGTCATTCAAAGAAGTATACATAAACCACACATCATCAAAAAAGTGAAACACAACAAAGGAAAAAAGAAGGAAGAAGAAGGATTGTAAGAGGAAGGTGAATTCATTCTTTTCAAAAATATTTTCTCATCAAATTTATGTTTATTTCCAATATAAATTTATTGTTTTAATTCTAATGTAACTTCTTCTTATTATTCTGTACACACAACTTTGATTATGATTTTTTTTTTATCAGCAAAAAATATATATTAGTATTAGAGCAGCGAGTCAACCCTAATGCAGATTCTGATTATATATATGTTTCTGTCTGAGATGAAATATTATTTTGAAAATAGATTGTTTCATTTATGTAAAATAGATCTATTTAAATTGTTGCTTATCTTTCAACTGTTCCATCCTTGTTGAACAAAATTAAAAGATTAAATTGTTATTTTTTTATCAGTAAAAAAGAGAACATTCTATTATATTAAGATTAATTTTTACTGTTTTTTTTTTCTGCTTCCACACATCAGAAAGTGCAGAGAATCAACATGGAGATATTGAAGCTTTTTATGATTGCATTAATGCCAAATCTGAAAGTACTGTTGCTTACTGTTCTTGGTTCCCTCCTTGCCATGAATCGTTTCAACATTCTCAGTGAATCTGCTATCAACAACATGAACACTGTAAGCTTCTTCTAACTCAAACACTTTTATCTGTCTTTAAACATGAAAAAACTTAAAAATTCAGTAATTTTTCTTGATTTTGATAGATTTTTTTAATTTAGATCACAATAAAGTTAAAAATAAATAAATAAGTCAACCTAATAATCTTGAAGATGACATAATTTTTGTTGAATTTCTTCACAGGTGGTATATTTTGTGTTTTCTCCTGCTCTTGCTTGGAGCAGTCTGTCAAGTTCCATAACTCTAAGGAGTTTGATTGCACTGTGAGTTTCTTTTCTGTGTTGAGATTGATCTTCAAGATTAAAATTTCTGTATTTTTTTTTTTGGATTTAATAAATAAAGGTTTTTATTTTGATGAATAATTATGCAGGTGGTTCATGCCATTCTGCATTGTTCTTACAGTTGTTGTTGGAACAGCACTTGGATGGTTACTAGTTAAGATAACAAGAGTTCCTTATCATCTCAGAGGCCTTGTGTTGGGATGTTGTGCTGTAGGTATGAACAAAAAATGTATTTTATTTTTTCTGATTTTTGCATTAAAAAGAGATATGCATACAAAAGGCTTGCATCATGTTATATAATTAATAAAGTAAATGAGAAAATGTTTTATGAAGTAAAATAATTAAATGATTAGAAAAAGTAATCCATAAAAGAAATAAAAATAGGATGACTGCTTCTTTCGAAATTAACAATTCAAGCTTTAAAAATATCTTAATTATTTAATTAATGTTTAACTATTAAATCAAAATAAAGCTAAATTTGAATTTATCAAATATATTATTAAATTTCAGTTTTGTAAAGTGAGGAGGTATAATTTTGAAAATTCTTATTTTAATTATTTCAATTTTATTCTTTTAAATAATTATGTTATTTAATATTGAATACAATAATATTTTTTCTATTACATATAAGTGAGGTGAGTTGAATCCATAATAGTTTTAAAATTTAAAATTATATTTTTTATTATTAAATTTACTGTAGTTGTGTGCATATATCATGCACTCAAATTAAAAAATAAATCATTATAATTGAAAATTAATAAAAAGGGATGAGTGCCAGTGAAAAAAATACATGACGGATTTATCCTTGTAAATATTTTTTTACTCAAGTAAATATTTTAATATCCGTTTATAAATGGATTGGATGTTGATATTATATTATCTGTTCTCAAAGATATTCATCATTCACAAAAAATAAAATAAAAATTTAATTTATATTTTATTAAGTTAAATTTAATTAAAATTAAAATTAATTTATATTTTATTATATTAAATTTAATTAAAATTAAATTTTAATTTATATTTATTTTATAATTTTATTTGAATTTTATTTTAAAAAAAATTATAAAATATATTTTTTTAAATACTGATAGGTACTTTTTAAATAGATATTTAATAGGTAATGAGACCGCTAATTGATGAATTATTTTATTGCGAATCAAATTGTGGATATTATTGTCATCTAGAGCAGAGTGTGACTTGATAAATATATATATATATATATATATATATATATATATATATATATATATATATATATATATATATATATAAATCCTTTAAAAATTGATGCTTGATGTGTGCAGGAAATCTTGGAAATTTGCCTCTAATGGTGGTTGAAGCCATTTGTAAGGAGAAAAGCAATCCATTTGGAGATGAAAATCTTTGTTACAAAAATGGAATGGCATATGCATCACTCTCATTAGCAGTATGATATTATCTTCCAACATTTAAAAATCAAGTTTAAGTTTCTTAAATGCTATATTCTTTAACTTAATTATGTTTTCCATGTTCCTCCAACCTAATTATAAGCAAAGAATAATCAAAATTGCTTGTTAATTAAGAAGATTATTAGTTAATATTTTCTCTATTGTACTATCATTTTCCCTTTTCATCATATTTCTTCCTTTTTTTTCAGCTAGCATCCATCTTAGTGTGGTCTTTTGCATACAACATCGTACGCATGTATTCAACTAAGAACATTTCCAATGAAAAAGTTACTGAAAATCCAACATTTGCATCAGAAAGTGATGCAGAAACCCTATCAAAAGTTTCCACACAAACAATGGCCATTGAAACTGATGAAAGATCACACACTAACAATTCTGTCGATCAACATGAAATTGAAACCTATGTAGTGCAACATGGTAAAAAAAAGGTATGTAGAACATTTACTTTTGATGTTTCGGTCCTTAAGATTATAATACTCTATATATTATACAACTTTTTGTATATATTCTAAAATAACTATACTGTTTAACAATTTTTGATAATGGTCCATATATTATTACTTTATTGGTCTGTTTAAATTTATTTTTGAAAAAATATTTGAAATGAACCAATCATTAATCAATATTATGCGTTGTCAAAAAATTGTCCAAAAAGATTGTTAAAAAAAATATTTTCCATACTTTTAACCTTTTTATTTGTAGAAAAATAATGATTTGAGTTCTCATTTTTTAATAAAATAGTAATTTTTATTTCTAATAATTTTCTCTCAAATAAAATACATCAAAACATGTATTAGTATTTAAATCAAATAGAAACAATATATTTATTGAAAAAATAAATTTGGTTTAGTAAAACTTTTCAACAAGTAATATTTTAAAGACAAAAAGGACCAAATTCTAAATTTGGCAATAATATACAGAGGATTAGAAGTACCATTGAAGCTAATAAATTGTAGTATTTATATAGTTTAGGCTTTGAATGGAATAAAAGTTATAATAATTTGTGTCTTTTGATTTATATATTTTCAGATTACTATATTCAATATTTTAGAGAAGGAGAAGCTAAGAAAATACGTAAAGATGTTATGTAAATGGAGCAACTTGAAGCAACTTTTTCCTCCTACATTGATTGGAGCGGTATTAATAATTCTCTCTTTTTTTTTTCTCTCTAGATTTATTATTTTAATTTCATCAATTAATTGTTCAAATGTATGACTTTTTCTTTTCTATCCCTAATAATTAATATATAAATAAATAAAAAAGAGTCATTAGGATCACAATGCATGTAAAGAAATATCAATAAATACATTGAACATATGAATATGAAACAAATACTAAATATCTTTTTTTAAAAAAATAAATTCAAGTCGAATTTACTCTGATAGAACATCATTTTTTATGGAAACTATAAGAGATAGTGTGTTTACCATCAATAATTCTTTTTACTAACTTATTTATGAAAGTAATTACTTTATATATTCTTCCTAATTTTTAGTTTATGTTTTGAATTATGCAGCTGGTTGGTTTGCTAATTGGAGTAGTTCCTCAATTTAGACATTTATTAGTTGATGGAAGTGCTCCTCTCTATGTGATTCAAGACTCTGTAATTATGATAGGGTAAGCATCATCAATATATTTAAAAAAAAAATAAGAATAAAAAAAGATAATGATACTTTAATAAATAATATTTTAACATTATCTACGTGTCATTATGTGATTAGTCCATATTGGTGTTTATGATTATTATGATTGATTATTGAGTAATTTTGGATCAATCATAGAATGATACGTAGATTATGTTAAAATGTTGTCAAAGTATCATTATCCATAAAAAAAAATACCTTATCTAATTTTACTTTCCTTTGTTCACAGGAATGCTTGCCTACCAACTATGACTATGTTAGTAGGCGCCAATCTTCTTGAATTTTTTTTTATCAACAATAACTAATTATATATATATATATATATATATATATATATTATAGGAATATTTGAACTTTTATGTATGAACCTTTAAATACTAAATTTCCTTTAAAAAGATATCATTATAAAAATCTCACATAAATTAAATAGAAGATAAATAAACAATATATAAATAAATACAAATTTTTTCTTATAAATCAATTTTATAAAATTAAATTAAACTCAGATAAAATAACATCCTTTAAAACAAAACAGATAAAAACACAAAAGTAAAACATCTTGTGATTTCTGTTAACTCAAATTATTACAAAAAAAAATTCTACTTATAATTAGACATATATAATTAATAAAACATGAGTTTTTAAAAATTGTATAATTGTTTTGAAGTTAGATTTGGAAATGGTTATTCTCAGGTTTGAAGGGAGAAAGAGTGAAGTTTTCAGTTCTCTTTGGCATAATTGTGGTTAGAAACATTGCCTTGCCAGTTCTAGGAGTAGCCACTGTTAAAGGTGCTGTTCATTTTGGCATTATCCATCATGATCCATTGTATCAGTTTGTTTTACTGCTTCAATTTGCCCTTCCACCAGCAGTGGCTATAAGTAAGTTCTTTATCAAATTTAATCACCATTTCTTATTATTTTCTATCATATTCATGAAAAATAGAGTCCTTGAGAAAAAAAAAACATATCTATAATCTGTTTTGAATATATAAAATAAGTTCAATCATGTAAGAAATTGATATCATTCTCTACTCAAAATTTTAATATAATGAATTAACGAATCTTTTATAATCATAATACCACTTTTAAATTAAGATTCCTTCTATCATTTTATAATTGTTATATTCAATCAACAATAAATACTATAAATTATTACAAAAAATATTTTATATCTCGTAAGAGTAAAAATATTATATATATATATAATGTATCTTAATATTAAAAAATATATATAACAAATTTAATATTTTAACTAAAGCAATTAACTTTCTTAATTATTATAAAGTAATTAAAATATTTTATATATACATATATAAGTACACAAACACAACATCATTTTATGGAATTTTGAATCATCATGCATGCTCTCAACTAATAATCTATTAGAAAAATACTAGCAAATACATTTTTTTAAATATACTTATTGGTCAAAATGTATAAAAATAATAGTTTTACTAATTCTGACTTTTACTTAATAAACTTATGAATTTTTAATTTTTAATAAATATAAACCAATAATAAAATGTCTGGCTATTCAACCTAATTTGATATTTTCTGAGAAAAAATAGTATACACTTTTATATACATCATGCTTCCATTGATACACTTATTTTTTATTAAATGCATGTTGCTTACTGTTCAACATATCAGTTCATTATTCATTTGTGTATAATTTATTATTTTTATTCATTTTCAATTAAATATACAGTGTTATCAAAACGGATCATCTGGTTCAATTTGATCTCACTTACTATGGATTGACTATTTATTCACTTTTAAATATATATTTTTTCCATGGTTGCTTTAGGTACATCTACTCAATTGTTTGAAACTGGGAAGGGTGAATGCTCAATTATTATGCTTGCAACTTATTCCTTTGCTGCAGTGTCCCTTACTCTTTGGTGCACATTCTTCATATGGCTTGTATTATAGTTACATTTATAAGAGACAAGAAATAATTCAACAAATTGTACAACAACTCATCCAAAAGGGAAAAAGAAAATGATTTGTAATAGAAGATGGGTGAAATAGATAGACATAATTAATTATGTTGTATGATTTGTTATGTATCATCATATCTCTTAATTCAATTGGGCTTGATTGTCTAAAGAGATGGATAAGAGTCTAAATTTGATATAATATAATAATATATCATGAATGTTTTATCAGTGCCAAATGTTTCATTTTTGAAGTGATTTAGGAATTTTAGATTGGATTCTTAACTTATCGTCTCTTTTTAGTTGTAATTCATTATTACATTTTATGTTTGTTATCTGCAGGATTGATATAGATTTTGAATTTTATGTTTGATTGGACAGAGTCTGATGTGATACTTGATGACCGATTAACCAGAAATAAGTGACGTGAAATGTTTGTTGTGTTGATATTAATATGTAACGAAGTATCATAAGTTATGAAATGTGATGCATTTAGTGATTTAGGGGTATGATTAGTATGAGAAAGTAATTTTCCAATGTAATACTATGTAATATTAGTATGAGAATTCCAAATTTTGAAATTCACATATTAGAAATGATAATGAATTAAAAATAGTGAAATTTAATTATTTTAATATTAAAAAATTTTAATTTGAATAGTTTTGTTATAAAAGAGTTTTATTATTTTAAATTATATATTTTTTTTATAAATTATTTTTTCAGAGTTTTTTTACTTTTTTGTAAGAGTTTTTTTTTTTTTTTTATTTATTTGTCTGTTTGAAGGTTAGGGTGATTCTTGAGATGAGTTATCCATTTTCATCTATTTATTTTTTCCTTTAGAGTAAGTTGGTTTTCTATCTTTTTCTTAGTATGTGTGTTCTTCTTATGCATGTGAACCATCTAGGTTCACATGTGGTGTCTGAATATTCTATAAGAGTCTCTATTGATCAGTGGTGTGTCCTAGATGTGTTTGTGTTGTTCATAGGGGTCAATTGAGCTTTCTGTGCGCCAAGAGGTGTTTATAGGATTCTTAAGCATTTCATCTGTCTTTTAGGTAATGAAAGTTAATTACATTGTTTTTAACTAATATATAACTTGTAATTGTTGATGATATGCTTGTATGATAGTGGTTCATGTATTTAAGCTATCTAATAGAATATGACATATGGATTAAGTTAAGGTTTTGATTTGCCTCTAGTGATTGATATGTTGAAATTTGGTATATTATATGGTTGATATTACAATTGAGATGAATTGCGTCATTGAGTTGTGTAAAATCTAATGGTTGGTATGTTTTGGCACATTTGGTTGTGGTTGGACTGATTTGCAAGGTTGGAATGACATAAATCTGTTAAATTCTATTATGTAGAATTATACAAACTCGTTGGGCGAGCATATACTTGTTGGACGAAGTCAAAGTCAGAAAACTACTAACTTGATAATTGCTAGGCGATAATATATTCACTATGAGATTTTAAGTCTTTAAATTTTAGTGATATTCTTGTTGAGTGAACTATCTAATTGTTGAACAAGTGCGTTTTTAGGAACTACTCGTTAAACGAACAGATATGGTAAATGAGTGAGTGTTGTTAGGCACTGCTCGCTGAGTGAGTAGATCTAGTCATTGAGTGAAAATATTAGAATTTAACTAAATTTTCATATGTTTCTTATAATGCGTGTGTTTTTGTGAATGTTAAAACAATGATTGATTTATAATATGATATGAGAATAATTAATAAATTTATATATATTTATATATATATATATATATATATATATATATATATATATGCACGGTGATGATGATGAGCTTTTTAATAATGATGTAATTCCATTAGTGTACGCATTGATGTGGGAATTCAAACGTTGGAGGTTATTATGTCCCTCTAATAATTATTCAAGCTCGGGTCGAGTAGAATAGGCTATGTGGTGAGAGGTGTAAGATGTTCTAATGGACTAACCTTGTATCTGGTAGGATGAAATCCATTGACAATAACTGGGCAGAGCAGTAAAGGTCACCACAAGTGCAAGATCTCAAGAGATTTCACATCAATGCTTTATTCAGATGTTTGAGTCTAGAATGAGTCTTTGTATGTGGTATGGTTGTTTTATGAATGAGTGACGTATGAACATATATTTATGTTTGTTTTATGAAAATTATTTTTTGCACATTAGCTTACCCTGTCATTTCTTTTAGTGTTTTTTTGTGTCTTTGATTTTTTTCTTTTGTGAAGATCACCTTATTGGTATGAGAAGAGGAAAGGTAGGTGTTAAAACATCTATGATGAAAGAGAATGATGCAAAAGAGTTTTATTTTTTGATTGTCTTGTAGTTTTTTGTAGTCATTTTAAATATATTTTCTTAAGTTTTGATAACTGTATTAATACATGTTGAGAAAATCTATTTTGTTTATCAATTTTATAACATTTTATTTTATCAATTCTAAGCTATTAAAATTAAGACTTTACAAGAATTAAGTTATAGAACGTGTCAATAAAATATACATATTTTAACTCAGTTTAAATAATATAAATTTAGAAAATTATAATGTTATCTTACTAAAGCAAAGCTTAAGATTAATGTTATGCAACTTCTTTTAGCTAGCCTTTAAAATGAAGAATACATTGGAGAGGAAAGAAAATTTGGTTGTTTTGAGAGGAAAAATGAAGACTTGAAAGAAAATGAAGCAATTGGTTGTTTTGTTGAAATAGTAAAAGATCAAATTTTTATTTGCAAATAGAAAAGACCAAGCTGATTTTTGCTATATGTAACACTCAAAAATCATATTTTCACTTCCCCAACTTAAACGATAATGTCTCTTTCCATATGAATCTAAAATTATCCACTATATATCTTAAATGAATAATTAAATAAATTAAAAATTAAATTACACACTAACTTTTTAGGTTTAAATCTTTTTTGTCTCTAAGTTAAAAGTTGATGTTAAGTTTAGTCCTCCTTTCTAAAAATGTAGACCATTGGTTCCTATGATGTGCAAAATGTATCAAATCAGTCCTATCCGTTAACAGTTTTTGATTAACTTTTTTGATTTGTCTCATTACTAACTCCCATGCTTAAGGGGTTGTTGATGTGCAGTCTTCCATAGTAATTGTCTCAGGTTTATGCCAACAAATTTCTTCCTAAAATTTAACGGATAGGACTGATTTGATATATTTTACACATCATAGGGATCAAAGGTTTACATATTTTTAAAAAAGGGACTAAACTGAATACCAACTTTTAACTTAGAGACAAAAAAGGATTTAAACCAACTTTTTAACTTCATAATTAATAACAAAAAACAAGTTCTTACAAAGATCATAAAATATCATAATTAATCCACATTTAACAAAATTCTTATCAATTATCTTTTGCAAATATAGAACCCATATATCATTGTCGAACGTTCAACATCACTAGTGACCAATTTTCATTTTTAAATTATTTGATGAAATCTCATGTTACTTTCATGAAATAACCCTATGATCCAATGGAATGGACATAGATTGTATCCTACAATTAATAAAAGTATTATAAAAACACGAATGTTCTATATCATTTCTTTGAAATATATATTATTCACCCAATAATCCATAGGTGTCCATTTGTGCAAGTATAGAAAACAGTTTATACAAAGATTTATGTATTTTTTTTATTATATACTAATTTATTATTAGTTAGTGTTCATGTAATTGAACAGCCAATTAGTCAACAAAATTGGCTTTTAATGGCTCTATAATTCGAAGTAATCAAAATAATAAATAGCAACGGACATTTCTGAAAATAAAATATTTTCTTTTTTTAGTAGTTAAATGCTCTTAGATTATGAAAACGGAAAAATTATTATTTTTATAATATTTTGGAAATATTTTAAATTTAAACAAATTATCAACAAATAGCCCAATTTATCACTCAGCAGTCATTGTATTAAGAAAACCATGATTTTTCAACTTTAGAGAAAGATGAAAATGATGTTCATTATTCACATACTACAAATAGTTAGAATTTTTTCATAATAAGTTGAAGACAAATTTTGTTTTTCCACAAAATGTATTTCTTCAAGCTTTTCTCTGTTGCACTTGCATCAATTATGAAACTTTTGTTGATCACTGTTCTTGGGGCATTACTTGCACATGATCGATTTGATATACTAAGAGAGAATGCAAGAAAGCACGTAAATGCTGTAAGTATAATTTGTTTGGAGTTTCATA
Organism: Vigna reflexopilosa; assembly: GCA_027742785.1. Taxonomy (NCBI): domain Eukaryota; kingdom Viridiplantae; phylum Streptophyta; class Magnoliopsida; order Fabales; family Fabaceae; genus Vigna; species Vigna reflexopilosa. The sequence continues at coordinate 609,721 of CM050929.1, read as the reverse complement.
ATTTAATCAATGATACTATGTTATAAGTTATGAAGTGGACTTTAAATCTAACCGAATTTCACAAAATCGATTTATAAAATAAAGATTACATTCACTTATATATTATAATTTGGTCTTATTTTTAATTGATGTGAAATTTATAATGAAATGACAAAATGAGTCTTGATTTTTGGATTGAGTAGTTAATCTATCAAAATTTGATGATCCAAGTTAGTCTTTTTAACTTGTTAGTGTGTTTCAGCTTATCTTATCTTACTTTATGTGTCAAAGTAAAGTGATGGGCCAAAATAGGACGGCTAACATTTTGTTTTTAAAAAGTTTAAAATAAAAATAAAAATTAATTTAAAAAACTAAATTTTTTATTATTTTATTTGAAGAATATAAATTTAATAATATTATAATATAAATTGTTAATATGTGCAAATTAATTATTAAAGAATAATTATAATGAACTAATTGAATATATAAAAATAATAACTATTTTAATTTATTAAATTAAAATATTAATTAATTTATTAAAAAATTTAAAAATAATCAAGTGTGTAAAATAAAGCTAGTAGTTTCTCAATTAGTAAGCCAGATCAAGATTTTCATTCTATTTTTTGCTTGCAACATAATGTTACACACTCATTTTGCAACTCCTAAAGTATTTCATATATTTAGTTTTAATCCTCACAAAAAATATTTAATTTTTAATAAAAAAATAGATATATTATACTTTTGGTTTTTGTTTTATGATCAAGTTTCCTTCTAGACATAAGTTTCATTAGACATCTTATTTTATTTTTAGGTTTCAAAAGATATTTTTCAACACTTAATATCAACCAAGTATCATAACCAAACAAGTATTAAATAAGGAAACAAGAATACTAGGCTTTAAAGAAAGAGACATATATATATTTCAAAATTCAAATATACATAAGAGTTTAGTAGCTAAATCTATTTCTAATAAAATGTGTTTAACTCTATGCTGTCACGAAAAGTCTAAACATACAAAATGAAAGGTGGAAGAAGATGGAGATACAAGGAGGGAGAAGAGATGATTCCCACAAACAATTCAGATGCTCTTCTTTGAATTCACTTCGAAAAGAAAAATGTTTGTTGCCAAGTTTCAACTATGGTGACCACACTGCCATTACCCATTAAATGCCTGCAAAAGCTTTTAAGATATCAACAATCATGACAAAAATATTATTCATGATCAACTAAAAGAACAACTCCTCACTACCAATTCTACACAATTTAACTTTGCTTTTTGTTTCACAACGTTAAACGCATTCACAATGTTATTAACATCACAAGGACTTTTAAGGATTGGGTTAAGAAAGAAATTTGGTTTTTCTTGATAACAAGGACACTTTGAGCAAAGAGAGCAAGTAGATCAAGTCATGACATAACATTCTACTCCCTTTCATAGGAAACCAAATAAATCCAATTACCATTTTGCTTCCTCAGTATTCCATTATTCACACACTTTTTTTTTTTGGAAGAACTATACCAAAGAACCAATAACCTTTCAAAGTTGTTTCTAATGCTCCTATGTATCTTTGGTAATCTCTCCCAAACCTGAACCTCATGCATGACCATGAGGTTTTTGCTCTCTCAGCTCAAAGTGAGGTGGTAAAAAATTTTTCCAGTATAGCTCAAGGTTCCAAGAATGAAAGGATTTTCTAGAAATGCTCAAAGGGTTTCATCAAGGTTCAAATTCAAGAATGGTTAGCTATTTGGCTCAAACAAGCAAAATACAAAAATGGTCCTGATCATATATTCGCATGCAAAGGAAGATTCAACATAGAAACTCAAACAAAATCAAATGTACATCAGTGGTAAGGAGGTGATGTTCAACGACAACTGAACTAGATGATCTTCCATTTATGATTATTCTTCTTGCTTCTCTGAGTTGCCAACTTTTTTGATTTGAGACAAAAGTTTTGTGTCACTCAATTAGCCACACAAAATGGAGATTAATGATATAACTAGATTAATGTAACCTAAAATATAAATATTTACAAAAACAAGATAAAATTGAAGATTTAAGTAGGTGAAAAGTTAAAGAAAAGTTGATTTTATTAATTAAATATGACTAAGATAAGAATAATACTAAAATATACTGAAATATTTTTATTTGTGACCGTGGAAAAAAAATGGGAGTTTAATTTTATGTAGTAACACTAAAAAAATTACACTATGAATAAATAAAAAATTATGCATACATTTTTTTTAATAGTTTTTGTAAAGAAATTATCATATAAACTAATTTTGACTCTCATATTATTCTTTGTTATTTTATATACAGATGGTATATTTTGTCTTCACCCCTGCTCTTATCTATAGCAGCATGTCTAATACCTTAACCTTAAAGAGCGTGATTATGTTGTAAGATTGTACTTTCTCACCATTCCCTCCATTATTGTTCTAAGTTTTGTAAGATTGGTTTATGTTTAATTTGCTTTCTTGAATTATGTAGGTGGTTCATGCCTTTAAGTATTCTTGGAACATACATTGCTGGAACATTTCTTGGATGGTTACTCATCAAAATAGTTAGAGTTCCTTCTCATCTGCATGGTCTTGTGTTAGGATGCTGTGCTGCAGGTATGTTTGTTTGAACATTCAATGTTAAAAATGTAACATATATGCAAATGTGATGTAACAAGGATGTTTTTATTTGAGTGTTAAATGAAACTTATATGAGTAAATCTAAAGGATTTTGAATGAAAAGTCAAAGTTATTAAACCTTATATCTCCTGTTGTAGTTATAATATTCACGAAGTTTTTTTTTTCCTTAGTAAGATAAAGCCTTTTTATGGTATATAACTGCAAATAATTATACCTCAAAAATCATATTAGCAATGATTTTAAATTGGTAGTTAATGTTTCAAACTTTATAGATTTAGAATTTAAACTCATGATCTTAGGAGATTACATGTCCACCAGATATACGTTGAAATGATTGTGTATAAGTAGATGTACAAGTCGATCAGGGTTAATTAGGATTAAAATCTACATTACCAGAATTTATTCCAACAAGACTTGTTGGTTCTATCATGTCTTTCGCTATCAAATTCTAGCCTCTTTCTATTCGTGAGGGATGTATTAAAGATCTTACATCAACTAAATATAAAAACAAATTATAGTATATAAGTGAATTATTCCAAACTAATTTTGTGAAATGAGTAATTAAGATTGAATTTAAGTAAAATAATTCCAATCATGGTATAAATAAAATTAACTCATTCTTTGGATGCTATACTAATGTGTATATATGACCATTTGGTGTTTGATGTGTGTAGGAAATCTGGCCAGTTTGCCTCTAACTGTAGTTCCAGCTATCTGTAAACAGAAAAACAACCCTTTTGGAGATGAAGCTATTTGCCACAGAAATGGACTTGCATATGCTTCTCTGTCAATGGCTGTATGACAATAGATTTGATATTTACTACTTAGTAAAATATGTGCATCACACAAGGTTGTTGAGGTTTTTGAATGATTTAAAACTTTTTCATGTGTTTCTGGTTTTTCAGGTAGGATACACCTATGCTTGGTCTTTTACATTCAACGTTGTTCGTATATATTCTCCTGTGATCTTAAATGCAGCCAAAGTTGATGAATCCTCTGCAAATCCAAAGTTTGAATCAACAACTGATCCAGAAAACCTTTTGAAAAGCTCTTGTGGAACACTAATAATGGATGCTGATATAGCAAAGCCTAATGGTGGCATGAATCCAAGTGAATTTGAATGTAAAGTGCCTAATGGACAAACAAAGGTTGCTGTCTTTTTCCAATATAGTATAATTACTTTAACATTTATGTGCTGCATGAATTTGTGTCTCCTTTGATAAATTGGAATGCATTAAAGCCTTTTCGTGTGAAAGCTTGTGCTGTTTGACGGCAAATGATTGATGGACTTTGAGGTTCAGCATAGCTGAAATGTCAAAGTTCATAGTGATTTCTATAATGATCTTATTTGGAAAGCTTGTGTTGTTTGGATCAATGTTGAACTGAATGGAACAAGCAAAAGTGAATGGTGGTTTATGCATAATGTATTTGCAAAATGCTTTGTTTGGTGGGGTAAAAGTAAAAATGATAATAAGAATGATATGCAACATAACATGATTTCATATCATAAAGATTTTATGTAAGTGGTGCCTTATATTTTCAAGACTTTTACAGGTACCAGAAAAGCCAAAGTTTATCAAGCAGTTGAAACTATTAGTTGAGATGATAAAAAACATGAAGATACTAATTGCTCCTTCCACTATGGCAGCGGTATGTCCATGATTCTACTATTATTACAAAAGGAGTGCTCTCATCACAATTATTAGTTAAAATTTAACTGAAAAAGTATCAAATATTGAGCAGGAATTGTTAAATAAGAACTGAAACTGACATGTGTGGTTTTCATTTTAGTTATCAGTAAAGACTGTGTTCAAAAGAATGTTGATAGCATTTCTCTACATTACAAACATGCTTTTTAAGGAATTCAGTTGAAGGAGATGCTACATTATAAAGTATAGGAAAAGGTATATTAGTTACAAAACAGAGTTACATCACCTAAAGTCTAGTTTGTTTAGTCCATGCCTCACTTGAATTTGATATGTTGAGTCATATATTATGGATTTAACTAGGAAAAACTCTCCCTAATACCAATTTTTCCATACACTACTTAAACTTGAGATATGCTTAATGGGAATCAAACTTTTTCTCAAGAGTTTGTAGACAATTACCCCTTTTGAAAAATCTGCAGTTGATTTGAAAATGTTTAACTTTGATGTTCAAGCGAGACAATGTTTTCATGATATAAGAATGTTAGATAAATCAGAACCAACTTGGCCTTGTGCCACATAAGGGACAATGGAATGTGATGAAACATATTTAGTTCCTCCTAAAAATTTCACTTCCTTTTACTTCTGTGTAAGCAGATTATGGGTGTGACAATTGGTATCGTGCCTCAATTTCGAAAAATTCTAGTAGGTGACCAGGCTCTTCTTAATGTGGTTCAAGACACTTTAACCATGTTGGGGTGAGTGACCCTAAGCCAAGAAATTGTTGTATGATCAAGCACCACCAAGTGGCCATGATCTTGATCAAGTTTTGTGTTTCATGCAACTCTTTTTCATAAATTTGAAAACACAGCTACATGTAACTCTTATTCATGCTTTTCAGGGATGCAAGTGTTCCAGCAATGGTGTTACTGCTTGGGGCAAATCTTCTTAAGGGTAATAATCATTATCAATTAGCAACATGAAATTTTCAACTTTTTCTTTTGTCTCTGAGGTTGAGTTTTATTATATTTAAAAATCTGAGGACCTAAACTGGGTGATTTTCAGGTTTAAAAGGGATAGGAAAGCAAGTTCCACTTATTGTTGGCATCATTGTGGTTAAATTTGTGGCCTTGCCAGCAATAGGTGTAGGCATTGTTAAAAGTGCAATTCATTTCAACTTGATCCACCATGATCCATTGTATCAATTTGTTTTACTGCTTCAATATGCCCTTCCACCTGCAATAGTAGTCAGTAAGTTGTTTATGATGCTTAAACAATTGTATCAATTTTTTCTGTTATCCTCTGTAAAATGAATCCACTTAAATATCTTGTATAGTTTTCTCTGCAATAGTAGTGAGTAAGTTGTATCAGTTTTTGTTAGAAGTATAACATCGATTAAAGATAAGACTAATTTAAAATATATAAGTAAACGTAAATCTCACCTTATGAACTGATTTTGTGGAGTTCTTAACAGTCAACTGCGATGCCATCCCTAACTCCATGGTGCCAATAACATCATAGGCTAAAAAACCTATTGTTTTGACTGTTAAGATATTTCACTAAAATTTGTTCATGTAAATTAACTTTAACATCCATATAGATCTCATGTTTGTTCATTCCTATCTTCACATTGCAAACTCTTGACAAAATGCATACACTGAAATTTGATATCAGCAAGCATTATTCCAACCAAAACAGTGGCATTGCTTATTATTATATACTAAACTTGTTTGCATTTTCAATGTGTTATATTTAGTTTTCATCCTCATGTAATAGTTTATTCTATAATATGACATAGTCCACACACATTTAATTGGTAAAATGGTGAATTTATGATTGTTGCAGGTACAATTACTCAGATGTTTGGAGTTGGTGAGGGTGAGTGCTCAGCTATCATGTTAGCAACTTATGCCTGTTCTGCAATTTTGCTTACTCTTTGGTGCACATTGTTTATGTGGCTTGTAATATAACTTTTTTCTATTGTAAGATTATATATATATATATACGTACGTATATATGTTCACACAACACATGTATCATTGTCAAGTGCATTTAAGGAGCCAAAATTGAACATAGTTTGGCTAAATTATGAGTGGCAGAAGAGGGACAGAGATTTGAACAATGCAAAAGTATATGAAAAACATACTATATGTCATTAATATTTTCACTTAAATTATATGTTTTACTTACTAATCTAATTTCTTCTACAATCATTATAGTTAATCCGATCAATTTTTTTACCACAAACCAAACATAAACTTTTCATTATATAAATAATCTTGGTTACTAGTCACGTTCTTAATACAATAATTGTTATTAACTAATCTCATTTTGTACAATTGTTATGATTAATTTTTGTATTGAAAATAAACATAAATTTCTTATTATACAAATCATCTTACTCACTAATCTCCTTTGTAAGATAATAATTATGAGGTTTGAATTGACAATAGGTGATCTGAAAGCGGATGAAATAATTTCAAAGTTGATTTTTAAGTCTAATTCAACTCTATAAAACCAGCTTATAAGGTGATATTCACTTATATATTGTAAATTGACCTTATATGTAATCGATGTGAGACTTTCAACAATTATCGTTAATCTAATCAACTTCAAATTCCTATATAAAATGTGTAACTATATCATTACAACAATTTAATAGAGCTGTCAAAACGGGCTACCCGGCCTGACCCAGCCCGGCCCACCACGAGTTGATCACTTAGTGAGTCAACCCAACCCGGCTCATTTATTAGCGAGCCAGAAAAATTCGAATATGGCCCGACCTACCACGGGTTGGTGGGTAAACGGGTTGGCTCACTGACTCACTTAATTACAATTTTTTTAAAATAAAAAAATTACAAACTTTCTATAATTCAAATCTAAACAAAATTTTACTCTCAACATGGGGTGTTTAATTAGTTTTGAAATTAGAGAACTTAAATAATTTTTTTAAGACAAAAAAATACAATAAATATTTTTTTATAAAATTAAAAATAAATTTTGAATAAAATAAAATTAGGTAGGTGGATTGGTGGGCCAACCCGGCCTACCACGGGTTCAACCCGGATGAGCTGAGTTGAAATCTGATCCGCAAAAAAAAAATATAATTTTTTTCAAACTCAATCCAACTCAAATCCGTGGTGAGCCACATTGACCCACAGGTTGCGACCCATTTTAACATCTCTACAGTTTAATTACATATTGAATTTAACTAGGTGTTACTATTTTATAGATTTTGACTTTCGTGATGAATTGTGACACACTCACTTTACATTTTTACATTATTCCAAATCAAAAGGTAGAACAAATTGAAAGCTGCGAATTGAAGGCAAGAATCTAAGAAATAAATATGAAAAGAAAAATAATAGAAAGAATACCTTACTTTCACCAAACAAACATATATACTCATTTCCTTTACCCACGTTGTATCTTGTTGTCATATATATTGCTCTTATGATAAGCTTTTTGTGATCATAAACTCATAATCATTCTCAGAACACAAACACAAACACATAATCATGGGACTGGTTATGAGTTACATGGGAGGCACAGGTCATTTTTTCTTCTTGTTTTTTATTGCATAAATTATAACTTTTTTTTATGTAGTTATTGATAGAAAATATACATAATTTTCTGTTAATTAATCATGCTCATGTGTATAATTTTTTTTATCTGATCTTAAGTTAATGGATTTGATTATCAGGAGTTGAGGTTGCAAACAAGGGGATGACTATGATAACAGGAACACTCTATGATAGGGTCATTGAAAAGAGAGAAATTAAAAACTTTGATGACTTCCACACTGCCATTCTTGATATCTTCAAGTAAGTATGTATGTCATTTCAATTTCATATCTTGGTAATAGAAGACACTAGAAAAAATTTAAATTTTAGATAAAGTTTTATTGATTCCTATAATATATATATATATATATATATATATATATATATATATTTAAAGAGGGTATATATTAAAATCTCTAGTTGATTGAGAAAGTGGAAAGTTTTACATTTGGTCTATATGTTTAAAATCATTAAAAAAAATTCCCTGCATTAAATATTGTCTTTTTCTAAAGAACTAAAGTGAAAAAAGTTTCATAAGGAGAGCATATAGATATTTTATATAAAGATAAGAATAAAGTATATTTCTGTAAAATATATTTTTTTTTTCAAATTATATTTCACATAGAAGTATTCCAAAAGACTTGTTTTTGGAAAATTATATGCGATCTCAAAAGTTTGTTTTGAAAATTTTATTTTGGAAAATCTTTTCCAAAATGTATTTCATATATTTCAAAAATCTAATTCTAAATATTCTATTTCAGAAATTTCATTCCAAAAACTGTGAAAAACCTTTTTTAGAATATATATATATTTAAAAAGTCATTTCTGTAAAGAGTAAAATGATCATTTTGAAAATGTGTCAGGATGCATGAATAAATTTTAGGTGTACAGAAAGTAAAAGCTATATATTTTGATAAGCATATAATTGTCAATGAGACACAAACAAATGTTTGAAGTTTTTAATATTAAATTTTTCAAAAACATTAGTTTTGGAAATATTTAACTTTTTAATATCAAATTTTCCAAAATATTAGTTTTAATGATAGTTTTGTTAACTATTTTTTTCACAGTGCAATCAACATGGCTTTGCCTGGTAAGCATTATGATGCACCACCACATGATGATATAAAAGTGAGTTAACTCTTCTTTACCTTTCTATGGTGAATAATAATAATAAAAGTTAAATATATATTTAGTATATAAATTTTGATATAAAATTAAAATTGATTTTTAATCTAAATTTTGATACAAATTAATTTTTAAATTTTAAAAATGATTAAATATAGGTTTTTTTAAACCAATTGTATTAATCATTTTTATCTATCAAAAGTATTTCAAGCAAGCATTTAAATTGTGTATAATGTTTAACACATTTTAACTCAAACATATCTTAAATGCTAAAAAGTTAAAAAGAAAAAAGAGTTTCATAAAGTTAAAACTATTATTTTATTTATTTTTAAAGTTTATGAATCAAAATTTATTAAAGTTTGGAATAGAAACAAATTTTAATTTTACATAAAAACTAAACATATTTAACGTGATAAAAGTATTTCAGAATGCATGCATTCATTCATTGGTGATAAACTGACATGTTTGTAAGAAACAGAAATATTATGAGGATGAATGGAGTGATGAATCTGATGAAGATAAAAGGAAGGAAGCATTCAGGAAATTCATGAATGAGAACGTGAATCTGAGCAAAGCAGATGAATCTATGATGATAACTGGGATAGTGGCTCCACCAGTTGCCATGGTGGTTAAGAAAACTGGACAGACAGTGCCTCAACTGAGTGTGATTAAAGCCATTCCTGATGTTGCTTTTGTTCCTGGAGCTACCATTTTGGCTCTCATTGCCATTAAACTCACCAAAAGAATGGCTTTCAAGAATATCCCTTCCATTGATCAAAAACAAAATGCCCTTTAGCTTTTCCTTTTCATATATTCATCTTCTTTTCAATGCAAATATTACTTACATGATCATATGTTAACAACTTCTTTTAATAACTTTTTGACAATAAACTACGTATTATTATTTTATTGATCTGGACCAATCACAAACTATGGTAAAAACATTATTAAAAAAATATTTTCTTTTCTCCCATTCATATGTAATGTTCAACAAACATCAATTTTAGTGTACTTAAAACTCGTAATATTCTTTGATTTCACAAAAAGTTATGTTAAAGATGTTAAATCGATTAAAAATAAAATAAAATAATAATATATAAATAATAAATCTTTTAAACTTTAAATAATGAATACAATTTTAACCTTTTAAATTAATTTATAAAGTTAAGTTAAATTTAAACTTTATTTTTTATTTTTTATATGACTTCATAAATCATAAAATGTATTTATTATATAAATCATAAAAAATATGTTGAATCTACTGTATTTTTACCTTACTTAAAGTTAACAACGTTTTTACTTCATTTGAGTTATCAGTCTCTTTCCGAGAACGTTTTAATAATTGAAGTTAAACTTATAACTAAGATGAGAAAAAAATATATGAAAAAAGAGCACGCCTAAATACACGAGAGAGAAGGTAGAAAAAATTTCAGATTTTTAATTTTTAGATAAAATTAGAAACTACAATTAATATAAATTCTTAAAATTTCAATTATTTGAAAAAAAAAACTTAAATCACATATTTTTATCGTAACACATTTCATATTTTCTTACAAAATATAATATTAAAAAATTGATTTCTTTAAAAAAAAATCTTATTAGGAATGAACTTTAAATCGAATTCTTACCTACATGTTTAACAAATAATGTTATTTCTTAACAATGTCATTGGTTAAACATATTTAAGAATCATTTAAATCTACTTAAAATCAACACATGAGTAGGAAGATTTATAAGATCATTTATATAGAACCATAATATACAATCTCTTGTTACCTTTATTTGTCATTAGGAACAATTAACATTTACATTTGAATGCTTTTCCGACGTGAAAATTAGATGAGAAACATGAAACTGAAAATGAATGACAACAAATAGAAAAATAAAAGGGAATTAACATTTACCATGGTGAAGAAAAAAAAGAAAAAAAAAGAAAAAAAAGAAAAAAAACCTCCCATAAAATTCGCCAAGTGTTTGAAAACAACATACACACTATAACATCTCACTAATCCCTTCTTTAATTACATTTCTCACTTCTCCCACCTTATTTTCAAAAGAACAACTATTTCGATCAATTTCTACGTGAAACATGAATCAGTTTCATCATTTTTCCCTTTGGTAAAATTTGAAAAAGTTGATTACATGTCAAGCTAAGACTGAGACTGATCAAAACTATAAAACCACATGACGATCATGCATGCATGGATCATACATGCATGTAATATTTTCTTCCAAACCCAGTAAATTATCAATACACACACAAGGTATGTATATATATATATAAATGGAAAAAGGGAAACCAACCAATAATTAAGACATGAATGAATGAATGACAGACATAGAAACCTCAATGGCATCGAACTCCCTTGTCATTTTGTTGGGGAGACAAATCCTCAAAACTCCAATCTCTTCTCATTCCACTGCTCCTTACCAATCTTGGTCCAACACCACTATCACTGTTGGTGCGTCTATGTTGTGCCTTAACCTTGGCCAAAGGTCCACTATGTGCATATTGGGGCGGTGTCATGTTCCCATAAGATAAGCTTCTGTTATGATTCACTCTCTTTTTACCATTGTTATCATTGTTGTTGTTGTTGCTAATGTTAATGTTATTGTTGTTGCGATTGTTGTTGCTAATATTGTTGTTGTCGTAAGATCTGATTGATTCTTCTTCTGGTGGGAGACATGCATCATTGTTATTTGAATTCACCCTTTGGAGAATGTTACAAGAAAGGCAATTGAGGCTCATGGTGTTGTTTTGTTACTCCCAAGCAACCCAACCTTGGAAGGTCTAGGTTGAATGGTGAGGAACTTAGGGTTAGAAAATTACATCAGATGAAGGTGATGGAGGTTGGAGAACAAAGGGCCTTGGGTTTGGATGTTAAAAGGTTTGGAAACTTGTTAAAACAACTTCATCTTCCTGTGTTCTACCATTAATTTTTTAACCCTCAAAATCAGCTTAGCCTTTCATTTGATTTGTGCCAGTTTTCTAACCTATGCTTTCTTAGAAGGAACTATTGGTCTAAGAGTTTATTTAGGAATTTTAATTTTCATTCACTATATATGCCACCTTCTTTAGGATATTTATATCCTAATATTATAAACTACCACACTATTTTGTTTAACTTTTTGTTACCAAATATTTATATTTATAGCACATTACTTTTAAATATATATATATATATAGAGAGAGAGAGAGAGGAGGAAACTTTACATATGTTTAGTTTTGAACAATCTCTTTTATGTTTGAAAAGTTTTTTTTATTTTTAAATATATGGTAAAACTTTCTTCAAAATATAAATAAAAAATATATTTCAAAATCTATAAATTTAAAACATATTTGTATTTTATATTGTACAATTTAGAATAAAATATTTGTATTCTAAAATACAAAAAAATTATTTTAAATTATAGATTTTAAAATATAAAATAAAAAATATATTTCAGGTTACAATAATGAAAAAATTTAAAATACAAAATAATTACGAGAATGCAAGAAAAACTATCCAGGTGTAAGTAGTTATCTTACGTGGAAAAAGAGAAAAGAAGACACAATTTTAAGAAGGAATACTGGATTATCTTTCTCGGTAAATTTCGTCGATAAATATTGCGATCTGGTTCATCTTCTTTCTTCTCTTTGTCTTCTTCTTTATTTAGCTTTTAGATTTTTTTTTTCTGCATTCTTCATCACCACAACAAATTATCTTTTTCTTTAGTTACAATCAAAGTCTGACAAACATCACAATCCAAGATATTTTTGTATAAGGTACTCTAATGCCAAAGTCAACGTTTCACAGTTATAGCAATTAATGCATATTAAATGTAATCACTTACCTCTTTACTTCAAACCTATATTTATAGTTTTCGGAATGAACTTTGAATTAACAACGACTAAGTTACGGTACAATTGTTGGTAATCATACTTTCCTCTAAGCTAATTAATATTGGTAATAATCTCATGGAAGTTGGATCGTTCGACACATCATGACAAATGATCGTTCAGTTAACAACATAAACATGACCGTGTGGTCATATAGTACACAATGTTTTGTATGGATTTGTTTTACGTTTTTCTTTAATTGTTGTTTTTGTTTGATATGCCAATGATGATGATTGTGTTATGCTTTGTTTTATGAACATGTCATTCATGATACACAATATAAGGTTGTAGTATGTGTCACTCATGACAAAGGTCTGATTGCCAAGTCTAAACTTCAAAGTAAATGATGTCTTGGATAAAGATGTTCTCGGGACATGCATTAGAATTGAACTATCTACAATAGCTTCTAAATTTCTGTAACATCAAATGACTTTTGAAAGTTTAAAAAGAACATAGTGGCATTAAGTTTATGAGAGATTCCATACTCTATTGCACCCTACATTGAACCCCAAAGACCGAATTGTCGAGCTATAAGGCTAGGCTGCCAAGTTGGAGTATAAAACTCATTCCGAGTTGCTTGATATCTAGGAGTACGGAAGTCGTAGTGAATATAAACAAAACAATAGATATCGAGTTAAAGTTGAGTTGTTTGAAGATGGATGTGAGAGATGAAGCTGTTATGTGGCATTTTTGTTTTGGGTACTTAAATTTTGAAGGATTGGTTGAGCTATCAAAGAAGCAGTTGGTGCATGGACTACCAAATATAGTGTTTGAAAAGAAGTTTTGTGAAGACTATATACTCGAAAAGCATCCAAGAACAAAATTTTTGAAAATTGTTGAGTACCAAGCAAAGACATAACTCGGTTTAATTCATACCGACCTGTGTGGACCATTCACCCGTGAGTCTTTTAGTGGAAAGAAATATTTTATCTCGTTTGTGGACGACTTTTCACAGAAGACGTGGGTATATTTTTTACGAGAGAAATCCAAGGTGTTTGAGGTGCTTAAGAAGTTCGTGACAATGATTAAGGAGACTAGGAAGCCAATAAAAGTTGTTCGATCTGACAGGGAAGGTGAGTTCATATTAGGAGAATTCATGGAATATTGTGAGGAACACGAAATAAAGCGCTTTTTAACAACTTCATACTGATTGCAACAAAACAATGTGGCAGAAAGGAATAATCAAATCATTCTCAACATGGTTCGAACCATACTCAAAAGTAAGAACATGCTAGAGAAATTATGGGCAGAAGGAGTAAAATGTGTTGTTTATGTCCAAAATAGATGCCCACAAGCGAAGCTAGAAGAGAAGACGTCCCATGAAGCTTGGAGGAGGAGGAAACCAAGTGAAACACCTTAAAGTATTTTGCAACATGGCCTATGGTCACATTCCAACACAACAAAGAACTAAACTAGATGACAGGAATAAGAAATACGTGTTTATTGGGTATGATGAAAGGACCATAGGATATAAGTTATACAACCGAATAACTAAGAAAGTTCTGGTAAGTCGAGATATGCAGTTTAAGGAACAAAATGAATGGAGTTAGGATGACATGAAGGAAAAGCTAGGTGCAAGCATAGAACTTGGAAAAGAGAGCTTGACAACTGAAGATAGGAGCTCGGCCAATGTAAACAAGAGCTCGACCAACGTGAATGGGAGCTCGACAGGTGGAAATTAAGGCATGGAAGAAGTTCCAGATGATGAAAATACTGATGAAGATGAACCTTTGTGGCTTAGAACTCGAACTCTCCAAGATATATACAATACTACTGATGAGATACATTTTATATGTCTTTTAGCAAATGCAGAGGATATAAACTTTGAGGAAGTCATGCTCGATTGAAAAAAGCATAATGTTAATCCTATAAATTATAAGGCTTATGAGAAATAAAACACATCATAAACATATTCAAAAATATCTAAATGAGTATCATTTTCTAACTGAAATAACAATCCTTTTATTAAATGATTTAACTATTCTAATTCATATGAATGTTGCACTCTAGTGTGTCAATTAACATGTGAAAGCACGGTGTTGGTGGATTTAAATAGTGAATATGCAAACAAATATATCAAGGGTCCTTTTGTATGTTTAAAGGTAAGACTAATGTGTTCAACTGAAGTGGAAAACACTTTCTGGTTTAGTAACCTTATCCATTAATGGACCTTTAATTTTATAGTATAAGGATAGTATTGTTTCATGTCCATGCTACAATTATTATTGATTTGCTATCCAATGAAACAAAGATAGCAGGATCGTACAACTGTGAAAAAATGTTGATCCATTTACCAATGAATATTGTACGTTTCTAGTCCTTTTTTTATGACAAGGTTAACAACTTACAAACCAGAGCAAAAGAAAACACTGGCCAAAGTGAATCAGAGATCTTAACAAGTTAGATTATGATTGCCTCAGAAAAAAGCTAAAAGGTTGTGTGTTGCTATCTCTATATAGTACAATCATAATTAAGTTCCTAACTAGAATAATATGTTCTTTATGCCTTCAGTGGTCATGATTTAGACAACTCAAATGGCAGCCTTCTCTCAATTGCAAATTACATCTGAGTAAAAGGCTACGGTCCTCCTTTCACAATTTTGCACGCTTAATAGCTCCACATCAAAAACTTCAAACTGTTTTGAGCTGAAAAAGGTTGAAGGTCCTACCTGCAGAAGAAAAAACATCAGCCATACAACTCTAGAGAGATTTTGAAATTGTGATTTCTGAGAGTTTCAGTGCAGTTGCAAGAAATGTAAAGTAGACAGTATTAGTAAAGTTGATGAACTATTGTTAAAAAAGTGCTCAAGAATCAGGATTGAAACCTATACTTCACTCTAATTTGCACATAATATTGAAATGAAATTTCTTATACAGAGAAATAGGGGGTTGAAGTAGAGTTTCAATCTTTCTAGTAATAGTTTCCAACATATTAACATTTTTCTTTTACTTTTACCAAATTCAACATATTATTGAATCTTATAGTAACAGTTTAGATTAGTTATTACAAAAAGAGTAAGATGGATCCAAGTAATAGACTTCATTATTCTGCAAAAATTTCATCTGCATTTGGTGGTAATAAAAGTGTTCTTTCTATATATCAGTTCTATCAAAACCACTGAATTTATTAGGATTATGTTCTAAGCAGTCAATATCATATAGTATGGAAAACCCCAAAAATGGATCAGAAAAAGGTGATAAAAGAAAAATAAGAGATGTTGGAACTCACTGGTGGTCCAAGTTCAGGGGGGATGATGATTCTTCTCTTCCCACCTGGTCTCATGTCTCTGATTCCCTCCTCAAATCCTACATCAGAAAATGTACTTTTCTCACTTCCTTCTGCACTTATTTCCTCCCCTTTTGGGTTCTTTAAGGGAGAGACAGAAATCAAGCAAAGGATGAATACTTTCTTCATAAAGTTGCAAGGAAATTTACATTTCTAAATCTAAAAATTTTAACCTGGAACTAATGCCTTGGTACCCATGCGGATTTTGGCAGGAGTACCCTTCAAGTAAGTGCTGTCAATTCGACGACCAGATTCGTTATAACCAACATAGTGAAAAGTGACCTGCAAGGCATGATTCACAAGCATATTAGTGAATATAATTTGTGCATACAAATCATGCTTTAAATTTTAGTGCCTAAAAGTTCCAGTCTTGCAGCTGAAAATAACATTTTTTAAGATTGCTTCTCACATTCAACCAATCACCACCTCACCTGAGTGTCTAAAGATAGTTTAATCCTTGACAAATGATAAAACAATGTTAAAAAAGGGTAAAACTTTACATTAACCGGGAGTTTATTTTGTTATACACCAAAAATTAAGAAAGCATAAGTAACATAGAAATCATATATGATCTTATTAATTTCACTAAGAACCCACCCAGTAATGGAGATGCACAAAATTTCTTGCAAAAATTCTTGAGGGAAGTAGAATGGCAACAAGTGAGAACTACCAACAAAAGTTGACACAAAAACTGGTACAAAAATTCTTGAAGGAAGTAAATGTTGTTGCCTAATATTCAGGCTGACTTACTGAGCAAATTCCCTGAAGTTTACAACTTTGACATCATTAGTTTGTAAAAAATCAAACTCAAATATCAATTTCCAAATTTCTCGGTCTCAACAATAACAAAATATCTGCAATTGATTCCTGATATTCTCCATTAAATTTCGAGGATTTTATTTCCTATCATAATCTGACTTTAACACCAGAATTTCAAACTTTTGAACTTACTGACGAACATCATTTAAAAATAAAAGAAAAAGCAGTAGATTGGAAAGAAAATAAAACAAAAACCTGCTGACCATCCTTTGGGCAATCACCTTGACCAACTACAAAATCCCGGTATATGAGTCCCGAGTCACTCTTTAAATAGTTCTCTGAAGATACTATTTTAACTTCAAAACCTGAAATGTATTATAACAATAAATCAGACAATCATATCCAAAAAAGCATACAAGATGATCACAACAAATGAATTTCACAGTAGGCTCCTAAATTTAACTCATTGAACTTCAGTAGACAAACACAATTGAGACACTGACCAGAGTCACCACAGCAAAATAAAGTACTAGAACTTGTTTAACTAAACTTAGAAAGTAACATAATAGCAACAACAATATCCCATATGATGAAGTGAGCTACGTTGATCATAGACGTCATTGGAATCAGTTAGGAACCAAATTCTTAAAAGATACTATTCAGTGTAGTCTCTCTGAACAAGGTTTGACTCGTGAATAAGTTTCAGGCTGGCCACTAAGGGCATAACACAACCCTCTTCCTTCACTTGAGGTTGGTACCGGCTATGAAACCATGGTCAAATTTAAAGAATATACCATGGAAAGTAACACAACCATGTGAAAAAAACAAAATGATGTGCAAAAAAGACAAACATAAGCTTAGAAACCATGGTCCAATTTACAAAATATACCATAGAAAGTAAGATAAACATGTGTCAAAAACAAATGTAAGATCAAAAACCATGGTAAAGCTTGGACACACCTCATAAATTGTGTGTCCCCGTGTCCAAAAAGTATCAAACACTTAAACATGTACACTCGTACAACACGTATCGGTGAAGTGCCCAATTTGAAAGACATTTTTTGTCTCTAACATGATTTTGACATGGCTCCAATACATTGTTAATAACCACAAATACAATGATTTTCTAAAAAGGCCATAAACTTTTAAACTTATTACATAAGTTTGTATTATGATTATAGAAATAAGGAACAAATCTTATATGATCACTACTTTCACTTTCTGGATATTAGATAAATAGATTACACTCATTCTTGTATTACCTGACAAAGTGTTTAGATTATTATATTTGACTAGTCTTGTTTATAGATGATTTGGAATATGTAAATACATAATATAATACATAGATTTGTGTCCCCGTGTCCTACATTTTGGAGACTACATGTGTCGAAGTGTTCCTGTCGTGTTCAGTCTCCATGTCAGTATTTGTGCTCTCAGAGAAAGTAACATAATCAAGTGCAAGAAACACATGTAAGCTCAGAGATTATGGAACGGAAACTGGAAAGCATATAGCTAAATCAAAAGTAGAGCTTTAAATTGATGAAAGAAAAAAATCATTGTCACCTTCTCTAATAAAATTTGGGAAGTCCTCTGGCGCATTGTTTTCCTTCTGTATCCGCTGATTTTGTTTTAGCAATCGTTTTTCATCATAAGGATTCTTACTCTTCGTCTTTGCATAAGAATACAAAGTTGGAAAAAAACCAGTTGAGACCAAGACAGAAAGGAAGAGTGTTCTCCTCAATGATTTTTCAGAACGCAACATGGAACTATCCTGCATTCTATCCTCAAAGACAAAACATAACACACCAAATCACAATCCATTACCGAAATTTCACAAAAGAATATCAATCCACATGCCACTCTTACAGGTAATAATCCTTTGAATTTTGGTTTGTGCATCCATGAGATAATTGTTTCCTCTGAGAAAATATAGTTCCTTGTACAGCGCAAGGGAAGTTCACTGCCCAAAACAGTAAAACCCTTTTTAGTACCTGCAAAAAACCTTCATTCCCTAATTTGTTGACTAATCATATAAACCCTAAAGCAAAATTGCCAGCTCCAAATTGTTCAAAGACATAGTATTTACATTAAATTTCATTGTCTCTCACTCCAACACATAACTGGGAATGTAAAAATTCCAATCAGAATTAGAAGACTCTACCAACATATTATGAGAGGAGTATAACCGGGTAGAGAAAAGGAAAGTGACATCAATCCCTAACATTACATTACACCCAATATAGCTCAATACACTAACTTTAACATCTAAAAGAAGCACAAAACCAATATAGCTCACAGAACACTAAACACAAACATAGAAAGCTATTTAAGGTGAAATTAGGAATTTGGTGCAAAAGGGTGTCTGAGAAAAGACTTACAACAAAAAGACGACAACATAGCCTCCTAGAGTAGATGCACACAGCATAACACAACACCTATTTCGTGTTGCTTATACCTTATCTACTTTGTTTATCCCTTAAGCAAATAAACAAAATTTACCTCATTTTTTTACTTCAGACAACAGCTTTTGTTAATTTTAATACTTTATTGTAACATTAATTATTATTATAATTATAAAAATAAATTATTTTTATAATTTTAGAAAATAGCCTCTGTGTGTTTGTTATGTAGATCCATTGTTTGTGTGTAATCACTAAGATGGCCAAACCAGCAGCAACAAGAGACAGCACTGTCCTACGGCTACTGTGAGCCTCACCACTCACTTGTTCTTGTTGATGTTGTGCTCTAACTGCGAAGCCTGCACGTGTGACTGAAGACACCCTTTTGGCATGCAAACGTGTGGAGCCACTGAGTTGAAGGCTACCTGCCATTGATGCCATTGCTTGAGCCATTGTGTTTGCTTGATCCTTAGCTAGCCAAGATCTTTCTTTGCCTTTTGCTTGCTTTTCTGGAATCTGACAATATAGTTTTGGTTTCTCTGTGGTGATTGCTGTGTCTGTGATTATGAGTGGCTGTGGAGAGTGCCTTATCTCAACATTTTCCACTTGGATACCTTGGATGTCGTTTTGGCCAATCATTGTCGATCATTTCTGCCTTCACCATGACATATGCTGGATTCTTAGTCCTACGTGGACTCTTATCATGTGACACGTGGATTCAAGGATTATTGATTTATTCGTATTTCTTAGAAATGTTCATGATGTCGTATTTATAACTTCAAAAATCTCTTTTGAGAACATTCTTTTTAACAGACAAATTATCATGGTCACAGTTAAACCTTAGTATTAACTATTTTTCAATGTTGGTATTGTGTCTGTCAGATATATAATTTTCTTGTAATGCAATTCTAATATCATTTTTTAACATTTTCTTTATTATCAATATTTATTATAAAAGTATTAATGAATCTCACAAACATTTTTAACAATATAAACTGATAAAAAGTGTGTTGATTAACAGGATTACATTAGATTGTTATTAATACTCTTTATTTGTTATTATAAATGAGATAAGAAAAGAGACAAGAAAAAGTGTAAATGTAATAATCATAATAATAATAATAATAATAATAATAATAATAATAATAATAATAATAATAATAATAATATGATAACACGTTTTAAAAATGTAAAATTGTGAATAAACTTTAGTCTAATTTTTAACACGGTTTTATTATTAGCTAAAATTTATTAAAAGGGTAAAGTTATATGAACTTAATAAATGTTAGACATGATTTGAAATTATAATAAAATTTAACTTATAATTAGAAATGTAACATAGTGTATACAAATTATAACCAATAATAACCAAAATAAATCTATTGAATAATGTATTTGTAAGAAGTTAGAAAATAAAGTATTAAAGTTTATAGGTGTTTTAAAATAATGAGACTAAGTATTTTAATTTTAAAATAATTCAATAATATAAATAAAAAATTTTAAATTCGTCTATCTAAAACATTCATTATCTCTCTAAAAGTCTTTCTCTGAATTCTCTCCTCCTTCTCTCTACAAATTTTAACTCCCAGATCATTTGTTTGACGATCAGGAAGTACGTAAAAAATCATTGCAATACAATCCATTATCTATCAATCAGTTTCTAGTTTAAAGCAAGTAAGTTTTGACTCATTTATCCTTTCGTTCTTAAGTTAAGATCATGCATGGTGATTCCTTGTCGCATGTGTCTTATGGTCTCTTTTCCTAGTTTCTTGTTAATCATAGGCTCTAAGGACTCTCTTTGATCACTTTTCTGTGCTCTGTAGGCATTCGTAGAATTCCTTGAGCTCTAAGCAAGGTTTGATAAGCTGTGTTAATATGTGGTAGTTCTCTTTGAGGTAAAGGAAGTTAGTTTTTGTTGTATGTTGAATTAATAAGTATGAATTGTTAGTGTTAGAGTGTGGAATTAGTAGATGTTGAATGATTATGTTTGCAATGTTAAGTTAATGTGAATTGTTGTTGTGTAAGTGCATTTGATCACATGGTGAATGTTGATATTGAATGATTTTATGTTAAACTCAAATTGTATGATGAATGGTATTTTGAGATGTTTGGTGGTGTTGAATTTGGTTAAATGTGGAGGAGAATTTAACTAGGCTGAGTTGTAAGTGTTTTAGTCAAAATAGGAGGTTTTGGTATGTGAGTTTTTGAGTTAAGGGTTAAAAAGAGGAAATTAAGCTTTAGAGTCTCTTTGAATGTGAGTTGAGACTTAGTTTGAGTTGTGAATTGGTTGGAATCTAATATAGAAATAGGTAGTAGTCCATTGGTGGTGTTTTGGATGGTTTTAACTACAAATTGGGAGTCTTGAGTTGTGAGATTTTGATTTGGATATCCTGAGGCGATTTGGAGTGGTTGGGGTCTGTCTTTGAGTCATTTTTGACTTGTTCACCTAAGTGCTCAAACATGAGCTAAAACTTGTGGAATTTAATTTTGGTCTTTAAAGTGAGGTTTTGATTATTTTTGGGTTGGAATCTTGTGGTAAAACAGGTCAAAAAGAGTTTAGGTTAGTTATATACATTTGATTGGTTCAATTTTTAGTCTAGAATTCAATCTATGAGTGTTAGAAGTTGGTAAAAGTGTTTAGGATAGATTATGGGGGTTTAGTGGTGCAAATTTTGCAGTTTCTGATGCTGCAGAATTATGCAGAGAGGCTAGGCGAGCAAGGGGAGCTCGCTAGGCGAGCAAGGGGAACTCGCTGGGCGAGTTTATGAGGTTCCTGATAGTGAGTTTCAAAGGCTAGGCGAGTTAGCTCACTGGGCTTATGAAGCTTGTTGTTTTGTCTCTTGTTAGGCGAGGAAAGCTTGCTCGCTTGGTGAACCTGTGCTCACTGGGAACTCTGTTTCTGGCACTGGGCGAGTGGGTCTTAGTTATATTGGGTGTTTTAACTTCCTTTTTCTTCTGTACATAGTTTTAAATGGTATGATGGTTTATTATATGATTTGTAGTATGGTTTAAAACATATTATTGAATGGAATGAGGTGTGTAAGAGTTCTAAGGAGAATTCTTTATGACTGCATTAAAGTGTTATTAGTATGAATGTAGGGAGATCAGTCTTGGGAGTTATCTTGATACTCTAATGATCATTCATTCTCAATTAGAGAGGAGTGATACATGTGGTGAGAGTAGCAAGAAGTCTTAGCCTAGGTGCTTCCAGTATGGCCTAAGACGCAATACATATTAACCTTGTGAGTCTGGTAAGGTGAAACCTGTTGGCAATGGCTCTGCAGAGCAGTAAAGGCCACCATAAGTGCATGACTCGCTATAGCTCAAGATTCATACTAAATTTGGATCGTCTGGTTTAGGTTTTTAGCATGATTAAGATGTTTGATCTATTTTATATTAATTGTGATATATGCATGACATGTTAATATATTTATTAAGTTTGGTTTTGTATCACTAACTTACCCTGTTTTGTGTGTTCTCTATTTGGTTATATTTGTGTACTTGTTTGGCCGATGATCATCTGGTGAGTGTGAACAGAGAAAAATGATGTAACGGTTAGCAAGCATTAGGTGGATATGACCCAGGCATAGTTGTCTTTTAGATATGTTTTAGCTTTGATGATTTTAGATGACAATTCTTGTGTATAATTTTAAGTTTAGTGCTTTATATATAACTTTTTTTTATAATTATGTTAGATAATTGTAAATAAAATTTTATAATTTTGCTTATTAATTAATTTACTTGATTAATAATGTGATTATTCCTTCATAATTAATTCTATATTAAAATGGGGTGTTATAGCATTTGAACCATTCCTTTTATATACATTTTCTTTTCATTTGTTGAAAGCTCAACAAATTGACTGATGTTGAAGAGAGAAAGAAAACAAATGTTTTATAGCTAAATTATTGTGCATCACTATCAATTGTAGATTTTTTATTCAGTGGCTCGTAAGTGTATATATGAGTAGATATATCTTCAAGAAATACATACATACATACATACATACATATATATATATATATATATATACATTTTTGTATAATTTAGTAATTTACACACTTGAATTTTTAATCTTTTTTTACACATAAATGTAGTGATTTATTACTGTAATAAATCCAGCTAATATATCATATGAATCAATCTTTATATTTAAATTCAATATTTAGTGACAATCACAAAGTAAACAAATGACTAAACTAATTTTTATTTAAATTGAGGACTAATTAATCGAAGTATAAAACAAAAACAAGTTTGACAAAATATAAAAAGATCAAAAACATATTTAATTATTTAAAAAAATCAATATAAAAGTACTGGAAAATAGTAACTTTTTTCTGTAATTGTTTTCATGACTAAGAGAGAAATTTGAAAATACGAAGATAAGTTTGAAATGAGATAATAATGTGACAAAGACAATAAGAAATCAGTAATCAACTTACATGTATAAGAACCTCATTAAGCAACCCTAAACCTTCCCTATCTTAATCCAATCATAAGTACTATGTGCAAATGTGAGTTAAAGATGTAGAGAACACAAATTAAAATATCAACAATCAACCTAATAAGTTACCAACTTACCACCATGACATGAGTAAAATTTTAGTAACACAAGTCCTGAATCACAGACAGTAATAGAAGTTGCATTGCAATTCAATCTGACAGATACTAGTCTAAATCAATTCCAGATAGATTTTCTGTGAAACTTTTAAACAACTCTCATATGAAAGCTAATACACAAAGATGCCTGATGCATAAAAAACTACACAAGAACCATCAAAACATTAGAAGAGCTAGTAATGGTCCCAGAAGCATTCATGCAGAAACAGAATGGATTATAGACTTGCATTCATTTGAACAATCCTCCAATTTTTTTCTGCAACAAATGAAGACCAAGATTGCTCTAGTATAACATGCAACACTGCTTGGAATTGCATTTCATATTACTTTCCATCATGCAATTTCTTATCACCTGCCACTCTGGTATTTTTAAAATGTGGTAACATGAAAATTTTCAGGAATGATGAGATGGTCTTCCACGAAGGGTTTTATTGATTTTCAACCCAAGGGTCCATTACCAGGTGTTACATAGACAGTAACTTTTTGGCCCTCCCTGGTGAAGGATGGGTTGGTTCTCAGTTCCCTGGACTCGCTGAAAAGAAACTTA
Source organism: Vigna reflexopilosa (assembly GCA_027742785.1). Taxonomy (NCBI): domain Eukaryota; kingdom Viridiplantae; phylum Streptophyta; class Magnoliopsida; order Fabales; family Fabaceae; genus Vigna; species Vigna reflexopilosa. The sequence continues at coordinate 585,278 of CM050929.1, read as the reverse complement.
CAAATAATTAGATTTCCCAATTTTGCTACAATAAAATAACTATAAAGTGGAGAGAATATTAAGTTCAGCCAGAAATTCTGGTCACTTTTTTACCAACTCTTTGGATAACAGATATACAACTAGCATCCAAGAGAGGAATAGAAATGAAAACTTAAAATTATGCATTAGAGAAAACATATATTATTAGTTTGTTAGTGTTGTTAGTTTTTCTGCTACTAGTTCTCACTGCAGCATTTTCATTATGAAATTTCTGAGCACAAATTTAAGACATTCAAAACAAGCATCAAGCTCAAGAATCTTAGTGTCTAAAAATGCTTAGGGATAATGTAATAAAGTATTATCATGCATATGGGTGCTTCTTCTCAGTTATCTAGTACACACAACCTCTAGCCTTTTACATCTCACCAAATTTGCATTCGATACTTTACTTTATGAACAATTTATCATATATATACAATTCTAAAATGAAAAATGAAAAAGTGAGTACATTTGAAGATATAAAATCAATATAAAGTCATTCTAAAAAGTACAAGTACTTACAAATGGTCAACCTACCTCTGATATATAACCTAGAAGAAGCATAAATAACTGTTCAAAGAATTTGCGATTTATCTCAGAAATCAGACCAGAGATGAGGTAATTGGAAATGAAGAAACAATGATAAGAAATTTGCTGGTCATTCTTGATTTCTCACTACCATTGCGAAGCAAATAAACCACTGCCACGAGTTCTCCAACAACATTGAATGGTCTCCAAACCAGAACACAGGAAGTAACAAAGTTTAAGAATCTTTACAACGTCATTTGAAATAATTGCTGGAGTTTCAAAGACAATTGTTCAAAAAAACATAGTCATCATATTGGCAAATTTCAGGGAATAAATTGCTCAAACCAATGTTTCGGAGCAGCAGGGTGGATTTTAAAAGCACGGGAAACTAAATTCCTGTTGCTTGTTGCAACTATGCTTGCAATAGAATATCTTTTGGAAGACAGATCCTTTTCCATAATCCACAAATGGAACCTATACCTGGGCTTAATGCGATTCTCTAAGTCAAAGCACAAGAATGATGGAAAAGTCACCAAAACCTCAAGTGACTGTCCCATTTCCTGACACAAGAAATTAATCTTTTGCTCCAAAAGTTCAGTGCTTTGCCTAAGAATCTTGGGATCAACCGTGATCATTTTACAGACCTTTGAAAACTCAATCCCACGATGTAGAAGGCAATCAAATCTCTTTTGTAACTCATCACTTGTTCCGTGCATATAAGAGAAAATATACATGGTCAAAGCATTTTCTCCAAAGCCAATGTCATGCAAGAAGTTCAACTTACTCATATTGTGAACTGGAGTTTTAGACACCTCAATAGCCTTCAAAAAACTTGTATAACCTTTATCTCCGACCACTTCGCGATTGTTCGCGACAAAACTAACCAACAAACTATGATTCCCATCCTTAATCTTCTCAAAGAACCACTCATGTAAACCCAAAGCTCTCATCACATTTGGCAGGTTACACAGCTTGACTGTCCCCAACACATGAGCATAGTCCCTCTTAACAATATCAACATCATTGGAACTCATTCCAAAGTGTTTCAACAGCTTCAACACATTGACCTTCCCCATCTTCAAAACAAGCTCTAACAATTCCGGTCCATTCACAATCAATTGTGCCACGTCCTCTTTCTTCGCACCAAACCTACAAAAATACTCAATTGCTTGAACCAACTCCTCTTCCCCATGCTCAACAACAACACCTACACCAACGCCATTGTTCCCTCCAATTAACTCCCCTATGTTCTTCCCTCCATTCAAATCATAAAACAACCTTATCTTCCTACACAACCCAACCCAATCATCCACACCATTATTCCCCTTCTCTTCAACACACTCAGCCAAACCAAACTTCCCAAACAACAACCTCAGATCACAAAACAAAGCCTCAATCTCAGCACCCTTCTGGCCATCAAACACAAATGGGAAAGCCAAGCATATCCCCACAACCTGCACATTGCAAAAACCATACCCTTTGAACCCACAAAGCCTATCCTTCAATTCAGAAGCACCCCAGTTGAACACCCACCCACTCTCCTCATACAGCACCCCAAGCTTGTCCCAGGGAAACCCAAATTCGCTGAGAACACAAGCAGTATCCAAAATGGTGTCATCTTCTGAAAAGAAGAACTTGTTCTGGGGAAACAAAGAGGGGAACTTTGAAGGGTGTATGCCAATGCTCTCAAAGAAGAACTCGAATTCGTTGATGGGGTTGTACCTGAGGAACTTATTGAGGTTGTGGGGATAGTGGGGAGGGGAGAAAGCACTGAGCTTGGTGATGAGATTCATGAGGGCATTGTTGGAGTTCTTGGAGATTTGATCAGCGAAGGCGTAAGGAATGCAGCGCGTGGCGTGGAGATAATCAGTAAGAGACTTCTGCCCCTGTGCTATGGCGAACTGCTTGTACTTCCTAGGGATCTTTGATAGCTTTGAGGTTCTGCAAACATGGCGGTGGAGAGACATGTCTGTTCCAAACCCAGCCAGGGTTTGGTTTCTCCTTCTATCTTCAATTCATCTTTGTTTGATAATGGAAAGGAATAAAAAAACTTATTATAAATTCATGGACTAACATATATAATACTTTCTACAAATTGTTGTTGATATAATTTTTTTTAGTACTTACTCTAAAGTTTAATAATTTATAACTTAATTTGACGTATAATAATTTTGTATACATAATAGTTTTGAAATTTTATAAAGACTATAGACTTTTTCGTTTATTAAATCGTGACTAATATTTAAATATTCATAAGATTATGTTGAAAAAAAAAAAAACCTTCGTTCTTAACAGCACCACACCAGTAAAAACACATTTACTATATACATGTGTATTTACTTTATTTTTTATAATAAATTTTTTTATCGTAAATAAATTTTATTTATTTTATATGTAATTTTACAATTAAAAAAATTTAACTTTTGAAAAAACAGTCGAATAAAAAAGTAATTAAATTTAAAAACTGATCAAAGTGTAAACTGATAAAATAATAATATTAATTTAAAAAATTCATTTAAAGAAATAAAATTAAAAAATAAATATAGACACGAAAACAAATTCTCTTTATATATATAATATTTAGATATGGATTTAAAAATGTATTTCCAAAAACAATTTATATATATATATATATATATATATATATATTTAATATTTTAATATTAAATAGTTTTAATATAAATATTTTTCTTATAAATGAGTTTCATTATTTTAAAATACATAAATATATAAATAGTTTTTAGAGTTTTTTTATTTCTTTTATAAGGATTTTTCTTTCTGTTAATCTAATTAAAGATCGTAGATCGTCTTAGTAATTTTCACGGCGAGATCTTTAAGTTTAACCGATCAGTTTCTTACATAGAGTTAGTTTTTTGCTCCTCTTTTTGGGTCTATTTCGTCTTCCTTACATGTTAGACCTTTTTGTTTTAAATGTGAAGTTTAAATCTTTTATAAGACTCTTTATTAATCAATGATTCTAACGGTGTACACTTATTGTGTTTATGTGGTCTGTAGGATCATATAGGACTTTTTGTGCGTTTGGAGCTATTTTAGGCTTTTTAGAGCGATTTGATCATCTGTCAGGTAAGGGAAGTTAAATTACCTTGCTTTTAAGTTTCTATTGTGTTAAGATCTGAGTTGCATGTTAAAGTTGCTTGAAATTGGTTGAAATGTTGATATTAGTGTTTGTGCTGATGAAATATAACATGTTGAGTTTAGTCAGGAGCTTTGAATCGTTTTTAGTGATTGAATGTTGAAATGTTGGTATATTGTGTGATTGAGATTTCATCTGAGGCGAATTGAGTCATTGATTCTGAAGTATTTGGAAAACACTATAAGGGGGTGTGAGAAGGGGGGGGTTGAATAGTCTTATAGGAAACTTTTCGCAAAGGAGATAATTTAACAGCTTTGTCAAGGATTAAAATATTTATATACGTTGTTAAACATTTGACTTGAAAGTTTTGTTCAAGCTATACGTTCTCAAACAAATATTTTTCAATAGTTTAAACAGATTTGTTGCAGCTTTTTGATAAAGTTAACTCTTAATAAAATGACGTTTGGTGACAAGAGCTTTTATAATGGTTAAGATAATACACAACTATAGGATTTTTAATAGAATAATTTAGTAAGATTAATGCAATAAACACACGGTTATTTTTATACTGGTTTATTCCACCGAGCTACGTCCAGTTCTCCTTTAAGACCTCTTAGAGGGTTCCACTATAATCTTCAACAAGATTACAATTGAGTATTCTTACCACTCCCGGTATCACCTAGTTAAACCAAGTAACCCCCGTTACTCTTACTAGAACCGAATTTCACCCACTCCTGGTTGTGCAATATTCTTCACCCATTCCTGGTTTCTACTAGACAAACATGTATAGCTACCGTTTAACCCCACCAAGTTAAGTGTTAAGTGTTTGGATTCTCTTCAGAATTTGTAATCAAACATATCGCTTACAAGTCCATAGACGATTGCTCTCATCGAAAGGATAAAACAATTCAATCTAATAGACTCTCAGAGTTTTCTCTCTTCTTACAACAGTAAGCTTATGTTTCTATGAAGCTTAAGAGTATTTTCTTTTTCTTTTGAGCTTTTCTTTTCCTCACTAATATTTTTTTTTGTTCGTGTGTTTATTCTCTTGCTATTTTCTACGACATTCTTCAATATATAGGCTTCAAGAAAATGTCCGTTAGATAGTACTTTGCTTTGATCTTTGGATCTTCTTAGCTTTGTCGTAGATAGCAGTCATTGGTTAAAGTTGAATTATCAGAGCAGACATGTTTTTGTTACCAATGAGGAGCATTGATGTCTTGAAGTGATTTTAATGATGATACACCTGAAAAACTTGAAGAATCTATATTGTAAATGTTAAAAGCATACATTATAGAAATCATTGTATAGGAATCATTTTGCATTTGTAAAGCACTTACAAGTTTTATTAACTAGTGATTCTTTACGGCAATAATCGATTATCACGGGGGATAATAGATTATCTCATGCCAAAACAAAAAAAGGGTAGGTCGTGGCAATAATCGATTATCACGGGAGATAATCGATTATCACTGCTAGTTTTGATATTGTTCAGGGTTCAGCAATAATCGATTATCACTAAAGATAATCGATTATCACGTTTTCTAAAACCCCATAACGACTTGAAATAATCGATTATCACTGGCAGTTGGGATCAGACTTTTCATTTTCTGACCCTTGGCCTATATATACAACCCTTATAAAACCTTTAAGAGGTTACCTAAACTACTTGAGAGCATAGATCAATTCTGAGGAAGTTCTCTGAGTTTAAGCATGAGTTCAATCAAGTCTTATGTAAAGGAGAAGCTTGTGTTTAGTGCGTCTAAGGTCTAAGCGGTTCTCTTCAAGTTGATTGAGTTGGTCTCTTTCCATCGTGTATCGAAGGAAAGTGTTTTCTATTCCTAATCTCTGTATTTCTTTTATTGTAATCTAAAACTGAGTTATAGTGAAAAGGTTAATCACTCTTTATAGTGATTAACGACTGGACATAGAATCTAACGATTCGAACCAGGATAAAAATCCTTCTGTGTGATTTTCTCTATATATCGAATTTTTAACATTAAAATAATCAGTCTCATTATTTTAAAACACGTATCAACTTTAATAATTTATTTTCTAGTTTCTTACAAAATACAAGATTATAACTAATATGAAGAACAATCTGATTGCCACATATAAGTTTTATTTGAGTGACATCTCGAAATTGTAACTCTCTAAGCAATTACTTAAACAAAACAAGTTCACAAATGGCTCAAGTCATAGCTCTATATCCTGCTTTTGTACTAAATCTTACCAAAACACTTTGTTTCTTGCTTTTCCAAGAAATCAAGTTACCGCAAATGAAGACACAATATCTGGAAGTAAATCTTTTATCATAAGGAGATTATACCTAATCAACATTTGAATACAAACAACTCTTGTATGGTTATTGGACCATAAACAACCTTTTTCCAAAAGATCTTTTTATGTACTTTAATATATAAATGACTACAATCCAATGATCTTTACATGTGGAATTAATAAATTGGCTTACCACACTAACTGCAAAGGAAATGTCAATTTCCAAACTATCTTATATATGGCTTAGGATTTGACATAGGCTGCACTGATTTGGTAGTTTGGTATTAGAATCCATGGGTGTGTCAATATATTTTGAATTCATCAACCCAGTTTCCTTCAACATATCCAATACATATTTCCTTTGATATATAAAAATACCACCATTGGATTGTGCCACCTCAATACCCAACAAATATCTAAGTTTGTAAAGATCTTTAGTCTAAAAATAGTGATAAAGATGTTGTTTCATCTAGGAGATGCCATGGTTGTCACTGTAAGAATAATGTCACCAACATATACTATCAAGTAGACACATACAACACTCAAGTGACGATAAAAGACTAAATGATTTACATCACACCGCTTCATACCAAATTGTTGAACAACACTACTAAATCTTCCAAACCAGGCCTTAGGAGACTATTTTAGGCCATATAAATATTTGCGAAGATGACATGCCAATCCAGAATACTTTTCCTAAGCAACAAATCCTGAAGGTTGCTCCATATAAATCACTTCCTGCAAATCTCCATTAAGGAACACATTTTTGACATCCACTTGATAAAGAGATCATTGTTGAAGAGCAATCATGACTATAAATAAATGAACAAAAGCCATCTTTGTTACTGGAGAAAAAGTATCACCATAATCTAACTCACAAAAATTTATGTGTAACATTTAGCCATAAGACGAGTTTTAAGATGATCAATAATACCATCAAGACTAATGTTGATAGCAAAAAAACCCGTATAAAGTGATGTCTTAGCCCATCTTGGTTGACGTTAGACCATGCTAGAATAATAACAAAGTAACAAAAAATGAGTAACTGAATATAAAAGATAAATATAAGATATCTAATAATTTAAGATATTTAATAAAAATAAAACTAAAAATATATAAATAATAAGTATTTAACTTAATATGTTTCTAATTAATAATTAAAAATTAATTTTTCTTTTATTATTTAAATCATTAATTTTAAAACTGTTTGATTTTATAGTAATTGGTTTAGTGAATGAAAGTTTTATCTAAATAAATTACTACTTTAAAAATAAAATCGACTATCGATAATGATTTCAATATTTAATCACAAAATTCAATCACTATTTATTATTTTTTAGTAGTGAAAATCATAATGATTCCACAAACATGGAATCTACATACATGCATTCAAATCTTTAAAAGAATGTCTCAAAAATCCAAATAATCTAGCATCATATTATAATGTCAATATGTTATGGATGTAGAGTTGACCATGAAAGAAAAGAAAAGACATTTTCACACTTTGAGTTGATGATCTCTAAGTTAGTAACCAAGTAAATGTTCAAAACCAACACTTAAGTTTTAGTATCAGGAAATAAGGAAATATTGAGTTAATGCAAAGGTCATTGAAATATATTTTCAAATTTTCTAAAAGGATATCCATTTTCTCTTATACCTTGGGATATTTAAGAATGATTTCAAGATTACAAGTTATTTGGTATAAAATAAACACTACAATTTTTCTTCCTCTTCCTAAAGTTTATGTGGCTTCTCTAAATAGAACAAGATTTTGAAAGAAAAACGTTTATCTTATAATGACGGTTGAAAACATATGTAAAATAAAGCATATGTAAAACATGATTTAGAGTTCATCATCACAATTCTACACCTTGACTTCAAATCATAGAAAAACTCACAACATTATCTTTCTTTGTCCTTAAATGAAAAATTAATCTACTTCAAGCATTACTTGAACCTTAACCTAGGCAAAAACTTTGTAAACACATTGTTCGAACCTTCTCATTTTTTACCTCCCTAAACTCAATAAACTCAATAACAACTCTGGTAAAGTAAAGTCTAACATTTTTATATTTCATTATCTTTAGATAAATATGACAATAAACTAGAAGAATAAAACTTTGACCATAACAGTAAATAGTCACAAAATTTTGCATGATGCCTATCTCTCCTATCATCTCTTTCAATCACAATTTTTTCTTCGGTCCTTGAGGACAATATACTCTACCTAACGAGTAAATAAGGTCAAAAAAATTGTAAAATGACCTTTTAACTAATTTTAGTTCCAAACAGTAAACACGTTCTTAAAAATAAACTTTTTAATACCAATATGTAATCACTATATACAAATTTCCCTATAATAACTTTGTTCTGGACAAATCATCTATACATTATGCCAAATAATAATGTTTTATTCCTATATCTTAATATTCATTTCAAAGTCTTATCTCATAGTTGATAAGACCATAACAAATTACAATCTATCTAATAATTATAATTTGAAATAATAATGTAAAGACATGTATAAAAAAATCACATTTTGCTATCAACATCTCTAACCTAACAAAAACTTTTATAAATATCTCTGTAACAATTATATATTATAAGTATATACTAAACTTGAAAACATTAATATATCTTAGTATCCATAAAAAAACTTTTAAGATTTAAATGCTTACTTTGTCCCCATGTTAAGGGGTAAATTTTTGTTTTGTACCCGGTTTTAAAAATGAAGACATTTGGTCTCAAAGTTCTAAAAATTGCATGAATCAAGTCATGTCCGTTAAGTTTGCACCAACGACGTTAATTGTGTGCTGATGTAGCGTGCTTTTTCCTTTTTTATCCTCTGTTGTCCAACTTTTTCTCTCTCTTCCTATTAATAATTTCAATTTCATTTTTTTCTTTTCTCTAACAATCAAATCCACTCCAATGCCACACGTGTAAGTTTCTCCTCTATGTCCACTTCCTTGGCTTCCCCTATACGCCACCATCGCCACCTTCAACCACGCCTCTCGCCGTCTTGATCACCAACGTCCTAAAAAATTCGTGCGTGTTCTCGTCATATTTAAACTTCATGGCTCCTCCCCAGACAAGAGCTCCAACATCACCACTCCGAAGGCGTATATATCATACCTCTGAGTCGCAATGTCGAAGGCTTGAAATTTCGGTGCCATGTACCCTCACACGCCTTCGAATTGCCTGGATCTCACTGGGGACGGCGAAAATTTCTCCCCTATCTCGTTGATTCCGCCTAATTGTTCGTTTTCGAGGTCGATTTTGCCGCAGAGCTATGCGGTGTCGAAATGGCAAACCCTAGTGTTAAAAGAAGGTTCTGTGACGATGAAGTCGCTGGATTTGATGTAGAAAAAGGTGAATGTGGTGAAGTCGGCGCCTCCTTCTCCAGCTCCTTCTAACAGTGAAAAGAAAGAGAGCAAAAACAAATCGTCTTGCCGCAATGGGTTGTGTAAGCAGAGTTTATGAGCGGTTGCTGGTGTTGTTAGTGCCAGGGCTTTTGTTTTGGCTCTGGTCAATATTCATGGTGTTGTATCCTGCAAGGAGGAATGTGGTCCATTTGTATATGTTACCCTCGTGAGGCAAGTTGAGAAATATAATGGAGAGAGAAAAACAAATACAGGCTTGAGGTTGATATTTTTTTTTTGCTTTCCCATTTTATTTTTGGTCCAATGTTACTTTTTTTCTGGAAAGTTCTGATGTATGTGTGTTTTGGCCATTGTAATAATATTTGTTTTAGGTCAAACACAGTTCCCCAACATATATGTGTTGAACATCCTGGTGTACATGAATTTAGTTTTGTTGAATCGTGTATCTTCTTTGGGAGTTCATTGGTGAAAACTAATACAACTGCTTAATCGGTGACAATGTCGCGGAGAGAGGTGAGGGAGGTGCGGCTGGCAATGGAGGTGTCGGAGGAGAGACGATAGTCGGTGGAGCCGCTATAGGGAGTGTTGGCGGTGGAGGGAACAAAATGCCTCAGCTGCATAAATCCTTATTTGCCTTGAGGGGTTAATGCGAAGCAGGAGCACTGGAGAATTAGTTCCAAAAATTAAGGGATTTGATTGTTAAAAATAAAAAAAAAAGAAATTGGGAACTATTAATATGGAAGAGAAAGAAAAAGCTCGATGGTAGAGGAAAGAAGATGGACAACAAAGGAGAGAAGCTGGACAGCAGAGGATAAAAAAAAAAAAACACACCAGATCAGTATACAATTAGTGTAAATTTAACGGATAGAACTTGATTCATGCAATTTCATAACTTTGGAACCTAATGTCTTCATTTTTAAAACCGGATAAAAAAAAGACGAAATAAGCATTTAAGTCAACTTTTAATAAATATATAAATTTGAAATGATGCTAACCATGTAAATTAATTACATCAGGATATATTATAATGAATAATGTGATAATAATTACATTATGATATGTTATAATGAATAATGTGATAATATTTTCATAATAAACAGTAAACAGATATAGTTATTACTAAACCTAATATATAATAATTAGTTACTATAACTCATTGTAGGTTCACTTCTTTTTATAATCGTTACAGTAAATACTTTTTTTTAAAACTATTTACTTATAGTTATTCTTATTTTCATCTATGATTTTAGAAGTAATTATGAATTTGCTTAAAATTAATATTTTGCATAATAGGAGTTCATTAGACTGCCACTTATGACACATTTCTGTCTTTGAGTGTCTCACTTGAAAAAATATGATGGATCTTAAGAGAAATTTTATAATAATTAATGTCACTTTTATGTTTTATATTTAACAACAGTGGGACCCATTTAATGATGACACAAAAATATACATCTAGCTATCTATCATCATCTCTATGATGAGATCATGATTCCAAAGTGAAATCACATCTTTTTCTCCCTCTTCTACTCTACAAATTCATCAGTAATCATGAAAAAAAAAACAACTTTTTTCTTTTCAGCTCAACAAAACACAAGCACACATGACTATCATAAATAAATAAATAAATTGGTAAAATAATAATACAATTTATGATTCTTAATATAAATAACTTATGAAAATAAATTTGGGATTTTGTAATATTATTGTTGCACTGAACATGTACAACTTTGATGTTACAATAAATTAAAATTATCACTTTATTGATTTTATAGAAAATATCATTTTTTTAAAAGAGTTAGAAGATTAAAAAATAAAACTACCTATATTTATCAAATTAAATGTTGTTTTAAATAAAAAAATGACATCAATAATAACATAATATTACTTCTAAGATTTTCTTATTTTAGTATTAGATTTCAATTCTACTATTTTAAATAATATATATATATATATATATATATTAATATGAATAAGTATATATTGACCATATACTAATTTTTTACACACTATTATTAAATGAAAAGTATGTTTGTATAAAAAAAATATATAGTTTTCTTGCAAATACTTTGTAAGGAAGAATACAAATTTTTGAAACTTATAATATTATTTTATACTATATTTGTACTTTTATATAAAAACAATATAGTTTTTAGAATTATTTTACTTTATTTTTTTAGTAAGACTATTTTTATTTTAGTAAATTAAAATAATTCTATTTTGTGATTCTCGATTCAAACAATAATTGATGTAATTCCTCAATTCTAACCATGATTGATTATTTTTTCTTTTTAAAATATGTGCATAGAAGTACAATTTATTTTTATTGATCATACATGTTTATTAAACTCTTTAAATATAAATATTAAAATTAAAATTAAGATAAATAAGCTAAAAATAATACATTTTATTAATATTAATAGATAAAACTAAATGACACAAGCCAAATGTTTTAAATGCATTATAAATTTCTTATCCTATTTAATTTTTGAATAAAAAGAAAAGAAAATATCTTTAACTGGTTGCAGGTAGTAATGCATGCTTAAAAAAAGGTGCATAAAATATCTTAAAGTGCATTGTAACTAAATCCATAAAATTTAACGTTGGTCAACTTACAAATATAAAAATCCTAAATTAGGTAAGTTACTTCTCTTCTAATTACCTTTAACCCTATGCCATAAATGAATTTCGGAACTCCAAAAACAACACTTGAATGCATCATTCTCATCTTTTTCACAGGAGAACACAACCATGGTTAAAAAGCAACCACATTTTCATGGTATATGTATCTAAGCTTTGAAATTCATCATAGGACAATGTTGCTTTGTAGTACCCAGTACAAGCCATGTCATATGATGATTGAACCAATTTGGCTCTCTGACACATCTCATCATTAACTCTATTGTGCCTATTTACTCTTTCTCAGCTTTCTCTTTCACACCCTCTTCAGTAGTATTTATCTCTCTCTGTATATATATCTATATATCTATAGATATACACACACTTCTGTGTTCTGTTCTTTTCCTGTTCTTCAAAAAGCTTCCCTCACTGCCACTAAAGTCTACCCCATTTGCTAATCTCTTTTACACAGTCCAAAATCAAAGAAAAGTCTTCACTTTGACACAACAATGGCTGAAAAAGATGATGGGTTGGGGTTGGGATTGAGTTTGAGATGGGGAGAAAATGATGATAATAACAGGAATGAACAACACCCTTTCAAAATGCACAAACCTCCTCAACCTGTTCCAAACCAAAGGGCTTCTTCTTTCAATAGTCTGTTCCATTTCCATGGTAAAGTTTCTAATCACAATCTCTCCATTTTTTTTCAATGCATTTCTTCATGTTTTTAACTTGTTTCCTTTCCCTGACTTCTAGTTTCCTTCAAATGTTTATTTTTGAAAACACAAAAACTTTTCTTTTTCTTCTTTCATACACATTTTTTTGGGCTGAAATAAGAAACCCATTTCTCATAGTTTTCATGCTGTCCTTGATTTTGTTGTTGTTCATATTTTAGTAGAAAATCATGCAAACAGGAACAAGGTATTCTCCTTTTTCTATTTTTTATAAAGTTTGAAATTTTTGTTAAACTAAGCCTTTTATCATTGCTAAGGTGCGTCTCATGTGACCAATCGAAGCTCTGAACCACCACCGTTCTTCTTTGGAATAGACGTGAACTTGCCGCCGCCACCACCACCGGTGGCACCATGCTACGAGGAGAACGGTGTGTCTTCGCCGAACAGTGCAGTTTCGAGCATCACTGGGAAAAGGAGCGAAAGAGAGGAGAATGAGAGAGGGTCATGTTCTCGAGGTGGAAGTGAAGATGATGATGGCGGAGGGTGTGGTGTTGATGCCGATGGCGACACATCCAGGAAGAAGCTGAGGTTGTTGAAAGAACAGGCCTTGGTGCTTGAAGAAACATTCAAGGAACACAACACTCTGAATCCTGTGAGTCAAAGATAATAAATTTTTTGTAATTTCTATTGCAATGGTAATACCTATTTTCGAATAATCAAACTCGTAACCACAAAACTTAGATACAGTTTCTTTAAGTGATTTGGGTGTTGTTTGATTTAGAATTGAAGTTTATGCAATGTGCTACAAAAGAGATTTTTGAACAAATAGATTCCTGATTGAATATTTGCTGTCAGTCATTTTGGCTGAAAGTGTGTTCAAAGTTATGTAGAACTGAACACCTTGAAGCTGAAAATATGGTGGCGGTGACATAACACCAAAAGCATTACATTGCAGCCAAAATGGTGTCATGGTGACACAAAACTGAGAACCTTTTGGCAGAAATTGTGCATAACCGAGAACCTTTCGGCAGAAATTGTGGTTATAGTGCGACTATTGTGGCTGAAATTGTGGTTACAGACATCTTAAAGCCTTACATGAATTCTTCAAATAAATGAAGAAAAACCCTTATTTTAGCATAACTTACTTCTTAATCTCGTTTAAATTGACTCTAATCTCTAACGTTGTGATAAATCATTCTGACTTTCTTCTTTAAACAAAGTGACAGTAAAATTATTGAGGAAAGTGATTGAAATTGTAAAATTCAGTTGCTAAATGAAACTTTGTTTATAATTTCAGGATAGGATGAGGTTTTTTCTGAATTATTCATTTATGTTGGAAGTATGATTCAATGCTTGCATTTCGTCTCAAAATTATTTTTGTTATTTGTAGAAACAAAAGCAAGCTTTAGCAAAGCAGTTGAATCTGAGTCCTAGACAGGTTGAAGTGTGGTTTCAAAACAGAAGAGCAAGGTGAGGATTTTCATCCAAAGGACATTCTTGATGCTTTTGTATATGATTACTGAATGATGAATATTTTGTTGTGACATTGTTTACTGTCTTTCTTCAAACAAGTTTTTGTAATATGTATGCCCCACTGAGTTATGTATTTAGAAGGATTTGTTTTTCTCCATCAATGCTATTCTTCTTTAACAGTAACTTCAAGACAACTCCAACTTTCATGATGAGATTTGACCAATTTGAATGTGATCAATAACACAACTTTTGTGAGACATCAAAGTATATAAAGTTGTGGATGGATTAGATTTTAAGTCATGTGTAAATAACTTACATGTGTATGCTGGGGCCCACAACACTGACAAACATGTTGTAATTGGGTGATGATGGATTTTGAAGTCAAATTTTGGAACCTTTGGTGTTTACTTGAGTTCATTCATTTTTTCTTTAGTTAATGGAAGTACACAAATTTCCAACTTTACAATGATAAACTAATAAAGTGATATAAAGTAAAGTGTGATTAGCAACGAAAATTGATGTGGCTTTGTTGTTGTGTGTCCTGTCACGTGTTACTTTGTCTTGCATTGTGTAATGAAAAAAAGAAAGTGATGTCAATGCTTTTGGTTCAATAGGACCAAGCTGAAGCAGACTGAAGTGGATTGTGAATACTTAAAGAAGTGCTATGAGAATCTAACGGAGGACAATAGGAGGCTACAGAAGGAAGTGCAAGAGCTAAGAGCATTGAAGTTTTCCCCACAGCTCTACATGCACATGAACCCTCCAACCACTCTTACAATGTGCCCTTCCTGTGAGCGTGTTGCTGTCTCATCTGCATCCTCTTCATCGACCGCTATGCCTTCTGTGCCACCTCCAGGCAATCACAACCCATTAGGCCCTACCATCCGGCGGCCTGTGCCTGTCAACCCTTGGGCGGCGATGTCAATTCAGCATCGTCTCCCACCATAATTTATGACTCCTGGCTGTGGTGGTAGGGTAAAGATCAGGATTGAAGCTAAGACATTTTTAGGTAGTAGACAGAAATGAATCAACAAAATAGATGTTAGATGTTGGTTACTTGCTAGTTATTGAGGTTGGGAAACTCTATTTGCTCCCTTATTTTTTTGTTGCACTTTCTTTTCTTATTTATATTCCAAAAATTAATTTCTAAAATGCACAATACTATTCTAGAAATTAATTTTTGGATTGTATAAATACAGTTTTGAAAATACATTCCAAAAACTAATTTCCAGAATGTAAAAAAAGATGGGGACTGTAAAGAGGAAAAAGGGAAGCAAATGGAATCATCATTGTTTTGGCTATGAACTCTTTTTGTCAAGGCTTATTTTATTTTGAGCCTGAATAGAACATGCTTTAGTGAACTTTAGGATGTGTAAAGTTTGGATATGTTAAAGCAGTTAGTGTTTTCATATGTTAGGCTTGGAAAGATTGAAAAGGGAGTTAGAATAATGTGTTTTATCTTATTTTATTTGTTCATTTTCATTGGATTTGTGATGCCACATGGTGAGATGAGAGGTGGGATTTTGTGCAAGATATGGGAGGGTGACAGAATCAAAGGGATTCCCATGAAGGGATAGTAAGTGTGGTCTCATTTAGAAATGATTTTCTGCATCTTTTGCTCTGATTCCCATCTTTTTTGGTCTAATATGCTTGGGACAAGGGGTTGGGTGAGTCAGATTGTGGGACTCAACTTTGGCTCTTTCTGCACACTTCATTCTCCTTAAGATGTGGATTTCCAATACCCTTTTTCAAGAACTGAACAATAAACACCAAAGGTAAACAAAAAATGCGTGGTTACGCACTAGTGAGTGGTGATAGAGCTTGTATCATCATCATGTGTGTGTGTGTAAAGTAAAGTTTTTTCAAAGGGAAGCAACTATATCAGAGCCATGGCTACAACTTTGAAGTTGTAACTTTGGCCAATGCTGTTTTTGCGAGTGTTTCCCTTTTGGATTTGACTTTGGTTTTTGGTTTTATTATCAGATTTGTTTACAAAGAATTTGTCTGTGTGGCTGGTGCCGTGTGAATTTGATCCCCTAACAACCCTTCAACTATTTATTTGTTCCACTTTAAGCTCTTGTTTCCTACTAAAGATAATATTACCTGACATATAGTAATATAAAGCCTATTTAGCAGTTACATGTGTTGATGTTCCGTGTAATGTGAGTTCATTTTCTTCTTTACTTTTCTGCTGAGGCTAAACAATTCTTTAGGCATTAAAAGCACTAACAACTCTCTTTAGTGTGTTCTAGACATGTTAGATTATTTTGATAATGCATTACAATTAGAATAAATTATAACCAGTTTTTATCTGTGTAACTTTGTTGATAACCAAGTTTACGCCAATAAGTTTGAGTATTTCTTTTTTTCAAAATAAAAAATTGATTATACGTAGTAAATCAGCAAAATAGGGTATGTGGTTGATTATGGCTGTAATATATTAATTAAATACATGGATAATTTGGGCTTACACCTTTTAAAAGTAAAACAAAAATTGTCCCTTGGATAGCTGAAATATCCATAAAATAAGCTAAAAAAAGATGAGATGGATGTGTAGGTGTAATTAATATAGTCTTTTTATACTCTTTATTTCTTCTGAATTAATGTCGTTCATGTTATTATTTCAAGTGATATAATGTTACGTAAAAGTCAGGTAGATATTATCTCACGTAAGCTGCATTTAAATTTTCAAAATAAGCAAAATAAAAGAATGAATTTGCCAGCTTACAAAATCCACTTAAGAATGTTTTTGTAGTGGGGTATAGTCCAGCAACAAGAAAAAATAAAAACAGTAAGAGAACTTAAATGGTACTGCACTTCATTCTCATTTCGGGAAAAATCCCTGTGTTGCCAAACATTGACAGTAAAATATGCAGAACAAGGAAAAGAAATTTGGAGAAAATTGTATGACAACAAGAAGATCGAGAGAGAGATAGAATGGATCATTTCCAACAACTTTTCTCCCCCTCTCTCTTCAAATGGCTCCTTCTAATATTATTCCTTATCCTTCAATTAGGTGTTAGTTATTCTGGGCTGAATGCCCTCTCAGCTAATGACTCTTTTGCCTTGTTCTGCCTTGTTACAGTTTTACAATCAAAATGTATTGAAGTTCTCCAAAAGTAATTCAAAACTCTAAAGGTCAGGGAAAAATGTGTTTTGTGACAATGCTGGAGGTAAGTTATGAAGTAAGAAGCTCCTCTAAAAGTGCTTTTGATGTTTCAGATTTTTCAATGAGTATTGAAAAGGTAAAGTTCATATTACTTTGAATCCAACAACCCAACATTAATATATTTCCCTGATACTTCACTACATTGATTGTTGTAGTCTTGCATAGACAAGAAAAATCAAAAACACCAAAGGAAATATAAAGGTAGTTCAGAAATCAAACTGTATTTACAGTATCAGTCAGGAAACGTAGGATGCAACCAAGTCCTGCTTTCTCTGTCAATTTTTCATGAATCCGAAGACATTGATCGCATGTGGGACGATCTCCAGTAGCTAAGCCTCTATACAAGTACCTAAGGAAGATAACCTCTTAGGAAAGAAAATGGTGCAAGAATATCATTAGCAATCTACTAGTTACTATCATATTGTTAAATACCAGTAGTTATCCACCACAGTTAACATTAATATTGTTAAATGAAAGACTCTTTTAAGGCCTTAGCTTTCTTAAAAAAGTGAAAGAACAGAAGAAAGTGTTGTTTTCAAAGAATTTCTGTTGAGGGAATATCTTAGGTGGAGTTCTTTTTGCTAAACAAGTTGTAGATGACATTAGGCATTGGAAAGGAAGAGAAGCTAGAAACTGGTTTCATGTAAAGGGAACAGGGGATATGCTTATTTTGAAAATAATAGGATACGATACTATACGCTCTTAGTGAATCCAGATGCAGAACTGGAAAAGAATGCTTCCAGAGTCGTCTTCCAGGGTAAAGATGCAGTGGAATGACTCTTAAGACTTAAATGTGAAGCGGTGTTTGGCGGTTTAATTGAAATATGGAATGAAGAAAGGTTGGAGTTAAACAGAATGGCCAGTGTGAGTTGAAGTGAGGTTGTGGAAATGGATATGGATGCTTGAAGAAGAAGATGGCTCAGTGATTGGAAGGTGGCTAGAGGAGACCTTTTTGGAATCATAGTCGTGACTATCATGTGAATTTGCACTCTGGAGTTCTCTCAACAGACGAACAATTTCATATCACTCAAAAGTGCTTTTACAAAGATAAAGAATGGTATTTATAATAACCAAGCTCGTGCAAGCTCAATTAATCACCCATAGAAAGTGCATCAGCTGCAAAGTGGCAGGACACGTTGATGAAGGTGACATTTTAAAAACCTGACAGGTGTTAAAGTTCTAAGCTGGATCAGTTGAATTGGCAGATTCAGTCTGGCTTTAAAAACAGTGGATAGAGGCATTTCTTTGTGGTCTGGACATAGACATGCTATTCTTTTTCTTCTGTAAGACAGATATTTTCGAAAATTTTGTGTTTTGTTGTAGGTTTTAAACTTTACAGGAACTGCATGATCTGCATATTAGTATGACTAAAAGCAGTCTGATATGCATATTACTGTAGCTTCCTAATCTATATATCATCCTATTAGGACTGTAATTTTGTCATAATTACCTTCGAATTATATATTACAAAACCCAATAAAATCGCTGATCTACAAAATTTATATGACCTTTGCTTTCTCTAAATAACACATACAGAAATCAGAAGGCTTCTAAAAAATTAGGACAGAAACAGCCTACAGGAATTCCAGAATGAAATAAGGTTGAATGCAGAATTGTATAGCAGAGAAGATCAAGAGATTATGCCATTTCGTTCCTAATTAATAACCGTTAATTTCCCCACACTATAAAACATCCCTTTAGAATGTTATTCCCACCATCTACATCACCGGTTTACTTTACCAAAAGATTATCATTCCATTTCTGAAAATAAAAAATATATGCACTATGTTAATTACAGTCCATATTCCTATATCTAGCTGTGATGGATCTTTAAAGAGGAGGTTTTCATCGAGAAGACAGTAACACTAATGAAACTTGACTTCAGCTACATAAGATATTGAAATTACTCTCAACCTAAAACCTTAAGGTAATGCGTTTATGAGTTAGATTCTCAACAAGTTGTAAGTGTTCAAGTGCAGCACATATCACGCAAGGTGGAACACAAACCAAACTACAATGATCATTAACTATAAACCTCATAATTTTAACATCATGCCAGCGATGCTGTACTAAACAAATGACAAGCTAGCCAAATTACAACTGAAAAGAAAAAAGAATTCAAGCAAGATATACTTCACCACTCACTTCATTAGGATATCATAGTACTCAGGATCCAATGAAGAAAGCATCCCATCCACATCTTTTATAGCCATTATAGCTCTGTGCACCACAAGCCAGTGTGCTGACTGGCAAAAACAAAAGACAAAAGGTAAATTAAAATATGCCACAATTTCAAGTTTCAACATATTACAGAAAATTCCATTACAATTGTAAATGTAATCAAAGGAATAGTCTTTACCGGTTGAACTTGGATTTAAAGGGGGTGGGGAAAGTTTGTTTTTGTTTCTCAGCAATCAAAATCAAAGGTATCCACAAATATTTAAGCATCAAACTCTAAAATGTAAAAAGAAAACATAAAAAGAAATCCAAAATACATGAAAAATATGGTATGATTTCAAGAAATTAGAAAACATCAATGAATTGCACAAGATCTCCAAAAGTAACAATAGGGGACAGAAACTAGACATTGTTGGTAACTGAAAAGAGCTTATGAATGATGATGATAATAATAAGAACAAATTACACCGACACTTCCCATGATTTCTTTGAAATTCACATGATCTTACTTTTGCTTTTGAACAGTATCTCTCCTTAATTGTTTGAAATAAATTACAAAGACACTTCTATTATACATGAGAGGCATTACACTATGTGTTCCTAAAAGGGGCCACATTGAAAAGCCAGGAATTTTATGAGAATTTCGAAGAAATCATTTGTATCAGGGAAGTTTTCCCAACTAATTAAACACTGCTTCAGTTCCGCAATAATCCAAATAAAATGCAAACACAAACACTATCACAAAAGAACAGTTAAGTATCAAATTTTCTTTCCAAAAAAGATGAAAAAAAAAATGTAAGAAAAATTACACAAAAACAAAAGGAGGGGTGAGGGAGAAACCTTGCAACGCTCATCCCCAATGATGGCGTATGTGCCTTCAAGGGCGGTTTTAAGAGCTTCCACAGGTTTATACCTGAAATTGCATCACACACCACAGATGATGATGATTATAAACAAACAAATAGAGATAATTAACTGATAGATGCAGTGATGAGAGAAGAAAAGGAGTAGAGGGGTTGGTACTGTTTGAGTAAAGTTTCGATCTTGCGGGATTTGTGTTCAATTCTGGTGATAATGGCCTCTGCATTATCTGCTTCCACGAACCCTTCTGCACCTGCCATTTTCTATTTTCTTCTTTTCCTCTTCCTTTCACCAAACCAAACCAAACCAGACAAGCTGAGGGTAGAAGAACTACCTTACCTCGTCAGGTGGGTCCTGTGTTCTTCATTAGAAACCAATGCTTGCTTGTTAAAAATTAAAAAAACCAAATTTGAAGAGACAGAAATTTTAATGGAAACAACAAAAACGATGTATCAATTAATTATGAGAATAAAATATATATCTCCATGTGTAAAATGATTTTGAACTTTCATTCAATCATAAATAATTATTAGATATTAATTTACATCACGATAAATTAAGTCAAATGTCACATAATATGATGCAAATTTTCCCAGTTTATTTAAATTATGATTTTAAACTTATGATTGAATTGAAAATTTATATGACATAAATTATACATACAAATTTATATTAATATAGAATTATTTAATATGTTTATAAAAATTAAAATTGATATTATATATAGGGTTTTGTTAACGCGCATACGCCTGTACCGGGTTTTAGTACACAAAAATATTCTTATATATCATGGATTCTAAGTTTTAAAGTCAAGGGTATTTGAATAATTTTCATTCTCAAAACTAAAAAAAACAAGAAACTCTCAAACCCTTACTCACCTCCCTCATTCCTCTCAACCTTTTCTCTTTTATCTTTCTCACTCTATTATTTTCTCTATCATGGTAGATCCAACTGAAAAAAAAAATCAGAAATACTCAAGATCTCTTCAATTTCATCATTTTTACTAACCTCTCTAATTTCATCAGATGTTGAATCATCATCTCTTAAAAAACCTTTAGGCCAATTACCAATTCTTAAAAAACCTTTAGGCCAATTAGCAATTCTTTCTGATGTCATTATGTTTGTGAAAATTAGATAAAATTAGATAAGACAAAAATTATACCAGACCAATTACCAATTCTTTGATGTCATTCTGCTTGTGAAAATTAGATAAAATTATATAAGACAAAAATTATAAAATGAAAACTCATTATAAAATAATTTCTTGTAAGAAATTGTTTAATAACAAGTGTTTCTGATTTTTTCCACACGAATTACCAATTCCTTCATATGTCATTATGCTTGTGAAAATTAGATAAGACAAAAATTATAAAAAAATCATTTTTTTGTAAGAAATTGTTTAATCGTCAGTGTTTCTGATTTTGTTCAATTGGATCTACCGTAGAGATGACAGAGAAAATGTTTGAGTAAGAGACATGAAAGAGAAATGGTTGAGAGAAATGAGATATGTGAGTAAGGGTTTGGGGTTTCTTTTTTTTAGTTTGAGAATGAAAATTATTAAAATACTTTTGACCTTAAAACTTAGAATCCATTATATATAAGGATATTTTTGTCTACTAAAACCCGGTACACATTGTTAAAATGTACCAACTGAAAAACAGGCGTACGCGAGTTAACAAATCCATTATATATATATATATATATATATATATTAAATTTATTAAAATTGAATAACAATTATATTTTAGTAGAACTTAATTATATATATATATATATAATAATAATAATAATAATAATGATGATGATTTTAGAAGGGAAACTAATAACCTATATCTCTTTGAGAATTTTTGTTCTGTTCTTTATAGAGATTAGGAGGCGATGGAAAGAGGAAAATTACGATATTGACGTTAAGTTGTCATTGTACTTCGTTGAAGGTATTTGAGAGTGAATGTAATGTTTTTACATAAATATCCTTTCTTGGTTTATTTTAACGTGTCCACCATGGTTATATTTTACATGCATACGTGAGATTCTTGAAATATATAAGAGATTTTTGACCTCAAAGGTGACCATGCAGTATTGCCTCGTTCACCATGCATATGCATAGGTGAGTCTCTTCAATGTGTTATTAAATAATTTGTTGTAGTTTATTAGTTAAGCAATGGTGGAGAGTTATCTTGTGGGTATTTCCTCGAAGCTGTGGAGATAGTTTTGTGTCAAACATTGCTCGAATCCAGGTAAGTTCCAGAATGAATGTGGCAAGTGTGTTATGCATGGTTCATGTTCATGGTGAAGAATACATTGTAGGGGTTATGGTTCACGGACACAACTCGAATGGCATGACGCATACAAATGTAGATTAGACTAACTTGGAATCAGATCTATCATAGTTGGAACCGATGTTATTGTGCTTGAAGAAAATGAAATCTGTTCTGTAGTGGTTGGAACCGATTACAAGGGTGTTGGAAGAAAATGGAAGAAAATTCATCACATTTGACCCTCGACTTGAACCGACGTTATGATGAAGTCAAATTCAATGTGAACCAAATTCTTGACAAATTGGACAACAATGAGGACTTTTTCCACTAATTTGTATCCTTCAACTCTTTTTTTTTTTCATTTCAATTTAATTTCATCTTGTACGATGTCTTAACCATTTGTGTTTTTATTTGGGTTATGTGTCTACAACTCAAATGGATTCGTTAATAAGGGAATTACAAGAAGAAGCAAATGATCTTCATAGATGAATGTCTACCATTATTAACCGCCAAATTGCAACTATTGAACGTCAGACCATCATCTTTGATGAGAGAAACAATCTAATTCCTAGAACCCCTTCATCTTAATATACTAGAGTGCAAATTTTAAAGTTATTAACAAGCATAAAAATTCAAATGACAACTTATTCAGACAGTACTGCAACTTTCCTTGTTCGCACCTATTCTATACAAGACATATCGTTCGAATAGATTGCAAACTTATATTAACGAAGGGACTTTACTTTGACTAATCATAAATGATATTCTATCTTCTTATGTACCTACTCATCCTATATTATGTCATATTTTGATTTGACTTTATTAACTTTATGATAATAAATCTTTAGTTTTTTAAGTTTTAATATTCAAAATAAAATATTTAATTTTTTTATACCAAATATATTATATTATTTATTTATTTCAATTAATACTTTTTTTTCTTTAAAATTTATTCTTTAAAAAAAATCAAAAACAATTCTAACTCATCTAAATTTCATTTTATATTACTTTTAACGTTAAGAACAATTTTGTAATCTTTCCTCCACAAAAAAGAATATTGTTGGAAAGACCTAAGAAGAAAAGAAGACTAGAAAAATGAGAGATGAGGAATGATGATTCACGAATGACCAAAGTTGGGTTGCGTAAAAGATGTGACCTTTGTAGGAAACATGACCACAATAGAGGTCATTGCCCCATAGCAACCCAAGCAGGTGCATTGCGAGGAACAAAAGTTAATGAAAGATTCTGATTTTGTTTTTTGATATATTTATTGTTAACTGTGATGTGGTTTAAAATTCAGTTTGGTTTGTTTAATTATTTGCCCAAGCATTGTTCTTGCTGCTATGAGAGTTGTTTGACTGTAAATAAGTAGCTTCACAAAGGGGCTCCCAATGCTCTTCCATGACAAAACTCTTTATGTTATGCTACTTGTAATTGCATTTTTAACAATTGTATGTTCTTTTGGCCATAACAAAAGAGCCTAATACTTGTTAATTGTAAAAGACTAAATCCTATTGGTTAGAGATTATGTTCTGCTTGTCTTTTATTATATTTCATTTACAATCTAAGAAATTGAAGTAACCAAGTTATATATTGAGACTCAATCAGTTCTTTAAAATTGGGAACATTTAATTGCATAGTCATGGCTTAATTTCTAAGATATATCTTTTCAGGTTTTGATAGATAGATTAGTATTTAACTTTACAGTACCTTGTAGGTAAAGTTGATAGTGTCAATATGAGAGCAAGTCAATATTTACATAACTTTCATTCATTATAATACAATTGTCAAAATTTATAAGTAAATTTGACCGTGTATAAATTTACATAACAAATTATGATACAGTTCTCTGGATTGCTTTCCCTTCTTAAATTTAAACCAAAAGTAACAAACAATAGAAACTTTTCAAGTCAAAATAACTTTCAATCATTACGATAAACAACAACGTCAATTATACAACACAAAGCTTAATGTATTTCTGATACATATTGCATCCTAAGTACATTGAATCTTAAGTACAATGAAAAGCACTGCTAAAACACATAATGAATTTGTCATTCATATTGCAACTACAATTATGCTCATGACAAACAACACTAACCACCCCTATCAACACCTTAATCCATTTTTCCAATACCTTAACCGATTTCTCAAAATAACTTATAATCTTTCATTCATCTTCCAATAATATATTGTACGCAATTTTTCCAACTTTTTTATTTGAAAACAACTGAAATTCACATAACGCTCA
This sequence comes from Vigna reflexopilosa, assembly GCA_027742785.1. Lineage (NCBI taxonomy): Eukaryota > Viridiplantae > Streptophyta > Magnoliopsida > Fabales > Fabaceae > Vigna > Vigna reflexopilosa. The sequence continues at coordinate 560,495 of CM050929.1, read as the reverse complement.
ACATATGTCAGCTACGTCTTTTAAAAACCAACATCAACATGTTATGTCAACCTAACTATAACATCGTTGGGCTAACTTGAACTCCAAGAATTTAATTGAAAAATTTTCACAAAATAAAAATCCAATTGAAACCAAAAAGATAAAACAAACGATTTGAGATTTCAACCTCATGATTAAACCTTATTATATATTTAGAAGGATTTGTTTTTCTCCATCAATGCTATTCTTCTTTAACAGTAACTTCAAGACAACTCCAACTTTCATGATGAGATTTGACCAATTTGAATGTGATCAATAACACAACTTTTGTGAGACATCAAAGTATATAAAGTTGTGGATGGATTAGATTTTAAGTCATGTGTAAATAACTTACATGTGTATGCTGGGGCCCACAACACTGACAAACATGTTGTAATTGGGTGATGATGGATTTTGAAGTCAAATTTTGGAACCTTTGGTGTTTACTTGAGTTCATTCATTTTTTCTTTAGTTAATGGAAGTACACAAATTTCCAACTTTACAATGATAAACTAATAAAGTGATATAAAGTAAAGTGTGATTAGCAACGAAAATTGATGTGGCTTTGTTGTTGTGTGTCCTGTCACGTGTTACTTTGTCTTGCATTGTGTAATGAAAAAAAGAAAGTGATGTCAATGCTTTTGGTTCAATAGGACCAAGCTGAAGCAGACTGAAGTGGATTGTGAATACTTAAAGAAGTGCTATGAGAATCTAACGGAGGACAATAGGAGGCTACAGAAGGAAGTGCAAGAGCTAAGAGCATTGAAGTTTTCCCCACAGCTCTACATGCACATGAACCCTCCAACCACTCTTACAATGTGTCCTTCCTGTGAGCGTGTTGCTGTCTCATCTGCATCCTCTTCATCAACCGCTATGCCTTCTGTGCCACCTCCAGGCAATCACAACCCATTAAGCCCTACCATCCGGCGGCCTGTGCCTGTCAACCCTTGGGCGGCGATGTCAATTCAGCATCGTCTCCCACCATAATTTATGACTCCTGGCTGTGGTGGTAGGGTAAAGATCAGGATTGAAGCTAAGACATTTTTAGGTGGTAGACAGAAATGAATCAACAAAATAGATGTTAGATGTTGGTTACTTGCTAGGTATTGAGGTTGGGAAACTCTATTTGCTCCCTTATTTTTTTGTTGCACTTTCTTTTCTTATTTATATTCCAAAAATTAATTTCTAAAATGCACAATACTGTTCTAGAAATTAATTTTTGGATTGTATAAATACAGTTTTGAAAATACATTCCAAAAACTAATTTCCAGAATGTAAAAAAAGGTGGGGATTGTAAAGAGGAAAAAGGGAAGCAAATGGAATCATCATTGTTTTGGCTATGAACTCTTTTTGTCAAGGCTTATTTTATTTTGAGCCTGAATAGAACATGCTTTAGTGAACTTTAGGATGTGTAAAGTTTGGATATGTTTGGAAAGATTGAAAAGGGAGTTAGAATAATGTGTTTTATCTTATTTTATTTGTTCCTTTTCATTGGATTTGTGATGCCACATGGTGAGATGAGAGGTGGGATTTTGTGCAAGATATGGGAGGGTGACAGAATCAAAGGGATTCCCATGAAGGGATAGTAAGTGTGGTCTCATTTAGAAATGATTTTCTGCATCTTTTGCTCTGATTCCCATCTTTTTTGGTCTAATATGCTTGGGACAAGGGGTTGGGTGAGTCAGATTGTGGGACTCAACTTTGGCTCTTTCTGCACACTTCATTCTCCTTAAGATGTGGATTTCCAATACCCCTTTTCAAGAACTGAACAGTAAACACCAAAGGTCAAAAAAAATGTGTGGTTACGCACTAGTGAGTGGTGACAGAGCTTGTATCACCATCATGTGTGTGTGTGTGAAAGTAAAGTTTTTTCAAAGGGAAGTAACTAACAAGCATGATTAAAGGTAGCATCATGGGCCATATCAGAGCCATGGCTACAACTTTGAAGTTGTAACTTTGGCCAATGCTGTTTTTGAGAGTGTTTCCCTTTTGGATTTGACTTTGGTTTTTGGTTTTATTATCAGATTTGTTTACAAAGAATTTGTCTGTGGCTGGTGCCGTGTGAAACTTGATCCACTAACAACCCTTCAACTATTTATTTGTTCCACTTTAAGCTCTTGTTTCCTGCTAAAGATAATATTACCTGACATATAGTAATATAAAGCCTATTTAGCAGTTACCATGTGTTGATGTTCGGTGTAATGTGAGTTCATTTTCTTCTTTACTTTTTCTGCTGAGGTTACACAATTCTTTATGCATTAAAAGTACTAACAGTTCTCTTTAGTGTGTTCTAGACATGTTAGATTATTTTGATAATACATTAGAATTAGAATAAATTATAATCACTTTTTATCTGTGTAACTTTGTTGATAACCAAGTTTACGCCAATAAGTTTGAGTATTCTTTTTTTTTTTAAAATTAATTATACGTAGTAAATCAGCAAAATAGGGTATGTGGTGGATTATGGCTGTAATATATTAATTAAATACATAGATAATTCGGGGATTAAACCTTTTAAAAGCAAAACAAAAATTGTCCCTTGAATAGCTGAAATATCTAGAAAATAAGCAAAAACAATGACATGGAGGTGCAGGTGTCATTAATATAGTCTTTTTACACTGTATATTTCATCTGAATTAATTTCGTTCATGTTATTATTTCAAGTGATATAATGTTACGTAAAAGTCAGGTAGATATTATCTCACGTAAGCTGCAATTAAATATTCCAAATAAGCAAAACCAAAGTTCATCTATACTTTCGTATTGGGTAAAATTCATGAATCTCACTATATATCAAAGTTCTATATTTCATTTTTCGGATTTCATTCTAAAATTAATGAGATTCACATAGATTTTCGCCAATAAAAAAAATGTGTTAAAAGGGTCCTAGCATGAAGTTAAAAGTTGGTCAATGGCTTCTAAATTCATTTCAGAGTTCAACTTATGGTATGAGTTTCATTTCAGCACCATATCTCATTCTATTTCACAGAATGTTTTACAATCAAAATGTATTGAAGTTCTCCAAAAGTAATTCAAAATTCTATAGGTCAGGGAAAAATGTGTTTTGTGACAATGCTGGAGGTAAGTTATGAAGTCAGAAGCTCCTCTAAAAGTGCTTTGATGTTTCAGATTTTTCAATGAGTATTGAAAAGGTAAAGTTCATATTACCTTGAATCCAACAATCCAACATTAATATATTTCCCTGATACTTCACTACATTGATTGCTGTAGTCTTGCATAGACAAGAAAAATCAAAAACACCAAAAGAAAAGAACAAAAATTTCAAATATAAAGGTAGTTCAGAAATCAAACTGTATTTACAGTATCAGTCAGGAAACGTAGGATGCAACCAAGTCCTGCTTTCTCTGTCAATTTTTCATGAATCCGAAGACATTGATCGCATGTGGGACGATCTCCGGTAGCTAAGCCTCTATACAAGTACCCAAGGAAGATAACCTCTTAGGACAGAAAATGGTGCAAGAATATCATTAGCTATCTACTAGTTACATTAATATTGTTAAATGAAAGACTCGTTTAAGGCCTTAGCTTTCTTACAAATCTGAAAGAATAGAAGAAAGTGCTGTTTTCAAAGAATTTCTGTTGAGGGAATATCTTAGGTGGAGTTCTTTTTGCTAAACAAGTTGTAAAACACATTAGGCATTGGAAAGGAAGAGAAGCTAGAAACTGGTTTCATGTAAAGGGAACAGGGGATATGCTTATTTTGAATATAATAGGATACGCTCTTAGTGAATCCAGATGCAGAACTGGAAAAGAATGCTTCCAAGGTGACGTTTTAAAAACCTGACAGGTGTTAAAGTTCTAAGCTGGATCAGTCGAATTGGCAGATTCGGTCTGGCCTTAAAAACAGTGGATAGAGGCATTTCTTTGTGGTCTGGACATAGACATGGTATTCTTTTTCTTCTGCAAGACAGATATTTTCGGAACTGTTGTGTTTTGTTGTAGGTTTTAAACTTTAAAGGAACTGCATGATCTGCATATTAGTATGACTAAAAGCAGTCTGATATGCATATTACTGTAACTTCCTAATCTATATATCATCCTATTAGGACTGTAATTTTGACATAATTACCTTATTTTAGATATTATTTGTGTGTTTATTAGGGAAACATAGTCCCTATGCTTATTATGTTATTTTACATATTCATTTGTATTTGGGCTTAGTCCACATTCTTATTATTATAAATACATTACCCTATGTGTATTCAAAGACACACAAGGGAGATTAATGCCAAATATAGTTTTTCATCATATTCAACATGATATCTAGAGCTTAGGTTTTGTTCCAGCCAATTCCACAGTCTCCAGTACCTACCGCCGCTATCCGACCACCGTCGCCGCCGCTGTCCGATCACCGCCGCTGCCGCCGTCGCCGGTTAGGGTTGTTCATAGGGCAGAAAGGTGCGCCCAACTCTGACGATCAAAACGCCGGAAGTCGCTCCGTGAGAGGAGCCGCCACGTGCCTCCACCGTCGCCGGCGCGTGTAGCCCACGTGCCCACCTCCGGTCGAGACCCACTCGCCGCCGCCGGCACAGAAAGGGTCGCCGGAGACTCCTAAGTTCGTTCCTAGGGTCGGTGACGACCCATTTGGCCTATATTCGAGTAGATCTGAGTTTTTAAGTGTGACCCACTCGCCGCCGCTGCCACAAGCGCGTCGCTGGAGCTTTCCGTCGCCGACCAGCCATGATCGCCTCCTCACCCTCTTTCTGGATCTGTGGTCGTTGTGTCAATCGGAGCACATTGAATTTTTAGGGTTTCTCCCTCTCCATGGTTGTCCAACGTGATGATCGGAGTCTGTCTCACCAGTCAGGTAAAGGACGTCCAAAATGTGACCACTATGGCAAACTAGGCCACAAAATTGATAGATGTTATGCGCTTCATGGACCTCCTCCTCGACCTATAGCAATGGCTAATTCTGATCCACCTCCCCGATCACCGTTTGCAGACCATCCTACTTCATCAAATAGCATAGACAACCCTGCACTATTTCAGGAATTTCTCAGATGGTATGAGGACCGTCAGCACTCTAGTTCCACTACATCTGCTTCTGTTACACTCACAGGTAATCCTTTTGTTGGTCTGACTCACTCTCTCGGATCTTGGGTCCTTGACTCAGGCGCCACCGACCATATCACTGGTAACAAGTCCTTGTTTTCCTCCTTGTCATATCCGGATAATTTACCCTCGGTAACAATGGCTGATGGGTCTAGAGTCTCATCTCATGGTATTGGTACTGTTCATATTTTTCCGTCCATATCCATTGATCATGTACTTTATGTCCCTGGGTCTCCTTTTAACTTATTGTCTGTAAGTCGTCTAATTCGTTCCCTTAATTGTGTTATTTCATTTACCAAAGACTCTGTTTGGTTGCAGGACCGGAGTTCGAAACACATGATTGGCACAGGATGTGAGTCTCATGGCCTATATCATCTCCGCCCTTCTCCACATGCTGACGTAATCATGGAGTCACCATCCCTTCTTCATGCTCAATTAGGTCATCCCAGTCTTGCCAAACTACAGCAACTTGTTCCTAGTTTGTCAAAATTATCAAGTTTGTCGTGTGAGTATTGTCAGTTAGGTAAACATACTCATAGTTCCTTTCCTCGTAGTGTTTCACAACGAGCGTCATCCCCCTTTTCATTGGTTCATTCTGATATTTGGGGACCTAGTCGTGTTAAGTCAACTTTAGGGTTTCAGTATTTTGTTACCTTTATTGATGACTATTCCAGGTGTACTTGGTTGTTTCTAATGAAGAATCGTTCTGAGTTTTTTTTCTATTTTCCAAACTTTTTTCAATGAAATAAAAACTCAGTTTGGGGTTTCTATTCGCACTTTACACAGTGATAATGGCCGTGAATACCTTTCTCAACCATTTAAACATTTTATGGCTTCTCATGGCATTCTTCACCAAACCTCATGTGTCTATACCCCTCAACAAAATGGGGTGGCTGAGCGCAAGAATAGACACCTCATTGAAACAACTCGTACACTTCTAATTCATGGCCAAGTACCCTCGCGTTTTTGGGGTGATGCAATTCTCACTGCATGTTATCTCATCAACCGCATGCCGTCTTCTGTCCTCGATAACAAAATCCCTCATTCTATCTTATTTCCTCAAGACCCTTTATATCCATTACCTCTTAAAGTTTTTGGGTCTACATGTTTTGTTCATGATTTTAGTCCTGGTCTTGATAAGTTATCTCCTAGATCTCACAAATGTGTCTTCTTAGGATTTCCACGGTCACAAAAGCGCTATAAGTGTTTTTCTCCATCCTTCAATCATCATTTTATCTTCGCTGATGTCACTTTTGATGAATCTTTGTTTTATTTTTCACATCTATCTTCTAGCTCTGATACCATGTTAGAAGTGGGTTTTAGGCCTAACTTTAGGATTGTGCTTTCCTTAATGGTGATTTGCATGAAGAAATTTATATGGAGCAACCGCCCGACTTTGTTGCTCAGGGGGAGTCATCTGGATTGGTATGTCGTCTTCGCAAATCCCTATATGGCCTAAAACAGTCTCCTCGGGCCTAGTTTGGTAAATTCAGCTGTGTTGTTCAATAATTTGGTATGTCTCGCAGTGAAGCGGATCATTCAGTGTTCTATCGCCACTCAAGTGCTGGATGTATCTAGTTAATAGTGTATGTCGATGACATTGTTCTCTCAGATGAAACAACACCTTTGTCACCATTTTCAAACCAAAGATCTTGGCAAACTCCAGTACTTTTTGGGTATTGAAGTAGCACAATCCAATGATGGTATTGTCATATCTCAGAGGAAGTATGCGTTAGACATCTTGGAGGAAACAGGGCTAATGAATTGTAAGTCTGTTGAGACACCTATGGATCCTAACATCAAGCTCCTACCAAATCAGGGGGAGCCTTTCTCAGATCCTGAACGTTACAGAAGATTAGTTGGTAAATTAAACTATCTTACTGTTACGCGTCCTGACATTTCCTTCGCAGTTAGCGTGGTGAGTCAATTCCTTAACTCCCCATGTGAAGACCATTGGGATGCAGTTGTTCGCATACTGAAGTATATTAAAGGATCACCTGGAAAAGGTTTGCTATATGGTCCTAACAGCGATACAAAAATCGTTTGCTATTCAGATGCTGATTGGGCTGGTTCCCCTTCTGATAGGAGGTCTACTTCTGGATATTGTGTCTCTATTGGTGGCAACCTGATATCTTGGAAAAGTAAGAAACAAAGTGTTGTGGCTAGGTCCAGCGCATAAGCAGAATATAGAGCTATGGCAACAGCTACTTTTGAGCTTGTGTGGCTTAAACAATTACTTGGTGAATTGAAATTTGGAGATGTCACTCACATGACACTTATATGTGATAATCAAGCTGCTCTTCATATAAGCTCTAACCCTGTCTTCCATGAGAGAACCAAGCATATTGAAGTTGATTGCCATTTTATTAGAGAAAAAATCATATCCGGAGATATCAAGACTGAGTTCGTTGACTCAAGCAACCAGTTGGCAAACATATTCACCAAGTCCTTACAAGGACCTAGAATTGATTATCTTTGTAACAAGCTTGGAACATATGATTTATATGCTCCAGCTTGAGGGGGAGTGTTAGATATTAGTTGTGTGTTTATTAGGAAAACATAGTCCCTATGCTTATTATGTTATTTTACATATTCATTTGTATTTGGGCTTAGCCCACATTCTTATTATTATAAATACATTACCCTATGTGTATACAAAGACACACAAGGAAGATTAATCTCAAATATAGTTTTTCATCATATTCAACACCTTCGAATTATATATTACAAAATCCCTGATAATATTTAATACAAAATTTATATGAAATTTGCTTTCTCTAAATAACACATACAGAAATCAGAAGGCTTATAAAAAATTAGGACAGAAACGGCCTACGGGAATTCCAGAATGAAATAATGTTGAATGCAGAATTGTATAGCAGAGAAGATCAAGAGATTATGCCATTTCGTTCCTAATTATTAACCGTTAATTTCCCCACACTATAAAACATCCCTTTAGAATGTTATTCCCACCATCTACATCACAGGTTTACTTTACAAAAGATTATCATTCCATTTCTGAAAATAAAAAACATATGCACTATGTTAATTACAGTCCACATTCCTATATCTAGCGGTGATGTGTCTTTAAAGAGGAGGTTTTCATCGGGAAGACAGTAACACTAATGAGACTTGAGTCTTATTAATATCACTCTCAATCTAAAACCTTAAGGCAATGTGTTTATGAGTTTTTATTCTTATATAGTACTCAACTTTCTCAATTTTATCTAATATGGAACTTAGACTTACACTTAGATTCTCAACAAGTTGTAACTGTTCTAATGCAGCACATATCATGCAAGGTGGAACACAAGCCAAACTACAATGATCATTAACTATAAACCTCATAATTTTAATATCATACATGCAATGCTGTACTAAACAAATGACAAGCTAGCCAAATTACAACTGAAAAGAAAAAAGAACTCAAGCAAGATATACTTCACCACTCACTTCATTAGGATATCATAGTACTCAGGATCCAATGAAGAAAGCATCCCATCCACATCTTTTATAGCCATTATAGCTCTGTGCACCACAAGCCAGTGTGCTGACTGGCAAAAAACAAAGAGACAAAAGGTAAATTAAAATATGCCACAATTTCAAGTTTCAACATATTACAGAAAATTCCATTAGAATTGTAAATCTAATCAAAGGAATATTCTTTACAGGTTGAACTTGGATATAAAGGGGGTGGGGAAACATTGTTTTTGTTTCTCAGCAATCAAAATCAAAGGTATGCTCAAATATTTAAGCATCAAACTCTAAAATGTAAAAAGAAAACATAAAAAGAAATTCAAAATACATGAAAAATATGGTATGATTTCAAGAAATTAGAAAACTTCAATTGAATTGCACGAGATCTCCAAAAGTAACAACAGGGGACAGAAACTAGACATTGTTGGTAGTTGAGAAAAGCTTATGAATGATGATGATGATAATAAGAATAAATTACACCGGCACTTCCCATGATTTCTTTGAAATTCACATGATCTTACTTTTGCTTTTGAACAGTATCTCTCCTTAATTGTTTGAAATAAATTACAAAGACACTTCTATTATGCATGAGAGGCATTACACTACGTGTTCCTAAAAGGGGCCACATTGAAAAGCCAGGAATTTTATGTGAATTTCGAAGAAATCATGAGTATCAGGGAAGTTTTCCCGACTAATTGAACACTGCTTCAGTTCCACAATGATCCAAATAAAATGCAAATACAAACACTATCAGAAAAGAACAGTTAAGTATCAAATTTTCTTTCCAAAAAAGATGAAAAAGAAAAATGTAAGAAAAAATACACAAAAACAAAAGGAGGGGTGAGGGAGAAACCTTGCAACGCTCATCCCCAATGATGGCGTACGTGCCTTCAACGGCGGTTTTAAGAGCTTCCACAGGTTTATACCTAAAATTGCATCACACACCACAGATGATGATGATTATAAACAAACAAATAGAGATAATTAACTGATAGATGCAGTGATGAGAGAAGAAGAGGAGTAGAGGGGTTGGTACTGTTTGAGTAAAGTTTCGATCTTGCGGGATTTGTGTTCAATTCTGGTGATAATGGCCTCTGCATTATCTGCTTCCACGAACCCTTCTGCACCTGCCATTTTCTATTTTCTTCTTTTTCTCTTCCTTTCACCAAACCAAACCAGACAAGCTGAGGGTGGAAGAACTACCTTACGTCGTCAGGTGCGTCCTATGTTCTTCTTTAGAAACCAACGCTTGCTTGTTAAAAATTAAAAAAAAAAAAAAACCAAATTTGAAGAGACAGAAATTTTAATGGAAACAACAAAAACTATGCATCAATTAATTATGAGAATAAAATATATATTGCCATGTGTAAAATGATTATGAACTTTGAGACAATCATAAATAATTATTAGAAATTAAATTACATCAAGATAAATTAAGTCAAATGTCACAAGCAAATTTACACAGTTTATTTAAATTATGATTTTAAACTTATGATTGAATTGAAAATTTATTTTCCCTAAACATACAAATTTATATTAATATAGAATTATGTAATACATTTATAAAAATTAAAATTGATAATATATATATATATATATATATATATATATATAATAAGGTTTAATCATGAGGTTGAAATCTCAAATCGTTTGTTTTATCTTTTTGGTTTCAATTGGATTTTTATTTTGTGAAAATTTTTCAATTAAATTCTTGGAGTTCAAGTTAGCCCAACGATGTTATAGTTAGGTTGACATAACATGTTGATGTTGGTTTTTAAAAGACGTAGCTGACATATGTTGAGCGTTATGTGAATTTCAGTTGTTTTCAAATAAAAAAGTTGGAAAAATTGCGTACAATATATTATTGGAAGATGAATGAAAGATTATAAGTTATTTTGAGAAATCGGTTAAGGTATTGGAAAAATGGATTAAGGTGTTGATAGGGGTGGTTAGTGTTGTTTGTCATGAGCATAATTGTAGTTGCAATATGAATGACAAATTCATTATGTGTTTTAGCAGTGCTTTTCATTGTACTTAAGATTCAATGTACTTAGGATGCAATATGTATCAGAAATACATTAAGCTTTGTGTTGTATAATTGACGTTGTTGTTTATCGTAATGATTGAAAGTTATTTTGACTTGAAAAGTTTCTATTGTTTGTTACTTTTGGTTTAAATTTAAGAAGGGAAAGCAATCCAGAGAACTGTATCATAATTTGTTATGTAAATTTATACACGGTCAAATTTACTTATAAATTTTGACAATTGTATTATAATGAATGAAAGTTATGTAAATATTGACTTGCTCTCATATTGACACTATCAACTTTACCTACAAGGTACTGTAAAGTTAAATACTAATCTATCTATCAAAACCTGAAAAGATATATCTTAGAAATTAAGCCATGACTATGCAATTAAATGTTCCCAATTTTAAAGAACTGATTGAGTCTCAATATATAACTTGGTTACTTCAATTTCTTAGATTGTAAATGAAATATAATAAAAGACAAGCAGAACATAATCTCTAACCAATAGGATTTAGTCTTTTACAATTAACAAGTATTAGGCTCTTTTGTTATGGCCAAAAGAACATACAATTGTTAAAAATGCAATTACAAGTAGCATAACATAAAGAGTTTTGTCATGGAAGAGCATTGGGAGCCCCTTTGTGAAGCTACTTATTTACAGTCAAACAACTCTCATAGCAGCAAGAACAATGCTTGGGCAAATAATTAAACAAACCAAACTGAATTTTAAACCACATCACAGTTAACAATAAATATATCAAAAACAAAATCAGAATCTTTCATTAACTTTTGTTCCTCGCAATGCACCTGCTTGGGTTGCTATGGGGCAATGACCTCTATTGTGGTCATGTTTCCTACAAAGGTCACATCTTTTACGCAACCCAACTTTGGTCATTCGTGAATCATCATTCCTCATCTCTCATTTTTCTAGTCTTCTTTTCTTCTTAGGTCTTTCCAACAATATTCTTTTTTGTGGAGGAAAGATTACAAAATTGTTCTTAACGTTAAAAGTAATATAAAATGAAATTTAGATGAGTTAGAATTGTTTTTGATTTTTTTTAAAGAATAAATTTTAAAGAAAAAAAAGTATTAATTGAAATAAATAAATAATATAATATATTTGGTATAAAAAAATTAAATATTTTATTTTGAATATTAAAACTTAAAAAACTAAAGATTTATTATCATAAAGTTAATAAAGTCAAATCAAAATATGACATAATATAGGATGAGTAGGTACATAAGAAGATAGAATATCATTTATGATTAGTCAAAGTAAAGTCCCTTCGTTAATATAAGTTTGCAATCTATTCGAACGATATGTCTTGTATAGAATAGGTGCGAACAAGGAAAGTTGCAGTACTGTCTGAATAAGTTGTCATTTGAATTTTTATGCTTGTTAATAACTTTAAAATTTGCACTCTAGTATATTAAGATGAAGGGGTTCTAGGAATTAGATTGTTTCTCTCATCAAAGATGATGGTCTGACGTTCAATAGTTGCAATTTGGCGGTTAATAATGGTAGACATTCATCTATGAAGATCATTTGCTTCTTCTTGTAATTCCCTTATTAACGAATCCATTTGAGTTGTAGACACATAACCCAAATAAAAACACAAATGGTTAAGACATCGTACAAGATGAAATTAAATTGAAATGAAAAAAAAAAGAGTTGAAGGATACAAATTAGTGGAAAAAGTCCTCATTGTTGTCCAATTTGTCAAGAATTTGGTTCACATTGAATTTGACTTCATCATAACGTCGGTTCAAGTCGAGGGTCAAATGTGATGAATTTTCTTCCATTTTCTTCCAACACCCTTGTAATCGGTTCCAACCACTACAGAACAGATTTCATTTTCTTCAAGCACAATAACATCGGTTCCAACTATGATAGATCTGATTCCAAGTTAGTCTAATCTACATTTGTATGCGTCATGCCATTCGAGTTGTGTCCGTGAACCATAACCCCTACAATGTATTCTTCACCATGAACATGAACCATGCATAACACACTTGCCACATTCATTCTGGAACTTACCTGGATTCGAGCAATGTTTGACACAAAACTATCTCCACAGCTTCGAGGAAATACCCACAAGATAACTCTCCACCATTGCTTAACTAATAAACTACAACAAATTATTTAATAACACATTGAAGAGACTCACCTATGCATATGCATGGTGAACGAGGCAATACTGCATGGTCACCTTTGAGGTCAAAAATCTCTTATATATTTCAAGAATCTCACGTATGCATGTAAAATATAACCATGGTGGACACGTTAAAATAAACCAAGAAAGGATATTTATGTAAAAACATTACATTCACTCTCAAATACCTTCAACGAAGTACAATGACAACTTAACGTCAATATCGTAATTTTCCTCTTTCCATCGCCTCCTAATCTCTATAAAGAACAGAACAAAAATTCTCAAAGAGATATAGGTTATTAGTTTCCCTTCTAAAATCATCATCATCATTATTATTATTATTATTATATATATATATATATAATTAAGTTCTACTAAAATATAATTGTTATTCAATTTTAATAAATTTAATATATATATATATATATATATATAATGGATTTGTTAACTCGCGTACGCCTGTTTTTCAGTTGGTACATTTTAACAATGTGTACCGGGTTTTAGTAGACAAAAATATCCTTATATATAATGGATTCTAAGTTTTAAGGTCAAAAGTATTTTAATAATTTTCATTCTCAAACTAAAAAAAAGAAACCCCAAACCCTTACTCACATATCTCATTTCTCTCAACCATTTCTCTTTCATGTCTCTTACTCAAACATTTTCTCTGTCATCTCTACGGTAGATCCAATTGAACAAAATCAGAAACACTGACGATTAAACAATTTCTTACAAAAAAATGATTTTTTTATAATTTTTGTCTTATCTAATTTTCACAAGCATAATGACATATGAAGGAATTGGTAATTCGTGTGGAAAAAATCAGAAACACTTGTTATTAAACAATTTCTTACAAGAAATTATTTTATAATGAGTTTTCATTTTATAATTTTTGTCTTATATAATTTTATCTAATTTTCACAAGCAGAATGACATCAAAGAATTGGTAATTGGTCTGGTATAATTTTTGTCTTATCTAATTTTATCTAATTTTCACAAACATAATGACATCAGAAAGAATTGCTAATTGGCCTAAAGGTTTTTTAAGAATTGGTAATTGGCCTAAAGGTTTTTTAAGAGATGATGATTCAACATCTGATGAAATTAGAGAGGTTAGTAAAAATGATGAAATTGAAGAGATCTTGAGTATTTCTGATTTTTTTTTTCAGTTGGATCTACCATGATAGAGAAAATAATAGAGTGAGAAAGATAAAAGAGAAAAGGTTGAGAGGAATGAGGGAGGTGAGTAAGGGTTTGAGAGTTTCTTGTTTTTTTTAGTTTTGAGAATGAAAATTATTCAAATACCCTTGACTTTAAAACTTAGAATCCATGATATATAAGAATATTTTTGTGTACTAAAACCCGGTACAGGCGTATGCGCGTTAACAAAACCCTATATATAATATCAATTTTAATTTTTATAAACATATTAAATAATTCTATATTAATATAAATTTGTATGTATAATTTATGTCATATAAATTTTCAATTCAATCATAAGTTTAAAATCATAATTTAAATAAACTGGGAAAATTTGCATCATATTATGTGACATTTGACTTAATTTATCGTGATGTAAATTAATATCTAATAATTATTTATGATTGAATGAAAGTTCAAAATCATTTTACACATGGAGATATATATTTTATTCTCATAATTAATTGATACATCGTTTTTGTTGTTTCCATTAAAATTTCTGTCTCTTCAAATTTGGTTTTTTTAATTTTTAACAAGCAAGCATTGGTTTCTAATGAAGAACACAGGACCCACCTGACGAGGTAAGGTAGTTCTTCTACCCTCAGCTTGTCTGGTTTGGTTTGGTTTGGTGAAAGGAAGAGGAAAAGAAGAAAATAGAAAATGGCAGGTGCAGAAGGGTTCGTGGAAGCAGATAATGCAGAGGCCATTATCACCAGAATTGAACACAAATCCCGCAAGATCGAAACTTTACTCAAACAGTACCAACCCCTCTACTCCTTTTCTTCTCTCATCACTGCATCTATCAGTTAATTATCTCTATTTGTTTGTTTATAATCATCATCATCTGTGGTGTGTGATGCAATTTCAGGTATAAACCTGTGGAAGCTCTTAAAACCGCCCTTGAAGGCACATACGCCATCATTGGGGATGAGCGTTGCAAGGTTTCTCCCTCACCCCTCCTTTTGTTTTTGTGTAATTTTTCTTACATTTTTTTTTTCATCTTTTTTGGAAAGAAAATTTGATACTTAACTGTTCTTTTGTGATAGTGTTTGTGTTTGCATTTTATTTGGATTATTGCGGAACTGAAGCAGTGTTTAATTAGTTGGGAAAACTTCCCTGATACAAATGATTTCTTCGAAATTCTCATAAAATTCCTGGCTTTTCAATGTGGCCCCTTTTAGGAACACATAGTGTAATGCCTCTCATGTATAATAGAAGTGTCTTTGTAATTTATTTCAAACAATTAAGGAGAGATACTGTTCAAAAGCAAAAGTAAGATCATGTGAATTTCAAAGAAATCATGGGAAGTGTCGGTGTAATTTGTTCTTATTATTATCATCATCATTCATAAGCTCTTTTCAGTTACCAACAATGTCTAGTTTCTGTCCCCTATTGTTACTTTTGGAGATCTTGTGCAATTCATTGATGTTTTCTAATTTCTTGAAATCATACCATATTTTTCATGTATTTTGGATTTCTTTTTATGTTTTCTTTTTACATTTTAGAGTTTGATGCTTAAATATTTGTGGATACCTTTGATTTTGATTGCTGAGAAACAAAAACAAACTTTCCCCACCCCCTTTAAATCCAAGTTCAACCGGTAAAGACTATTCCTTTGATTACATTTACAATTGTAATGGAATTTTCTGTAATATGTTGAAACTTGAAATTGTGGCATATTTTAATTTACCTTTTGTCTTTTGTTTTTGCCAGTCAGCACACTGGCTTGTGGTGCACAGAGCTATAATGGCTATAAAAGATGTGGATGGGATGCTTTCTTCATTGGATCCTGAGTACTATGATATCCTAATGAAGTGAGTGGTGAAGTATATCTTGCTTGAATTCTTTTTTCTTTTCAGTTGTAATTTGGCTAGCTTGTCATTTGTTTAGTACAGCATCGCTGGCATGATGTTAAAATTATGAGGTTTATAGTTAATGATCATTGTAGTTTGGTTTGTGTTCCACCTTGCGTGATATGTGCTGCACTTGAACACTTACAACTTGTTGAGAATCTAACTCATAAACGCATTACCTTAAGGTTTTAGGTTGAGAGTAATTTCAATATCTTATGTAGCTGAAGTCAAGTTTCATTAGTGTTACTGTCTTCTCGATGAAAACCTCCTCTTTAAAGATCCATCACAGCTAGATATAGGAATATGGACTGTAATTAACATAGTGCATATATTTTTTATTTTCAGAAATGGAATGATAATCTTTTGGTAAAGTAAACCGGTGATGTAGATGGTGGGAATAACATTCTAAAGGGATGTTTTATAGTGTGGGGAAATTAACGGTTATTAATTAGGAACGAAATGGCATAATCTCTTGATCTTCTCTGCTATACAATTCTGCATTCAACCTTATTTCATTCTGGAATTCCTGTAGGCTGTTTCTGTCCTAATTTTTTAGAAGCCTTCTGATTTCTGTATGTGTTATTTAGAGAAAGCAAAGGTCATATAAATTTTGTAGATCAGCGATTTTATTGGGTTTTGTAATATATAATTCGAAGGTAATTATGACAAAATTACAGTCCTAATAGGATGATATATAGATTAGGAAGCTACAGTAATATGCATATCAGACTGCTTTTAGTCATACTAATATGCAGATCATGCAGTTCCTGTAAAGTTTAAAACCTACAACAAAACACAAAATTTTCGAAAATATCTGTCTTACAGAAGAAAAAGAATAGCATGTCTATGTCCAGACCACAAAGAAATGCCTCTATCCACTGTTTTTAAAGCCAGACTGAATCTGCCAATTCAACTGATCCAGCTTAGAACTTTAACACCTGTCAGGTTTTTAAAATGTCACCTTCATCAACGTGTCCTGCCACTTTGCAGCTGATGCACTTTCTATGGGTGATTAATTGAGCTTGCACGAGCTTGGTTATTATAAATACCATTCTTTATCTTTGTAAAAGCACTTTTGAGTGATATGAAATTGTTCGTCTGTTGAGAGAACTCCAGAGTGCAAATTCACATGATAGTCACGACTATGATTCCAAAAAGGTCTCCTCTAGCCACCTTCCAATCACTGAGCCATCTTCTTCTTCAAGCATCCATATCCATTTCCACAACCTCACTTCAACTCACACTGGCCATTCTGTTTAACTCCAACCTTTCTTCATTCCATATTTCAATTAAACCGCCAAACACCGCTTCACATTTAAGTCTTAAGAGTCATTCCACTGCATCTTTACCCTGGAAGACGACTCTGGAAGCATTCTTTTCCAGTTCTGCATCTGGATTCACTAAGAGCGTATAGTATCGTATCCTATTATTTTCAAAATAAGCATATCCCCTGTTCCCTTTACATGAAACCAGTTTCTAGCTTCTCTTCCTTTCCAATGCCTAATGTCATCTACAACTTGTTTAGCAAAAAGAACTCCACCTAAGATATTCCCTCAACAGAAATTCTTTGAAAACAACACTTTCTTCTGTTCTTTCACTTTTTTAAGAAAGCTAAGGCCTTAAAAGAGTCTTTCATTTAACAATATTAATGTTAACTGTGGTGGATAACTACTGGTATTTAACAATATGATAGTAACTAGTAGATTGCTAATGATATTCTTGCACCATTTTCTTTCCTAAGAGGTTATCTTCCTTAGGTACTTGTATAGAGGCTTAGCTACTGGAGATCGTCCCACATGCGATCAATGTCTTCGGATTCATGAAAAATTGACAGAGAAAGCAGGACTTGGTTGCATCCTACGTTTCCTGACTGATACTGTAAATACAGTTTGATTTCTGAACTACCTTTATATTTCCTTTGGTGTTTTTGATTTTTCTTGTCTATGCAAGACTACAACAATCAATGTAGTGAAGTATCAGGGAAATATATTAATGTTGGGTTGTTGGATTCAAAGTAATATGAACTTTACCTTTTCAATACTCATTGAAAAATCTGAAACATCAAAAGCACTTTTAGAGGAGCTTCTTACTTCATAACTTACCTCCAGCATTGTCACAAAACACATTTTTCCCTGACCTTTAGAGTTTTGAATTACTTTTGGAGAACTTCAATACATTTTGATTGTAAAACTGTAACAAGGCAGAACAAGGCAAAAGAGTCATTAGCTGAGAGGGCATTCAGCCCAGAATAACTAACACCTAATTGAAGGATAAGGAATAATATTAGAAGGAGCCATTTGAAGAGAGAGGGGGAGAAAAGTTGTTGGAAATGATCCATTCTATCTCTCTCTCGATCTTCTTGTTGTCATACAATTTTCTCCAAATTTCTTTTCCTTGTTCTGCATATTTTACTGTCAATGTTTGGCAACACAGGGATTTTTCCCGAAATGAGAATGAAGTGCAGTACCATTTAAGTTCTCTTACTGTTTTTATTTTTTCTTGTTGCTGGACTATACCCCACTACAAAAACATTCTTAAGTGGATTTTGTAAGCTGGCAAATTCATTCTTTTATTTTGCTTATTTTGAAAATTTAAATGCAGCTTACGTGAGATAATATCTACCTGACTTTTACGTAACATTATATCACTTGAAATAATAACATGAACGACATTAATTCAGAAGAAATAAAGAGTATAAAAAGACTATATTAATTACACCTACACATCCATCTCATCTTTTTTTAGCTTATTTTATGGATATTTCAGCTATCCAAGGGACAATTTTTGTTTTACTTTTAAAAGGTGTAAGCCCAAATTATCCATGTATTTAATTAATATATTACAGCCATAATCAACCACATACCCTATTTTGCTGATTTACTACGTATAATCAATTTTTTATTTTGAAAAAAAGAAATACTCAAACTTATTGGCGTAAACTTGGTTATCAACAAAGTTACACAGATAAAAACTGGTTATAATTTATTCTAATTGTAATGCATTATCAAAATAATCTAACATGTCTAGAACACACTAAAGAGAGTTGTTAGTGCTTTTAATGCCTAAAGAATTGTTTAGCCTCAGCAGAAAAGTAAAGAAGAAAATGAACTCACATTACACGGAACATCAACACATGTAACTGCTAAATAGGCTTTATATTACTATATGTCAGGTAATATTATCTTTAGTAGGAAACAAGAGCTTAAAGTGGAACAAATAAATAGTTGAAGGGTTGTTAGGGGATCAAATTCACACGGCACCAGCCACACAGACAAATTCTTTGTAAACAAATCTGATAATAAAACCAAAAACCAAAGTCAAATCCAAAAGGGAAACACTCGCAAAAACAGCATTGGCCAAAGTTACAACTTCAAAGTTGTAGCCATGGCTCTGATATAGTTGCTTCCCTTTGAAAAAACTTTACTTTACACACACACACATGATGATGATACAAGCTCTATCACCACTCACTAGTGCGTAACCACGCATTTTTTGTTTACCTTTGGTGTTTATTGTTCAGTTCTTGAAAAAGGGTATTGGAAATCCACATCTTAAGGAGAATGAAGTGTGCAGAAAGAGCCAAAGTTGAGTCCCACAATCTGACTCACCCAACCCCTTGTCCCAAGCATATTAGACCAAAAAAGATGGGAATCAGAGCAAAAGATGCAGAAAATCATTTCTAAATGAGACCACACTTACTATCCCTTCATGGGAATCCCTTTGATTCTGTCACCCTCCCATATCTTGCACAAAATCCCACCTCTCATCTCACCATGTGGCATCACAAATCCAATGAAAATGAACAAATAAAATAAGATAAAACACATTATTCTAACTCCCTTTTCAATCTTTCCAAGCCTAACATATGAAAACACTAACTGCTTTAACATATCCAAACTTTACACATCCTAAAGTTCACTAAAGCATGTTCTATTCAGGCTCAAAATAAAATAAGCCTTGACAAAAAGAGTTCATAGCCAAAACAATGATGATTCCATTTGCTTCCCTTTTTCCTCTTTACAGTCCCCATCTTTTTTTACATTCTGGAAATTAGTTTTTGGAATGTATTTTCAAAACTGTATTTATACAATCCAAAAATTAATTTCTAGAATAGTATTGTGCATTTTAGAAATTAATTTTTGGAATATAAATAAGAAAAGAAAGTGCAACAAAAAAATAAGGGAGCAAATAGAGTTTCCCAACCTCAATAACTAGCAAGTAACCAACATCTAACATCTATTTTGTTGATTCATTTCTGTCTACTACCTAAAAATGTCTTAGCTTCAATCCTGATCTTTACCCTACCACCACAGCCAGGAGTCATAAATTATGGTGGGAGACGATGCTGAATTGACATCGCCGCCCAAGGGTTGACAGGCACAGGCCGCCGGATGGTAGGGCCTAATGGGTTGTGATTGCCTGGAGGTGGCACAGAAGGCATAGCGGTCGATGAAGAGGATGCAGATGAGACAGCAACACGTTCACAGGAAGGGCACATTGTAAGAGTGGTTGGAGGGTTCATGTGCATGTAGAGCTGTGGGGAAAACTTCAATGCTCTTAGCTCTTGCACTTCCTTCTGTAGCCTCCTATTGTCCTCCGTTAGATTCTCATAGCACTTCTTTAAGTATTCACAATCCACTTCAGTCTGCTTCAGCTTGGTCCTATTGAACCAAAAGCATTGACATCACTTTCTTTTTTTCATTACACAATGCAAGACAAAGTAACACGTGACAGGACACACAACAACAAAGCCACATCAATTTTCGTTGCTAATCACACTTTACTTTATATCACTTTATTAGTTTATCATTGTAAAGTTGGAAATTTGTGTACTTCCATTAACTAAAGAAAAAATGAATGAACTCAAGTAAACACCAAAGGTTCCAAAATTTGACTTCAAAATCCATCATCACCCAATTACAACATGTTTGTCAGTGTTGTGGGCCCCAGCATACACATGTAAGTTATTTACACATGACTTAAAATCTAATCCATCCACAACTTTATATACTTTGATGTCTCACAAAAGTTGTGTTATTGATCACATTCAAATTGGTCAAATCTCATCATGAAAGTTGGAGTTGTCTTGAAGTTACTGTTAAAGAAGAATAGCATTGATGGAGAAAAACAAATCCTTCTAAATACATAACTCAGTGGGGCATACATATTACAAAAACTTGTTTGAAGAAAGACAGTAAACAATGTCACAACAAAATATTCATCATGCAGTAATCATATACAAAAGCATCAAGAATGTCCTTTGGATGAAAATCCTCACCTTGCTCTTCTGTTTTGAAACCACACTTCAACCTGTCTAGGACTCAGATTCAACTGCTTTGCTAAAGCTTGCTTTTGTTTCTACAAATAACAAAAATAATTTTGAGACGAAATGCAAGCATTGAATCATACTTCCAACATAAATGAATAATTCAGAAAAAACCTCATCCTATCCTGAAATTATAAACAAAGTTTCATTTAGCAACTGAATTTTACAATTTCAATCACTTTCCTCAATAATTTTACTGTCACTTTGTTTAAAGAAGAAAGTCAGAATGATTTATCACAACGTTAGAGATTAGAGTCAATTTAAACGAGATTAAGAAGTAAGTTATGCTAAAATAAGGGTTTTTCTTCATTTATTTGAAGAATTCATGTAAGGCTTTAAGATGTCTGTAACCACAATTTCAGCCACAATAGTCGCACTATAACCACAATTTCTGCCGAAAGGTTCTCGGTTATGCACAATTTCTGCCAAAAGGTTCTCAGTTTTGTGTCACCATGACACCATTTTGGCTGCAATGTAATGCTTTTGGTGTTATGTCACCGCCACCATATTTTCAGCTTCAAGGTGTTCAGTTCTACATAACTTTGAACACACTTTCAGCCAAAATGACTGACAGCAAATATTCAATCAGGAATCTATTTGTTCAAAAATCTCTTTTGTAGCACATTGCATAAACTTCAATTCTAAATCAAACAACACCCAAATCACTTAAAGAAACTGTATCTAAGTTTTGTGGTTACGAGTTTGATTATTCGAAAATAGGTATTACCATTGCAATAGAAATTACAAAAAATTTATTATCTTTGACTCACAGGATTCAGAGTGTTGTGTTCCTTGAATGTTTCTTCAAGCACCAAGGCCTGTTCTTTCAACAACCTCAGCTTCTTCCTGGATGTGTCGCCATCGGCATCAACACCACACCCTCCGCCATCATCATCTTCACTTCCACCTCGAGAACATGACCCTCTCTCATTCTCCTCTCTTTCGCTCCTTTTCCCAGTGATGCTCGAAACTGCACTGTTCGGCGAAGACACACCGTTCTCCTCGTAGCATGGTGCCACCGGTGGTGGTGGCGGCGGCAAGTTCACGTCTATTCCAAAGAAGAACGGTGGTGGTTCAGAGCTTCGATTGGTCACATGAGACGCACCTTAGCAATGATAAAAGGCTTAGTTTAACAAAAATTTCAAACTTTATAAAAAATAGAAAAAGGAGAATACCTTGTTCCTGTTTGCATGATTTTCTACTAAAATATGAACAACAACAAAATCAAGGACAGCATGAAAACTATGAGAAATGGGTTTCTTATTTCAGCCCAAAAAAATGTGTATGAAAGAAGAAAAAGAAAAGTTTTTGTGTTTTCAAAAATAAACATTTGAAGGAAACTAGAAGTCAGGGAAAGGAAACAAGTTAAAAACATGAAGAAATGCATTGAAAAAAAATGGAGAGATTGTGATTAGAAACTTTACCATGGAAATGGAACAGACTATTGAAAGAAGAAGCCCTTTGGTTTGGAACAGGTTGAGGAGGTTTGTGCATTTTGAAAGGGTGTTGTTCATTCCTGTTATTATCATCATTTTCTCCCCATCTCAAACTCAATCCCAACCCCAACCCATCATCTTTTTCAGCCATTGTTGTGTCAAAGTGAAGACTTTTCTTTGATTTTGGACTGTGTAAAAGAGATTAGCAAATGGGGTAGACTTTAGTGGCAGTGAGGGAAGCTTTTTGAAGAACAGGAAAAGAACAGAACACAGAAGTGTGTGTATATCTATAGATATATAGATATATATACAGAGAGAGATAAATACTACTGAAGAGGGTGTGAAAGAGAAAGCTGAGAAAGAGTAAATAGGCACAATAGAGTTAATGATGAGATGTGTCAGAGAGCCAAATTGGTTCAATCATCATATGACATGGCTTGTACTGGGTACTACAAAGCAACATTGTCCTATGATGAATTTCAAAGCTTAGATACATATACCATGAAAATGTGGTTGCTTTTTAACCATGGTTGTGTTCTCCTGTGAAAAAGATGAGAATGATGCATTCAAGTGTTGTTTTTGGAGTTCCGAAATTCATTTATGGCATAGGGTTAAAGGTAATTAGAAGAGAAGTAACTTACCTAATTTAGGATTTTTATATTTGTAAGTTGACCAACGTTAAATTTTATGGATTTAGTTACAATGCACTTTAAGATATTTTATGCACCTTTTTTTAAGCATGCATTACTACCTGCAACCAGTTAAAGATATTTTCTTTTCTTTTTATTCAAAAATTAAATAGGATAAGAAATTTATAATGCATTTAAAACATTTGGCTTGTGTCATTTAGTTTTATCTATTAATATTAATAAAATGTATTATTTTTAGCTTATTTATCTTAATTTTAATTTTAATATTTATATTTAAAGAGTTTAATAAACATGTATGATCAATAAAAATAAATTGTACTTCTATGCACATATTTTAAAAAGAAAAAATAATCAATCATGGTTAGAATTGAGGAATTACATCAATTATTGTTTGAATCGAGAATCACAAAATAGAATTATTTTAATTTACTAAAATAAAAATAGTCTTACTAAAAAAATAAAGTAAAATAATTCTAAAAACTATATTGTTTTTATATAAAAGTACAAATATAGTATAAAATAATATTATAAGTTTCAAAAATTTGTATTCTTCCTTACAAAGTATTTGCAAGAAAACTATATATTTTTTTTATACAAACATACTTTTCATTTAATAATAGTGTGTAAAAAATTAGTATATGGTCAATATATACTTATTCATATTAATATATATATATATATATATATATATATATATATATTATTTAAAATAGTAGAATTGAAATAAGAAAATAGTAGAAGTAATATTAGTTATTATTGATGTGATGTTTTATTTAAAGCAACAATTAATTTGAAAAATATAGGTAGTTTTATTTGTTAATCTTCTAACTCTAGAAAAAATGATATTTTCTATAAAATCAATAAAGTGATAATTTTAATTTATTCTAACATCAAAATTATACATGTTCAGTGCAACAATAATATTACAAAATCCCAAAATTGATTTTTATAAGTCATTTATATTAAGAATCATAAATTTTATTATTATCTTACCAATTTATTTATGATAGTCATGTGATTTGCTTTTTCATGGTTGACTGTTGAATCTGTAGAGCAGAAGAGGCAGAAAAAGATGTGGTTTCACTTTGGAATCATGACCTCATCATAGAGATGATGATAGATAGCTAGGTGTATGTTTATGTGTCATCATTAAATGGGTCCTACTGTTGCTAAATATAAACATAAAAGTGACATTAATTATTATAAAATTTCTCTAAGATTTTCCATGTTTTCTCAAGTGAATACTCAAAGAATGTGTCATAAGTGAACCTAGTAATTAATTATTATATATTAGGTTTAGTAATAACTTATCTGTTTACTATTTATTATGAAAATATTATCACATTATTCATTATAATATATCCATTATATTTATGTAATTATTATTACAGTATTCATCACAATATATCCACTATTTATGTAATTATTTTATATTTTGATTTTGTCAGTGTTTTAATAAATTATGGTAAATATAAGATGTATTTATTCAAAGGTTTTGAGATGGGTATTAAGATATATCTGTTTTGTCATATATACTTATAATATAGTTAAAGAGGATTTATAAAAGTTTGTCATGTAAGAGATGTTGATAGTAAAATGTGATTTTTTTTATATATGTGTTCACATTATTTGAAACTACAATTTATTTGAAAGATTGTAATTTGTTATTGTTTTATCAATTACTTAAGTAGAGGTGTATAAGACTTTGAAGTGGATAGTAGTATGTATGAATGAAACATTATTATTAGACATAATGTCTAGATGATTTATCTATAATAAAGTTGTTAAAAAGGAGTTTGTACATTGTTGACATTGAAAAGTTTATTTTTGAGTATCTGTTATGTTGTTTGGAACTACAATTAATTAAAATGTCAACTTGTAATATGACCTTATTTACTAGTCAGGTAGGGTATATTGCACTCATAGAGAGGGGTGAACAAGAAATTGTGGTTTAAGGGGATGATGGAAGATATAAACATTTTGCAAAATTGTGTGATTGTTCATTGTTATGGTCAAAGTGTTATTTTTCTAGTTGATTATCATATTTACCTAAAGATAATGAAATATAAAAATGTTAAACTGCATTTCATGAGAGTCATTGTTGAGTTTGAAGAAGTCAAAATTGAGAAGATAAAATTGGAGGAGAATCACACTAACGTGTTTAGAAAGTTTTTGTCTAGATTGAGGTTCAAGTAATGCTTGAAGTAGATTAATTTTTCATTTAAGGACAAAGAAAGATAATGTTTTGAGTTTTTCTATGATCTGAAGTCAAGGTGTAGAACTTTGATGAACTCTAAATGATGTTTTACACATGCTTTGTGTTGAGATTGGTATCGTGCAACGGAAAGGTTTTAGAGAGGGTGTATCAGTCAAAAACCAAGAGGGAAGGGTTGAATTGGTTTTTTTTAAAAATTGAGATTTTCTTTTAGGACTTTTATCAAATAGTTGGTAAATTTAAAGTGCAGAGATAGAGAAAATCACACAAGATGTTTTATCCTGGTTCGAATCAAAAGATTCTACGTCCAGTCGTTAATCACTATAAACAATGATTAACCTTTTTCACTAAACTATTGTTTCAGTATTACAATCAGATTAATACAAAGAATAAAAGATAGAGAACACCTTCTTTCGACACAGATAGAGAACACCTTCTTTCGACACACAAACAAAAGAAACTGCTCAATCAACTTGACGAGAACTGCTTTGACCTTAAACCCATTAAGCATAAGCTTCTCCTATTCAAAAGACTTTATTAGAGCACACTAACACCTTGAGAACTTCCTTAGACTTTTCTGTATTCTCAAAATGACTTGGATCAACCTCTAAAAGGTTTAAAAATAGATATATATAGCCTAGGGGTCAGAAATTGAAAAAGCCAACTTCCAACTACTAGTGATAATCGATTATTTGTATCCGTTGTGAGGTTTTTCAAAAAGTGATAATCGATTATCCTAAGAAATGATCGATTATTTGCACGACTTGAGCAATATTCAAACATACAGAGACAATCGATTATTCTAAAAATAATCGATTATTTGCGCGAACAACACTTTTCTAAAGATTTTCTATATTTAAAATAAAATACAAATTATAAGACCCACTATTGTTATTGAATTAATCATTCACATTGGTATCCAAATGGATTGAATTTCTATATTTATTTAATCATTCTATTAATTGTTATTTACATTCAATAGAATAACTTATTTGAATAAATCAACAAAATATATATATGAAGAAAATTAATAGATCATATCTATCAAACATATATTAAAAACTTCACTAGGTTTCGGAATCCGGTAACTATAGCTCAAATTCAGTATTTTTTTAACTAGATTTTAAAATTTGATGAACTCCTAAATTGAATTTTGAAATCTAGTATTTAATTCTAAATCTCCAAATCCATAACCCTAAATATTCGATACCTTTCCTACTTATGTTCAACTACAAATTTCGACTATACTAATATTTACAAATTTAGAAATGTAAACGAATGTGTACCTTTTTTTAGTAACACAAATTGCTTGAAGGGAACACATATGTTGTGTGTTGTGGTGATGAGGGATGTGGTGCATGTGGTGAGGGAGAAATGAGAAAAGAATTTCTTTGTGCATGGATGCTGCAAACTAAGGTTAGGAGAAAGGAGAAAGGAAAAAGTGTGAGTCAAAATGGATGGGTAGAGTAAATATAAAGTGAGATAAAATTTGTTTTTACTCTTATCAAAAGGTCAGTTCAAGGATTTTAAAAAATTTAAAGGTACAAGAAAAAAGACTTAGAGAAACAGGAAGAAAGTCCCTCATTTATATGTCAAAATCATTGGAAGAACCATATGTGAACAAATTTTAAGTTTAGTTGGCCCATTAAGAGTGGCCCATTAATGTAAGGCTTTTGTTTCTTATACCTTCAAAATTACTAATTACATCCCTCAACATTCAACACCTTCCACTGTTAACATCACACGCACCACCATTGTTAACGTCTCAATAAGCCGGAAGAAATCATATTTCTTTCTCATCTAACAACGCATGATTATGAGAGTTTTCAAAACATGTAACCATCCATTTTTCCTCGAAGTCAAATGTTCTTTTAAATATCAATAATTTTGTACTACAATTCCATCTTGAACTTTTTCGTTTCCTTTGTTTTTCTACTTCAGTAATTTTTTTCTGGTTTAGCAACACCTGCTCGGTGAAAAGTAAAATTTCTTTTATATATGTCTTCAATGTTATTCTTGTTCCGTTTGTAACTATGACCATATCTAACTGAAAAACCACAAGTTTTTGCAAATAAACAATAGAAATTGTAAGCATTGGTGTCGTTGTTAAACAATTTGCCTTTGTAAAGAGTTGAGTCATTGATATATTCATTTTTAAGCAAAGGTTATCTTTTCAATTTCATCATCTTCATGAACCTCTCCAATTTCATCATCTGATGTTGAATCATCGTCTCTAAAAATTAACAAATATATATATATATATATATATATATATATATATATATTATTTTTTATATTTAAAATTTATATATAAATATTGAATATATAAAGAGATTTTTGTGTGTGTTTATATTTATTTTTTAATTTTATTTTTTAAATGATTTTTTAAAATTAATATAATTATTTTATCCATGTATACTTTGATCGTTTTTAAATTTAATTATTTTTTATTGGACTTTTTTTTCAAAAATTAATTATTTTTAATTGTGAAATTACATGTAAAATAAATTAAATTTAGTTACAATAAAAAAAATTATTATAAAAAATAAAATAATTACACAATTATATAGTAAATGTGTTTCTACTGGTGTGGTGCTGTTAAGAATGAAGATTTTATTTTTCAACATAATCTTATCAATATTTAAATATTAGTCACGATTTAATAAACCAAAAAGTCTACAGTTTTTATAAAATTTCAAAACTATTATGTATACAAAATTATTAGACGTCAAATTAAGTTATAAATTATTAAATTTTAGAGTAAGTACTATAAAAAATTATATCAACAACAATTTGTAGAAATTATTTATATGTTAGTCCATGAATTTATAATAAGTTTGTTTTTATTCCTTTCCATTATCAAACAAAGATGGATTGAAGATTGAACTAGAAACCAAACCCTGGTTGGGTTTGGAACAGACATGTCTCTCCACCGCCATGTTTGCGGAACCTCAAAGCTATCAAAGATCCCTTGGAAGTACAAGCAGTTCGCCATAGCACAGGGGCAGAAGTCTCTTACTGATTATCTCCACGCCACGCGCTGCATTCCTTACGCCTTCGCTGATCAAATCTCCAAGAACTCCAACAATGCCCTCATGAATCTCATCACCAAGCTCAGTGCTTTCTCCCCTCCCCACTATCCCCACAACCTCAATAAGTTCCTCAGGTACAACCCCATCAACGAATTCGAGTTCTTCTTTGAGAGCATTGGCATACACCCTTCAAAGTTCCCCTCTTTGTTTCCCCAGAACAAGTTCTTCTTCTCAGAAGATGAGACCCTTTTGGATACTGCTTGTGTTCTCAGCGAATTTGGGTTTCCCTGGGACAAGCTTGGGGTGCTGTATGAGGAGAGTGGGTGGGTGTTCAACTGGGGTGCTTCTGAATTGAAGAATAGGCTTTGTGGGTTCAAAGGGTATGGTTTTTGCAATGTGCAGGTTGTGGGGATATGCTTGGCTTTCCCATTTGTGTTTGATGGCCAGAAGGGTGCTGAGGTTGAGGCTTTGTTTTGTGAACTGAGGTTGCTGTTTGGGAAGTTTGGTTTGGCTGAGTGTGTTGAAGAGAAGGGGAATAATGGTGTGGATGATTGGGTTGGGTTGTGTAGGAAGATAAGGTTGTTTTATGATTTGAATGGAGGGAAGAACATAGGGGAGTTAATTGGAGGGAACAATGGCGTTGGTGTAGGTGTTGTTGTTGAGCATGGGGAAGAGGAGTTGGTTCAAGCAATTGAGTATTTTTGTAGGTTTGGTGCGAAGAAAGAGGAAGTGGCACGATTGATTGTGAATGGACCGGAATTGTTAGAGCTTGTTTTGAAGATGGGGAAGGTCAATGTGTTGAAGCTATTGAAACACTTTGGAATGAATTCCAATGATGTTGATATTGTTATGAGGGACTATGCTCATGTGTTGGGGACAGTCAAGCTGTGTAACCTGCCAAATGTGATGAGAGCTTTGGGTTTACATGAGTGGTTCTTTGAGAAGATTAAGGATGGGAATCATAGTTTGTTGGTTAGTTTTGTCGCGAACAATCGCAAAGTGGACCGAGTTAAAGGTTATCCAAGTTTTTTGAAGGCTATTGAGGTGTCGAAAACTCCAATTCACAATATGAGTAAGTTGAACTTCTTGCATGGCATTGGCTTTGGAGAGAATGCTTTGACCATGTATATTTTCTCTTACATGCACGGAACAAGTGATGAGTTACAAAAGAGATTTGATTGCCTTCTACATCTTGGGATTGAGTTTTCAAAGCTCTGTAAAATGATCACGGTTCATCCCAAGATTCTTAGCCAAAACCCTGAAAGTTTGGAGCAAAAGATTAATTTCTTGTGTCAGGAAATGGGACAGTCACTTGAGATTTTGGTGACTTTTCCATCATTCTTGTGCTTTGACTTAGAGAATCGCATTAAGCCCAGGTATAGGTTCCATATGTGGCTTATGGAAAAGGGTCTGTCTTCCAAAAGATATTCTATTGCAAGCATGGTTGCAACAAGCAACAAGAATTTAGTTTCCCGTGCTTTTAAAATCCACCCTGCTGCTCCGAAACATTGGTTTGAGCAATTTTATCCCTGAAACTTGCCAATATGATGACTATGTTTTTTTTAACAATTGTCTTTGAAACTCCAGCAATTATTTCAAATGACGTTGTAAAGATTCTTAAACTTTGTTACTTCCTGTGTTCTGGTTTGGAGTTGAAGACAGACCATTCAATGTTGTTGGAGAACTCGTGGCAGTGGTTTATTTGCTTCGCAGTGGTAGTGAGAAATCAAGAATGACCTGCAAATTTCTTATCATGGTTTCTTCATTTCCAATGACCTCATCTCTGTTCTGATTTCTGAGATAAATCACAAATTCTGTGAACAGTTATTTATGTTTCTTCTAGGTGATTATATCAGAGGTAGGTTGACCATTTGTAAGTACTTGTACTTTTTAGCATGACTTTATTGATTTGATATCTTCAAATGAACTCACTTTTTCATTTTTCATTTTAAAATTGTATATCTATATATGATAAATTGTTCATAAAGTAAAGTATCGAATGCAAATTTGGTGAGATGTAAAAGGCTAGAGGTTGTCTCATGTACTAGATAACTGAGAAAATGCACCCATATGCATGATAATACTTTATTACATTATCCCTAAGCATTTTCAGACACTATGATTCTTGAACTTGGTGCTTGCTTTGAATGTCTTAAATTTTTGCTCAGAAATTTCATAATGAAAATGCTGCACTGAGAACTAGTAGCAGAAAAACTGCTTCTTATGAATTAAAGAAAACCAAGCCTATGCTTACCTATTGCCAGGGATATATTGTTAGACATCAGAGACACATGTGTATGGACTCTTAAGGTTTTACAATTTCTGAATTAAAAGATCAGATTATTCTAATTATTTCCCAATATAGTTGTTAACAACACTAACCAACAAAAAATATATGTTTTCTCTAATGCATAATTTTAAGTATTCATTTTGTCTTCCTCTCTTGAATGCTAGTTGTATATCTGTTATCCAAAGAGTTGGTAAAAAAGTGACCAGAATTTCTAGCTCAACTTAATATTCTCCACTTTATAGTTATTTTATTGTAGCAAAATTGGGAAATCTAATTATTCTAATTTCTTTTCAGCGAGTCCAAGGAACTGAGAACCGACCCATCCTTCACCAGGGAGGGCCAAAAAGTTACTGTCTATGTAACACCTGGTAATGGACCTTTGGGTTGAAAATCAATAAAACCCTTTGTGGAAGACCATCTCATCATTCCTGAAAAATTTCATGTTACCACATTTTAAAAATATCAGAGTGGCAGGTGATAAGAAATTGCATGATGGAAAGTAATATGAAGTGCAATTCCAAGCAGTGTTGCATGTTATACTTGAGCAATCTTGGTCTTCATTTGTTGCAGAAAAAATTTGGAAGATTGTTCAAATGAATGCAAGTCTATGATCCATTATATTTCTGCATGAATGCTTCTGGGACCATTACTAGCTCTTCTAATGTTTTGATGGTTCTTGTTTAGTTTTTTATGCATCAGACATCTTTGTGTATTAGCTTTCATATGAGAGTTGTTTAAAAGTTTCACAGAAAATCTATCTGGAATTGATTTAGACTAGTATCTGTCAGATTGAATTGCAATGCAACTTCCATTACTGTGATTCAGGACTTGTGTTACTAAAATTTTACTCATGTCATGGTGGTAAGTTGGTAACTTATTTGGTTGATTGTTGATATTTTAATTTGTGTCTCTACATTTTTAACTGATACTTGCACATATTACTTATGATTGGATTAAGATAGCGAAGGTTTAGGATTGCTTAATGAAAAGTAATGATTTTCAATTTTAGAAGGACTTTTAATGATGCATGAGCCAAAATTAAAACATTTATTTTGCATGAATAAAAATAGATTTAAGTATGGAAGTGAGTGATACTAGCGCATAATTACTCCATCTAAATTCAAGTGTGTAAATTACTAAATCATACAAATATATATATATATACACACACACACAGTTATGAGCCACTGAATAAAATATCTACAATTGATAGTGATGCACAATAACTTATCTACAAAACATTTGTTTTCTTTCTCTCTTCAACATCAGTCACTTTGTTGAGCTTTCATATAAAAGGAATAATTCGCAGTATAAAAGGAATGCTGATACATTCTTCAATAGGTTTACTTTACTGCTGGTTATTATTTATATACACTATGATACATTTCTAATTATAAGTTAAATATTATTATAATTTTAAATTATGACTAACATTTATTAAGTTCATATAATTAATTTTACCCTTTTAATAAATTTTAGCTAATAATAAAACCATGTTAAAAATTAGACTAAAGTTTACTCACAATTCTACATTTTAAAACGTTTTATATAGTATCTTTTAAAATTTTATTTTTTATCATATTATTATTATTATTATTATTATTATTATTATTATTATTGCATTTACACTTTTTCTTGTCTCTTTTCTTATCTCATTGCTAATAATAGATAAATAGTATTAATAACAATCTAATGTAATCTTGTTAATCAACACACTTTTTATCAGTTTATATTATTAAAAATGTTTGTGAGATTCATTAATACTTTTATAACAATTATTGATGATAAAGAAAATGTTAAAAAAATGATATTAGAATTGCATTACAAGAAAATTATATATCTGACAGACACAATACTGACATTGAAAAATCGTTAATACTAAGGTTTAACTGTGACCATGATAATTTGTCTGTTAAAAAGAATGTTCTCAAAAGAGATTTTTGAAGTTATAAATACGACATGATGAACATTTCTAAGAAATACGAATATATCAATAATCCTTGAATCCACGTGTCAGACTGGTAAGAGTCCACGTAGGACTAAGAATCCAGCATGTCATGGTGAAGGCAAAAATGATCCACAATGATTGGCCAAAAGCACATCCAAGTTATCCAAGTGGAAAATGTTGAGATAAGGCACTCTCCACAGCCACTCATAATCACAGACACAGCAATCATCACAGAGAAACCAAAACTATATTGTCACATTCCACAAAAGCAAGCACAAGGCAAAGAAAGAACTTGGCTAGCTAAGGATCAAGCAAAGATAATGGCTCAAGCAATGGCATCAATGGCAGGTAGCCTTCAAGTCAGTGGCTCCACACGTTTGCATGCCAAAAGGGTGTCTTCAGTCACACGTGCAGGCTTCACAGTTAGAGCACAACAACAACAAGAACAAGTGAGTGGTGAGCTTCACAGCAGCCGTAGGACAGTGCTTTCTCTTGTTGCTGCTGGTTTGGCCACTGGCTCCTTTGTTCAAGCTGTTCTTGCTGATGCCAAATCCATCAAAGTTGGACCACCTCCTCCACCTTCTGGTGGATTGCGTAAGTCTCTCTTTCTCTCTCTCACCATCATATAAATCAATTCATTCTTCTGAAAATTTCATGATAGACATAAAATAGGTCATGCATGTTGCATTAAATGATGAGATATGAAAAATTGAAATGGGTAGAAGAGTTTGAGGTAGATTTTTGTAGAATTCATTCATGATAAAGGGTTGGAGCAAAAGACAAGGAAAACAAAACAAAACAAAAGAATGGGGCAATTAAAGTGACATGAAGAAAGGTGTTTGATAATATATATAATTATAACCATGGTGGGTGTGTGATGGAATATGGCAGCTGGAACCTTGAACTCAGATGAAGCAAGAGACCTTGGTCTGCCACTGAAAGATAGGTTCTTCCTTCAACCACTGTCTCCAAGCGAGGCTGCACAAAGGGCAAAAGAATCAGCCAAAGAAATTGTTGCTGTTAAGTCTTTAATAGAAAAGAAGGCTTGGCCATATGTTCAGAATGATCTGCGTCTCAGGGCTGAGTATCTGCGGTTTGATCTCAACACTGTCATTGCTGCAAAGTCTAAGGATGAGAAGAAATCACTCAAGGAACTCACAGGCAAGCTCTACGAGAATATCAGCAATGTAAGTTCAAAAACACTACAGATCTTGTTCTAAGTGTTTTCTCATCAGATTTGAAGTTTTTTTCTTGAATATGCTGAGGTCAAATTCTAATCTGATAGCAAAATAGCACGACTGTATCTATGTTTTAAAGGGAGATACTTAAGTCTGTAGTTCTTCATCAATTGAGAAAAACTTAGATGCAAGTCTTTGAATTTGGATTTTCTGTTGAGCTTTTGGTATTGTTTCTCCGTTATGCTTTTAAAATATACTGATATACACTTATTTTGATGTTTTAAAACTTATTACAAAAATTTTAACATACCAAAATCAATGTATTTTGAAAGCTCAACAGAACAACTACACCAGAAAAACAGCAGAATCTGCAGAATATGAACTCCAATCTTTGTATACTTTTGATGTTCTTCAGCAATAGAGTTTCTGCTATGTTTTTAGTATTGTTTATCTGTTGTGCTTTCAAAATACACTGATATTTTAAAACATGTTAAAATACTTTTAATATACCAAAGCTCAGCAGAATAACAACACCAGAAAAACAGCAGAATCTGCAGGATATGAACTCCAAATCTTTGTATACTTTTGATGTTCTTCAGCAATAGAGTTTCTTCTTGATGATTTACACAGTAAATGTTTGCATGAAAACGGTAAAACTATAACTCAAATTGAAAAATAGTATGAAAAACAAATGAATTTTGTGCTTATGAATTTAGGATTGAGGAAGTTTCAGAGTGGTAACAGGAGTTTTTGATTTTTGTTTGACAGCTGGATCATGCAGCAAAAATTAAGAGCAGCCCAGAAGCAGAGAAGTACTATGCTGCTACTGTTTCTACTCTGAATGATGTTCTTGCCAAGCTTGGTTAATGTGATTAGTTTCTTGCTTTTTCTTGTGTAAGCTTTTGTCCATGATTTTCTCAGACAATTTGTTGACTGCTATTTTAAGAAAATCAAATGATGAGGGAAAATTTTCTATAAATAAGCATATTTAATATTGAAAATATAAAAACAATTAATATTATAAACACAGATTCATTTGAAGGAACACAAAGGTGCTGCATAAAGGATTCAACAAAATTGGAGAAAATTGTTGAAAGTAACATGAAAAAAGAACCAATAATAAATTAGATTATACAAGAAGTTGTCATGTTTCAAAATTAACGGTTCTGTGCTTTCATTAAAAAGGCAATATAGGATTTATATCTTCTAAATAATTTGTCATAGATAAAAAATAATACTGATGTACTAATATTTATACCATTACTTTTCAAAATAAAAAATCATTTAATTTAAATATATATATATATATATATATATATATATATAAAAGAATGATAAAAAAATTCGCATACATGAGTACCCACGGATAAAATCTGCAATTGATAATTACTATCCACAGGTAACTGCGGATATTTTAATATCCGCTTCTAAACGAATTGATTATGGGTAATATATTATTCGATTCTAATATATCCATTATCTATTAATTTATATATTTTTAAATTAAATTTAATTAAAAATAAAATAAAATTATATTTTATTAGGTTAAATTTAATTAAAATAAAATTTTAATTTATATTTAATTTAATTTATATATATATATATATATATATATATTTGTAATTTTATTTTAAAAATATATAAAATATTTTTTTTTATTTTTTGTTAATATCAATATATAATTATTCATTTAGCATTCAAGACTAAATACTTTAATACTTTCACAATATTAAAATTAAAATAGCGGTTGGAGTGAGATAGTCTCTTCATAGAATAATGAATTAGTTTGCTAAATAAATTTAAATATAAATGAATAAAAAATAATTATTAATATATAATGCAAATAATGTAAGTAAATATAATAAATATACCACTTTTAGAATAATTTTACTGATAATCCAACTTTTTCATTAATTACAGAGCATAATTAATTTAAAAATGATTAAATAATAAAAAATTATATTACGCTGAAATATAAGAACATTTGTCAATTTGAAATGTTTTAGAAAGTAAAAATTCGAATTATTATTATAAGATGAGGCGAGTTTTATTCAATATCTATACCAACATAAAGTGCAATTTCTAACATTTAAAAGAAAAACATGCCCATGAGATTTTTTTTTAATATTCTAGATTTATTTTAACAAATTTATTCTTAAGAACGTCTAAGAGAAAAAATAAAGAGAAGAAAAAAGTAAATTAATTTTCATAAATTAAAAATTAGTTTATGTTCAATCTAATTTGTGGAATTTTTTCATATAAGTGATGTGAGTTTATATACGATGATATATCTCTTATTATCTTCCTTTCATGGAATTAATCCAAAGTTAAACTTATATGACTCTAACTTTTAGTATAGGTAGGGAAGAACTGATACTAAAACCTTATCATTTAGAGATTAAAAAATACATAATCTTTCATTGTTTTATGTTGAATTAACTATTTTTCTTTTTTTAAAAATGAATACTAAGTTATTTTATTTGCAATAGTTGCAACATAATTTTCTATTATTGTATGTTTCAATACCACAACTATAACGATTAATTTCTAAAGTATAATCTTATAACTTAAATGAATTTAAAGGTTTTTAATATAAAATAAAATTATATAAAAAATATTCTTACTAAAATACTACCTATATAAAATAAAATATCATACATCCTTCTCCACCAAAATTAATTGATATGACAAAGAACGATTTAGTCTCTGAGAAAACTTTAAGTTAAAATTGAAAAATAAATTTCCATGGTAATATTTAAGATAAAAGAAATTAATCATAATATTCTTAATATTTGAAATATTAGATAAATTACTCTTTACATTTTTCACTATTAAAATTGGATTTTTCTTATTCCAATTCAATATTTATATTTTATAAAACAGTAACAATATTGTTATATATCAAAATTGATGTTAGTACTAGTAGAATTTAGAATAATAGAAAATAAACAAAAGAAAATATATTTTTCGTATAAAATTGTTTCTATGAAAGATTAGTTACTTGGAAATGCTTAGAAAATAGATTCTATGATAAAAGTTTGTTGGGTTGTTTCATAATGGATAACCACAACATATAAAAAAATAACACATCAATAAGAGATACACTATAAAAAAATAACACCATCGTAAATCAAGTGATGGATTAAAAGTAAAATAACATTAATACACAAAGTTATTATCTAGAGACGGTATTCATGTATCACAATTATATTACAAATTAAGTAAACAACTCGTTCACATCAAATTACTATACCATCAAACTACCTTACACCAAGGTTAATCTGTCAATGGCCAATAAACAACTACTAGACTAAAGACCTCCTATTACTCTTCATGACATACTCCACCCTTTCTACTTGAGACTAGATGGTTATTAAAAGTGTTAGGATCATCCCTCATTTTAGAGCAATCCTACATATTAGGCTACTGAACACCACCACATAATCTCTCCACAAGATCCACGAAATTACGCCAACCACATGTCATGCACATAATCGATAACACTCATTATAACGACCATATCACGCATGAAATAAATACCAAACACACTCACATTCATCACAATCTCATACTTGAATAAACATCATACAGGTTCACAATCATGTTATTAAGCACATCATAAGAGGTATAGATAAACTAGTTAAAATTCTGATATTTTTGTTCAACCATCAGATTTGCTCGCTCAGCTAACCCGACAATATACTTGCTTAACCACCAAATATGCTCGCTTCACAAACGAATTCTCGCTTAGCCACCAAATTTTCTTGCTCAACTAACAACACACACGTTCAATGACCCAATTTGCTCACTCAGCAAGAAAACCACTGGAACTTACAAACTTAAAATTTTTTCCCAAAAGTTGCCTAGTGAGTATATTCTCACCCAACGAATATCAGGTCAATGAACTCTTTGACTTTGGCTTTGTCCAGCAAGAATAAGCTTGTCCAACGAGTCTGCATAATTTTGTAGAACAAGATTCTATAGATTTATGCCATTTCAGCCCTGTAAAACTAGTTTAACACTAACCACAAAAATCTCAAAACAACCAAACATCATATTATACATAATGCAATGACTCAAATGACATCTCAAATCATGCATCATATCAGTAGTCCAACATACAATCATAAAACAATTCAAAACAACTAATTTAACTCAACAGGACAAAATTCATCAGACAACTAAATTTCAAAAAATAACTATCATACAAGACTACAATCAACGATTATGATTTGCCTATCACTTAAAATCATATTAATAAGATCAGACTGTACTCAAAAACTATCCAAATGACTAAGTTGGTATTCTTGACACTGTGATTGATTCGAAAACATGTTTAAACATTTGATTGAATACCAAGTTCATTCAACAGGAAATCACCATAGAATTTCACTTGTTATACCATAATTCTAAACCAAAACATGCACACATTCAACAAAATTCACCTTAACAACTCCACATACCAATTTAATAATTTCAAACCCAATCAAACATGTAACACATTTTATCAAATCATCGACAACATCAAAAAGTGGTAGTTAGCTTCCCTTACCTTATAGAAGACCAAACCACTATAGAAAGCCTAAAATAGTTCCACAAGCATAGGAAGTCTCATATGCTCCTATGATTCATGGAAACATGATTAGGACACACCGTTAAGACCACTTATCAACAAATAATCTTATAGAGCTCAAACATCACATGCATCCACAATAGACTCACATACAAAGGAATACAAAACCGACCAAAAAAAAGGAGCAGAACACCAACTTACTCTATCTAAAAAAATGATCGATCCAAATTGAGGAGCTTATCGTCAGGACCAATCCTACGGTATTAGTTCTTAAATCAGAAGAACAAAGAATACATATTTCTAGAAAAAAGTCAAAGAAATCTAAAAAAATAGTTTATAAAGAAATGATGTGTTTTAAATCATGTTCATAATACAACTATTTATACCAAAATCCTTTAATATTAAAATAACTGACTCTCCTTATTTTTAAACTATTATTACTTTTAAAATATTATTTTCTAGGTCTTTACAAAACTCAATAAAAGAAAAAGAATTTAAACTGATTTTTTGTAATTCAGATAAATTTTTCCAATATTTTCCAAGAAAAAAAAAATTATCAAATAAAATACAATAAAATTAAGGTTTTTCTAATAGTGTATTTTTTGTTTTAGTTTTTTTTAAAGTAAAAATTGTGATCAAATAATATTTTAAAAAAATTAATCATAATAAAAAAATTAACAATATATTGTTTTCGAGATAAGTTATTCTTTTTAACATTAAAAAAACCTACTATACACGTAACATTTATTTTAAAAAATGTCATAATATTATGTTTATATTATTTAGAGTGTCATTTATTTTTAAAATATTATCATAGTGTGTGAAAATTTTCTACTTTAACATTTTAAACAAATATAGCTAAGAAAATATTACCAAAATTATTAAATAATGTAGTGCATTAGGTATCAAACTAAAACAAACATATAAACTGATAATAAAAATAATGAGGTATGCTTTAGTAAATAATATTTGTCCAATTCATAGTCCTCTCACTCAATTCTAAGTCTTTTTATACTAATTCTCACTTTTCCTTTATTTTATTCAGTTT
The DNA here is from genome assembly GCA_027742785.1 of Vigna reflexopilosa. Classification (NCBI taxonomy): domain Eukaryota; kingdom Viridiplantae; phylum Streptophyta; class Magnoliopsida; order Fabales; family Fabaceae; genus Vigna; species Vigna reflexopilosa. The sequence goes on along the minus strand of CM050929.1, from coordinate 520,995 downwards.
CCCTTCCACCATGTGTACACATTTTTTTACTATTTCTTTGACTATTTTTTAACTACCATTAAACATTAATTCATTTAACAAATCTTCTTTCCAAAATCCTTATCATCAAAGCTCAAAGTCGTAATTGTTTGCCATTTTCTATTTTTCCAAATATCGAATATTTTCTCTTTAGATGATGTTTAAGATATATAATAAAAGATCATCATATTATTTCTATTTACTCCAAAAAACTAACCTATAACAAACAAATAAAGTTGAACGAAAATGGTAATTTCTATATATTTTGAAATGTGAACTGCGTCTGAAAAGAAGACAATTATGTATATTATCTTCTTAATTATAAAAGATATCAATTTTCTTTCTTTAATAACTACACACAATATCATTACAAAAGCCAAAGCTTGTTGTGATTAATTTAGTAATTGAAAATGAAACCCACAATATAAAATCATATATATTCTCCATCATGCAAACATAATGGGTGATATTTAATTACTCATGACCCTCTCTTCTCAAGTCATGAGTGATATAATCATACTTCCATGCCAAAGTAGCAAATATTATATAGATGAATTCATTTGCATTGACTGCATAAAGTAAACCTTACCGGTTGGAAAATATCTCAAGAAGATTTTCCACACAAAAACTTTAATGCATTATTATCATGTGGAACATTTTTCTAACTCTCTAGCACTTCAAGAACTTATGGGATATGAGTTGGATTTAAATAATGTTCTCTAAATTCAAACGTACATATGTGAATTATATGTGTGTCTGTGTGGGGGTTGGTGAGATGACTCATTTATCTAGAAATCATATGTAACTGAGTTATCTTCTGATTGGCAACCGTACTAGTTTAGATCTAAGCTTTACGACAGCTCTAAAAATATTAATATTTTTCTAGTATTAAAAATTCAGAGAGATACGACAAAATGTTGAAAATTCATATGAATATTAAATGAATTCATCAATCACATCAAGTTTGTAACATAAAATAACAAGTGGGAATTTAAGAACACATCATGCGAGACATGAATAGAAAATGTAACACGTATAAATTAGTCTCCAAGAGCTATGGTAATGAAACAAATCCAGACACATTAATTAGCACAGAAGTTCAGGAAGAAGAGAGTTTGATGCATATCTCATGGTACCATTTTGGAAGAAAGTGATTCTTTTGAACTAAGAGCCTTGCAGATCACAGGTAATTACAAATTTAGCAAGCCATGTTTCACCTTTGTTAAGTTAATTAATTCTCAATATGGAAAAAAGATTTTCGCTTCAAGAAACCATTTTGATTTCCTTTGTCACGATTGATTAAGAAGTATCACGTCAACTAAAGATAAGACTAAATTACAGTGGATGTAAACTTCATCTTATGAATTGATTTTGTGGGAATGAATTAGGTTTAAAATCTACTTTTTAACATAATATCATTGTCCGATTAGAGTTTATCTTAACGATATTTATTGGAGATGTTATTTTACGGATTATTTATTAATGTCTAATTTCACGTTCAACACTGTATATAATTCAAGATTGTATATAGTTCGACGAAAAAAAATATATTGGAAGGGCTAAAATTATTTGTTCTATAATCAAAAGCCTTCATGGAATTAGTAAACCTTCCTGACCATGTTCTTGGAATTGTTTTAATCCATAACCAGTGATTTTGTCATAGGTTGGTTGACCAGTTTCAATGGATTCTTCTGCGGCTGCTACCTACACTGCAGTACCTGAAACAGATCCCCAGATAGAACACATAATTGACATTCCTAAAGAAATTCAGCCTGCACTGCATGAACAGTGTTGTATTTACAAGGTTCCTCCAAATCTCAGAAAGTTGAATGAAGGGGAAGCCTATGAACCAATTTTGATCTCAATCGGCCCTTTTCACCACAACAAAAAACCAGAACTAGAGCCAATGCATAAACAGAAGCAAAGGTACTTTCTTTCCTTCTGGGAACGTGTGACAAACAAAAGGGCTTTGGCCAATTACAAAGTCTTCCTCAGTGACAACATTGAAACCATAAAACACAGATATTCAGAGCCAACAAGCCTCAGCAAAGATGAATTTGTGAACATGATCTTGTTAGACTCAGTCTTCATCATAGAGCTCTTTCTGAGAAAATCCAACATTTCTGAACAGAAAAATGATCACATATTCACTACAGCATGGATCTGCAAGAACATCCAGAGAGACCTGTTATTACTTGAAAACCAGCTTCCTTTTTTTCTCTTGGAAAATCTATACAAAAGTGTTAGGCTAAGCGATCTAAGTTTTCTTGAGCTTGCATTCAACTACTTTGAAGATTACTATCCACACACCTCAACACCAGACAAAAAAACCATTGTGAAGAACTTCTCATCTTGCAACCACTTCACTGACTTGGTAAGGCGTTTCTACCTTCCAGAAAAGGTTAATGCCAAGGATTGGATGCCATCCAAATACTTCACTCCTTGCAGCAAAAACGAATGTGTCCTCAAGACTGCAACAATGTTGAACGAAGCAGGAGTTAGCTTTGAGAAAGTGCACCATAAAGGTTTGCTAGACATAAAGTTTCAGAAGATTCAAGTTTTGAGCTGGTTTCTTTGCCTAGGTTGTCTACCATGTTTCACATGTGTAAAAGCCCGTTTCAGAATCCCTCAGTTAAAAGTGCTTCAAACAACAGAATGTGTGCTAAGGAACCTCATTGCCTTGGAGCAGTGCCACTACCCAGAAGAGCCTTTCATGTGCAACTATGTTTCTCTGATTGACTCTCTGATTCACACCAAAGAGGATGTTGAGTTGTTGGTGGACAAGGAAATCATTGAACATGAACTTGGCTGCCACAATGAATTGGCAACTATGATAAATGGTCTTTGCAAGCATGTGGTGGTGAATTGCAACTATTATGGCAAAGTCACAAGGAAACTCAATGATCACTACAATAGTTATTGGAAGCATTATATGGGTATGTTAAGGTCGGTGTATTTCCGTGATCCTTGGAGACTGAGTTCAACTGCTGTAGGAGTTGTTATCTTCTTATTTGCCATTGTCAACTTTCTTCGTGTTACTGGTTTGTATCATCCAAAACGATAATCTGTTTTTAATGTTGTGAACTGTAATGTAATCACTTCATTTCATGTTGTAACACTGCTCAACTGATTGTGAATTGATCTAGTTTTTTTTTTTCAATTGCATTGATTAAATTGGACTCTTACCTCACCAGTTTTGAGGAAAAATGCTAAATCAATAGCGTGAAATGTTAATTAATTTTAATAATCTAATGTTAAGTAATGAAATAAAATTGAACGGGATGTTTTATGAATAGGTAATTTGTTTAGAGTTTTTAGAATGCAAGTATTGTACAATAGTTGCGTCTTGATAGAAAAGTTTAAGGTTGGAGATGAAAAAACAAAATAGTGTTTATAAATTGCAATATTTTGTTTACATGAAAAATACAAGGAAGTGAATACATTTATTCACATAAAGGTTTATTTCTAACAAAGTTAAATTGAGTATTTGAGTGAGAAAAAAAGAGAGTGAGAGAGTACTTGTCCAAGTTGACAATGATGGTCAACAATGGTGGTCAATTATGACAATTGGATTCTTAAGATAAAAATTCTCATTGTCATCAAGAAAATTGAAAAGTAGTCGATCACGTAAAACTAGAAAACACCATAAATTAATCACATGAAGGATAATGTGTAAAAAATAAAACTGATTTATTATTTTCAATCATAAAAAATATATTCTGATACTCTCTATTTTCAATCACCTTTGTAACATTCATTTATTAGTAATTTTACATTATAAAGATTACAACAAATACACTTTTATTTTTCTTATTTACTCACACCGCCTCAATCATAAAGACCGCCTCAATAATAAAATGATTCATCTTTGAGTATTTATTCACTTTGTTCTTTTATAATATGAATTATATACAATGAGAAATTACAATTTTGAGAACCTTTAATGTAAGGACTAAGATTATAGAAAACTTTCAAGATTCATTATCGACTATTAAATGTTAAAAGAATTTAATTTAATACTTAAATATTCATGATTTTTTCATTGCTTTGCTCTTAGTAATTCCATGATTTTCTAAGCCTCTTAGAAACATGTTAAAATGTAACTAGGTTTGAATTTATTATACTTATTATGAGAGACCTAAAAGAAAAAAGTGAAAGCTTTACCTAATACCGTGTCCCAGCTACAGTGTAAAAAAGTCACGAACTTTGAAAATAGAGACAAAGCAGCACAGAGCATGTTACCCCACCCAAAAGATAAAACATAGTAACACTGCACATTCTCAGCACATTCATTTTCTCTAGAAGTCTCTCTCAATTCACCATTTTTAAACCATAATTATGAAATTGAACACATGTGATGATGAATTCTTTTATCTAAGGAAGAAAAACTTAAACTCTTTCATAATGTTCAACAGATCTTTGAATGAATACAAATGAGCAAAGTGAACTAAAGTTGTTAAATCAGTCAATAAATAGTAAGAAAATAGCATGTGGGAAAGACCACATCTTAGGAAAATTGAAAATGTTGGACCACTCACACTTGTGCCAACATTAACAACAATTAAGCAGCATTAATCTGAGTTTACTATAATTAAACATTCCCATTTTGTTAAAAACAAATGCACATGCATCATTGAAAACAGACAAAAACTGCATAACAGCTCACATACCAAGGTAGCAGAGTCTGAAAGTTACTGGAAGGTGTTACTCCTTCTATCTTTTTAGGCCTTGCAAGCTGTAACACACCAGTGAAACACTTTCTATTCGAGTTTACCAGAACCACCTAGGTTTGTGTTTTATCTCTAGTTGGCCTCATTTGACAAAGGAAAAAGATTTTTGTGTTACCATGCTTGTTATGATTATGAAACATCTATGTCTTTCCATTGGTGTTTGATGTATGTATGTTTCAAGTTCAACTTTCTTTTTATTTTTCTCACCAAATAACAGTTTTTCATGTTATCTCAAATGCATGTGAAATGCAGGCCCTTTTGAAACCTGAAAGCATCCAAGGAATTCAGACCAAAATCAAGGTTTAACCTCGGTTTTTCTTGATGTCAGAAAGAGAAAGTTGTGTTTCAATGACTTCTGCTACTACTTTTACTGCTTTACCTGAAAATAAACCTCAGATTCAGCACATAGTTAACATTCCTGAACAGATTGAGCTTGAGATGTATGATCAATGTTGCATCTACAAGGTTCCTCACCATCTCCATAAACTGAATGTGGAAGCCTATACACCATATTTCATCTCAATAGGCCCTCTTCACCATGAAAAGCCGGAGCTGAAGCAGGAAAATCTGAAGCAAAGGTATTTTCATGCCTTCTGGAAACGTTTATCTCAGAGGCAGTGTTTAGCTTTGTCAAAGTATAAAGTCTTCCTTGAAGAGAACAAAGAAAAGATAGGGAACTCTTACTCCGAGCCAGAACTCCACAAGAATGAAAATTTTGTGGACATGATCCTGTTAGACTCAGTCTTCATCATGGAACTGTTTCTGAGAAAAGCAAACAAATCTGAACAGAAGAATGATTTGATGTTCACCACATCATGGATTTGCAAGATGACACAACGTGACTTGTCACTGTTAGAAAACCAGCTTCCCATGTTTGTGTTGGAGGAGTTGCACACAAGGGTCATTCTTGGAGATAATGGCACCAAGGAAAACTGTCTCAAGTTCACTGAACTTGCCTTTAACTACTTTGAAGACTATTATCCACACAAGTCAATTCAAAAGGTGGAGATGATCAAGAATTATGAATCTTGCTTAAACTTCACTGATTTGATCAGATACACTTACCTTCCCAGACAAATCCAGGTTAACAAGAACTCATCACAACATTTCACTCCTTGTGCTGTGGAATGTGTTCTGAGGACTGCAACAAAGTTGGATGAAGCAGGTGTTAGTTTTGAAACTGTTGAAGGTAGGAACTATTTGGATATAAAGTTTGAGAAATCTCCTATTCTGAGCTGGTTCTTGTGTTTTGGTTGCTTACCATTCACTGAATGTTTCAAATCTCGTTTGCAAATACCCCATTTGAAGGTAGACCAGGTGACAGAATGTATACTAAGAAACCTCATTGCTTTGGAGCAGTGCCACTATTCAGACCAGCCTTTCATATGCAACTACGTGAATCTAATTGACTCCTTAATTCACACTCAAGATGATGTAGAGCTTTTGGTGGACAGTGAAATAATTGTGCATGAACTTGGCAGCCACAATGAGTTAGCAACTATGATAAATGGACTTTGCAGACATGTTGTTGTGACTTCAAATTATTATGGCAGAATCACAAGGGAACTCAATGAACACTACAACTGCGGTTGGAAACACTATATGGGTATGCTGAAGTCTGTATATTTCCGTGACCCTTGGAGATTCAGTTCAACTATCGTGGGAATTGCTGTGTTCTTGTTTGCTGTTTTAAACTTTCTAAGGGTCATTGGTGTGCTTCGACCAAAATATTAAAATCGATATGATCTTAGAATTTTGTTTGCCACACAAACGCTAACAACTGAGATTGAAAGATAGGCATGGTTGTTTTTTTATCAGATTATCAATTCTGTGTTCCAACTATGACATCGATTTCTTTTTCCACGATTAACCGATTAGATTTCTGCAATGTTATAAATACAAACAGTTGGAGTGCACTCTCTCTTGTGAAGTGTGAACAGGGGAATCGCGTGAAACACGATTTGTGATTTTTATTATATTAAATCAGAGTGAGAGATGTTTTTCAATTAATTTAGGATAATCATAATACCTAATAAATATTTAGATCTATTTTATATTATATATTTTATGAATATTATTACACCCAACAAATTTTTGTGTACATTTTCTATTTATTATTTTATCTTTTAATTTATTTTTACAAATACAAAATTAATTTTTTTAATGAACAAAATATTTCTAAAAGTGGACTATTAATTAGTACAAGTAGTGTCAAAATATATTTTTCTTATTTTATCTTTCAATTTCACTTTTTCTTTTTGAATACAAAAATTTACTTATGAAAAATGTTGTTTTATATCACTTGCACAAGTCGGCAATCAATTATTTTTTATCTTTAGAAAAGTTAAATTTAAAATGTATGTAAAAAACTTTTAGGTATCAAAATAATACTACTCTCTGTTTTTAATTAATGAGTACATTATGTTGAAAGTGAGCTCTAAGCTTATGCATTAAAAAAAAATCAAAATTTTTATCAAGGTTTCTTTTTTCGATGATTTTAATTTTAGATTATGATATATTAACAATTTTTTGATAATCAGTCATTTGTCATTATTTCATTGATTTATTTGAATTTAATTTTAAAAAAATATTTGAAATCAATCAATCATGAACCATCTGTTGTCAAAATGTTGTAAAAAAAGTTATTAAAAAAATATTTTTCTTTAATTTTTGATAAATATATTTTATACAATTGAGAAAATTGTTGGAAAAAAACATCGTGAGTGTAATACTCACTACTTGTGAAAATTCTTAAAAGCTAATTTAACTTTTGGGAGTTTTTAAAAACGGTCACTTATGAGAGTTTATGAAAACCGCTTATAATTGGATTTACATTAGACATGTTAACAACTTTTTTTTAATAATTTTTTTATATTAAATTATGTATCACTTTTTTATTAGTATGTATATTTGAAACGAACCAATCATAAACTATTATATATAAACGATTATAAAAAAAAGTTGTAAAAAAAGTTGTTAGAAAATCATTTTCCATTCGTTAAATAACTGAAAAACTATAAAAACAACTTGGATTGAATTTCGAAGACAACAATAAACATATATGCTTATTACATTGGTACCAAAGGAACGACACGATGAAGCATGAAAGCCTCTCACACAACAATCCAAAAACTTACACTGAGGAGATTAAAGTTACACACACAGCAATACCAAATCGAGTAAGTTTGAAACGATTTCATTAAATTTGATCTTATGAAAACAAAAAAATTGTTTCATGTTGATACGACTTTTAAGTCAAATATAATGTAATCGTTTCAAACTGTCACAAACTTGTTCTTTTTATTCAATGGAACATGTCCAAACTTGAAAGTTTAAAAAAAGTTGAAAGCAAACGACACACATTGAAAAGAAAAAGTGCAATAATAATCCAAAAGCTTACGTTTTGAAGAGAGCACGAAGAGCTCTTAGGAATTGGAAGACAGCAAAAATGAGCACAGCAATCCCGACAACAGTAGAACTTGCTCTCCAAAGGTCTCTGAAGTACACCAACCTCAACGATGCCATGGTGTGGTACCATTTGTTCTTGTAATGATCGTTCAGACCTTTTATGGTGTCATAGTAGCAGGTTGAGTTTGTCACCACATGTTTGCACAAACCATTCACAAGAGATGCCACTTCCTTGTGACTCCCCAACTCATGAACAATCACTTCCTTTTCAACCAGCAATTCCACATCAAGCTGAGTGTGTATAAGAGAGTCGATGAGATTGACATAGTTGCAAATGTAAGGCTTATCAGGATAGTGGCACTGCTCAAAGGCAATGAGGTTCCTGAACAGACATTCTGTGTTGTGGTCCACCTTCAACTGGGGTATCCTAAAACGTGCCTTGAAGTAGTTCAAGCATTGCAGACAACCTAAACAAAGACACAGACTCAGAATTTGTTTCTTCTCGAAGGTTACGTCTAATAGCTTTCTCTTCCCACCACCTTTCTCGAAGTACACTCCTGAGTCTTGCAACTTTGTTGCAGTTCTTGGAACATGATCAGAAGCTTGCCCTTTTGTTTGATCAGTGGGAAGGTAAGAGAACCTTATCAGATCGGTGAAGTGTTCAGGTTTCAGATCCTTAAAGCTGCTACCTTTGCTCTTTTCTTCACAAGGTTCCTTGGAGCAACAGAAATTTACTTTCTTGGTTTCTTGGTTATTAGAAAAAGGCCACATCTGAGGGTCATAGAATGCAAAGTACTCGAACGCAAGATCGACAAAGCCAGTGTGTTCTTTCTTACAATCTGGGACAACCTTTTCGTAGAGTTCCAACAAAACATAAAAGGGTATTTGATTTTCCAGAAGGATCAGGTCCCTGGCGATGTCCCGGGCGAGCCAGGACTGTTTCATGATGAGATCATCACTGGGTATCTCTGGAAACGATTGTGATTTCAACTCATAGTTTCTCAAGAAAAGCTCCATGATGAACACAGCATCCAACAGCATCATGTCTACGAATTTCTCTGTGGGGAATGTGAACTTCTCCGAATAGCATCGTCGAATCTCTTGTTCTTTGTTCTGGAGGTAGTGTTTGTAGCTCTTCATGGCTTGTTCGTTTGAGACACGATCCCAGAAGAATTGATAGTATCTCACCTTGTGTTCTTGCATTGTGTCGAGTTCTTTTGTTCCCAAGTGAATTGGGCCTATTGAGATGCAGTAAGGAGTGTATGCATCCTTGTTCACTTCTCGGAGATTGAACGGAACTTTGTAGATGCTACGCTCAGGCAACCTTAGCTCTTCTGGGACTCCAATGTCGATCACGTGTTTCACCATCTCAAGAGATTTGAGTTCATGTGACGAAGAACCTCCATGCACGCCCATTGTTGCAGCAACCCAGTTTCAATTTCCTTAGAATCTGCAGACACATGACTTTAGTACATACACAGGAACAAGAATCAAAGTACGACGCCATCATCGTACATTGAAAGTCATTTGTCTTCAATCAAAGTTTCAACCATACAGCATACGGCAACACGCGAATTCGTAAATGACTCCACCTAACCAGTTTTTTTTTTTTTTTTTTACAGTCTCCTTAAGTACATTTATTTAATACTATTTCTTAATAATATCACAATATATATTATTGGTCACATAAAATTAATTTTAACACTCTTGAAAAATAGAAACTAAAACCAAATATTTCTTAAAGTATAAAAAAGTAAATAATATCATAATTTTTACCAAAGATTATTTCTTAAGCAGGGCAAAAAGCATATTTATGTATCACCACCCTAACACTCAGTATATATGGTTACCTTATCTTCCGATAATAAATATTTTTGTCTTTATTAAGAATAAATGAAAAGTAAACCTACATTCGTGACTACACAACACACCATTTAATACATTTAGTACCATCTTCTAAGTTATATTCAATATATATATATAAATTATTTAACAATTTAAAGGATTTCTATTAAGATATTAGTAACCTATAGTACAAAATATTAAAAATTGGAAAATCATATATAGTACACATTCAAGATATGTAACCATAGCTCCATTCAAGGTTCCATTTTTTAGGTTTAAATTTAACCTAGATTTTTTTTATCCCATGAAAGGTAACCCAATATTAAAAAAAGGAATTTTTTTTAAAATTTTTTATTTAGAATAACACTGACTTCGTTCTATTATATAACGCATGAATAGGACAATTATCTAATGAACTATGTTTCTTAGATAACTAGAATGTGTAACAAATCTCCAAAGAACAACTAGGAAAGAATGAGTAGAAACCATGATTAAAACATCAAAATAGACAGACAAAAAATGGAGACAGCTTGAGAAATTGAGAATGAATACAGAACCTGTTAGTGCAGAGAAATTGGAAATTTGTTTCCCTTGAAAGGGTCACTCCATTTCTCTCATTTTATGTTGGTTAAAGAGGTTGACTCAGAAAGACTTGATGCAACTTCATTGAATTTATGAGTGATATACAGCTGTTATATGTTAGGCAATGCAGTGATGAATAAAAGGGACACTATCATAAATGATCTGCATTGTATATTACTTTGTTTACAGCAAATTTATCTTATCTTACACGTGGCTTACATGAGACTATGATCTAATTCTTCAAAGTTTTAAACGTGCTGAAAACTTTAGAGATTTCAATGCGTTGGTTGAACATTTTTTGTTGAATTGATGTAATTGTTCTGGAGGATAATGTTAGGTTCTTCAATCACCGATGGACAAATAGGTTTTCACACCGCAGTTATGACGGGTGAAATTCACTTGTAATTTCATAATTAAATTAAAAGATATTATGATGTATTTTAGAAAACTTGTTGTAATAAGTGTAACGGTGATATTTTTGTAATAAAAATTATATGTATTATATCATAGTAAGCTAGACACGATGATAAAAGTCATTTGTACCATACGGGAATTAATTCAGTCAGATGGTCGAGGACAAACGGTCAGTGAGAATCCGTAATCATATTTATGCAAGGTTTAAGGTAAGAAGTGATTAGAGTTATTGGGCTGGGATTTGGCCGTGATTAAGGCTTCACTAATCTCAGGCCCATGACGAAAACTATAAATATGGGTCAAAAGTAAGAGGTAGGTAGTTCACATCTACTGTGCATCTATTACTGATATAAAATTACTGGACTGTCTACTGGCTTAAGCATAAGAGAACCTTTGACAGGTACACCTCCGAACGGAAGAGTAAAGAAAGAGACCAGAAAACGAAATCAGACAGTATTAAAAAGTAAATTATAAAGATATTTGGAATCACTCGACCTCAGAACCAAAACACCATCTATGGTTTTAGTTTGATATATGCTTTCAAAGCTTATAAGTGTAATCTGTCTCGTGTTATAAATGTCTATCTGTGATGAAACATAATGCTATAAATGACTGTGTATAATTATTTTTGTTCTTCTAGCTAATCTGATTCACTCTGCCATCAGAACTTAGGTTGTTTGTCAAGAGAAAATTTGTAGAGGTTCAGTAAACCTTTTTGTAATTATGCGCTATGGGTTTATATTTTATTCCTTTTTACTTAAAGAAGAAATATTTATGTATACTGATATTTACGGTAATTATTATCTTAATAAATCTGAGGTCGAAATATAACATTGTATGTAGAAACAAAAAATTTCTTAATTTTTTATCAAGAAATTTATTTTAGTATATTCAATAGTCTTTAAAGTCAAATATGGTTTAAATATACACTTTTTTTCTTTAGTTATCTAAAATATTTTTAAGAATAAATTTATAATTTTTGAGATCTAAATCAAACAGTATTATATATAAATTTGTTCTTAAAAAGATAGTTAAAGAAAAAAATGCTATTTAAATCATTTTTTATCTCAATTACTAAACAACTTAGATATACTAGAATAAACTTTTTGATAAAAAATTAATGAATTTAACATAATGTTTGATTTACGACACATTCTAACTTAGATATGAACCTAAAACACTTCTAACATAATGACGAAACTTAGTTAATTATGATAGGGGAATCATGACTCCCCAAAGTTCTTTAATTTTAAAATTATAAATTATATTATTTATATTAATTTTAGAAAAATTTTCTTATCTCACCTCTTTCTTTCTATCTCAATTTTGATCATCAATCTCTCATCTTTTTCAAAATCAAATTGCACCACAGTGAAATTTAAAAACTAAGAAACATTTGAATTGATCAATTTCTTCTTTTAAGTAAATTTATTTTCTACCTTTTTTTTAAGAATTTTTTTTTCATATATGATTTTTTTACACTATAAACATATCTCTATTTGTTACAGATCATGAAATCATGCTCTAATACTTGATCAAACTCTTTTTGTGTAGATATAGAATTATTTTAGGCTTTAAATTATATTTATTTATTTTTAAAGTTTATGAACTAAAAATATATCAAAATTTAGAACTAGGACAAATTCCAACTTACAAAATAAACACATTTAACCTATCTATACAAAATATTAAAAAGGAAACAATAAGAAACATTAATCTTTTCGTCTACTAACATGTTATGGAAAAACGATTTGAGGGAAATTAATTACATATATAGAAAGTGTTCTTGCAAGGGAAATTAATCTTTTCTATACTTTTCCTTTCCATCTTATTGTTGGATGATGAGTCAATGTTATGTTTCTGCTGATAATTGGCCATTTTTTTGTCTTTCATACATTAATTTGCAATCAATTAATAATATAAAATTAACATACAGATTAAATTCTTAATTGAAAATAGTTCTCTAGGAATAAAATTTAATTAAAATAGTATTTTATTTTGTTGGACTCCAAATAACAACATGTTGGTGATCGTTCCAAAACGATAGAAAAGAAAGAAAAACCCAAAAAAAAAAAAAAAAATATATATATATATATATATATATATATATAAATTAAATCTATATTTATAAGATTTAAAAAAATCAAACCTATTAATTCATTTCTTAATAATATTTAATGTTAACATTAATCATTCATCAATAACCATTATCATATTAATTACACTCTAACTCTTCAACCACGGTCGATATGGATCACGGTTCTATTTTATATCATGGACCAAAAGTTACCTATGATAATGAATCAAATTAAAAATTTATATATTAAATATATTTCTTTAAAGTATGACCAATTTGTTTCTTTCATACAAAGACGTGACGCATCTATAATAGATCAGCATCGACGTCATCTACATTAGAAAAATATCATCACAAACTATTTCACCTATGATAAAGTTGGAAATGTTCATCATTTTCCTATTCAAAGTATTAAAGTATAGTGTTGAAATTTTATATAAATCAGTAATTCTAGTTTTGTTTAATATATTTTTACTTTTAATTTTCCAAACATTATTGACTCTCAAGTTGGTACAACAGCAAAGATCACTTTAATAATCTGAGATAAAATGAAGAAAAAGCTTTAGATTTTTTGTTTCAAAGAAAAACTTTATCTCCTTTTTCTTTCACTCTCTAAAAAAAATTATCAATATTATGGTTTATACTTTAAAGTACTCAATCATATTTTAATAATTGTTTGAACAAGCTACCAAACAAATGCATGCATTGATTATTGAATAAAGTGGCATGAAGTCTTCATCAGTTTCCACTTTAGGCCAACATAAAAGGCCACACTCACACTCACAAAACATGAACATGGACAAAGGTGGCTGCTACTGAAGAAGAACAGAAACCTCAAACTCTCCAAATAATTTCTCCACTCAAACAGGTTCTCAAATTTTCCAGTTTTGAGTTTATGTTTTCAAGCTTTAATCACAGTTTCTGCTATGTTCTTTCCCTTTGTTGATTTATATGTTGCATGTTATGTATTTGCATGATCTTTGAGATGCATCAATTACTGGATATATTTGCTCTGGGATACATAATTTACAGATAATGATTCATTTATATCTGATTAATCATGTTTTAAGTGGATTTTTCATGAAATATGTTTCCTAGGATTTGGGAAACTGATGCTTGTTTTCCGAATGTTTTTCATGAAAGTTTATCAGATATATGTGTACTTAAACAATTAAATGAAGTTTAATGCAATCCTTTCTTTACCTTTATAAATGATACATTTCCCACACAATTTTTTTATATTTATTTAATATTCTCTTTTCTTTTTTTCTTTTTTTATATTTATCTTTATATTATATATTAAATAAATGTAAAAATGTGTCATCTTTCTTTTTAACTCTTAAAAATAGGTTTGTCTCAAAAAAAATATCAACCGAAACCTTATTATTTTTATCATCTAAAGCATTTCTACAACATATTTTTCTTTTTTTTTTTGCCTTTTTTCTTTTTAGCAATAGCACTTTCTTTAATGTACAAAAGAAGAGTTGTTGATGATAAATATTATCCTCGGGATTTTAAATTGTGGTTATATATAATTATATGACTGCGTTAGAAATTCAAAAGGACTTAGAAGTCTCACGATTAAAGATAAATAAAATGAATAATATATAAAGAAAAATATTTTTAAAATTATTATTTTAAGATTTTTGATTAAAAATAACCTCCATGATATTAATACTAAATTTTCTTAAAATTTCAAGGATTTTAATTTTGTTTTTAAGAATTTATTTTTCTTTTATCTTTTATTTGTTTCTTAGTGTCCAGTCTCATTTAAATATTGAAAAATAAATAATTATACCAAAAAGTTGTTAACATACCCATAGTTATTACGTCTTTTTGATAATAAATTTGTCTAAAACATAAAAACGAGAAGTCTATCAATTTTTTTTTACCTGGGTCTTGGTGAAATTTACAACGTTTTAAAAATATATAATTAAGGACTACATTAAAGGAAATAATTTATAAATTCATTTAAAAATTTCAAATAATTCTGAGACTAATCCAGTAGTTTAATTTAATCCTTTAAAACAATGATTATAATGCAGACAACAGAGGCTTGGTTTTTGATTTTGATAAAAAGCGAGTTGAAGCTTGTTTCTGCAACAATGGCACATGCTTACAAAACCTGTGGTTCTTCACTGTCTGAAACCGAATTTGAGATGGTGAAACACATCATCGACATGCCAGAGCTGGAGGAGCTAAGGTTGTCCGAGTGCAGCATCTACAAGGTTCCTTACAATCTCCGAAAGGTGAACGAGGATGCCTACACTCCTGAGTGGATCTCAATTGGCCCAATTCATCTCACCAAACACCAACTCAAGCCAATGCAAGAGCACAAGAAAAGCTACTTCCACTTCTTCTGGGAACGTGTCTCAAACGAACAAGCCATGAAGAGCTTCAAGCAATACCTCCAAGACAAGGAAGAAAACATCAGAGAATGTTATGCAGACAAATTCCCTGACATCCCCAGAGAGAAGTTCGTCGACATGATGCTGCTCGATGCAGTGTTCATCATGGAACTCTTGCTGAGGAACTGTCACTGGAAATCTGAGAGATCCAAGCACGAGCACGATTACAAGCAGACCAAATCGTTTAGGGTGAAACACAGTGATGATCTCATCTTGACACAGTCATGGCTCAGCAAGAACATCACAAGGGACTTGATCTTGTTGGAGAATCAGATACCCTTTTTTGTGCTTCAGAGACTCTACGACACTGTTGTCCCTAGTGACAGCAAGAAGGATGAACACAATGCAGGGTTTGTTGATCTTGCCATCGAGTATTTTGCATTCTATGACACCCAAATGTCTTCTTCTGATGAAACCAAACGTGTTCTTGACAAAAACCAATCAAGGAAAAACTACTTCAGTGGCTCACTCCGAAGTTCCAAGAAACATTCTAAGTCAAAGAACAAAGATAGGTGCAACAAGAGCACTAAACACTTCACAGATCTCATAAGGTATGATTCAACTGACATTATCATATTTTTTTCATATTTTATTATAGAGAAATGCTACCATCATAAGCTTTTACATTCATTAAACACGTGGTATAAGGTATTGAGAACCATATGGTTCTTGGTTCTCCTAACTGTCTAAATGACAGTTATTCTGTTTATTTTTCTTTCCCATGGAACTCTATGTATATATATAGAGTTCCTTTCCTTTTCCCCGTTAATGTATGAAAATAATGATTCACCATTCAAGTTTACTGAAATATGAAAAGGATTCGTTTTCCTTACCTGTCTTGTTACGATCTACGTTTTTGTCTTCTACGGCACCGGCAACCACCGTGCCGGAACGTCGTCGGAAGGCCTCCGTCCGCTTCTCTCTCCATCGCTTCTCGATCCTTCGCGTCACGTCCTCTCTCTTTTTCTTTCTCGTCTCTGCCTTATGCCACGAAGGCATCACACCGTAAGTTTTATCGTTTTTACGGGCCAACACTTGCATTGGGCTTCCTTCAGCTTAAGTGCACAGTGTTGGGCTCCGTTTAATATGGTATCAGAGCAGGTCTAGTGCCTGCTCTGCTTCCATCGCTCTTCCGCTGTTCTTGATACCTTCTTGGGCCTTCTTTCTTCTGCCATGGATCAAGCTGATCAAGCAAACAACCCAACCAACCCTTTCTATCTACACCCAGGTGAAAATCCAGGCCTCACTCTGATCACTCAAGTTTTGAACGAGAATAACTACTCATCTTGGAGCAGAAGCATGAGGAGAGCTCTGCTTTCCAAGAATAAAGTGAAATTCATTGATGGGTCTATAAAGAGACCTCAGAAAACTGATGCTGTTTATGACGCCTGGGAAAGATGTAACATGATGATTCTATCATGGATAACGAAGACATTGTCTCCACACATTGCTGAAAGTGTGATTTACGTCGAAGAAGCTAAAGAATTATGGGATGAACTCAAGGAAAGATTTTCTAAGGGAGATTATTTTAAGATCTCAGACTTGTTACAAGATATACATTCTATCAGACAAGGTGAAAGAGGGGTGAGTCAGTTCTTTACAGATCTGAAAATCATGTGGGAAGAACTTGAATCTTTGAGACCTATACCTACTTGTACATGTGCGGCTCCTTGCAGTTGTGACCTATCAAAAGTTTCATTGAAGTATAGAGAAGTCGAGCATGTAATATGCTTTTTGAAGGGATTAAACGACTCCTACAACACTGTTAGGACACATATTCTTTTAATGGATCCTCTCCCCAATATCAACCGTGTTTTCTCGCTTATCATTCAACAAGAAAGACAAGAAAAACAAACTCCTACAGAAACTAAAATCCTGGCTAATGTTGCTGAAAGAAACGGACAATGGAGACCTGATCAAAATTGGAAAAATCAAGGAAGGGGTGCTGTTTCTCGTGGTCAAGGCAGAGGAAGGGGAAGAAATCCTAATTACAGAAAACAATGTTCCTACTGCAACAAAATGAACCATACTGTTGACGAATGCTATTCCAAACATGGCTACCCACCTTGGTATAAAAAGGAAGACAAGAAAAATGATTGGACTACTGTCAACACTTGTCAAAGCAGTGCTGAATCAGAGGGCAATCAGAAAGCTCAACAAATCAACAATGGTAACAATTTCAATCCTTTTACACCAGAACAGATGTGCAAACTACTCAAAATAATCGACAAGATTGATGAACCATCTACACACAAAGTCAATCAGGTTCAGAGAAATGAAACCGAAAATAAACAAGGTAATTTGTCTTGGATTATTGATACCGGTGCTACTGATCATGTTACCCATGACAAAACTAATTTTGTTACCTTCTACAAAATTAAACCAATTTCTATCAAATTACCCAATAACACTGTACTTACTGTTGAACATGCAGGAACAGTGCAATTTACTGAAAAATTTGTCATTTTCAATGTTCTTTACATACCAGATTTTTGTTTCAATTTGATATCTGTACAAAGTCTTATCAAAGATATGAATTACAGCCTAATTTTTTCCTCTAAGCATTGCCAGATAAGGGAGAATTGTACATTGAAGATGATTGGATCTGCTAATTCTTGGAACGGACTCTATTATCTACAAGCTTTTCCTAAACCTGATCAAAATTACACTTCAAAGACTGTTTTCTCTTTTAAGAATGTTGATGTTAATCTGTGGCATCTTAGACTAGGCCATCCTGGACACAAAGTTATAAGACACATATGTGAAAAGTTTCCTTATGTTAAGATAGATGCTAATTTTGTTTGTGACACTTGTCATTATGCCAAACAGCATAAGTTATCGTTTCCTAAAAGTATTTCTGCTACTAATGAATGTTTTGAAATCATTCACTGTGACATATGGGGTCCTCTAAACACGATTTCTGTTCATGGCCATAGATATTTTCTCACTATAGTTGATGACTATAGTAGACACACATGGGTTTTTCTAATGAATAATAAAGGACAAACTAGAAATCTGCTACAGAATTTTATCATTAAGATCAAAAATCAGTTCAATAAAATGATTAAAAACATTAGATCCGACAATGGACCTGAGTTTAAATGTGGGAATTTTTATGACATGCATGGAATCAATCATCAAAAGAGTTGTGTTGAAACCCCTGAACAAAACTCTGTTGTTGAAAGGAAACATCAACACATACTCAATGTAACACGAAGTCTCCTTTTTCAATCTAACATACCTAATGCTTATTGGTCATATGTTGTTGGGCATGCTATTTATTTAATAAACAGGATGCCTTCACCTATGCTTGATAATAAAACTCCTTATGATATGCTTTATAATATTCCTCCTACTTACTTAGATCTCAAAGTTTTTGGATGTTTATGCTTTGCTTCCACCCTAGAAAACAACAGAAATAAACTGGATCCTAGAGCCAGAAAAGGAGTTTTTTTAGGATATAAGAGTGGTGTCAAAGGTTACATTGTGCTAGACATAAATAACAAAGAACTTTTCATAAGCAGAAATGTTATATTCCATGAAAACATTTTTCCTTACAATAATCTGCAAAGAAATAGATAGGATATTGACACAGAAGAAGAGAAAGTCGATTCTCTCAATGGTCTTTTAAGAGATCACTATTTCCTTGATGAAGACATACATGATGAGTTAAATATTTTTCATCAAGAAGAACAACAGTACTCTACTGACAGAGACAACAACAACAACACCACTGATAATCAGGAGAATCACGGATATAGGAAATCTGACAGGCTGAGAAAGACTCCTGAATATCTAAAAGACTATGTTCATCAGGTCAATCAATCCCTAACTGTAAAAAATGCTTTTAAGACTCCTTACCCAATTTCTGATCTGTTATGTTGTGAAAATTTGTCAGAAAAGCACTCAAGATACACCATGGTTGTCACTAACAATAAGGAACCACAGTCTTATAATGAAGCTAAAGTCAAGAATGAATGGGTTGAAGCTATGCAAAAGGAGATTAAAGCCTTACAAGACAATAATACTTGGGTCCTAACTCAGTTGCCTCCAGGAAAAACTCCCATAGGATGTAAATGGGTGTATAAAACTAAATATAGAGCTGATGGCAGTATTGAAAGGCACAAAGCCCGATTGGTGGCAAAGGGATACACTCAACAGGAAGGAATAGACTACCTGGACACCTTTTCACCTGTGGCCAAACTCACAACTGTTAGACTTCTCATTGCCCTTGCTGCTTCCAACAATTGGTTCCTACATCAACTTGATGTTGACAATGCTTTTCTACACGGTGATTTAAATGAAGAGGTCTATATGCAATTGCCTCCAGGTCTGAATACCCATAAAAAGGGACAGGTTTGCAAGCTGACCAAATCTTTGTATGGTTTAAAACAAGCCAGTAGGCAATGGTTTGAAAAATTATCATCCTATCTAATCTCTGTTAATTACAACCAATCTAAATCTGACCACTCATTATTTACTAAACGAACTACTACAAGTTTTACTGCTTTGCTTGTATATGTGGATGACATTGTGTTGGCAGGAAATTCTATGGAGGAAATTAGTTGCATGAAAGAGCTTTTACACAAAAAGTTTCGAATAAAGAATCTTGGGGAGCTTAAATACTTCCTAGGACTTGAAGTAACTAGATCTAAAAAGGGAATTCATTTATGTCAGAGGAAGTATGCTTTAGACATACTTGAGGAAACAGGGATGCAGGGGTGCAAGCCTTCTTCTACTCCTTTCCTAAAAGACACAAGCTCATTGTACAGGGAAGACAACTATCTGGATGATCCTGAACCTTATAGAAGATTGATTGGGAAGTTACTCTATCTTACTAATACCAGACCTGACTTGTGTTTTACAATTAATTTGCTTAGTCAATTTATGCAATCACCCACTAATTACCATTATCAGGCTATTCAACATATTCTTAGGTATATCAAATCCTCACCATCTGAGGGGCTATTTTTTGCTGCAGACTCTCCTTAGCATTTAAAGGCTTTTAGCGACTCAGATTGGGCAGCATGTCCCAACACCAGAAGGTCTACCACGGGATTCTGTATTTTCCTTGGGTCATCTCTCATTTCCTGGAAGTCTAAAAAGCAAAGAACTGTGTCCAGATCTTCTACTGAAGCTGAATACAGGGCGCTTGCAGCCACTGTATGTGAGATACAGTGGCTCCACTATCTACTACAAGACCTTCAAGCAGAAGAATCTGGAGTACCTGTTCTATTTTGTGACAACAAATCAGCGCGCCACATAGCTCATAATCATAGCTTCCACGAACGGACCAAACATATAGAGCTTGATTGTCACGTTGTTCGTGAAAAGATACAAGAGCGTCTTCTGCATCTTCTTCCGGTCCGATCCGAGGAACAACTGGCCGACATCTTCACCAAATTTCCACACCGTGTCAGATTCGGAGCTATTGTACCCAAGCTTGGACTAATCAGCATACACCGTCCAGCTTGAGGGGAGGCTATTGAGAACCATATGGTTCTCGGTTCTCCTAACTGTCTAAATGACAGTTATTCTGTTTATTTTTGCTTTCCCATGGAACTCTATGTATATATATAGAGTTCCTTTCCTTTTCCCCGTTAATGTATGAAAATAATGATTCACCATTCAAGTTTACTGAAATAAGAAAAGGATTCGTTTTCCTTACCTGTCTTGTTACGATCTACGTTTTTGTTTTCTACGGCACCGGCAACCACCGTGCCGGAACGTCGCCGGAAGGCCTCCGTCCGCTTCTCTCTCCATCGCTTCTCGATCCTTCGCGTCACGTCCTCTCTCTTTTTCTTTCTCGTCTCTGCCTTATGCCACGAAGGCATCACACCGTAAGTTTTATCGTTTTTACGAACCAACACTTGCATTGGGCTTCCTTCAGCTTAAGTGCACAGTGTTGGGCTCCGTTTAATATAAGGAAAAAATACAAAATTTTATATTCTTTGTACTATTTTACTTTTGTATTTTGTGTTAAATGAATATAAAAATGTATCATGGTATCATTTCTCTTTCTGATTGTGTGGGTGCTATAACTAGCATGTGATGAGATGATGTTGTCCACCAATTTTTTGAAGGTACTTTTACCTTCCAACAGATTGGGGTCGCAGTAATGATTGTGCACTTCATGTGTTAAGAACGGCAACAAAGTTGCAAGAATCAGGAGTGAGCTTTGAGAAGCATATGAACAGAAGGTTGCTAGACATAACCTTTGAGAAGAAGCCATTTCTGAGTTCCTTTCTTTGCTTTGGTTGCTTGCCATACTTGAACCACTTCAAGGCACGTTTTAGGATCCCCCAGTTGAAGGTGGATCACACAACAGAATGTGTGCTGAGGAACCTCATTGCCTTTGAGCAGTGCCACTATCCTGATAAGCCTTACATTTGCAACTATGTCAATCTCATCGACTCTCTTATACACACTCAGCTTGATGTGGAGTTGCTGGTTGAAAAGGAAGTGATCGTGCATGAGTTGGGGAGTGATAAGGAAGTGGCAACCCTTGTCAACAGTCTGAGCAAACATGTTGTGACAAACTCAACGTGTTACTTTGAGACTATCAATGAACTGAACAAGCATTACCAGAATGTTTGGAACCGCACCATGGCAGCTCTTTGGTTGGTGTACTTCAGAGACCCTTGGAGAGCAAGTTCCACTTTGGTAGGCATTGCTGTGATTGTTTTCGCTGTTTTCCAGTTCGTACGTGCTATTCGTTCACTGTTTGGGCGATAAAACACATAAGATATATGCAGCTTCTTAAGTGTTGTTTTTGCTGTTTTACGGTTCATCGTATGAAGGACATATACATATGTTGTTTTCTTCATATTCAACTCTCACATGAGGTGATGAAATAAACAGTGTTAATTGGGAATGTGCAATGCAACAAACAATGCAATGAGTCTTGAAAGTATGTTACGAAGCTACATGTAAACTATATTATGATAC
Source organism: Vigna reflexopilosa (assembly GCA_027742785.1). Classification (NCBI taxonomy): domain Eukaryota; kingdom Viridiplantae; phylum Streptophyta; class Magnoliopsida; order Fabales; family Fabaceae; genus Vigna; species Vigna reflexopilosa. The sequence continues at coordinate 498,565 of CM050929.1, read as the reverse complement.
TTTATTAAGAGAAAATGCTTTAGTAGTTATATAGGTGTTTTCGAGAAGAGATATTCGGAATTCAGGACAGGTAACTTGTAAATAAATGAATTCATGTAGATGAATTCATATAAGAGATTATGATATTTTTAAGAATTATAATTTAAACCAAATTCACTTTTGTTTAAACCAAATTCACTTTTGCAAAACTCATTTGGAAGAAAGTGAGATTTCTAATCTTTTATATATTATAAATTTACTTTATTTTTATTCCATATAAAATTTTTAAAATTTTTCAAAAAGTTCAAATATATATATATATATATATATATATATATATATATGGGTTTGCTAACTTGCGTACGCTTGTTTTTCAGTTGGTACATTTTAGCGATGTGTATCGGGTTTTAGTAGACAAAAATATCATATATTTTAAGTTTTAAAGTTAAGGGTATTTTAATAATTTTCATTCTCAAAACTAAAAAAAGAAAAAAAGAAACCCCAAAACCCTTACTCACCTCCCTCATTCCTCTGAACCCTTCCTCTTTCATCTCTCTCACTCTAACATTTTCTCTGTCATTCTTACGCTAGTCCCAACTGATAACCAATTTCATCATTTTCAATTTTAGGAAAAGGTTTATTTAAGATCTCTTCAATTTTATCATCTTCACTAACCTCTCTAATTTCATTATCTTCACTAACCTCTCTAATTTCATCATCTGCGGATGTTGAATCATCATCTCTTAAAAATATTTCATGCCAATTATCAATTCCTTCAAATGTCATTATGTTTGTGAAAATTAGATAAAATTAGATAAGACAAAATTTATAAAATGAAAAATCATTATAAAATCATTTTTTGTAAGAAATTGTTTAACAGGAGTGTTTCTGATTTTTTCCAGGCCAATTACGAAGTCCTTCGGATGTCATTATGCTTGTGAAAATTAGATAAAATTAGATAAGACAAAAATTATGAAATGAAAACTCATTATAAAATCATTTTTTTTGTAAGAAATTGTTTAACAGCGAATGTTTCTGATTTTTTTCAGTTGGGACTATAATAGCGATGATAGAGAAAATGTTGGAGTGAGAGAAAATCTAGTACACATTGCTAAAATGTACCAACTGAACAGGCATACACAAGTTAGCAAATCTCATATATATATATATATATATATATATATATATATATAACATAAAATTAAATATTAATAATCAATATTACAATAAAATCAACAAATAGAATAGATTTAAATAGACTTTAATATTATTTTAAGAAGTAAACTAAATATGTTTTAATTTTATAAAACTAGTATGTATTAGATGAAATGTGAAATATAAATTTTTTATTTATATGTTAGATAAATATTGTCAAAATCTTAAAACAATAAATTTATTTTTTTATTTATGTATATTATTTGTTTTATTATTTTTTTAAGTAAGATTTCTAATTCACCTTAAATTTTTAACCAGTGACATTGTTAAAAATGCTTGTGCATATTTTGGAAACATTATCATGAATAAACATGCTTGGACTATTTTTACTTGACTTGTTTTGTCTCATTTTTTTTATATGTTTTTAGTCTAATTTCTTTCTATCTATTTCTTCTTTCTCAATCGGCATAACTTATTATTATATCTATCTTTTTTTGCTTTCTTCTCTTTTTCTCTTCTACCTTATATATTCATTTTGCATAAAAACATTGTTTTAATTCTCTATCATAGACTTTATTTAGCTAATAATAAAACGGTTCGGTAATAGTGAAATAATTAGTAATTAGTTGTTCAAAGATTAGTTTAGCCTAAGAGTAAAAAAAAAAAAGTGGATAATGTTTTTATCAAATAAAAATTGGGTAATTTATACATGTGAATTTAAAATCCATTTACTCAGAGACAAAAACAAAAGTTGTTGATAGACAGAGCTAATAGTCCAAAATGTTGTTGCTTTTTATGAGTGGAAATGTCACAATCTTGAATTAAAATATGAGGGTTTAACTTTTGTAGCTTTGTCTATTTTCCAACGTTGATCCATTATTTTTTGCTTTACACATATCTTACATTTGCACCACAGAAATCTTTCAACTTTTGATGAAGTGGGTGAACATTTACACTAAAATAATCTATCTATATGCTAATAAAGTAGAAATGGATGAAAAGGTATTGATCAAATAAAATTACGTAAAGAACTTAGATATGATGGAAAAAATAACTTAAACTTGGTTATCAATGGAAGAATATGGTAATATATGTGAAGAATTTCCATCTTCAACCAGTCCCTACCAAATTATTGATATTTTTTTAATGATTTGTTAACCATTATTTTAACTTCTAATAATTATTTATATTTACCAGAATTTATGTTTGAATCAATGTAACTATTCAAACCAATTAGCTCCTAATATCATAATAGCATATATATGTATAATTTTTGGAACAACCAAATAACAAAACTGGACCAAAGAATCAAACCACGAACACCAATTTTTCAAACATTCACAGCTTATGAAAACAAGAAAAGACAAGCTTCCTATACTTGGAGTGTGTTCGTCTTCTTCGAAAAACGTTTACACCTTTCATGTCTCACATTCCATCCACTGCTTGCATTTCGTATTTCTCTTCTCGGAATCTCCCAATCCAAGCCTTGGATATATTCTTTCCATATCACCCAAAATGGATGCTCTCACGTAGGATCCCCTTAGTGCTTCCTAATGGCCATTATCATGCCATCATTCTTCTTTACTCCATTCCTGCAATAACTCTACTCTTGGCCACCCTCAATCTTCATTGCTCATGGTTCTAAGGTTTGGTCCGAGAAAGAGGATAAACAAAATTAAAGAAGAAGAAGAACTAGGTCAAAAGGGCTTTTGGTTCTAAAGAGAAAAAGAGAGAAAAAGAATTGAAGAAGAAAAAGAAGAATGAGGTTGGGTGAGTTTCGCTCCAAACTATAAGTGAAGAGAAGAAGGTGAAAGAGAGCATTGGAGATGAACTCAGAAACAAATAATTCGTGAAGAGGAGGATGTGTGAATCAGAAAGAGGAAAACGCGAAAATAATCTGAAAGAAATTAAGGATTCAGAGTTTCTATGATAAGTGGTTTACTACCTGTCATAATATGTTTTGAAGTTGATTACGGAAATGTCACTGCGTGTAAGCTATTATGATAGGTGATGAATTAACCATCATAGAAAAGGCTTATTATGAAGGTCTTCTTACATTTGTCATAATACGTTTTGAACATAATTTCAATTTTGTCACTGCATCCACTTATTAAGGCAGGTCTTCCAAAGTACGTTATAATAACCCTTACTTTTATTACGCAAATGTCATCAATCAACTTATTATGACAAGTGAAATTCACCTATCATAATAAATCGTCATAAGATCTTTTTTTTTTCCAGTAGTCTAATGTAAAAAAGTCTATGATCAATAAAAAAAAGTTACAATAAAATTAGCATTTCTAATCTTGTCTCAATTTGGTTAGTTGCATAGGTGGAAGCCAAACTTAGAAATGAGACTGGGATACACCGGAAAAAAAAAGATTGAATTGTTCAATATCAAGGTTATTCAATATCATTTAGAACTTCCTTTTCAATAAAAGGAAATTAGATGCAGAAAAGTTCGTCCTTAAGTTCGCTATTAGCATTGTTTCAAGTGTGAGGGTTGGGGTCAAAGGTATGATGTCTTATAGGTTGCAAAAGCAGTCTAAATATTCGTCTTCACGCTATCATTCGTCCATGTCGTTCATTAACCTTTGAGGTTACCTACATAAGGTATTATAATGCCAAAGTTAGTAAAGATTCGACAGCTCAAGCATTAATGGTGCAGTAAATGCAAAATCACCTAACTTATTACGTCATACCCATATTTATATATTTTGGTGTGGGTCCTTAATTAGCGACAACCTAAGCCCAATTGGTAGTAATCATACTTTACCTTAAGTTTTTCAGCATTAGGGATAATCCTTCTGTTACATGATCATTCGGTTCAATTTCATGACCACTCGGTCATGATCAACAACTTGATTTGCTTAGTCTGGCTAACGGTTGACCATTTTTCTATGACTTAACAATCATACAAGCATAATCTCTAACTATCAAACACAAGATTTCTCATTATTTGTGTGTCGTTACACATACATCGTGGGCAAAACTACAACAATCGAGAGCACACAACCAAAATTAAACCTCAAAATGGAAATTATAAATAAAACAAAAAACAGATGCAAAAGATAAGAGGTAAAAATATCACAAACTAAGATGATTGGCACAAATATTGAGAGTCTTGTTAGTAACCTTATGCTTCAGGAACTTTAGGGGGGCTGCATAGGGATGGCAACGGGTCGGGTTGGACATGGATAATGTGATACTCGAACCCGACCCGCATGTAAAAATTGTACTCGTTACCCGCCCCGCTACCCGCTGTGTACCCGCATTAAAAAATCCTGAGGATTTTTTCCAATCTGCGGGTACCCATTTTCCAATGGTGTGTGCATTATTATCCAAGCCCAATGGCCCAAACTCTATTCTTTTTTTTTTCAAAACTCACAAACCCTAGATCTACTCCAAAGCTTATCAGATCTACACTTCAAAAAGAAATTAGGACTCCAAAAGTTGTTGAGTTCATTTTGTCCAAGCTCAGATCTGCACCAAAGCATCTCATATCTGCCTCTCGTTGTCGTCTCCTCACGTCATCGACCACTTCGTCCACCACCTTGCCCTAGACTCAATCGTCACCATCGTGCACAACTCGTCGATGCACTCCAGGATGAAAAGAAGAGGTTGAACGGTGGAAATCAAAGATCAATCGGTGGAGAAGTGTTTGACTGGTGGGAAAGGTGGAAAAAGACGTTTTAATCAGTGAAAGTATAAGAAGTGGTAGAGGAGATGCAAACCTGTGAGGATATGTTGGTGGAGCGAATCTGTGCAGTTCTTAGAACGTGTGAGGATATGTGAAAGTATATGATTAAATGAAGTAGGAGCATTGTAGCAAGAGATGAAAAAATCTTGTTTGTTGTTGCAGTTGACAGTGGTGAGAATGATATGTTGGAGGAGCGGCTTCTACAGGAAAGCTTAATGACGCGTACACAGGAGAGGATGAAACCCTAAAAAAGGGATTTGGACTTTGGTCCAATTTTAAAGCAGATTTAACAGAAAAAAAAGTCTAATTAAAAAGTTAGAAAAAAATCTGATGAATAAAATTGTAATTTCATTTTTCTAACAGGTAACGGGTACCCACGAATACAGATAAATATGATACTCGAACCCGACCTATTAACAAGACAGGTATTAAAATACCTGCTACTCGCTACTCACAGGTATCTTTTATCCACAGATACTAAATACCCATAATAAATTTTATCTACAAATATCTACGGATTTTTTTCCTTCCCTAAACCCGCCTCCTTCATTGGTTTTCTAGATGATGAAAAAAATAATATTCAATTATATCACAAAAATTTCTGTCACAGTTCATTTCATTTATCCTTCTTTCTATAAAAATATCTGCCAATAACAATCTTACGACATTGATGGTCACACAAAATAATTGTCATGTTTTTACGTTTTTCCATGAAATTTCTTTTTCAATTAACATCCATTAACATTCTGTCTTTTAATTAATAAGGCAGTTATCAATTATTGTCCACACAATTTTGTTATGGCTATCGATATATACTTTTGAAAAAGAAAAATAATTGATCAATTTTGATTTTTTTTTATAAATTTTTCACACAAACTACATTTTATTTAAAAAAATTAAAAATAGTATCAGATTCGGCCAATAGTATATTATACAAACACAAAGATTGAAGGAGTCAAATTTTTTATATAAAAAAGTTATTGGAAGGAAATTTATTTAAATTCAAATCCCTTACATTTATTTTATGATTTTAATCATTAAATTTGGACTTAATTATATTTTTTAAGTTTTAAAATTCTGAAAATTTTATGTATTTTTAATTGAATTTTTATTAATTATTTTTAATATCCTACTAAGTCAATTAACTTTTTTATTAATTGGATGACATAATTGTCATCTTATCATCTTATTTTATAGTCTTCACTTATTAAAATTTCGAAGTTTTGTAATTTATATAAAACAATATTATGGTTACTGTAAAATAATAAATAATTTTTGTTAATTTAATATTAATTTACAATGATTATAAAAGTCTATATTTTTTAACATATAAAGACATGAAGTAAGATAATATAACAAAATAATAATCCATAATTCAATTAGCACTAAAAGAATAATCCATAATTTATTTTTTAATATAAATATTGAAACAAAATTTAAATAAAGTTAAATGTAAAATATAAATTTAATATTATTAAAAATATTTAATAAAAATATCAATTTTAAATAAGTATCATTATATATTTATATAAAAATAAAATTTAGTCTTATTTTAGGAAGAGATGAAATTGCTATAATTTAAAAGAAAATTAAGACCAGAAGGAGACAAAATAAAATAAAATAAAATAATCAAATTAAAATTTTTCACATAACATCTTTTCTAACCATGACACATAACACTTTAACTGTCATATCATATTATTTTTATTTCGTGACTTGATCCTCATTTAACGAGTAACAAACCTTTTAAAGGAAAAATTAAAAGAAATTATAAATTAATTTATGATATTAAATTAACATAAATTTTATAAAAAATAGAACTGTCAAAATGAATCACAATTTATAGGTCAATCTGGTTCAACATGTTCGAACCAGATTAAATTTGAAAAAATTATATTTTTTTATATTTTCAATCTAGTTCATTTAAATTCGATTTATACGAATTGAATCACGGTGAGCCGAATTGATCTACCAATCCACTTACCTAATTTTATTTTATTAAAATTTTATAAAAAAATATTTATTATTTCAATCTAGATGAACGTTTTAACAGCTCTAATAAAAAAAATAACTAAATTACATCATATTTTTAAATTGAGTATAGCAAAAAAGGATCAATTAATATTACTGTGGGACTATCCGACAAATCTGTCACAAATATATTTCATGTCATGAATGCTCATTGATTAATAGAAATTAGGTTGAAGAGGATATGGAAGGTCTGGAAAAATGTTTCACCTGTTTAAATGCATCGTATTAAATGGAATATTTTGTTATAAATTTTATCAAATTCAGTAGGGCTGCATTATTAAATGTTGTATTACTTAAATATAATATGAAAATAATTAATTTAAATATAAAACTTTAAATTGAATTTTATTTTGATATGCATAATAATATGTAGCCGTACTTAAATCCAATTAAAAATAATCCATTAGATACTTAACTAAAAATTATTAAATAATTCAGAAATCTAAAGATAAATTTAATCTTTAAATAATAATATAATTTAGTTCTTACAACTTTTATTTTATATTCACTCTATAACATATGTGGTTATTTTAATTTTTCTTCTATAATATAATAGCATTCCTATAATTATAGAGCACAATTTTTTTTTTAATAATAGTGTAAATTTATCTTTATCATCTGTTTCAGTATAAATTTTATGGGATCGAGAAACTGACCTAACAGACGCGTCTTTGCCTCCTTTAGCCGTCTGTGCTGCTTGCTTTCCTATAATCTGGACTGCTCGCTCTTCTTCAGCCTTGACTGTTCGGTGGACTTCGATCTTTGACTGAGGGGAGAGGTACCTGCAATGACACTCTGGCGCTCAAGTTAGGCGTGTAATAGAAGAACCTCGGTTCTTAATTGAATAACTCTGAGTGTCAGTGAGGCGTAGATGGAGCGAGAATAAAGTGTAAGTGGAACGTACCTGGCTTTTAGCCTTGGCCCTGTATTTATAGGTTATCACAAGCCCAATAAAATATAAACAGAATTACCTGGAAGAGATTTACCTTGTTGCTCATAAACAACTTTATCAATATCTTTAATCAGATATCCTTGATTATTTTGTCCTCAATATCTTTAATAAGATATCTTTGATTCTGCTTGACTACCAGCCCAATAATAAGCGTTGGCCCAATTATGGCTCAACATAGACATGATATTATACATAGCCGATCGACTATTCTTTGTAACCGCTCGTCCCGGATATCATACTATACATAATGCCCCCAAGTCCGAGTTAAGCGTTAGGCTTTAGCCAAGGTTAACTATAGGACTTATGAGTTTGAGGGAGGTCGTATTCATTGTGTTCGGAGAGCGTGCTTCTAGTCATTGCTCATTTGTGAACCGAACGGCGGGCTTTTATGTGTTCTCTTTTTGAACTTTGCCATAGGTCGAGCAATAAATGATGGAAGTCCTTTTTAGAACTTTTTCCCATGTTGAAAGCATCTATTTTGTTTACTTGTTCCAAAGAAAGATAACAGTCGAATATGAATTGTCAAAAGTATGTAAGTAATTAGACTAACCCATTTTATAAGGTTGAATGGTCAAGCAAGGGAGACACTCGGTTGAAGATGCTTGGATGAAAGTAATTGTCCATTGTCGAGAATGGTCGTCCATGACCTAGGAGTTTCTGGAGAACTTCCCAGTAGACGAGATTGGTCGTCCGTGGCCCAGAAGTGTTTCCCAATAGACGAAATTGGTCGTCCGTGGCCCAGGAGTGTTTCCCAATACACGAAATTGGTTGTCCGTGGCCCAGAGTGTTTCCCAGTAGACGAAATTGGTCGTCCATGGCCTAGGAGTGTTTCCCAGTAGACGAAATTTGGATGCGCTGGGGGTGCTTGTGACCTTGTCAACGCGCTCGGGTACTTGTGACCTTAGGGAATGCATCTCTTGCTTGGACGCGCTGGGGTGCTTCTGACCCTGTCAATGAGCTCGAGTACTCGTGACCCTGGGGAATGTACCCCTTGCTTGGACGCGCTGGGGTGCTTGTGACCTTGTCAACGCGCTCGGGTGCTTGTGACCCTAGGGAATGTACCCCTTGCTTGGACTGTCAACGCGCTCGAGTACTTGTGACCCCGGTCTGGAAATCTTTTCCATTGATTGGGTGCCTCAGCACGAATGGTTCTTTGTCGTCCGCTCTTGTGATTTGTATGCATGATGTGATTATCTGCACTTTAGGAAAAAGAGTAGCCAAACAAACCAATGCATTTAATAGGTTAGACAATTAATATCAAAACAAATTATGCTATACGGCCGGTTGGCCAAGCAAGTAAGACCGGTCAGTCTTTGGTTGAAAGTTCGAAAAATCCATATTAGGAAGTGGCATAGTGTAACTGCTTTAGGGTCATGTGACCTGCAAGATAAAAATATAGACGAGACCGTTCAGTCGAGATATAACTGCTTTAGAGTCTTGTGATCTACAAGATATCTAATATCAAAGATATAATTGAGACCGATTGGTTGAGATGTAACTTCTTTAAAGTCTTGTGATCTGTAAGATATATAATATCAAAGATATAATTGAGACCGATTGGTTGAGATGTAACTGCTTTAATGATCTGCAAGATATATAATATCAAAGATATAATTGAGACCGATTGGTTGAGATGTAACTTCTTTAAAGTCTTGTGATCTGCAAGATATATAATATCAAAGATAGAATTGAGACCGATCGATTGAGATATAACTGCTTTAGAGCCTTGACACCGGCAAGATAATATCAAAAATATAGGCGAGACCATTCGGTCAAGATATAATTGCTTTATAGTCTTGTGATCTGCAGGATATATAATATCGAAGATATAATTTAGACCGATCGGTCGAAATGTAATTGCTTTAACGTCTTGTAATATGCAAGATATATAATATTAAAGATATAATTGAGACCGATCGATTGAGATGTAACTTCTTTAAGGTCTTGTGATCTGCAAGATATATAATATTAAAGATATAATTGAGACCGATCGATTGAGATGTAACTTCTTTAAGGTCTTGTGATCTGCAAGATATATAATATCACAGATATAATTGAGACCGATCGGTTGAGATGTAACTTCTTTAAGGTCTTGTGATCTGTAAGATATATAATATCAAAAATATAATTGAGACCGATCGGTTGAGATGTAACTGCTTTAATGATCTGCAAGATATACAATATCAAAGATATAATTGAGACCGATCGGTTGAGATGTAAGTGCTTTAATGATCCGCAAGATATATAATATCAAAGATATAATTGAGATCGATCGATTGAGATGTAACTACTTTAAGGTCTGTAAGATATATAATATCAAATATATAATTGAGACCGATCGGTTGAGATGTAACTTCTTTAATGATTTGCAAGATATATAATATCAAAGATATAATTGAGACCGATCGATTCAGATGTAACTGCTTTAGTGATCTGTAAGATATATAATATCAAAGATATAATTAAGATCGATCGGTCGAGATGTAACTGCTTTATAATCTTGACACCTGCAAACTAAGTTGTTTATGGTGATAAAAATATGATTTGTATTATTATTGAACTGAGGCAGGTGTGAATTGCGCCAATAGTTATATATTATATCATACGACTATGATAAATAAACGTTTCGGTTATAACCATTATGAATTATACCGATGGTTATATATGATATTATATAACAATTAAATGTTTCGACATATAGCATAAGAGTGTAATTAATGCAAAGAAATCTAAACCATTTGATATTGTTTGTGTTCTACCATAGTTTATATATTAGTAAACAATTTAAATAGATTATAATTGTCCCTTCATAAGAAACAGTAGCTAGATATTCTTATCTATAAGATAAAGAGACACATACATGTATAAGATGATAAAATCAGTGTTTATCTCTTATTCAATCCTTAATATAAACATTTATATGTTATTTGTCTTGTTATTCACGTATATAAAAATGTATAATATATATTTTTAATATATCATATATCATATAATATTTTATATGGATTCAATTAAATATATAGACTTTACCCTGATAAAACTCAAATTTGTTATAATATACGAATTATAAATTTTTTAATACTTATTTTGTTGATGAAACTTTACGTAGAGATGATAATCCATTGTGGTGTAGCTTACGTTCTGCTGAAATTTCCTAGTGTTGATCTGAAGTAGCGATGTGAGACCGAGTGCTTGTCTTGGTTCTTCGTAGCTTTCATGGGGATGTCGCTCGGCCCACGGTGGCGGCCAAAATGTTTCGGTATAAATTTTGTGGGATTGAGAAACTGACCTGGCAGACGCGTCTTTGCCTCCTTTAGCCATCTGTGCCGCTCGCTTTCCTACGATCTGGACTGCTCGCTCTTCTTCAGCCTTGACCGTTCGATGGAATTCGATCTTTGACCGAGGGGGAGGTACCTGCAATGGCACTCCGACGCTCAAGTTAGGCGTGTAATAGAAGAACCTCAATTCTTAATTGAATAACTTTGAGTGTCAGTGAGGCGTAGATGGAGCGAGAATAGAGTGTAAGTGAAACGTACCTGGCTTTTAGCCTTGGCCTTGTATTTATAGGTTATCACAAATCCAATAAAATATAAACAGAATTACCTGGAACAGATTTACCTGGAACAGATCTACCTGGAACAGATTTACCTGGTTGCTCATAAACAACTTTATCAATATCTTTAATTAGATATTCTTGATTATTTTGTCCTCAATATCTTTAATAAGATATCTTTGATTCTGTTGGACTATTAGCTCAATAATAAACGTTGACCCAATTATGACCCAACATAAACATGATATTATACATAACCGATCGGCTATTCTTTGTAACCGCTCGTCCCGAATATCATAATATCATATTATACATTATCTATACTAATGAAATATAAAGAGACGAATATTAAGTGTTATATTTATTAGAATAAGTTACTATTTAAAAAAATACTACAAAATTTAATAGTAATAACACGATCTAAAATACATATTAAAATGTATTTTTGTGAAATTATTTTAAAAAAGTCGTTTTTAGTTGGACAGGTGTAATGATATTTTCTTCGTCTTTTTATGGTTTAAGATCATAAATTAAAAAATGTGTACATAACTGCTTCTTTCAAATAAAACAATTTTTTAGTAAGAGATTAAAAAATCAACTGTACACTACATAGACCTTTTTTAAATTAGAAAAAAAATTTCTAATTTTGTTTAAACATTTTTTTTCATTTTAAAAAACAATTTTTTTAAAAAAGAAAATTGAGAGATCTAAAAATTATCTTAAACTGAAGTGACTACACTAATTAATTAAAAAGTTCTTTTGTTTTGAAAATACTGCAAGATAGGAAGATTAATGATACTGAAAAAGCAGAAGCAAACACATTATTGCTCACCTACCCAAGTGTTATAAAACTCAATCAGTGCAACAAAAAACAAAGAAATTAAAATCTGAGCTACCAATGTGTTCATGCAGTTAATTTCTTGCTCCTTCAATATCTCCATTGAGTAATTGATCATTGAATTACTATTTATCATAACCAGACAAAGTTGTACAAATAGTACAAATTTCATGAATGTAAAACTATTTCCAGCCTTCCAATAATTCATTTTATCATTAAAACCACCAAACATTAACAAACAAAACTGTTCTAGTCTAGAATTTATCTTTTCCTTTGGCACTGTATTTGCTTTGACTAGTTGATTTTTCACTTACTACAACTACAAAGCACACCAAAAGTTCAAGCACAAACCAGAAAGAGACTGAGAAAAGAGAGAGTTCAGAAGTGAAGATCCAGGAGCTTGGAACTGAGAAATTGTTAAGGAAACAGTCTTTCAGGTTCATACATTGTGCATTAATTAACACTAGTTTGTGATAAGATAATACCTACTAATGATTTTAAAATCGTTGTAGCAGTTAAATTTTTTCAATCATTAATTCTGGTTTAGGCCATTATTTATGAAGTCATCAGTTTTTCACTCTATAACTCTCATGATCTTTTGTCCAGAATCTATTTTCTATGCTCTTCACACCATCTTTTTCATTTCTACTTCTGGTTTTTCATTTTGGTTTTGTTGCTTATTTGTTTGAGATGTTGTAAATGTCACTTTACAAGTGATTCTCTTTCCCTGTGTGTTCTAGTGCTTCTTCTGTTTGTAGTTGATATTTAAAAATTCCAACTTTATCTTATACAAAGCAAGAATGCTTTTAGCCAAAGGGGAAAAGCCATTTGTTTGCTGAAAAATATCTTCACTTTATGTCTGTACATGAAGATGGATGGATCCTTTGTGTATCTGTGGAATCTGACCTTTTCTTTTTCAAAGTCATTTATCTTATTTTGAAGAGGCACATCTGCAGTGTATATGTCTTTTTCCTGCTTTGTATTAAATACATCTTTATTATACTTGAGAGTATGGATTTGCATATTTATTCCCCAAGAATAGTAAATATTGGTTTGTCTTTAACATGATTCATTTCTCATGAAAATAGGTCATTTGTAGGAATTTTGATGTTCATGTCTCTACATAGCAAGAGTACTACTTAAGAAAGAAGTTTGGTCATTTTTTAAAAGTTTTGAAAAGGTAAACAGTAGAAATCCAAACTATGAACCCTTTTTAGCTTGAAATCCAAAATCTTAGCCGAGTTTTTGTTATTATCCCTCTGCTGAGCCTTCAAAATGCAATGAAAACAGGATTTGTCTGACGGCTGGTATGTTTGCTGAACAGGACCAGAAAAAAGAGGTCTCATGGAGACTTCTATTGAACATCACATCCAACACATAATTAACATCCCAGAAGTGATGGAGCCTGCACTATGGCCAGAATGTTGTATCTACAAGGTACCAACTAGTCTTTTGAAGGTGAAAGTGGTGGCCTACACTCCTCTGTTGGTCTCAATTGGCCCTGTCCACCATAAGAATGCTGAACTAGAGGAAATGCATGAGCAGAAACAAAGATATTTTCATTTCTTTTGGGCACGCCTAAGCCAAATGAGCAAGCTTGATTTACTGCAGTACAAAGCCTTACTTGAACTAGAAGAGAAAAACTTACGCCGTTGTTACCAAAAGAAATTCCCTGATATCAGCAAGGAGCAATTTGTGGAGATAATGTTGTTGGATGCTGTGTTCATCATGGAACTGTTTCTGAGACAATCAAGAAAATGGGAACACAAGGAGGACTATCTAATAACTCAAGGTTGTATTGGAAAAAGTATCCAGTGTGACTTGATGCTGCTTGAGAACCAGCTTCCAATGATAGTGTTGGAAAAACTATATGATAATGTTGTCCCAAGCAATGTCAAAAGCCATGCTAGATTTATTAACCTTGCTCATGAGTACTTTGGATCTTATTATCCTCATGAACAATCTTCAGAAAACAAGTTCGAGCAAAGAAAGTGGGAGAAATCACTGCATTTCACTGATCTAATTCGAAATTCCTATCTCCCTAAGAACCTGAGCATTCAGAAAAACTATAATCATAAGGAGTGTGTACTAAGGACTGCAACAAAATTGAATGAGGCTGGGATAAGCTTTGACATGGTTCAAGACAGATCCTTACTTGATGTCAAGTTTGAGAAGAAACGATTCTTCAGCTGGTTTCTTTGCTTGGGTTGTTTGCCATGCTGCAAGTTGTTCAAAGCTCGGTTTCAGATCCCCCAGTTGAAAGTAGACCACACAACAGAGTGTGTTCTGAGGAACCTAATAGCATTTGAGCAGTGTCACTATCCTGAAGAACCTTACATCTGCAACTATGTTTCTCTGATTGACTCTCTTATTCACACCAAAGATGATGCAGAGTTGCTGGTTGAGAAAGAAATTATTGTCCATGAACTGGGAAGTGATCAAGAACTGGCAAATCTGGTTAATGATCTTTGCAAACATGTGGTGACAAATTCAACATGCTACCACCAGATCATGGAAGATGTTAATGAACACTACAACAATGATTGGAAATGGGCAATGGGTACATTGAGGTGGGTTTACTTCAGAGACCCATGGAGAAGCAGTTCTACTATAGTGGGGGTTGCTGTCCTAATATTCACTGCCTTCAACTTCTACCGTGTTACTGATCTACTCTTTTAGTAAATTGAGAATTATATTGATGGAATCACCTTTTCTGTATTACATCATCGTCCATGATTGCACACTAACTGTTACATTTCCTATTTTCTCGTAAAAAAAGTGGCTTGTTTATTATCAAACATATGAATTGATAACTAATAGCAGTTTCACATCCTTAACTCTAGAAGAGGGGGTTAAAATGAGTCTGCATCCTTTTAAATAAGGCTAGTTTGGTTGGTTGATAGTTATGGATCTAAGAAATAAGAACATACAAGTCAAAATTTTTAGGGGGAGAAAGATTCCCCCAGCTTTAAAATGGATCCAATTTGATCAAATTTCATAAAGTGAGGTTTGATCAGAATATTTCAGGATGGTACAGCGCCAAAATATCCCATGCAGCATTTTAGTTCAACCAATTCACTTGAACACCCAAGTAACTAGTAGCCTCCAATACACAAAACCAAAACAAGTTACAATCACTTATCACATAACAAAATAAAATCAAAATCAAAGATTCTAGATATCCATTGCCAAAATAGACACTGAACTTGGACAGAAGCTGAACCAGGAAAGACTAACAGTAACTGCTTACAATAAAATCATCCATGAAAATGAAACATTAGTCCTATTGATTAACTGAAAGCACCTTCCGCTTATATCGGACCATCACTTTTCCCTTAACTCCCACAACCATGGCATTCCAGTCTATCTCAGGAAAAGGTGACACCAACTCCAGTTCAAAATTCCTCAGCAGATGAGTCCATATTGCTTTAATCTGCAGATATGCAAATGGCTCCCCAAGGCATCCATGTCTACCCCCTCCAAACGAAATGTATGAGAATGCACCTGCCACCTTGTCCTCTTCCCTCCCGACAGAAAATCGGTCCGGATCATACCTGTCAGGGTCCTTGAAAATGTGACCTAGCCTGTTAGCAAAAGCAGGTGATGTAGCAATTATATGGCCTTTCGGAATGTCATACTCTTTCCCCTCTCGTGTTGTGACACTAAAATCACGGTGTGAGCTTCTCAGCAGCATGATCAGAGGAGGGTGGAGTCTCAAGGCTTCTTTGATGCACCTATACAACACATCCATTTCAGCCAAAACATCATGATCAACTCTGTCCCCATGCTTTTCCATCAACTGCTTTTGCTCCTCCTGCACAGCTGAAAGGTACTGGTTGTTACACAGCAGATATGCACCAGTCCAAGTGGAGGTAATTGAACTTGTGTGTTGACCAGCAAAAAGAGCAGCAATGAGGAGTCCAGTCACTTCAGCTTCAGTTGTTGGGCGACCATCTTTGTATTTTGAGTCGATGAAGCACTGCAGCATGTCATCTTCTGATTTGCTGGCATTCTTCCGAGAAGCTATGATGGTAGCAAAGATTTTAGCTAGCTTCTTGCGTGCCTGATCACGGCGCTTGTGAGCTGGGATAGGCAGGTATGGGAAGAGCACACTGATTGGAAGCATCCCATTATCAAGATCATGGAACAGTGCAGAGACATCATCAAAGAGCTTGTCCCGAACTTCACGTCCCAAGAGACATCTACTGGCTGTCAAGATAATAAGATGCTCAAGCTCATACTTCAAATCAACCTCACCACTTGGTCCCCACTTTGAGAAATAGTCCTGCAAATTGAGTTTGTGTTTGGGGATTGAACAGTCTTCAATATCCAATTGTTATACAGCCAAGAAAAATTACGAGGTAGGAGTTTAACGTTAACAAACAACATAAATAACGAAATTTCGTGTGGAAAAAAAAAAGGTATGCACATATGTTATAAATAACGAAATCGTTAAATTTTACTACATATTCTTGTAAGATTTATATTGCCACTCTTTTCACTCTAGTCCAAAACCACCTTGTATCAGATCCTATCGAGTTGGATAAGGCTGTTCAGTTAGTTATTCTTGCAATAAAGTTGGAATAGGCAACGCCCTGCAGAACACACTGATCATGACAGGTGTTGCCATTGACCACCAAATCGTTGAATTGAATGCCCAAACATGTAATACATTAAGTAACAACAAAAAAGGGTCAATTGAAGAACAAAAGCCAATAACAAAAGCAAGGTATCTAAGCCTATCAGCTTCACAACTGGCAAATTTCTAAGGGGATGACAATTTTTTCCCAGTCCCTCAATCCATCATCGCTCCCCATAAAAATCAAAGAAAACAAAAGGGTTAATTAATTGTCTTCATCATCGAAGTAAAATTTACAATAAAGGGCTTTTATTCCTAAATTTTAAAACATCGCTTTTGGTCTTTGAATTTTGTAAATATCCAAAATCAATCCAACCCTTCAGGTGTCGAATTTTGACATAGTGTAGACCGAGGGATGAAAGCTTGGGCATCTAGAGAACCATGGAGGAAGAGTGGAGGTTTTCAAAAGTGGGGATTTGAACAATAAGTGCGAAAATGAAAAACCAAACATTGTGAAATTTAATTCCAAAAATAAAATAATCCAACAAATTCCCGATTGCAATGATTAAATCCAAGAACAGAAAACGATTACCCATCAAAGTGAGAAACCATCATACTAGATCAATCACCAACAACAACAAAAGAAAAGAACCAAACAAACATCAACATGAATAGCACCAACACAAGCATACCTCTGCTTCTGCAACCATCTGATTGACATAGCTCTTGAGCTTGTTGACCCTAAGAGCCTCAGTGAAGAACCTGAACTGTTCCTGTCTCACAGAGTAGTCAACATCAAAGACCACCCCAGGTCCAAAAGTTGGCACATTGAATTGGTACACCTCTTGCTGGCTGAGATCAGTCTCTGGAGCCTTGAAGAAGTGTGCGGAGACCTCAGGGCCAATGAGGAAGGTAATGTTCTTGTGGAAGAGTTTGAGGGTGAAGACACCCCCAAGCTTAGGGTACTCCTCACGAAGCATAAAGATTGGACCTTTGAGGAAACGGACAAGCCCTCCAATCAAGGGCCACCCCTTCACAACTGGGGGTACCCTCTTCCTGGATTTGGGCACTATGAAGGCTGAAATGAGTTTTGCCACAAGGATTGTGGCAACCAGGAGGAGGCCGGTACTCAAAAACCTGCTATCAATCTCCATGGTTGTTGTGTGTGATGTGAATTGAGGAGTGAAAGGATTGAAAAAGAATGTGACTAGATTTGATGTGTATTTGGATATTGACAAGTACAATTGTTGGTGATGACACCAATGTCTAAGAAAATCACAGATCCAGTGACATGGGTAGATCTGTGTAATGTGTGTGTGTGGCCACTAAGGAGTGTGAGAGTTCAACTGCAAATTTATAGGGTGAGGTTGGCTTAGCTGGGCTCACAGTAATCACAGGGTTTGGAAGATGAAACTGTGGGTTAGGCTTTGGAAGGATATGACAAACATGCATTCACGGACCGAATATTTAGGGCTAAATTTTTATGAGTTTAAGGGGCAATTGGCTCTAATGGGGGAGAAAAAAGTTAAATGCTTTGGAATTTGTTTAATTTGTACATCAAAAATAGAAAATAATTAGGGTTAAATCTTCTATTAATACCATTTTGTTTATGTGCTTCTTTTGACTGTTCAGAAGGCATTTGAATCGTCTAAGGATGTATCTTTGAAATGTAGGGTGTGCCGAGAATTTTTGACATAAGATGTTTGAAAATTTCCTTTTATTTTTTGTGGTTGAGGGTCATCCTCAAAAATCAAAATTTGTGTTGATACAAATGAAAAGATGAATTATCATATAAATTTAAGACGGTAGTATAAGATTATTTATTATTAATAAAATTAATTTATAATATATAAGTGAATATAAATTTTATTTTATAAATTATTTTTATGAGATTGAATTAGACTTAAAATATATTTTTTAATTATTTTAATTTAATGATAATGATTGTTGCATTTATGAAACTAAGTAATGTTATAAGTGTGTATATTATGTAAATAGAACAACGATGTTTAATGTGCATGTAAGAAGAGTCGATATTTTAAATATATGTGCATGTGAGAGATATGTAATGTTATAATGGTACATGCGTGGGTTAGAAAACCAGTTGATTTTGAGTGCGTGCATGTGTAACGTGTACGTGTCTGAGAGAAAATAAATGTTGTTTGTTTTTGTGTATTTATTGTCTCTCTGTCTGAATGTTAAACATGGTTAATAATGTTAGTAGGTGCTATGACGAGAAACATAATGTTCAAGTGTATTCATGTAAGGTAATACATCTAATGTCATAATATTAAACTTTTTTTTTTTTTTACATCATTTGCATAGTTGAAAACGGGGGTATTTTGGTTATTAAAAAAATTAACTTTTATATTTATAAAGAAAAAAAGGGGTAAAATATAGTGAATGTAAAATATGTGTAAACTTTGTTGGATGTCAAGATAATAGTGGTTGAGATTAGCCACAATCAATCAATCAATTTGCATCTTTTTAGTACAATCAAACTAAAGAGAAAATTATGACACAACAAGAGTGATAATAGTAATAATTACTTGCATTTATATTTTCTTATCATGGTAACTTGTCTTAATAAATTAAAACTTAATTATTATGTTAATTTTTATTTAACGAATATAATATTGTTTTTATTTTCACAATTTAGATTTCCAAAACTGGAATTTTAACACTAATATGTTATGTAAAAGTATTTGATAATATTAGGGTTGGACAAAAAATAATATTAGGGTTTGACAAAAAAATATTGAACTGTGTTGTACTATAGTTAATTATACTATATTATATTAAAAAGAATTGAACCATTTTTACTATAACTTAAATATACTGTTTTATGATTCAGTTTTTAAAAACTGAACTTAATAAATTTTCGGTTCAGTTAACTACAGTTGTCTCTGTGGTCAGATTAATTTGTTTGTTAGATTGAGAGAATGATTCTACCTTTTCTTTTATATCTTCATTTTTTATACATTATTAAAATTACAATATCTTTTTTCTTAAAATACCTTCTAATATATCTTATTTTTTATACATTATTTTCTTTTATTTAGATCTTAGTTATCTTGTAAAATATTAATTTTTTAAAATATATATTTTGACACAATTTATTTAGAATTTTATTTTAGAAAGGTCATATTAATTTTTTTTCATCAAAATTTATATATTACAGATTTAGTTTTAAATTAATATATTTTACTTTTTTTTAAAAAATAATGTATAAATATTTATAGATATTTATAAATATCCACGTATAAAAAAGACTATAAATATCTTTTTACTGAAATTTATCAAATAACCAAATAAATAATAGATATTTTTAAATGAATCGTGTAATATATATATATATATATATATATAGATATATAAATTAAAGCAATAATAATGTCTCGCAATATAAATTGTATTTTTAAGTACACATATTTTTAAATACATTTACCTAATATTTTTTCACAATTTATTTCATTTGAAACATTACTACCTTTTAAAATAATTTATGTCATCTATATATATATATATATATATATATATATATATATATATATAATTTATATTTTGGTTAAAAAGATTAATGAGATGTAAAAGAACCAGTAAAATACACAATATATATGTCCAAGACTTCATGAGAGGGACAATTTACAATTCAGTTAGTAGTTCACTTAAGTTTATATTATAGTTTAGTACAATTTACAATTCAGTTAATAGTTCAGTTCAGTTTATATTATAGTTTAGTACAATTTAGTAAAGTATAGTTCAGTTCAGTTTGATAAAACAAAAAACAGTTCAGTTTAAACAAATTAGTTTTTAGTTCAGTACAATTTTTAGTTGTACAGTGTAGTATAGTTTCATTTGCCTACCCCTAGATACAGTATATTATTCAAATAACTTTTTAATTTATGAGTATTATTTGGATGAAAAAAAAGTGTGTTATTAATCTAACATTCCAAATACAGTATAAATATTATAAATATTATTAATCTAACATTCCAAATATATATATATATATATATATATATATATATATTACATTAACAAATTCAAATATTTATTCAAAATGAACCATAACAATCCAGTCATCCAATACATGCCAAAAACTAAACAAGACTCATTCGGATTCGGTATGAATGTCAAACTATTAGTAGTCTGTGCACTTGCAGTGGTAATACTATTAGCTGAAACCAAGCTACTATACAAGGTTAATTCATTTCATTTGCCTAGGACCACAATCAAAGCCTATAGTCAAAAACATCTCATTACTCTCACCACATGACTCACCCTTCTCTACTTGAAAATGGATGATCATTAGAGTGTCGGAATAGACCACTAGTTCAAAGCTCCTTACATTCATACAACAACCACACAGGCACAACCATGTAACCTCTCCCTGAGTCATGGAATTACGTCCATTAACCATTCACCTCATTTACTAATTTTTCATCTCAATATTCATATGTATCATTTTCATTCACGTGTAAACCATATACAAATCAATTCATTTTTCATTACATAACATCATATAAGATCACTAATCACACTTCAAAGTACTATAAACCAAACAAGTCACTGGAAAACCTATAAACAAAAGCATGTGAACCCACAAGGTGGCGCTCAGGCGCCCAAGCCACTATTTTACAGCGCTCAATGCCCCCACAAAGGCACTTAGGCGCTATCAGCAACAACAAAACGTATTTTTCTCACTTAGCTTACTTTACCCCCAACTTTTAAAGACCCTTAAAACTCTCCAAACATTGAAAAGCATCAGAAAAACCTACTGTAACTCCAATTCACCACTTCAAACCCAAAATCACTCCTATAAGCTACCCAAACTTAATTCTACACTTTCTAGCATCCAAATCAGTACACCGACTGCACAACCAAGTCCAATTACACTTGTTACCACCCTCCAACACCTCAAAATATTCACATCCCTGCTGTTTCAAAATCTCATCATGCAAAATCTCAAATTAAGCCAAAACCACCTAAGAACTTACCCTAAAGATAACACCAACAGTTAGACTTTTCTCATTTAACAATTTAGACAAGTCCTAATAGGTCTTCTAACAAACTCTCAACTATCCAACACAGTCCCCACTGCTTGCCTCCAATTCTCACTAGTCAAAACCTTCTTTTCACACTAAATATATTTCCAAACTTCAACAATGAACCCCTTACATGTTTCATACCGGATTTCCTTCAAACTAACACTTCTAATAAGTCCAAAATAATCACATAATAGCATTCAACTAGTTACTTCATCACTCTAACACCTACATCTAAAATTCACTCATCTAAACCCCTATTTTGACCTTAATAAAATTTATTTATATTATTGACTTATTTTAAAATAAAATACACAGTCTCATTATTTTAATACATATATATTCTAATACTCTATTTTCTAAATTCTTACAATTATCATAGAGCAATAAAATATATACAAAATATTAATATAATTATTCTCTATAGACAATTATACAAAATTTATTTGGTTTAACTTGTAAGTTTTTGCAATGAAATTAAAAAAAAATGTGCTAAGAAGAAACGAAAACAAGATAAAAAAAATTACACTTTGAATGCTTAATCTTTTTATATAATTAATTTTGTTTCCATTTTCACTCATTAAAAATCCTCATTTCTTATATTTCTAATCATCCAAATAATATATATTTCTTATTCTATTTTTATTGCTTCTATATTACTAACAAAATGGAAACAATTTTCCAAATTTATTTTTTCACTGCATGTTTATTTTATCGTGTCATTGTTGAAAACTCTCAAACTATGTAAAGACACGTAAGATTGTTGAAGAACTTTAACATCACATTTATTCAACACCTGGTTTCGTTATGCATGGATTTCATTTAATTGGAGAATGATATATTACTTAATATTTTTAAATATATATTGTATTTACATTTGATAAGAAGAAAACAAGGAAGATTCAATTTTTTTTTAAAAAAAATCACTCAGTTTTGTCATTAAATTCATTTTAGTTAAAATTCACAGCAACAATAATAAATGATAACTTTGAGTAAGAAATAAAACATTTGAATTAAAATGTTTGGTTAAAATCCTTTTAATAATTTTTTTTCTTTGAAGTTATTAAATCTTAATAATTTTTTTGCCTCTTGAACTTGAGCCAAATGTTTTTGTGATTCTTCAAATGTAAAGTGATACTTTTATCTTTTAATTTGAAAAATAATACATTTATTATATGATAAAATAATTATTTTATTTTATTGTATTTTTTTTTATTGTTAATAGATATGAGAACACCTCAGTTTTTTTAAGAGAAGAGCGGGTTAGAAAACATCACCATAAAAAAAACTTTCTATCTCTATAACGTGTTGATCTAATAGTTATTATGCAATTATATATATATATATATATATATATATATATATATATATATATTCTAATTTTATCTTTTAAATAAATTTATTTTTCAATTAAAATAATTATTTTATCAATTTTATTCTTTAAATAACTATATTCAAATTTAATTATTTTTTATTTGATTGTTTTTTAAAATTTAATAATTTTTAATTAAAAATATATATTTAAAATAAATAAAAACTATTTACAATAAAAATATAAAATTAAGTTAGATTTAATTTTTTAATTATAATAATAATTATATTAATATTAATTTTTGTTACCGTAAAAAGTGAATACACATATAAATGTATTTTGACTAGTATGTATAAAGATAATTTTTATACATTAATTATATTATATTATTGATTAAAATATTAAATGAATAGAATATTATTGAATTATTTTTTCAATAAAATTTTTTGAGCTATACGGACAAGTTAAAATTTTTTAATATACTTTTATAATTTTAAGAAAACTAACTACATAGTAAAATATAATTTTATACAATTTAGATAAAATTGTATATTTAAAGATTTTCATCTTTGTACACAATGAAACTAAAAGTTATCTAATTAATGTTATTTCATATAATTTATATTATGTTTTATCTAATGTATATTTAACATAACTTATAAAAAGATGTTATTTAACATAATTTATGGTATGTTTATCTAAAGTATTATTTCATGTAATCTATCCTATCACGACTTGGTCAATTTTTTCATAACCTTTAATATTTTATTTTAACCACTCACGGCGGGTGCTAAAAACACGTTAATAAAATCTTTCATAAGACGAACAATTAAAATTGATTTTTTGTGTATAATTTTTTCTCTTTTTATATTTTTTTTACCATATATTTTAATACAATGAAGGCTTCAAACATTGTCATTATCTATTTTCAAACCACTCAAAATTTCCATTTATTTTTTTAATTTCAAAGTTGATAATACAAGTGAAAAGTTAACTGTCAATGAGTTAATGGTTGTAACATCCCGAAAAATATGTTATATTAGATCTTATTTTTTATAACTGTTTTTTATGATTTTATCCTTAAATTACGATTACTATTTTTATTTATTAAAATAAATAATAAATAATAATACTTTAATTGTTTTACAAGTAATTATAGAATTAAATTCTTATTTTATTCAACACTATTTGTGTATATGTTTAAAAAGTTAATTATTTTAATAAGAAAAATATAAATATTTCTTTTTATATCTATTTATTATAATTATAATTTTTATATTTTAATAACTCTTATTGTAATAATAGTTATACAAAAAAATGTTAATATTTGTTATTTTATTTGTTATAAAAATGTGTAGACTTACAACATGATGACATTGTATATTTTCACCATAATATATATATATATATATATATATATATATATATATATATATATATATATATCTAATTATTATATAATAGTACAAAAAAATTACTCTACACTCAAACCCTTTTTAATATAAACTCATTATTTTAATAGTTGCTTACAAAAAAAATTATATTTAAGACATTTATTTGATTATATGCAACTTTGTCCATAAAACATGGATTCCAACATAGTTTTTATTTTTTAATTCTGTCTAAGGTGGAAAATTCAACATAGTAGTAATAACACTTCAAAAATAAAGTTTTTCCTACATGATTAAAATCTCAACTAAAGACCTTACATTATTACTCAAGTATAATAAAACTATCCTTGAAAATAAATAAATAAATTATTAATAAATAAATAATATAAAAGAGAGAGGCTTTGTTAATTAATAAGAAATAAATAAATCAATTATCAATAAATAAATAATATAAAAGAGAGAGAGAGAGAGAGAGAGAGAGAGAGAGAGAGAGAGAGAGAACGTGGACAAGTTAGTGGGAAGGAGGCAGTAACTGCCATGCATAACCGTAATATCTTACAGAGCATACAACATAGCATAAAACATGGAAGACAGAACATAAAACGTAGTAGTATGAAAAGTAGTTCGTAGAAAACCAGAGAAAATATTCTTTAGAGTTTTGTGTGATGCATGCGAGAAAAATGCACAGGAAAAAGGAGCAAGAAGAGTATATAAGGAAAGGGCCATGGAAAGCAGAAGAAGATGAGGTGCTACTGAACCATGTGAAGAAGTATGGTCCCAGAGATTGGAGCTCCATTCGATCCAAGGGTCTTCTTCAAAGAACTGGCAAGTCCTGTCGTCTTCGTTGGGTCAATAAGCTTCGACCAAACCTCAAGAAGTGAGTCAATAACGTTTCTTCATTTTCTCCTCGTTGTTCTTTGCATGTACCATGTATCATAGTTGCACCAGTAGCATTAAGGTTTTTCAACTTACTGGTTGTAATGGCGTATCAGTCAAATTTTGTTAAAATATTAAGGAAACAGCAATTTAAAACCATGGCTATTGCTTCTGCTATAGTGTTTGTTTGATGAAAAGTTACAAGGATGGGGTTGCTTTTCATTGGTCCTAGCTATATATGGATTATACAGTGTTTTTAAGCTTAGATGTCACTCTTTTTTGATGGGGTTTGCATGATTTTGTATTGCATTTTTGGCGTTTTATCTCTTGATCTTGCGTAATGTGAGTTCAATTTTTTGATACAAGTTGGTCCATGTTTTGTGTCCAGATATAAATGGAAGGTTTATGGCTGTTACTTGCACTTGTGCTTGATGATTTTACAATTATGGGGTTGCTTAATTGATCTCAAAAGTTGCCTTTTTTCAATGGTGTTTATTGTTTTTCAAAAACCATTCTTTGCTCGAGTTCTTTTAAAACCGTAATATGTATTTTATCTCAACTTCAGTCCTTAAAGGTAACACTGCAAGGGACGAAAACTTATTATTTTAACACAAAACAAATAATTTGATGCTTCTTGTCTGATTATTGTTTTCTGTGTCTCTATTGGCCTTCTTAAAGTGGTTGCAAGTTTTCACTCGAGGAAGAGAGGATTGTGATAGAGTTGCAGGCACAATTTGGGAACAGGTGGGCTAAGATTGCATCCTTTTTGTCAGGGAGAACAGACAATGATGTGAAAAATTTCTGGAGCAGTAGGCAAAAGAGGTTGGCCAGGATTCTACAGACATCGGGAACAACTTCCAAATCACAGAAAAATGAAACAAAAGTTCCTACCCTTCTTGATGTTCCAACTTTGGAGGTAATTAGATGGAGAGGTTCCTCTATTTCCATGCTTTTATAGTTCTATCATAATGTTTTTTACTTCTTCTATAGAATCAGTGTTGATCCGTTTCAAGATTTGTTTGCTTTACTGAAGATGATTAGATTTTACTTAATAATGAATATGCTAAAATACAGATTTCCACAAAGACAACTGAAATTGTCACTAGTAAAAAATCGGGTTTTTACAGCGCACATTATGCCACGGTTCAACGAAAACCGCAGCATAATGGTGCGCGGTGGCAGTTTTGTAAATAAAACGAACCTATATGCCGCGGTTCCCGGTAGAACCGCGGCATATACCCCAGTCAACCATTGCCTTTGACGCCACGTATGAATAAAAAATTAAATAACAGAGTATATGCCGCGGTTCTCTGCACAACCGCGGCATATACCCTGCCAATTTATTGCAGGTGCTGACTGGGTCAGAGAATTTGAAAAGTTACAGGGGTTATATGCCGCGGTTCTCTGGGGAACCGCGGCAAATACCCCTGTAACGTCTTAACTTCTCTGCCAGTCAGAGAATTTCAGAAGTTACAGGGGGTATATGCCGCGGTTCCCCAGAGAACCGCGGCATATAACCCCTGTAACTTTTCAAATTCTGTGAAAGGCAGTTGGGGAGACAGTTTTGTTGAACACGTTTCAGGGGTATATGCCGCGGTTCCCCAGAGAACCGCGGCATATTCTCCTATATGAAATTAATTTAATATTTATTTGAAATATTTCGAGGTATATGCCGCGGTTCAGCGGGCAACCGCGGCAGATAGTTTGAAAATAATTTCAAAAATGCCATTTCTGATAATTTTTTAAATTAGTATATGCCGCGGTTGGGGGTTAAACCGCGGCATATAACCCCTTTATACCGCGGTTAAGTAGTGAACCGCGGTAGATTCCCCTGTTCAGAGTTAAAAAACAAAACTTGGAACAGTGCATCGTCTTCCTCGCGCGTTCTCTCTGTTTCGCGTTTCTTCTTCCTCCCAACCACCCTTCACCTCAGATTTTGCGTTTTTAACCGTTTAAACTCAAAATTGTTCGGTCATTATTCGTTTTTGACGATAAAAACGAGTTTTAGCCGATCAAAATCGTGATTTCCTTGCGTTTTTCACCCTCTCCGCCGCCGCCGCCGTTGTGTTGCGTTTTTCACCCTCTCCGCCGCCGTTCCTCTTCCAGGTATTTATGTCCATTTGCATTTATAACGTGATTTCTTCATTAATTTTTGCATAATGCTATAGTTTTGGTAATGTATGAAGTTTCTATAGTTTTGGTAATGTATTATGGTATAATTTTTGCTTTAATTTTGATAGTGCATGAAATTGTTATAGTTTATTAATTGTTTGATTGTATGATTGAATTGATTGTATGTTGAATATATTGTATAATTGTATGATTGTAATTTTGTAGAATATTTACGTATGGATCGAAATTGGATTAATTTACCACGCATTAGTGTTGAGTACGAGAGAGGGGTAGAGGAATTTATACAATTTGCGCAACGTAATGAGGGGAGAACTGATAATGAAGTGAAGTTTAGATGTCCTTGTGTGAACTGTTTGAATGGGAGAAAGTTGAACGCAACTCAAATTAGAGAACATCTTATATGTGATGGTTTTCTAAGATGCTATACAACATGGATCTGGCACGGCGAAGAAATGGATTTTCTATGATATTACATAAGTCTTGAAAGAAAATTTAATGTTGTTATTTATTTTGACAGATATATGGCTGATCATCCACATTCTTCAGGGGATGAGGCTCCCCCAACCAGATCCACTAGAGGACCCACTAGGATGAAACAATTATTAATCAGGAAAAATAGTGGTGAAAGAACTCCGGTGAATGTGAATGTCACCACGGGTGTGGCAACTGGCCCCCATGCAGATGACTTCCGATCATACCTTGGAGTAGTGGCACGTGATAGGATTAGCATTCTCATTCCATCTTTTGATCATGTGTCCGAGGGTGATCGGAACATTATTTGGCAAGATATATTGGTAAGTTAGTTAATAGCATTTGAATTAAAATTTGTTTATATTGATAATTTTGTACTAATACAACTTTATTATGTTTTTTTCAGATGACATTTGACATTCCAAATGTCCCAACACTTAGAAATAAGTGTTTGTCAACTGTTGCAGAAAATTTCAGAAACTTTAAAAGCAAGTTGACATCAAGGTACATCTTTGGACACCTTAAACATAAAAGTCCATGCAGTTCATATAAGTCCATTGATGAGGAGACTTGGCGGCTTTTTAAAGAGAGTCGGATGTTAGAGGAATGGCAGGTTAGTGTAGTTCATATTATTCAATTCCTCATTAACAAATATATATCATATGAACTGATTAATTAATGTGTATGTGACAGGCAATTAGAAGCAAAGCACAAGGAACAAGTGCTAAGAACAAAAACCCCCACCTATTATCTCGTGGTGGGTATAGGAAGCTTGAGGAGAAAATCCTCAAGCAAAAGGCAGATGCTATACCACCATCTCAGAGTGGTAGCCCTCCTCAGCCTCCTTCTCCACCGTCTAGACATGACAAATGGAAGTTGGCCCGTATGCGACCATCGGGCACCTACTCTTCCGACACAGCACGAGAGATTTCTGAAAAAATTGTAAGTTATCACTGTTCCTAAAATAATAAATATTGTCATTATACATACTACATTAAACTATTTAACTGATAATGGTGTTTTGTAATGTTACAGGACGCCTTGGTTGAGCAGAGCTCCCAAGGCCAATTCACTCCAGAGGGTCGCCAGGATATTCTTGCTGCTGCAATTGGACGACCTGAGCACCCTGGACGTGTACGTGCTGCAGGTCCTGGAGTAGGAATTACGGATTATTTTGGGAGCTCTTCTCGTCAGCATTCATATTCGTACAGCGATACACAAAGGATGACAGAAGAGATCACAAAAAAGGTCCGACAAGACCTTATGCAGGAGATCAGGGCCGAGGTGAGGGCTGAATTCCAGATGCTATACCAGGAGCAGTTTCAGAGCATGCGCCCGGTGCAGTCTCCTATAGAGGAACATGTGGTCCCTCCCCCTCCCACAGGTAAACTTAATAAACATTTATGTGCAATTATTTCTATCTTTTGTATAATCTAACATTTACTCTGACAGGGAGAAGCGCCAAAGGAAGTTGTTCCGCATCAGCCATCCCAGAGGATGACATGGACGATGGTAGTCCATGTCTGCTATACATTTTAGAAGAAGATGAGATGGTGCTGGTAGCTCGTGGAACAGAGTTTAGGTCAGCGACTGTATGTCATGGTATGCAACTATTAGAGGATGAGGTGAAGGTCTCAGTGGATGAAATGATCATGCCAGATGCCTCGGTTCCACTGTCCACGGAAGAGATTTTCACTGTGGAACAAGCATATAAGTCGTTTATCACTTGGCCTAAATTTTTGGTTAAACCAGTTTCTGACCCCTCGGTATGAAATTCTTCTTTACACTTCTCAATTTTAAAGGTTTTTGATGTCAAAACTTATCTTATCTTTTCATGTAACAACAGACGCAGGAACAACAGAAGATTCCTCTATCTGAGGATGACCCTCTTTCTTCATTGCATCTACTTGCTGACATCCTTGATGATAAGCCTTTGGAGGTTGAGTATGATGCTAATGTATTTGGGCATGGCTCTGAGGTCCCAATATACCTTAATAGCCAAGATGTCCGTGAGCTTGCGTCGGGAACACAAGAGTTGAATATTTCAATTATTCAACTATGGACGATGTAAGTCTATGACCAATTATTTATATATAAAATTGATTTATATATCAAGTATCCTTATATCAAAGTTAATTTTTAATTTCAGGTATATGTCTGGGGTCACTAATAAGTTGGGGCGTTCTGATGATTATGGATTCATTGATCCCCAAGACATTCATGAATCAAATGATTTTGAGCATATCAACATGAGTCTGATAAGCAGTTTTCGAAGGGGCAAGAAAATATACTTTTTGCCTTATATATCCGGGTAAGTGAACTTTGTTTAGCATAATAATGTTCCATATGTGATTTTAATATTTAATAGTTACGTTATTATGAATTTCAGGCGCCATTGGCAACTTCTTGTTATGTCTGTGCAAGACAACTATGCTTTGTGGTTCTGCTCATTGCACAGGCCTCCTCCCACACAACTCAGACAAGCAATTGATTGGTAAGAACCTCAATGTTTGGACTTTCTTTGTTATATAACTGAATGCTAAAACATTTTTTTATATACAGTTCTATTCCAGCAAGTATGATGATGGACGGGAGATCAATTGTTAAGAGTAGAAAGATTGCTTGGATTTCTCTCAAGGTTTGACATATGCTAAAGTCATACTTTGTTATAATTGTTTTATAACAAATGTTATTCACTAACTATTATCAACTGTGATGATATATTGTAGTGTAACAGACAAAATGGGTCATATGAGTGTGGATACTATGTAATGTATTGGATGACCCATATTGTTCGTTCTCACATCACAACTCGCTGGGAAACGGTAATATTTAACTTTAACAAATTTTGATTTTTTAACCAATGTTGAATTCATATACACTAATTAAAATGAATTGTCTTTTGCAGAGATTCAAGACTACTACACCAGTTCCTGAGAAGTCACTACTATTCATTAGGAACGCTGCTGCGAAGTATATAGTTAGATTATACAATAGCTCTTAGATTTAGATTTAAACAATGCATTTGATTAGATAGAATTTTCTTAGACTCTCTACTTTATTTGATGTTGAAATACATTTGAACATGTGTTTGTTATGTTCAAATTGAATTTCTGTAAATGTTTTTAT
The DNA here is from genome assembly GCA_027742785.1 of Vigna reflexopilosa. Lineage (NCBI taxonomy): Eukaryota > Viridiplantae > Streptophyta > Magnoliopsida > Fabales > Fabaceae > Vigna > Vigna reflexopilosa. Next base: position 467,418 of record CM050929.1, on the reverse strand, counting down.
ATGCAGGTCTGTTTTTGTGGTAGTGGATATCACAAAAACAGACCTGCAATTTTAAAAAACTGCAGGGGAATATGCCGCGGTTCTAACCACAACCGCGGCATATAGTGCTTCGTTTTTTTTTAAAAACGAGACATATGGCCGCGGTTTTGACACTAACCGCGGCATATTCTTCGGCCTATATGCCGCGGTTCAACCGCGAACCGCGGCATATAGTCCATTTTTTAATTTTTTTTAAAATTTTTTTTTAAAAAAAAATGACTTTAGTCAGCGGTTCCCTAGACAACCGCGGCATATTCCGCAGCCTATATACCGCGGTTAGAACCGCGGCATAAAGTGTCTGACTTACTACCGCGGCTGAATATGCCGCGGTTCTCGAACCGCGACGTATAGTGAAAATGAACCGCGGTAAAAGCCCCTCGCTGCACTAGTGTGTGACTGACCAAATCAAATTTCAAGAACTGGTTTGTCCTGTTGATGGTTTGCTAATTGTTGCTATTTACTGATCTTACTCAAAGGTTTTAAATTGATAATCTGTTTTTAAACCTTGATGTTACTCTATATGCGTGTTCCTTCCAATGCAGATGCCCCAAATTCTTAGAACTTCCTTGCCCAGATAATGCAGTAGTAGTAGACCAGGAAAAATGAGAAAATGTTAGGCTGTGTTGTTTTCACTGCTGCAATTTGTTTACATGGGAATAACATATATTTGTTGACTTGTATAGGCTCCAAAATTCAGTTCTTCATCAGAGGGAGAATCATCATCAAAGCCTCAGTCATACTCACTACCTTTGATTGAGAATTCTGAGGTTATCAAAATGGTATCTTTGCCAGATCTCATAAAGTCTGAGTTACCTAGTTCTGACCCAATCCATGTTGAACAAGGTTTTACCCCTTTTGAAAGCTATAACAGTAATGAGCAGATTCAACAGATTTCCTTTCCTCAGATTCCAGAACTCGAAAATGATCTCACATTCCCAATGGGAAGCCAAGATGTCTTAGCCAGAATGGATGAGCCATATTTCGTTGAAGACTATTGTGCTCTTGATGATGCATCTGAGTTTGGAATAGGTCTGCAGCACCCCATTGGATTCCCTTTCTTCGAGCCACCAGGAAGTTGCAGAATTGAGACAAGGGATACCATTGATAAGTTCAAAAGCAGTGACAGCTTCTTCGATGACTTCCCTATGGACATGTTTGATCACATGGACCCACCTGCAAGCCCTTCTTACTTATGACTTTTGTGGACATTGCCGTTTATTCTATGTGTTGTTGTGTTTCTGTCTTGTAACTGCAGGCTAATAATTATTAACTTGGTCATGCATTGGTATTTTAAATTGTTGATACTGATGTCATTCGTAGGATAACCAAAAACAGACATTGCATTTGTCCATATTATTGATCTTTCTGACGGCCAAATTGTTCTAGTCTTAGACCTGAGTTGTTTCAAGTGATAGCTACTAATAATATGATCTGTGTAAAATAATGTGTGGCATCGATAGTTTTTGCTATTATGCCTTTATTAATTGATCATTGATTGATGAAGGTATCAATTGCAATGATATTCACTTGTTATTCAAACAAAACTACATATATATCATTAGAACTGCATGCAGATAACAGTAACTAGATATTAAAACATTATTTTCAACATCTTTGGTTTATTCAACTAGTATTTATATTGCAGCCAAAGAATACATGATTTTTATCTTATATAGTCTTATATTTAGATAAAAGAAAATTTTTCATGTCTTAAAATGATGACATAAATCTAAAGAGAGAAAAAATAAAGGAAAAAAAATAATAGATTTCTAAAACATATGATATGATAAGAGAGATAGAATGAAAAAATAATGCATAACATTTATATCATTATCTTTAAGTAAATTTTTGTAAATATTTGTGTTGACACGTTAAGATCTTGTTAGTTGCTGTTCTGTTAATAAAGTCCTAATTTTTAGAGGTTAGTTTAGCTTCAGTTCTTTATCAGATTGACCACGTCTTCAGGAGATGTAAGCGTGGTTGTTACATTCTGACCTTTTTTCATGTTTCGTTCAGTTTCCGAGCTTTAAGCTTCCAACATTAGCTTCTTCGCTCAATTGGAAGAAAAATAAAATAAAAATGGAAACATACAAAATTCATGAAATATGCTTCCCGAACACTGGTGTAGTGTAAGTGAGCATGACAGTGCAGTTTTGAGGAAACAAATTATTTCTAAAGAAGATTGAACATTACATAACTTCAAGACCTGGTCATTGGAAGAAAGTTGAAAATAGGTCAACAAATAGTTTTTAGCAGAAATGGTTATTCCTTTCAAATAATAAAATACACAAACCTAATATAATTTACAAGCATTTTCTTCCCTTCTTTCCAAAAGACAAACTTTATATTTACAACACATCAATAAAAGAAATAGGGGTGATAAAAATAGTATTCAATTAGCATAAAGCCAAAGGCAACGGTAATAACAAACCAACCAAGGGTTTTCTCATAAGTAGAATTGTCTGCTTAGATCATCCATCACCATAGAGTTCTATCATAAACATAATTTTTGAGTAAATTCATATAATGTATCCATTAACTTATTCTGATTATAATGGGGAAGAGTAAAACCACACTTTTCTTTTCATCCTATGTTTACCATTCAATCGAGTGAAGAATAATAATGGTGTTCGTGTTCCTACTCAATCAAGCATTCCTCAATACAGAATCATTTAGTCTTTGGAGGAATCAAACATGAAGTAGCCACAGTAGTAAGTGAAAATCAGGCCTCGGAGGTGTAGATGGCCATTATTGTGCAGTTTTGTTTGGAATGCATTTTATACCAGTTTGACCATTGTGAACAATAGCTTCAAATTCTCCTGCAGTGAATGATTGGGCTTTCTTGAAAATTGGGCGTCTGAGTTGGACGTATCCACAGTAATCAACATCATACACTTCAACCTCCTTTTGGAATGAAGAATACGCCACCCCAACTCCTTCCCCTACAAAAGATGCAATCAAATTAGAATTCAGCTCGAAAAAAATTCTTCAATACATCAAAATATACCACCTTTTTCATCCAGTGACCACTAACAGATTCAGTAAATTTCATTCTTACACATTAATGTAATATGGGGAACAGCAAGATAAGAGATTGCATTTACAAAGAAAAAGGTGTGTATACTGATGAAAGTTGAACAATAAATTGAATATTATACCATGTGTGACAAGCAGCAAGTTCTCCGTAGGATATTTGTCAGCAAGATCTTTAACTATTTGCTTATATCTAGGCCTTGTGTGCAAGTTTGGATCTTCTTCCCACTGGGGCAACTGAAGTTCCTCAAGCAAAATAGATTTCATCAGCTCAAGTGACATTTGCATTCATACATACATACATAACTGTCAAATGTGCTAAAACATCTCAGTTGAAAGTGAAGATGAAAAGCTCCATACTTTTTCATAGACCATTTTGACATTCTTATCTACTGTCCCTGCCGGAAACAGAGCCTCGAGCTTCGGAATATCGAAACCCCAGTTTCCGTCTTTAGGCACCAGGTCAAGTCTAATAGCTGCCCTGCTCATCATTTCACACAAGCCATATTCAACAGAGACCTGCAGTTGTGGAAAAGAAGGATAGAATTTCTTAAACTCAAAAGCTGCTGGTATGCGAATCTGCTAAGGAATTGTAAGGCATGTTACTATTCTATTAAGGAGAAAAATATGAAACATCATGTTACTCTTTCACCTATAAAAACTATAGAATTCTACTTCTGCGGATGAAACTGAAGCTCTGCTACAACGTGTGTATGCACATTGAGTTTTTATCAGTGAGCCAAAGGTTTAAATGCCAATATTTATCCCTCAGAGTCAAACATCCCAAACATAGAAATCAAGCATAGCCACTGTTTGCAGAACCATTACTGGAAAATTTATTCAAACATAATTTTGTTTTACTGTAAGAAAAGTTAATGCTTGTCCTTGGTAAACTACAACAGTACTACACACAACATATAACATTCTTAATCACTTTATTCTTTTTAAAGTGAAAGTTGGATAAGTTTAATTAGACTCTAAAAGTTTTACTTCTATGCATCATATCATAGATAATCATAAATATGATTTTAAAGCAATTATTATAAAAATCCTATAACTTTCCGAGGCAGTTTATCATAGGACAATATTATGCTCTGTGATTTTAAAGCAATTATTATAAAAATCCTATTACTCCTTTAAACTTAAAAAGGTATCTTTCTTTTTTCAAATTTAAATGATTAAAATATATTTTCTAATAAAATTACGGCTAAAATCAGAGTTGACCTCAGCTTTCAGAAACCAAATTAATCCTTAAACTTATAATTCCAGTTAAACATTGATGTTTACATTCTGCAAAAAGAAAAGAAAGACGATTTTGACCTTGATTTTAGAGGGATCAATGGGGACGCCATCGCCGGTGAGGTTATTGGGGTCTTGGTTGTCGGATACGGCGGAGAGGGCGACGACGACTTCGGCGGCGGTTTGGACACATCGGAGAAAGGGAGAGACGAAAACGCGATTGAGAGTGAAAGGTAGTTTTTTGCGTAACTCGCGACCCGTGGCGAAGGCTCGAACCCGACCCTGTTGGATCAGGTGCGGGTCCCAGGGTCGGGTGGCGAAGGAGACCCACATGGGTTCGAAGTTGTCGACGCGATCGCCGTGACGCATTACGACGACGTTTTGGTAGAACTCTGGTGCTGCATCTCCACTTGAAGCCATTGTTGGGTTGAGAGAAAGAGAAAAAAAAGAAAGTTATGTTCTAGAATTAATGGTGTTGAATGAAAATCATGTAATCAAAATAATAGCTTCTTGGCGAAAAATTTCTTTCCTTTGCTTCAAATATTATTCATTGAAAATCATGAAATATATATCAACCTGCATTTCAATCGGATCAAACACCTTTGTTTGTTTTATATATATACGTGTATATATATATATATATATATATATATAATAAATGGTAGAAGTTTTAATTAAATTTACAAAAACTTGAACATTAAATCTTCTGACAAAAAAATTCGTCTCATGTACCTGAAAATAAAAATTATTGATATAATAAATAGTTAGGAGATTATAGAGAAAAAAGATTTCATTAACTATCCGAAATATATTTGAAAAATATATTATAAATAAACAAAAAAAATGTATAATGAGTATTAATAAAATAAAACTTTAGCAATTAGTTAGTATCTAAGTAGAAGTTTGAATTAAACTTACAAAAACTTGGTCTTTTATAAAAGGCTTAAACCCTACATTGGTACTCATATTTGTGTGCAAATCTTAGTTTGGTCCTCAAGTTTTGAATTGTTTCAATTGAGTCATAATTTTTGTAAAAATGCACACATTTTACCCTAACCGTTAAGTTGTCTCAAAAACAGCGTTAATTGATGCTGGGATGAATTTTTTATTTTAGGCTTAATCTCTCTCTTGGTCCTTATGTTTGTGTGAAAATCTTAGTTCGGTCCTCAAGTTTTTTCTCAAGTCCTTATGAAATGCAAACATTTTACAACATTTTACCCCAACCGTTAAGTGTATTGAGACGACTTTAACTTTGAACTGAGCTGTAATTTTTTTTTTATGTTTTAAAATCATTAAATCCACGTGGCTATGGTCTTTCTTTTTCCTTCCAATCTTTCAATCACTGATCACAGTTCACTCATTCCTCCACCCTCAAACCCCCCTACTCACACATTTTCTCCCTCTCAAACTAAAAAATGTTATCGTTGTCGACATTTCAAAAATTATGACCCAATTGAGACTGTTCAAAACTTGAGGACCGAACTGAGATTTTCACACAAACATAAGGACCAAGGGAGGGATTAAGCCTAAAATAAAAAATTCATCTCAGCATCAATTAAGGCCGTTTGAGACAACTTAACGGTTAGGATAAGATGTGTGCATTTTTACAAAAATTATGACCCAATTGAGACAGTTCAAAACTTAAGGATCAAACTGAGATTTGCACACAAATATGAGGACCAATGAAGGGTTTAAGCCTTTATAAAAATATCACATTTTGAAGATGTATTTGAAAATGAAAATTGTTGGTATACTAAATAGGTAGGATATTCTTGAAAAAAAAGGATGTCACTATATATGTAAAATATATTTGAAAAATATATTAAGTATGAGCAAACAATCGAGAAAACGTGGATGGGTATTAATAAAATAAAACTTTAGCAAGCACAAAAAAAAAGTTATTTATATATCAAGAATCCATTTTTCTTCCTCTTTCTCATCATTTCAATTTCAATATTGTGTTTTAGTTAACAAGAGTAGTTAAACTTCATTTTATTGGAGATTAATGTAATATACTTAAAATTTTTTGTAGTTTTTTTAAGTAATAAAATATCTTTCATAACCCTTGTCTTATATCTTTATTATTTGTGTTCATAACAAAATATTTATGTTTTCTTATAATGTCTAATCATTAGAAAATGTTTTGAAACCTAAACATGAATAGAACAAATAAGAGGTTTGACTCTAAACATAGATCAAAGTTATTGGTCATTCTATATACGGGTGGCCAAATGAAACTGTATTGCACTGTACTGCTAAAAACTGTACTGAACTAAAAACTAATTTGTTTAAACTGAACTGTAAAATAGTTGAGACAAACTGAACTGAACTGTTTTTTGTTTTATCAAACTGTACTGTATTGTACTAAATTGTACTAAACTATAATATAAACTGAAGTGAACTACTAACTGAATTGTAAATTGTCCCTCTCATGAAGCCTTAGATATATATATTGTGTATTTTACTGGTTCTTTTACATCTCATTAATCTTTTTAACCAAAATATAAATTTTATATATATATATATATATATATATATAAATAGATGACATAAATTATTTTAAAAGGTAGTAATGTTCCGAATGAAATAAATTGTGAAAAAATATTAATTAAATGTATTTAAAAATATGTGTACTTAAAAATACAATTTATATTGCGGGATGCTTTAATTTATATATATATATATTACACTATTCATTTAAAAGTATGTATTATTTATTTGGTTATTTGATAAATATTCGTAAAAAGATATTTATAGTCTTTTTTTATACGTGGATATTTATAAATATCTACAAATATTTATACATTATTTTTAAAAATTAAAATATATTAATTTAAATCTAAATCTGTAATGTATAAATTTTGATGAAAAAAAATTAATATGACCTTTCTAAAATAAAATTATAAATAAATTGTGTCAAAATATATATTTTAAAAAATTAATATTTTACAAGATAACTTTAAATCTTTTAGATCTAAATAAAAAAATAAAAATATAATATATAAAAAATAAGATATAACTAAAGGTATTTTAAGAAAAAGATATTGTAATTTTAATAATGTATAAAAAATGAAGATATAAAAGAAAAGGTAGAATCATTCTCTCAACCTAACAAACTAACTAACCTGACCACAGAGACAGTACAGTTAACTGCAGTTAACTGAACCGAAAATTTATTAAGTTCAGTTTTTAAAAATTGAACCTTAAAACAGTATATTTAAGTTATAGTAAAAATGATTCAGTTCTTTTTAATATAATATAGTATAATTAACTGTAGTATAGTACAATTCAATAGTTTTTGTCCAGTCCTAGTTCTATACATATTTTCTTAATGCAAATCTTATGTTTGAATATCTAAGATTAATATTTTTACATAAAGATTTAGAACTTGTTTCTAATGGATTGGGGCTTGTATGTTTATGATGTCAATGGTTAAGTATGTTAGAAATATATTGTGTAGATGATTGTAGAGTTTAGGTCGTGAAATCCAACATCAGTGAGTCTTTACCCGAATAATTTTATAATTTTCACATTTAGTAATTTTATATGCTTTTAACTTGTTTCGAATCAATCAATGTTCATATTCACTGCTTAAATTACCAAGTAATCATAATTAGTTAAGCAAACGCAAATCTCTTAGAAAAACAATACTTGAACTTACTTTTTTGGTATTTGAAATACTTACAAAAGAGTTAACAAGTTTTTGGCACAGTTGCCAAGAATTTATTTGTTGTTTAGTCAAATTGAGTGTTATTTACAGTTTAGGCTTATTTCATTCATTAATTAATTCATTCTTTAATTTTATCTCTGTACATTTTGAATTGTGTACATACTCACCTTTACACGCTCAACTTTTAATATATATATATATATATATATATATATTATATATATTAAAATAACATCTAATTGAAATACTTTTCAAAAGTAGAAATGTAATTAAAAAAAGAGAGTTAATGTTACTAACTTAAAACTTTGAAACTATAATGGTAACCAAACAAATAATTAAACACAAAATGAATTTTGATGGATTTTGTTATCATGTAGCATTCTCTTCTTCTAATTAAGTAATAATCTGCAAAGGCTAAAGATAAAGATCGGTGGAAGAATGTCTGAAAAATGTGCTGTTTAATTAATTGATTACCTCGTATAAATGTTTTCCGATTGTAGAATATTACATGCATATATGAACGGTTAAATCACATGACGAGTTTTGTTTTATGGAAGTTATATTCATATAGTTAATAGAATTTTTTTAATTAGATTGTTTATTAAATATAAATTACTATAAGGGTATTGGAAAAGCTATAAAATAAAACATTTTTCAAGAAATGCAAAACAATGTTTTTCCATTACTCTTTCAAGCGTTTCCTTGTTTAATACTTTACAAGACAATGCAAAAACATACTCCCTCCATTCATAACTAATAAGAAGTAATATAGATAGACTAGTTTTGTATAAACTAATTTGAGTAGTATATGTTGCTTAAATAAATATTTTTCAATTTTAATATTGTGAGTTGTAATTGCAACAACCATATAAAGTTATTTTGGATTTGATTTTTCATCAAATCTTAAGTTTCCTAATTTAATGACTTTTACTTTTGTACCATAGTTTTCTTTTGTCTTAGTCAAACTTCATTTATAAAAACATATTCTCTTAACATTTTATTTTTTAAAATTTACATTTTTCTCACTAAGGTTAAATTTATTCTAATTTTTACTTATTTTTGAAATTTACAAAGGAGGAATTATTTTTGAAATACACAATGGGCGTTGATGGCTAACCATTGCACTTAAATTACAAAGGAGGAATCTTTTGTTGTCAAGATAACTTACAATGCAAATTACAAGAGGGTTTTCATGGTTCAACAAGAAACCTTTTCCTAAGATACAAAATAAGGTGGGTTGATTGGGATGAACACCAAGTGCCACTCAAATTTTATATACTTGATTCAACTGATCGTGCAAGATCAAATGCAGTTCTGCAGCAATTCATGAGTGTCACGTGGATATTTTATCCAATATACACTATTTCATAAATGATAAGCATACTTTCGAATCTTAATTAAATTCCAAAAAAAAATTAGTAGCCTATTGATTACTTTTGAACAAAAAATCGAGTAACATAAATCTTTTAATTTGTTATAGATAGAGTATATGATCCCAATAAATCATGAAAGTGACTCTCCTCATGTCAAGAAAGCAAACATCCCAATGACTAAAGGTGGTTATCTTATATATGGTACTGCTCATATGCACACAGGTGTTGTCAATGCAACTTTGTATGGACAGGTGACATTTGATATTTATTAACATTCTTATTAATGTGTATGATTTCCAATAGATATATTTTTGTGAACTTTTTGTCCTTCATATATTCTTAATAAAAAAATTTGATTAAATCTATATATTCTTAAGAAGTTAACTTTTTTAACTATCTTTTCTAACTTTATAATTTTATGTACTTTAACACCAAAGTATGGGACAGGAAAAGAAGCAGGAAATGAAAGAGGCTATCTAGTTGCAATGTCAGTTTGTTATCCAAAACTTGGTTCTATCAAGATTAAAGATAGTGAAATTCTAACACTAGAATCCATATCCGTAAACAAATTTCGTACTGGAGTCATGGGTCATTTTTACATTTACTTGGCGGAACAACTTCCATAAAAAGATTTAAAATTTGGATGTGAAACTAGTGATGTTTATTTTATTAATAGCTTATGCAACTTATGCTGTATCGATAATAAGAATATTGTAATTTCTTTTACTTTTATATTAATTAATGTAAAATTATTTCATGATAAAGTAATTTATATTGTTAAAATGTAAAGCTAAATAGGTTATACAAGTAAAACTAACTATAAAGCTTGTTAAGAAATATGATTGTTGTTTAAGACATCCTTTTAGACTAAAATGTGAAAGTTGTTTGAATCCTATAATTTGGGAAAAGTACAAACTTAATTATTAATGTGAATAATTTATGTTGTTATTATTTATATTGTTTTATTTTCAATGTCGATTGGTTTGTGATTATGTTATTGTTGTTGTATATTGTAGTGTAGATGTTTGATTTTGAGTAAAAAAAATATAGTTGATTTGACATATTTTTGTGTTATATTATATGTTTAAATGTTTAATAATATTTTTAGCATGTTACAAAAATATATACTATTTATTTATAAAATATTATTATCGAATTATATGATTGATGTTATTAGTTTTATTTTTAGGTTTAATTACTATTTTAATTCCTATATTTTAGGGTTGAATTCGCTTTGGTTCCAATATTTGTTTTGCTTCAATCAAATTTCATTGTGTTAAATCAATTCAATTTGGCTCTTTCTGATATATTTGTATAAACGATGTGCTAAGTTGACTATATGTAACATACATATGTCAATATATATATATATATATATATATATATATATATATATATTATTTTTTATGTTTTTAGATTTTTTTATCTTTTATCCCTCTTCTTCCTTTTCTCCAACTCTTCTCCAAATCCAGAAAGCGGGAGAAGCAAGAACAACATTGATGGTAAGTGAGTGCTTTCAGAACTCAACTCAAAGGAAGACCAGCAATAGTCTCGACCGTCATGGCGGAAACCTTCATGTTGTAGTGAAATTCTCTAAATCCTTTAAGAATGACTTGAAAATTCTCTTTGGTGTCACCAAGACGAGCTATGGTGTCACCTCCACCAACTAAAGCCACTAACGATGACACCAAACACCACTGAAGGTCTCGTTGGCGTACTCGCCACACCTACCCTCTCCTTCTTCATCCTTCTCTTCCAAAACCCAAATTTGAAACCATACCTCACCAAAAATGCCATTGTAACACGAGGGTCTCCGCTACAACAACGTTGAAATCATTCTTTGTCATCCTTCAACCTAAGCTACGTCACCACTCGCTCACCACCGATGTTGTTCCTCTTTCTCCCGCTTGCAAGATTTAAAGAAAAAGAGAGAGAAGAGAGAGAAAAAACAAAAAGAATCCAAAAAAGTGAAAAAGTATAAAACTATTAATATATTGACATGTGTTATTACATATGGTCAACCTAGCACAATACAAATATAACACACACAAAATTTGAATTAATTTAACACAATGAGACTTAATTGAACCAAAAAAAAATTAGAACAAAACTTATCAAAAGTCAAAATATAGAAACTAAAATAATAATTAAATTTTATTTTTACTATATAAATGAATAAGAACAATTTTTTACCATGTTACAAGTTATGAAATATATTAATTATTTTTATCATATGTTATACCTACTCATATTAATGTTCTTAATATTGGTAAATAATGTCTTAAGGGTAAATTTTATGTTTCTAATATATATGATCAATATTAATTTTTAGCACCACAATCTTTTTCTTCAAATTTGGTATTTGATAGGTTTTTTCCAATCCCTTATACCTTTATTACTTCTATTTCTATGTTTTTTTAAGTTAACACATGTATCATATGATTTAGATTGATTATGAATGATTTTTTTTAATATTTTATTACCTTTATTTACATTATATGTTATCATAAGACAAAACATGTATACATTGTTATGATACAAATATAGTTCACACATTTTCTTTGTGTTAATTTAGTTGGTTATATTACCAAGTTTCTTGTATTGTTAGTTATATATTTGTTTCAATAGTCTTCCACTTTCATTAAAGTCAATCTGTCATGTACCATATTTCTATTTCTCACTCGTACTTATCAAACTCTTTAATAACATTGTACATATGTATTAATCATCCATATACTATAGTATCTAAATGTATGTATAACTCAAGTGCTCTATTATTATATTTATAATTCTTTGCTGATAAAAAAATACAGTTTTTTAATGACAAGTGCTTTGGTGAATCCATTTTGATACATTCCTTTTTTATCTACCATTTCAATCCCAACGTCTTCACATTTAATGATTTCATTTTATTAAATGATATCTTCACAAAATATGTTTAAATCTTTGGTGTGATGTTGGTTCCTTTGTTTGAGTAATAACACCTTTATTATCATGTAATAAATACTTTGTCTAATGAAGGAAAAAAAAACTAATTAAAATTAAACTTTCATTCAAACTACTTTCCTACTAACATCATTACCTATTATATTATACTTGAGTTAAAGAATTTGTCATTATTTTTAATATCTTTGTCATTCATCAAGTGCTATAATATGACAAGCCAGTTCATTGATGACTTGACAATTTTATTACAGTAAGTTATTTTAGTACAAAAAAAATGTTATTCATGAATTTAATATATATACAAAACAATGTTAAAAAAAATTAGAATTTGAAATCAATAAATAATTTTTTTAAAATATCACTAAGAAATTTAAAATTCTATATTTTATCATGCATACCCATCAGTTTAAACTTTAAGGAAACATTAAGTGGTCATTAACATTTAGAGATTATCTCAATATTTGTGAGAATAATTATTTATTTATTAATTAATTGATGTTATGAAAATATCAAGCATCATTCTTACTAGGGTGAACTAATTGCACACATTCATAAAATACTGTCAGTTCATTTTTTTTGTTGAAGTTAATCACATTTATTTATTGAAATATTTCTTCAATAACTCCACATTTTCAAAGAGTTCAAATAGAAATGTATTGTAACATAACATATATGTAGAATCAGTTTCATTAAATTCCACAAACTTTAAGAAAAAATGGTGGTTTTACAATACAATATCTCAAAACTTACACATTAGAAGATGTTTCAAACTAAAAGAGAGAGAGAGAGAGAGAATGAGCAAACTGAAGAACTCTTGCATCTCTTTAAATTCACCAGCTTTGTCATAAACCATGAATATATTTTGTGAGAAAAAATGCATTATAGTTAATCAATGGAGGTCAAAACTCACATAGCAGTAGTTTCAGTTCCAGTATACAGTCATCTACGTTCAATTCTTGAGTTCTCTAAGAGACTGATTCATCTCCACCATGATATTCATGTAACATGCATTAACCCTACATTCGGTTCACCCTGCAACAACACCAAAGCCCTTTTTGATTCTCTTCCCTTAACCCTAAACCAGATGTTCCTTCCACCAGTTAACTTGGAGGATCTTCCACATGACACTCACCCTGCAATCCAAGTTCAGGTCACAATCTCTCGTTCTCTACCTCTGATCTATGATGCATTGAAGGCACTGCATGCTACTTCAAGCCTTGTTGCAATCATTTCTGATGGTTTGATAACACAAGTGTTACCCTTTGGCAAGGAACTCAATGTGTTGTCCTACTCATATTTTCCATCCACAGCAATGTTACTGTCACTTTGTTTGCATTCTTCTATGCTTGACAAGGCAATATCTTGTGAGTACAGAGACCTGGTAGAACCTATTGAGATTCCTGGTTGCATACCGATTCATGGAACTGATCTTCCCGACCCTCTTCAGAATCGATCAGGTGCAGCATATAAACAATTTCTCGAAGGTAATGAAAGCTTCAATCTGCTTTTGTTTTCTCTCTTTTATACTGAACACTGATGTATTGACTTGACAATTTTCAATTAGCAATTACTTATGAAGTAACTATAATAGTATTTTATTCATGACTACTCATCTGTATTGTTAAACTGAAGTTGTCAAAGTGGTTATTTAAACATCTGTATTTAAGGCTTTGAATGTTTTAGATGTGAATTGTTTCACTGAATTGTAACCAAACATCTGTTATATATGTAATCTGCTATTGAATATAACATAATAATAGGAAGAAGGATATTTGACACCACCATTTGACAACTCATTTAAGAGTAAAATAGTCACAGAAAAAAAATACACTTTTTGTATTTGAAAAGTAAAAGTGAAAAGTAATAAAAGATACTGAAATGGATGTAAAAGAATTTTAGATGTCAAAATACTATTACTCTACATATAATCTAATCTTAGATTGTATCTATAATTTTGTATAGAGTTTAGGACACCTCAAATTTTCTGTCACATTTATTTAGTTCTATGTTGCTGATAGAAAAAGAAAGTTTTGAATCTTTTGAGTAATGAAACTAATTATGAATATATATGTTAACAACATATTTTTGAAGGCAATGAAAGATTCTACTTAGCTGATGGTATATTGGTTAACAACTTTTTGGAGATGGAAGAAGGGATCATAAGGGCCTTGCAAGAAGAACAGGAGAAAGGGACAATCCCTTGTGTTTATGCAGTAGGACCCTTTGTGCAAGAGGAGCCATGCAGAGAAGGAAGCAGCAATGACATAAAATATATGAGATGGTTGGACAAACAACAATGCAATTCTGTGTTATATGTTTCCTTTGGAAGTGGTGGCACACTGTCTCATGAACAGATAAAAGAGCTTGCTTGGGGATTGGAACTGAGTGGCCAAAAGTTCTTGTGGGTGTTAAGACCACCTAACAAGTTTGGCATTATTGCAGACATTGGTGCCAGAAATGAGGACCCTTTTGAGTTTCTACCAGATGGGTTTCTGAAGAGAACAGAAGGGCATGGCTTGGTGGTGCCTTATTGGGCATCACAGGTTGAAATCCTTGGTCATGGTGCAATTGGGGGATTCCTATCTCATTGTGGTTGGAACTCAACTCTTGAAGGTGTTGTGCATGGGATTCCACTGATTGCATGGCCACTCTTTGCTGAGCAAAAGATGAATGCAGTTCTGCTGAGTGATGATTTGAAAGTGGCTGTTAGGGTTAGGGTTAGTGAGAATGGGATTGTGGAAAGGGAAGAGATAAGTAGGATCATAAGGAAGCTGATGGTGGGAGAAGAAGGCAAGGAAATTATTCAAAGAATGAAAATTTTGAAAGATGCTGCTGTTGATGCTATCAAGAATGAAGGATCTTCAACAGTAACCCTAACTCAGTTGGCACTAAAGTGGAAAAGTTTGAGTTTGGAATGCACAGTGTGACTAAAACTTTATTTGCAGATTAAAATAAATGGTAGAGTCACATAATTTATATTTATTTGATAGACTGAATTTTTGTATTTTTTTAAGAAAAAAAAATAAAAAATAGAAGATAATTTCAAATAAATATAAAAAATATGTGTTCAAAT
Source organism: Vigna reflexopilosa (assembly GCA_027742785.1). Lineage (NCBI taxonomy): Eukaryota > Viridiplantae > Streptophyta > Magnoliopsida > Fabales > Fabaceae > Vigna > Vigna reflexopilosa. Next base: position 452,045 of record CM050929.1, on the reverse strand, counting down.
ATTATTTTTCAAAATAGTTTGTGTGTCTTTTAATTTTTTATATCTATTTATTATCTACAAATATTTATATATTTACTTTTCTATTTAATTCTTCTTAAATTATTTTATATTTGAAAATAAAAATATAATTTTCTTTAAGTCAAGTAGGTGTAGAATAAAATGAAGTGTTTTGTGGATTATTGCCTTTAGTTCGGATAGACTTAAATATCTCATGATTATACAAATCAAGATGATACTTTCGTATTCATTCATGAAAAAAAAAATACCAACTTAATTATCATTATATTACATTTTAATTATATTTTTTAACTATTAATTATAGATTGATTTAATTTTAAAAAATAATTGTTAACATTTAACTCCCTTTAATTATTATATATATATATTGAATAAAAGGGAAAAATATATTTTTCTCGAAAGTAAACTCATTTTCTACTTAAACTCGGTAGAATTGATTATGAAATCGGTATGATCGTATAGAATCGCGAGTTTGAAACAATTCTGGAGCTTGAAAAAAGAAAAAATTAAGAAAAATAAGATCGTTTGATTTTTTTTATTATATATTTAATTAAATACATCAAAACTAATGACAATAATCCAAGTATTTATGTTTTATAATATTTATTTTTATGAACAATATATATATAAATTTTATTTATTTAAAGTTATATAATTTTGCAGACTTATTTAAATTAAGATATTATTTATATAATATTTTTCATCTGAAGTAAAGTTTACGAATCGAGTTTATAAGTCGAGTTTACGAATCGAGTTTACTTGACTCTCACGACTCGACTCTCACGAATTTACGTAAACTCTCGAATTTCAAACCTTGTTTCTATCTACCATTAGGATTGTTGATCAAGGAGTATAATATTTATTTCATAAAAATTGTCTCAAATTAATTTCTAATAATATTAAAAACATTATTAATAATCTTACCTGCAGATATATGCAAAAACACATTTTTTTGTTCATCCCTGCCATAACAAGAGACACACTTTAGAGGACAAAATACCCTTATAATCAAGTGTATTAGAAAATCAACTGATTAAATTGTAACAGACATATGCATAATAAAATTTAAAATGAATTACAATTACAATCGTCCGTTTTCTAATGAACAGTGATTATTTTTCTTTATCCTCAAAACTGCTTTTCCTTCACTTTAAAGGAAACGTTTTATAATGTAAAGAGTGCAAGATGAGATATTTGCAGACAACTCAATGTCTGTATCAGAGAGATGCAAACATCAGTATGTTGACGTGTGAACTAAAACAGAAAAGAGCTGATTATTATGGGCAAAAATTTACATTTTACATTATCAAATTTACAAAGAAATTTGCCGAAGGGGGGATGAAGGTATGGAGAGTACAATGGAGAACTCAACAGATATTTACAGTACCATCATGGGATAATAACTACATGAACTTCTACCCTTTTAGCTTAGAATGTTAGAACCTGATCCTCCAAGCTTTTTACATCAACCAATTTCCTTTTCCAAAATTTGAATGAATTTGGATTGGTATAAGTGGAAGCTGCTTCTGGGATTCAACCAAGCAATAGTTGCATCCAGTAACGACATAGTTTAAAGATCATCTACTCACGAGCCAACCCGGTTTAAATAGGATGTCTTCCTTAAAATTGCGGCCTGATACAGACACTGACTCACCTTGACGACGGTAACACTACAAAGGATTGAAAAGCATAAGTGAGAAATTCAAATTCTTAAAGTAGTGCTAGAAAAATGAGGCACAAATAAACAAAATATAAGTCAACCAGAAATATTTATCAATGTTATTAAGGAAATTTTTCTTCTTTCAATGCATGAACAGTAAACAATGAATTTAAGAAAAAAAAAATTGTAGCTGAATTTTTATACTAAACGGATTAGTTAACAAAATGACGGAGCATTACTTCGAGAACGAAATGGATGAGCTCAAGAAAGGTCTATAAAGAAATGGAGAAACAAGTTTAGCAGCTACATTTACTCTGTTGCAGAGGAATAAAGATAAAGTTGGTCCTAAAATCAAACATTTGGCAACAGCGTAGCAAGATTGTGGTGAGACATGGAAGGTTGGGAGAAAGTTCTATTTGAGGCATGAATTGAGAGAAGAGCTCGAGTAACTAACCTTGTAACATACAACAGTGTCATCAGGATACATTGCAAATAGCTTCGTACCAAGGCGTGCATCACAGGAATCACAGAGACTCTCATCATCAATTTGAACATGCCTTGACCTCTCCTCCAATCTTGATAATCTTGCATCAATGTCCACAGCACGAGATAAATTATGCACAATCTGAAAGAATTTCTAACTAAGATCACAAAGCCCATAATACGTGATTGACAACAGAAAGAAGAAATCAACCTTGAAATGACAGACTACAGAGCACAAAGAAAAATTAATCTGGGGAAGATGGCATATAGGAGTTATTGGTAAAATTAGTTTCATTTCAGAAATTACTGAATTTGGTGGTTACATTACATCCATACAAACTCATGCTACGGTAAAGACTATACCAAAAGTATCTCACAAAAAGAAGTCATATTTGTTCTATAAGCATTTAAAAAAGAGTTATATTTGCCAAAATCTTGTACAATGCTCTAAAAACCGAACTTCCAGAGAAGTTTCATAACGTGGGATTACTGATTATTATTGACAGAAGCCGCCACACCCTGAGTGGAGTTTAATATTCTTTCTCTATCACGTAGAAAAAAGACCTGAGATTAGGACAATCTATCCATCTGGAAAAAAACCATGTAAGTACCTGTCCTTGACGATGATGATGAACTCTGGCCCTGAACATTCTTAGTAAAGTATCAGAAGCAAGTTGAAGTGGCATATCTGGAGATAGTTTCTGCATTATAAAACCACAACTTTAAAATTAAGAACAACTCTGACATGAATTAAATATAGTTAAAAAATGCCAAACTGCATTTCAATAGATAGAGTCCTTTAATTGCAGAGAGACACATCCATCACTGACAATTACAAAACTTAGCATTTTCAATATGCCTACGGAGTGGCTTGCGCAAGCAGCTCCATTGATTAATTTATAATATAACTGTTTCATAAAAAATAATAAAACTATTCATGAGACATCACCTAATAGTTTGAGGTTTGGGATAGTACACCATTGATATTGGTATTAAAGACCCCATGACAAACACTCAAGAATTCATATGTTGCAACCGCTATTTTTCTACACAATCTGAGTCATACAATTACATTGTTCGATGTCCCAACATCAAACCCAAGATGATCTTGCATGTGGAGGAACTTTTAATACAACCATCTATATGCCTTCACCTAAGAGGTTATTGAGAACAACATTAGAAGAGAGGAGGTAATACAACCCTTCAATCCTTACCAAAGCGCTGAACAAGTTTAAAACCTGATGGCTTTATATGGGAACTCTTCCAATGTAAGGAATCAACCCAATTAAGAGAAGCCTTTCAAGGTCTATACCCATAGGCCCAAAAGGAAACTTGTGTCTATTCAGAATTAGCTATTTTAGGGAGAAGGAAGTGAGTTCAAGGAGAGAGAATTATGTTATAGGGGAGAGAATCAGAACTGAAGGAGACATTGTGGAATTGGGAATTGATTGGAGTCCAAATATATCTTGTCTTGGGGAAGAGCATTGCTCACATTCATCTTTATATTTTTCCTTATTTGCTAATTAAATACAAATCATGGCATTATCTGTTAGGATATTCCTAACAGGTACACATATTTTCTTGTTAACAGATCCTTAATCCATTTACAGTGGAGTAGGGTGCAAAATATGCACAGAGCAGAATATAGATATTGCGAACGATTTGATTCAAAACTTAATATAGTGAGTTTAGTACCTCTAAAACTTGCAACGGATCTAATGATTCTCCATGATTATGGAGTAGGCGAACAGCAGCAGTAAACATGGGATCCTTACCATCTTGTGGGTCCAAATACATTTCAAGCAACCTGAGGACATTAAAAACAGAGCAAAAGAGCATTAAAGCAAACTTGTTAAACAATCTCAGCATAAATGAAATAAAATATTAAAAGGGTAAATCGAGACAAACTGCATGTATGCATCAGCCCTTCCTATCTCAGCACAATACTGCTCAGCAGCTTCACTGTCTTCAAGTTTCCTGGGAGCCAGCATATAAAGAAACAAAAAACTCCTTGTTATTGATTTTAAGACATTGTATGCCAATTGGTTTTTCTGCGTGTGTTTAACCTTGTTCACATTAAACCTCACATTCCTAAATCTATGAGAAATTCAACTGTTTGCTAAAATACATATCCAATGGAACCATGCTGATTGTAGAAATCCCAACGTTAGACAATGACATTAGTCTGCACAGAATATGGTAAATTTATATCTCCCAATGCTTTTAAAGGTTTTTTCTTTACAAATTATTATAAACTGAAAGCTGACACCATATATAAAGAGGACAGTCAAATATACGGATAAAACATCCTCTTTCATCCCAATCAAAAACAAATTTTTCAATGAATCAAATTATTGCAAGGTCAATTTTAATCACATTTCTCGCTAGTATACATAATAAAATCAAGATTCCAAAATCACAGCGTTTGAGATCTAAACTCGTCCTGCTCCAAAAAGGTAGTGCAGTCCAAAGATGGATTCAAAGTTCAAAAAATATAAAATATTACTCTTTGAATGTCCATGGGCTATTGATCACGAGAAAATCCCAAATTTTTTCTTGCCTTTTTTGGTCTATATATCACACTTCTATTGCAACAAATTACCCTGTTTCTTCCTTGGTTCTGTTCTTCATCTGTTCTCATTGTTTACTATTTTCAATCCTAAAAAATGCACACAGACGCAGTACTATTTACTAGAGTTGTCTTGCTTGGGTCTATTGGGTGTTGGTTTTTCTATATTTGCTATTACTCCTTTCATTCCTATTTATTAGATCCTTTCAACAAATTCACACTCTTCAAGAAAATTAGTTAAAAAAAATAAATTGGTCAATAATTTGTATTGTTGTTTCAAAATTAACCTTGGTATATATTTAAAGCTAAAGTAGTTGAGTGAGACTTTAATATAAATGGGTACTTACATTCTCAAATCAGAATAGAAAAGAGGAACCTTAGATCAAGCATTTACGTATTCTCTTCTCTGAGTCTGTTTGCAAGTCATCCCAGTAGATTATGAGTAAGCTAGTTTGTTTTGAAATATTTAAGCTTGAATTCTGACGTTTTTTACTTGTTTAACCTTTAGAGTTTTAGTATTATGACCTTGTAATTTGCCCATTTAAGTAAGGGTTTAACTTGTACTTTCATAGCTTTGACTGAATTTATATGAAAGCTAGTGCAAATTTTGAAGCTAATTCGACACTTACAAAGCCAAAATTTGGAGGACCAAAGTCTCCTGCCCCAGTCTTCTATATAGAATAGCCTGTCAAGTAAAGAAAAAATACGTAAAGAATGTTAATCATCCCGTTAGAATTAAATCACCGGTTACAGATTTCTAAGGAATTAGTGTTACATAATATGGAAAACTAGGATGGTTGATTCCTAATTATTAGGTGTATTTATTATAATTGATTCTATATTATGCTATATATACATGATATATTGTTTCACCCACTATCGGACCGCTATCAAACCACTCATTAATGTCTAGTCTCATGTACATCTCAACATGAAGGGACGGGAGAGGGGTTGGAAATCCCACATAGACTAGAGATAAAGATATTTTAGAGTATATAAATAGGTGCAAATCTCACCTTACAAACTGGTTTTGTAGGGTTGAGTTAGGTTTAAAGTTCACTTCTTAATATATCCATTTGAACCTGAGGGGGCTTATAACCACACCCTCCCAAAATTCTACTGTTACTGTTAGAATCTTGTAAATATAGTAGTAATGGTACACATTGGGTTTAATTAGATTGATTCTATATTTATATTATTAGCCCGACATAAGGTAACTGAATTCATCTTATAAATTCAATTGCTTATTTGTAGTCTAAACATACAATATTCATCTTATGCTCTCTAGATTCTCTCTCTCTCAATATCTTATAGAGCCTAAGATTCTACTCATAATGTCCTTTATGTCTCCACGGCTCCCTTTAATTTATTGTCACATCCGTCAACTTACTTGGTCTCTTCATTGTGTCATTTCTTCTATTAAAGATTGTTTCCTTGCAAGACCGGAGTACAAGGTGGATGATTGGCTTCAGATGTGAGACTCAAGGCCTCTATTAGCACAATAGCCATTCACTTGTTGGATTGAAGGCAACATCTCTACTTCTAGTGCATGCTCAACTAGGACAACCAAGTGTCAATAAGTTGAAACAGTTAACCACCTGAACTCTTCTTCTCCACTTGCATGTTTCTCATCGGTTTTAAGGTGATGCAGTACTTCCTACATGTTATCTCATCAACTGCCCTTCCTTCATTCTACCAGGTAAAATTCCTCATCAAATTCTAAATCATCACCCTACCTTCATCCTTTATTGCCTCGGTCTTTGGTTCTAAATGTTTTGCTCATGCTCTAGGTTCTAACATTGAGAAACTCTCTCCTCAATCTCATAAGTGTATTTCCCTTGGGTGTTTCATCTCAGTTGGTGTCAACTTAAAATTGGTTCCATTTTTGGCCTGCGCCATCTACATCTAAGACTTCTCCTTCCACAACTACACCTTCTCAGTGCGTTTTTATCCTCCATAGAGGTCTTCATCCCCTTCAGGCCCATCTCCTATACCCTCATAAGTGTATCATTGTCGTACTTGTCCAATACTGACGTACATAGCTCTAACAACACCATATACTAACCTTTGAATCCAACTCCTCCTCATCTTCGGGGCATGTCTCCTCAATGTGAGATTACCATTATTTTTCGTAAAAGTATATGTTGGTTGTACTTGTAATCTTTCCCCTCATTATACTTTTTTTAAAGTTATCACTATTTTCCATTCCTATTATTCTTCCTTGTCCTCAGTTTATATTCCTAAGAATGCAAATGATACCTTTGCTCATCCAGAATGAAAACGAGCTATGATAGGCGAGATGTCTACATTACAAAGCAGTGCGATCAACACAAATCAGGAAAAACGAATCACTTTAGACAAATTCCACCAAACAATTGAAAAAATAAAAAATGTGGAAGGAGATAAGAAGATGAACAAAATATCACAATCAATATTGATTGATAAATCAAAGGAAGATTTGTCACCCTAAATTTCCAATTCAAAGATAAAAAACAAAAACTTCTTCACAATAACTCAGAATTTATCTCAGATAGCAAAAAGCTTCCATATCAAATGAGTCAAAACATACTACACTAAAGTCAACACAAAATTCTATTTATTCTATGGGGACCTAAGACTACAAGGGAAGTTGTGGCGTGGGGGTAGTGGAATGGAGTATGAGAAGTTGTGGTGTGGGATTTGTGGGCACACTGTGTTCTAATTAATTAGCAGAAATATTCACCAGGTCACTGAAGGATCAATTAACAGACATATTTACCAAGTCACTAAAGGATCCTCATATAAAATATATACGTAACAAGCTTGGTGCATGACCTATATGCTCCAGCTTGAAAGAGAGTGCTAGAATCTTGTAAATACAGTAACAGTAGATATTAGAATGAATTCACTTGTTTCTATATTTATATTATTAACCTAAAATAGGATAACTGAATATTCTGTAATTATATCCTCAATATGTTGTAATTATGTTTTTTCTCTTGTTTATCTCTCTTAACAATTACAAAGAACCATTAGCATCATGTATGCCAGCATTTGATAAACATTACCCAAGAAAACAGTCAAAAGTTTCAAAATTACCTTCTCTAACCACAATTCTGATCCTTCAATCAAATAAAGAACTTCTTCTGGATCATACAAGTCTGAGGATTGCAAAAAAATCTGCAATCTTTCCCTGACAGGAGTGTCAAAGATTGAGTTCTTGGACACAGCCAAACTTCTTGTCTCCGTATTTTCACTATCCAGATTCTTAGAGATATAATCAGATTCAAAGACTTCAATTGCTGATTTGGCAAGTGAGAGGGCATACAACGTATGCAACTGTGTATCATTACAGTCCTGATCTTCAATCAACCACTGGAGATACCTAAATACAAGAACCGAGCATAAACCAAAGTATTAGAATTTTAATAAATAAATAAAAAATTATCTCAGTCTATTTCCTACTTACTGAGGAAAGTGAAGGCTCCTTCAGGTTCAAAGCTTATATTAAATTGTCTATATTTTACAAACAAGAGTTCATTCTTGATGTAAATACACGATACCTAAGTTTGTACTTTTTCCTTCCTTCGAGAATTCTAAAAACATTTTTTACTATTGCATTCATCACTAGACTTCTTTTCTTATTTTTTTTAAAATGCTAATAAAATGGAGGTTTAGAAAATTTTGGAACTCCGGCTGCATTAGTGATAAGATGATTCATGACATTGATGATGGTACTATACAGCTTCCAAATTGATTATGGGGAACAGAATAAAGAAGAGAAACAAGACAATTTTTAAAATAGAAAGAGAGAAGGCATCAAAACAGGTGCTGAACGAAGTTTACAATGATGATGCAACGATGAGATGTGATGAGCAATAGTAACTTAATATTGACACTCTATAGTAATTGTTCAGGAAATATAGATGTAGCCTAACTAATGTAACATTTTCTAACTCTAATCAGTGGTTATATTTATTATATGGTCAGCAAAACATGAAAGGAATGAAAATGAAATAAAAGAAGAATTAATAACTCTATCAAATCCTTCAAATCAACAATCATAAGCATCCTCATAAAATTCTTAGACATCATAGTTTTGCTAGTATACTGCAGACAGAAAACACAGTGGCATACCTCTGTAGAATTTCTACCTTCTGCGGATCAATGGTTGTAACAACTTCATCTGTAGAGTGAGAGGAATAAAACATCACTGATGGTTTCAGAAATATAACAAACTTAACAAAAATAAAAACATAACAATGACTATCATATTCGAGAACCTTTTGGCAAAGTATATTAGGCATTGGATGATAATATTCATTAAAGCAACTAGTCCAAACTAGTCATAATTTACATTTCTCAATAAAAAGTATCAAAGCATAACAATAATCCAAATAACGAGCACAAAATTCTCATGGATTCAAGGCCAACCAGGAGAAAGATGGATCTCTCGTTTCTCTGAAGTTAAAACTTTGACTGCAAGAACCTGGCTAATATCAGCAATCTGAAATGAAAATGAATAATGATCACTTAATCAGATTATCAAGTTGGAACAACAAACACCTAAACACTCGTACCCATCCTAGATGCTGTAGAATCAACTCTTGATCAGAAGATTCCTCAAGAATCTTTGATGCTTCAGCTGCAGCAATTGACCTGCCAGAAATGAGGCTTTCCCCACTGTCCTGCGTGCTATTCTCCAAAGCAGGGTCTTTCCACAGGCCAGATGAATAATTTCTTGCTAGGATGCGCCAAATATGCACAGCTTTTGAGCTCATTCCTTTACTTGCACACAAGAAGGCAAGTGTCCGTAGGTGCCCAGACTCTTCTAACATCTGCTCCAATTCCTCCTGAAAGGGAAATGCATTCCATAAGGTCATTTTTCAAGCAACCCCAGGTAACTCCCATTATTTCAAGCAACCTATGTTTTCATTAAAAGGTAGCACAGATTTAGAAAAGGGAATCTTCTCATTTCCTGTTCATTCTTGCAGTTGACATTCAAAGAAGGTTAGGTTTGTGGTTTCTCGTGTTCATTTTACTATTGATTCTATTTTCTTTCCATAGAGCTTTAAAAATAATCATATCAGGAACAAGAAAAAGTAATTCCTCAAATCTACATAGAAATAATATCTACAACTCAATTTACTACATATTTTTTACATTGCTAATTAGGAAAAAGTATCAAAATCATTTCAATCAAATAATTAAATACATGTTAGAATAATGTTTAGTTCATGTATTATATCTTAAATGCTTAAAATTTTTAAGAATAAGTATTTTGGAAGTAGCACCCATTCTTGAGTATTTAGGAATCAATATTATAGATACAGATGTTCTGCATAATCTAAGAATCATTCAATAAGTCGGTCAATTTTTCACTTAAACAACTCCATGCACCTCCCCCTATTTCTCTCCTGTAAATTCAACAATTATAACATCCAGAACTCAGATCTTATGTAAAAACAATAACAGTAATTTGCACGTACCACAACACACCAGTTTGTAGAAGATGCCAGCCTCTCCATGTCCTCAACACAATTTAGAGCTCTATAGAGATACATTAGTAGAGTGTCAACTCCCTCCCTAACTGATTCTGTTAGGTCTTTTTCTCGACAGGCCTCCAAATACCTAAACACAATATTGATCAACAAAGATGGTTACAAAAACAAGTCAAAGTCCATAACAACAGATACAAGAAAGCCTCCACAAAAATTATTAATATACAGCGCAATTTTGAAATGAGACTGAAACCCAAATTCGGTATATTCCGATCTTCTTCTATGCAAACTTTCCTTTATAATCTGCCAAAAGTCCTGGTACAGTATATAGGAGCTTTTTGTAGGAATCTGTATTGTACTAAATTACCAGTCTACAGGAATATAATCAACATCCGAAACTGAAACAAATAAGTGAATAATAACAAAATTGAAGTCAGACCTACTAATGTTCTCGATTGCTGACTTCAACAAATCAGCTCTATTCACTGGATTGAGAAATAGATCATTATCTACTATTGTTTCTACACCTGCTTTCCTCAGAAAAGAAGCTCTTTGGATTGTCATCAAGCCATCATCTATAACATCTTCAAGGGGGGCTGGTGGAGGATGCAAACCCCAATACCTATTCCTAGGAACCTACAAAAGCCAGTTTGAACATCTGTACCACATTCATACAGCACAAATTTTAAATAGTTGAATAATGTACATGTATTGAGGACAAGTACCACATTTCACAATATAGCCCACATGACCTAATAGAAAAATTAGTAGTTAATACAGTACATTTGATTGAAATTAATTAAGCACATCAAATTGCCCAAGGTATCACAAGAGTGAACTTCAACCATTATGAGTGTGTTAAGCAAAGCTTTTTCAGCTAGCTTTTGGCTCATTTTTGACTAGCTTATTTTAATATTAAACCTATTTGATAAAAGAACTTATTTGACTAGCTTGTAGTATTTTGCAGCATTTGTCTGAAGTGCTATCCTCTCAAAAGCACAACTACTTTTGTAAAACCTCTAACCATGCCACAAGCGCAAGAAACATAGCAGCCATGAGTCACTTCAACAGTCAGCATATCAAATGAAAGTTAGGATAGCAGAGCATGGATCCACCGTGTAATAGCACTATAGAACCACTATTGCTGCTATTCAAATTCAACAATATTTTCGTATACGCACTTGCACATTGATATTTTGCCAAAAACATTACATACCACATACATAAGTCAGCAACACAAAGCAGCCACTCCCAAAAACACTATAGAAGTATATTAAAATTTTAATTTAGATAGGCGTAATCCAACCCCAAAAGCTGGTTCACAAAATGAGGGTTGCCCCAAATATCTTGACACTATTTCTAGTCAATGTAGAACTTGGGTTTTTCCCAAAACAGGATGGCATATAGCTAGATGGCTACTATTTTAATATTATACTAAATAACCAACTATTAAAATTATTATTATTATTATATATTACTTAAATATTATTATTGTGAAAATAACTTTACAGATTTAAGATCGAAATATTTTTAATATTATTATTGTTCTAAAATATTTTGCTTAAAATATCTCTATTCAAATTTGAATAGAAAATAAATATTGAATATTGATTTTTTTCTTCCAAATTTTTATTAGAAGGGATTAGAAATTGATATATGAACAAGGATCTAAAAGTTAAAAGGCTCCGGACAACAGTTAAAACTGACAATCCAAACAATAGTTAAAATATAGATCAAAAACACTATCTTGTCTCAAAACGAAAACAAAAGGTTGCAAAGTGGAAAAAAAAACACAATTTTGAAACAAAGCTTAAGGCAGTGATATAAACAGAGACAAACACAATGTACCAGTAAGGACCATCGATTTGGATCACGCATTATAAATGGGAATACTTCAGAAGGTTGCATCGTGTCAGAAAGCAAGAAGTGGTCCACTGCTTCTTTAAAATGCAAGTCAAAAAGCAAGAGGAATCCCACTTGAGCATGAACAAACGACAGCAAATCTTTTGACATTTCCCCTTCTGACTCAAGCTCCTCCACCAAGGATATGGCTCCCTTATAGTTCTTCTTCCTCAGAAGGTCTTTTATTTGTTCTACAGAAGGTAATTTCTGATAGCACACTACCTAGAAAGACATGTACAAAAGTTAAATACTTCATTGAGCTAGGAATAACACAGTCCAAATTATTTTTAATTTGACAACAGAATAAATTAACACAAGATAGGATCTAATAAATAATTGAGGCATGATCAACAGTTAAAATTTTAAATGACATTAACAAAACTACAAGCAATAGAATAACAAAAAACCAAACAATATCACTTTGCATCACAAGGTCCCTATTTTGCTGGCATTTACAAATCGTTCCTGGTGCAGACACGTTGGAGCACAGAACACCCCAAATTACAACACTTGGCTACAACTGAATAGTTGTTAGTTGTAGTTAGTTACAATTGAACAGTTGTCAATTGTAGGTCCTTACAAATTAACAGTTGCCAATTAATTAGTGTTTCCTTTGTCCTTATAAAAATGTGTTTTGCAACAAAGGTTTACTGAGTTTTGTGTCTTTCACTCCAAGTAATAATCACTCTTGTTAATTCAATATGTTATCCGAAGGTAGTTGATCCTCATTCATGGCTTCCATCAATCCTAACTCCTCATATCCTTCTCCAACCCCTACTCCACTAGGAGATTCTCAATCATCTATTAGCATTTTTACATCAAATTACAGAGCAAATTGATAAAAAACAACTGTTTTGTACAGGTTGAACATGTGAGTAAGGCACATTATTTGCATCATTTCATGATTGCTCGTCCAATTTCATCAAGATTTCTTACAGAACAAGATCGTGTTCTTAATAGAATTAATACAAAGTATCTTTCATGAGAACCACAAGATCAATTGCTTATTGTATGGCTTCAGTGCTGTGTTTGAGCATTCTTTGATCTGATCTCTCCTCTGTTCTCACCTAGTTCAACCATGCCCACACTGAAGCCTTCATGCTTGCCTTTGTTCTGATCTTGTATCGGTGTCTATGTTCACGTTTTGTTTTGTTCATCAGCCACACACCTCCTTTTGTGCTGGGTGACATTAATTTTACACAATATAAAAATTATGTATTTATATGTTGACCTTTTTATTTAAGCAATGTAGTGTGAAGCTTAATGAGGCTAAATTTATTAATATAACCTAGGACTAAAATCAATTACAGGCTATTAAGCACCTATACATGCATTTGGTTTATGCATCCAACACAAATATTCTCATAACTCACCTATATGTATCTATGAAGTATCCAAGTCTTTAAGGTGTGAAAAACCAATACAGTAAACTATGAGACAGGAGGAGGCACGTAAAATTGCAGTCGTTATTATGAGCTACTCCATATTCAGACTACCCCAACAATCAATTATTCCACATGCACCAAAAAATCAAAAAAAGTAAACCGACCGTCCAAGCTAATATCACAAGTACATCATCAATCAACTAAATTATGATCTCAATGGCACTAGATTCAAACTACAACATACCTTGGTAGCAGTGGAGACAACAACAATCCTCGCATCCCTATCTTCCTCGCTAGCAACAACGCATCGCCCAACTCCTTCCCCGCCAAACGGCAAAACCTGAACACACCCACCATACCTCTTATGATACAACTCAATCTTCCCATCACTCACCACAACCACATAAGAACCGATCTCTCCAACTGAATCCAACCCATGCCGGAACACCAGACTCCCTCCCACCGGCTGCCCATGTGCGTCAACAATAACCCCCACATTGTCCACCAACAACAGCACCCTCCACTCCTTGTGCAAAAGCTTCAACCTTGGCGGCCGCGACACATCCGGCAGCGAGAAGATCACACTGCTCTGCCCAGTTACACAGGAAATCAAACTATACCCATTTACAGTACCAACAACAATAGAATCATTAAGCCACACCATGGCACTAACAACCCCATCAATACACTGAATCTCTTTCAAAACCACAAGAGAGCCACCACCACCATCATCCCTCTCATTTTTCCCATTCCTATTCCCCAAGACAAGCTCCGCAAGAATCAACCTCTTCCCAACAACAATCGCAAAAACACAACCACCCTCACTCTGCATTTCACCCTCCTTCGCTGAGTTCATTCTCAATTTCTGAAACAACCCTAACCCCGAACCTAGCCCCGAACCCGAACCCAAACCCAAACCCAAACTCTCGGATTCGCCGTTCCTAAACCTCCTTCTCGTGACCAAAGATACTCCCTTCGAGAAACTCAATTTCGAAGCGCGATTCGAGAGCTCCGAGTCCACCAAGAACAAAGCCCCATTGGAGAGCAACAGAACCTTCCCGAACTCCTCGATCACCGAAATGCACTCGACTGCGGCATCGCTCACCGAAACGCTCCGCAGAAACGAGAGCTTCCGCAGAACGGCATCGTTCGGGGCGCCGTCACCGTCGTCGGTGTCCGCCGATAGGGAGAAGAGGGTTCCAGAGTTAGTTCCGACGTAGAGGACAGTAGAACGGTCCCGTCTCGCATCCGGCAGTGTGGCAAGTGCGAGCGATCGAATAGAACTGGCGCGTGAGTGAGCAGTGAGGTCGAACTGCGCGTGTGGCTCCAATACCACCCGAGCCATGCTGCTTTCAACCTTCGACATTCTCTAATGTCTCAGCCTTTGAGAGTATCGTGTTCAGTTACAACGAAAGTAACTAAAAGTGAAAATCACCCAAATTTTAAATAAATAAATAAATATTCACATAACTAAATGTGAATATAAAAACACTGTTTCTGAATCAGGCATCGAAAATTCTCCACCTAGCGGCGCCGATACCATCGAAAATGTTCCGGCAGCGGCGGCGGTGGCCACGGTGGTGCAACTGCTCTAGGTGGCCGGAGCTTTTAGTCTAGAAGGAGCTGAAAACAAAATTATCTAAAAACGCTCCAAAGAATTTTTTTTTTTTTCTGTTTTCTTTTTTTACAATACACGTGTTTAAAGTAAGTAATAGCATAATAATGAATTATAAAAGCAACCAACCACCCCTCATGAAAGCAGACAAACCATCTACAAAGTCATACGTTGTTGCCTCCATTGTCATCTTCTTCTGTCTCTGTTCTTCAAAACCTCTTTCTCTGGTTTTTCCAAGCTCTTCCCATGGAGTCATCACCAAGAACAACAACCCACATAGCCCTTGTCTCAGTCCCTGCTTTCACCCACCAAGTCTCGATCCTCGAGTTCGCAAAACGACTCCTCCATCTCCACCCCGACACCTTCCACGTTACATGCATCATTCCTACACTCTCTTCTTCACCTTCAAAGCACTCCTTCTTCTTCGATTCCCTCCCTCACAACATTCACTGCATCTTCCTCCCCTCGGTCAACTTCCATGACCTAAACAACAATGGCGTCTCCGTCGAAATCCAGACTCAGCTCTCGGCCTCTCGAGCCATGTCCTTCGTCAGAGAAACCCTACTTTCACTCTCCAAAACCACTCATATCTCTGCTCTCGTTGCCGATGCCATGGCCCCGGAGGCTCTGGAGTTTGGTAAGGAACTCCACATCTTGTCCTACATATACTTCCCTTGCTCCACCATGGTGCTGTCCGTTTGCTTTCATTCTCAAAACCTCGACGAAGAGGTTTCGTGTGAATACAAGGATCACCCTGGTTTGATACACCTTCCTGGTTGCATCCCTATCTCTGGCAGAGATCTTCCTGACAGCATGCAAGATAGAGGAAGTTTGGCATACAAGCTTTTCCTTCAACGATGCCAAAGATACCTTAATGGTCATGATGGTATATTGGTGAACAGCTTCATGGAATTGGAAGAAGAAGCAACAAAAGCAATATCCCGAGATGGTAATGGTGGTGATTACCCGCCTGTGTATTCAGTTGGCCCCATCACACAAAGTGGTCCAAGTGGTTCAAAAAGTAGGTGTGAGTGTTTATTGTGGTTGGATAAACAACAACCTAATTCAGTTCTTTACGTGTCTTTTGGGAGTGGTGGCACACTTTCCCAAGAGCAGATCAATGAACTTGCATTAGGGTTGGAGCTGAGTAAGCAGAAGTTTCTGTGGGTCAATCTGAGAGCACCAAATGATAGGGCAAGTGCTACATATTTCAGTGAGGGGGGTTTGGTGGATGATGATGATCCTTTGCATTTTTTGCCAAAGGGGTTCCTAGAGAGAACCAAGGAGCAGGGTTTGGTGATGTGTGGGTGGGCCCCACAAGTGGAAGTGCTTGGACACAGGTCGATTGGTGGATTTTTGAGTCATTGTGGTTGGAACTCAGTTTTGGAGAGTGTTGTGCATGGAGTGGCAATGATAGCATGGCCTTTGTTTGCTGAACAGAGAAGCAATGCAGCTTTGGTGAGTGATGGATTGAAAGTTGCTTTGAGGGCAAAGATGAAGAACCCTAGTGGGATGAATGGTGTGGTGGTGAAGGAGGAGATTGTTAAGCTGATAAAGGGTGTGATGGAGGGTTTGGAGGGTGAAGAAATCCGTAGGAAAGTGAAGGAACTGAAGAAGCTTGCTAACTGTGCAATGATGGGAGATGGGTCCTCCACAAGGACTATAGCAAATTTGGCAAACAAGTGGAAACGTTTGGGAAAATCATTGTAGAAGAATAAACGTTGAGGAAATCACCTGAGAAAGTTCTACCTGTTTCTTTGTTTTATTATTCCATGTTAATCATTCAGGTTTGTTTGCTTGGCTTCAGTTTCTGCATTATTTGAGTACTACTTTTGTTAGATGAAATCAAATAAAACACGATACGTACTATATATCATATAAAGTTCTATTCATTTCATCTCTTATAAAATTTAATAGAAATTCAATTAAAAATGCTTAAATTTACTATAAACTTCAAACTTGATCAAGCCTTTTTAAAATATGAAAAATTAAAATTAGAATTAAGCCTAATGTTAAAATTATTTTATTTCTGTTAATATCAAAAAATTTATTTTTTCGGTTCATTTACCAAACTTTAAATATTAATCATCGCATTGAATCTTTTCTTCAAACTAAAGTTCAACTTTAAATAAATTATATTAAACATAAAATTAGTATTGTAAAAATGGGTTAAAACTTGTGAGTCAACATAGTCTATTATAAGTTTAAACCAAATTGAATTGAAAAGAATATTAAAATTTTGATACAGGTCAATTTTGAGTTTGACCTACTAAGAACTCGGCTCATTCGGTGGTGAATCAGGTTAGTTCACCAATCTAGGTAACTAATTCACTAAGTAACCATCCCTATAATAGGTCGGATCAGATTAAGTCAGATAATCATCTTGACTACATAAAATATAAGAAGTTATTTAAAATTAGAATCTCAAAGCATATTGAATATTATTTTTTTTATTTTGTGGATATCGAATTTTGTATGAAATCAAATAATCGTAATAAAAAATGTTACATTAATTAATTGCTTCCATGAGATAAATTAAATGCTCCAACGAAATAAAATTAAATGAATCACGTGAGTAGGAAAGAAGAGGACCACATGAATTGAACCTAAAGGACTTTGTCAACGACGCTTTGAATGTTAGATGCTGAGTTGAAAAGTTGGAAAAATTACTTATTAATAGAAAATGAATATGGAGATAACCAAAACATCAATTTACACTTCTTTTGGAAAATCATGTTAATTTCTTACCCTTTGTTCTAAAATTTTATGCCTCATATTTCATAAAACACAAAAAGTGTCACACTAACTCAGTGAAATTTTTATAGGAAAACATGAGCATAATCCTGAGTTTTATTTGAGTTTTCTAATCACGATTCAAACTCTTAATATTTTTTTGAAACTAAATAAAAGAAATGGAAACGTAATTGTATAATAAAAAAACATTCATTTTACATGACTTTTAATAATATAATAATATTTATTATGATTTTAAATTAAAAAGTAATATAATTATAATTAAAATATTATTATTTAAATTTGTTAAATGAATGTAATTTGTCTTTTTTTTGTGTCAAAGTATCAGTGTTTAAATCGTACATAAAAGTAGTGATAAAATTATCACACACTTATTTTTATTAGTTGTAAAAAAGATAGTGACATGTATATGAAAAAAATGTGATTTTTTAGTAGGACTTTACTTAAAGAAATGATTATTTTGACATAGAAAGTGACTAATAGTTAAAAATGCAAAAATATATCTTAAAGAAATGTTTATTTAGACATAAATTAAAACTTGGTCTAGATGATAAATAAGTATTCAAAACGTATTTTTCAAACACGTGTTTAAAATTGATGTGACTCTAAACTCAACACGTACGTCAAACTCTATTTTTGAAATAGACATGTTGGCAAGCATAATCAATGCATTTTGAAGTAACTTTTGTTCATAGTATTTTTGTGTACGTAGATTTGTTCAATTATGTTTTCCATAAATGTTGTACTGTAGAATTTTAAGGGCTTAGATTTCATCCAGCGAGGTGACTGTTACTGCATATTTATTTCATTGATGCATATTATCATTTGGAAGCATAAATGAAGGTCACAAAGTTTAGGATAACTAGTGAAAAGTATAATTATGAGAGATGGAAGAGAACAATGACCCTTGCTCATTTGAAATCATAATATAAATAAAGTTTAGTTATAGGTTGAGGGGAATTACATTGTTCCCATTTATTTGTCTATTTATATATATTAACATGGTTGAGACAACTTAATTTTCAAAATTTATTATATTTATTGTTTTGGTTATGGGTTAGGGTCAACTATTTTAAATGTGTTTTGAATATTGGAAAAGTTTGTTTTCGTTATCAATTATTTTAGGTGTATGCTTAATTAATGTGGAAGAAGATATTATCTGATGTTAAAGTTAATCAAGATTTAACTGTTCAAGCAATTAATGCATATTAAATACAATAATCTACTTATTGATCTCAAACATGTATTTATAGTTTTTGAATTAACGGTGAGCTAAGGTTCAATTACTGATATTCACACTTTATTCTAAGCTAATTAGTGTTAGTGGTAATTTCTTGGTACTTGGATCGTTCTGTCCATCGGTGATAACTGGTCGTCTGGCCTTACGGTACACGGGTTCTCCAAGCCTGAGTCTATCTTAACAGATGAAGAGGTTTGTAATGAGTAGTCATCTTAGCAGTATTGTGAGTGGTGTGGTTGTTCATGACTATGCAATATCCAAGGCCAAACCTATCGTGTCGATAAGATCGTTGGAGGAAAGGTTATAATCGTTGATATCGCGACACATGTCAATTTTGAATTTCTTGTGCTCCAAAAGGGGAAGCATCGTATGTTGTGAACCGTCATATCTGACTTGATCTAACAGTTAGAGATGACCCGCTAGGGGGCTCCCATATGTCTAGAAATAGTGGTGGACCTTCGGGTCATTTTCACCACTACTCTCTTCTACTTTCTACGAACTAGAGCGTCCAACCTTCTTTTTTCCACTTTTAAGTAATAATGTCAATCATTGATCTGTAATCGTTTGAGAAGTTCGTGGGGGAAGTGTTCTGGGTATACGAATGGTGCATCGTTGTCGTTTAAGTCATCCTCGGGTTCTTCTTCTATTTTTGGATCAATTGATTGGTTTCCAAATCAAGTTGGCGATGTGGATACCATGGCACGGGCACCTACAGCGCATATTGAGGTATATGTGCCTTTGGAAATTTATGCATCAAATGAAGGGGGAGAGGATGTGGATACTCTCTCGGTCGTCGCTGGGTCTCTCATGAGGTAGGGGAGTATGCCACATGCCTTTGCATAGAGAATCAGGTTCGATGGTCAGCTGATTAGTGTCATTTCGTAAAGTCCTTAGAACACAATGATAAGTTTTTGATCGTTTGCAAGGAGAATGAGCAGGTGTTCCATGGGAAAGAGAGTAGTCTTAAGGAATTCTTCTACATGTATTTTTACATGTTTAGATAGTTGTCCATTCATCTTCCTTTCGACGATTTTCAAGTGGGTGTCCTGC
Organism: Vigna reflexopilosa; assembly: GCA_027742785.1. Lineage (NCBI taxonomy): Eukaryota > Viridiplantae > Streptophyta > Magnoliopsida > Fabales > Fabaceae > Vigna > Vigna reflexopilosa. The sequence goes on along the minus strand of CM050929.1, from coordinate 431,889 downwards.
ATGAGCTTAATGTCGTGTCCATTCTAGCTGATCTAGCTTATATATATATATATATATATATATATATATATATATCATACATCACAACCTTTAGAAAACCCATGTAGACTAATAATAACACAACCCCTAAAGCTAGTTTCATGAAGGACCCAAGAAACTTTCGTGGCCCTTATTTCTAAAAATATGCATGAAAAGAAACCCAAAAATATACACTCAAGAAATCTACATTCCAAGCATTAAATTAAAAACATCATCTCACAACTTCAAATGCATGCAATGATACAAGGCTTATGGATTCAACACAAGGCACCAAAACACCAAAAACAAATATATCAAACCATTCAAGACTATACCAAATACCGAAAAAATTAGCTCTCCTTACCTCTAATCCAAACAAAACCTCTTCTTTTACCTCTTCTACACGTCCCACCTGATATCTTTGGTGCAAAAGATCTCCAAACTCTCCCTTCCTCTAGAAACCTTCCCACAACTTCTCTCCTTTTTTTTTCTCCCAATTCCCTTTATTATAACCCTAAACGCAAAAAGTTGAACCATAGACATAAGTGTGAAAGAGGATTGGACCAATACCCTCTTGACTACGCTAGCTTGCCTAAACTATTTATAAGTGCAAACATCAATATATAATCTATATTTAATCCTAATTCTAGTTGTATCACCTAGTACAAACACATACACTTTACTAAATGCATCTACCTATAAATTATTTCTATATTTAGACATAAAATAAATTATAAATTATTTCCAAATTTTTTCTCTAGTCTCATAATATAACTAAAAGTTTGATTAAAGTAAGATAATTACCATAACAAATTTATATTTATGTGCACTTTCTTCTCTTAACGTTTAATTCATGATGCAAGTGAAAAGTAATGTCACAATAACTATGAGAGTGTAACTAAATTATGATTTTATGTAATTTTTTTTCTATTTTCATTTCTCATGTAAGGTTATCAATTTTTCTAATTTTTATTTTCCTTTATTCCTCAATGACCATTCTTAATTTTTAAATATCTTAAAATTTAGTTTATAGCCATAATTTATTATTAATATTTTATAATTTATATACTTTACGGTTTATACTTTGTAATTTGTAATTTATAAAGTATAGTTTAAAATTTAAAATTATAATATTTGTCTATGGTAACATATTTTTTAAAATTTCATTTATATGAAATATAAAATAAAATTTTAAAAATATATTAATATAAAATTATTAAATATCTCATTTATATAAATAAAAATCAAAATATAGTAATTTTTAAAATACAGTAAAATATCATTTTATCACTTTAATTTATTATTTTTATTCAATATTAATAAAATTTAACATAAATTATCATGATGATAAGAAATTATAATTTCACTTCAATAAAATAAAATTCTTTTTAGGCAAAATATGTTAAAATCCTGAGTGTAAAACCTGATTCTTGTCTTGTAAATGACTTTTATAAAATAATTCAATTAAAATGTCTGATATGACAAAATTAAAAATCCTGAATCATATAACTAATATGTATTATCTTTCTCATCTTAAAAATAACTCTCTTTTCAAAAATTTCAAAAAATATCGGTATTAAATATAATTTTATAATATATTTACAATGGAACGAAAGTTAGGATAAAATATTTTAAAAATGACATTATAAATGAAAAAACAAATTAAAACCTCATAATTTAAAACAAGAATTACATTATATAACATATGTAAAGACATTTCTTTCATTGATATTACAGGTAAAGTCATAAATTTAAAATATAAACTTTATAAAACATTATCATTGAAGTATTTACATGGAATAACTTTAAAAATTTAATTATTAAATAAGATTCTGCACTATAAAAGTAAAAATATTTTCCACTTTTTGAAAATATATACTATAATCAACAAGAAATTAATTCAACTATAAATGTTTTAAAGTCAAAATAAAATAAAAAAAAATAATACAATCATATATAACTCAAAAAATAAATTAAAATCTTATAAGATACCTAACCTATACACCTAATAAATAAGATACCTAAAACTTTCTAGTTAGGAATACTAATTCCTTCAAAATGGCATATCCCAAAATATATAAAAAGATTCTCAAAATTATATATTCACATACTATTATCTTTTTTTTATATATATATATATTAAAATTAAATTATTATGAGAAAAAATAAATGTATTGTCACATCATAAGACATCGAAAAAAGTAATTTGTTAAATGTGGCCGCCATGCGCGACCAATTTACGCTCGAGTATGTCAGGCATCGTTCACCTTCGGTCTAACTAGCCGCATCCTCGCCCAATGGAATCAAAACCATGTAAAGTGCTTTGGTACTAAGCAACCTTTTAAACAAAAACCACCACCTAAGTGATATCAACAAAAAAACAACTCTACTGTTTCCTTATTACTTCTTCCAATCCCATGTTAAGGTGGTTTTAGCAATTCGGCCACATACCAACAAAACCCTTTTTTTTTTCTTTTTTTTTTTAATTCTCTTTTCTCTTTTTTAAACCCAATTCACCATAAATACATTAAACTAAGCCTAACCATTTTTCCCTTTTTTCTTCCTTTCTCTTTGAGGGTTTCTTCTCCCTTGAAGGAAAAGAAGAATTACCATAATCACGCCGGAGAGTGGTATGCTCTCTCTTTTTTCTCAATCTATAGCTTTTGGTAGTTGGTAGTTAATTGTTGTCCAGGGTTCAGATCTGTTCACTAGTTCTTTCAATTGCGATAAGGTTCTTGATGGTTGAGTTTCTTAGATCTCTCACTTCATCGATGATTTCTAATTTTTTTCTCTCTTTATGTTTCTTGGGAAATTTCTGACATTTATACACTACCTTATTTTCAACCTATTTCTTGTTTATATATTTTGCCTTTTAATCTTTGAATTTGTGTTTGGTTTCTGACGTGGTTTTCTGTTCACTGGCTTGATTTTGGATTTCCGTATTTGGGTGTGGAAATTTAGAAAATTCTTTCTGCTTTCTTGATTGTGGGTTAGGTATCTTGGAATTGTAAATTAAGGAAACAGTTTATATTCTTTGGTGTTGGTGGCTAGATGCTCGTGAGAAGTGACAGTGTTTGCTATTGTGTCACTGGCTGAGATGTATTGTATTGTAATGTAAATGTAAGCATGCAAAGAAAATGAATTGAAATGCTATGCTACCCCCCACCCATGAGCTGAAAAGATATTTCTTTTTTCAATTTAAAATTTAAAATTTATTTCTTGTTCTTGTACAGTGATTCTTTGAGGTGCTGCAGTCATGTTTGGACGAGGTGGACCTAGGAGGAGTGATAACTCCAAATATTATGATATTCTCGGAGTTTCAAAGAATGCCACTGAAGATGAAATCAAGAAAGCATACAGAAAGGCGGCTATGAAGAATCATCCAGATAAAGGTGGAGATCCTGAAAAGGTAAAAGCAATATTTTGTTACACTTCATTTTGATTATACCATTTGAATAAACAGCTTCATACTTGGATATCTGTTCATAGTTTGATTTGTTCATAGTTTGATTGGATTTGATAAGATGAGTTTATATTGTAAATTGTGAACAGATTTGATATATTAGTGTTGCTTGCAGAAAACTTGAGCAAACTATATGATGTGTTTTAATTCTATATATATGTTTATATGAAATATGTTATTCACTTGGTTCTTGAAAACCTGCTAACTTTACACATCTTATACTAGTGATTCTGCATTTACCTCTTGATAAGATGAGTTTGTATTGTAAATTGTGAACATATTTGATATATTAGTGTTGCATGCAGAAAACTTGAGCAAACTATATTATGTGTTTTAATTCTATATATATGTTTATATGAAATATGTTATTCACTTGGTACTTGAAAACTTGCTAACTTCATTTTGTATTCTGTTTTAATACCAAGTACTTGATTCATGTATCGGTTTAAGGAGTTAGGTCAAGCGTATGAAGTCTTGAGTGATCCTGAGAAGAAAGAATTGTATGATCAGTACGGTGAAGATGCCCTTAAAGAAGGGATGGGAGGAGGAGGAGGAGGCTCGTTTCATAATCCATATGATATATTTGAGTCATTTTTTGGAGGATCAAGCTTTGGTGGTGAGATGTTCACTTTTAAATTTATGTTATTTCATTTCATTTGTGAATCATCTTGCAATATAATCAACTCACTATTACTATCATTTCTTAGGTGGTGGTAGTTCTCGAGGCAGAAGACAAAAACATGGTGAAGATGTGGTGCACTCTTTAAAGGTGTCCTTGGAGGATGTCTATAACGGTGCAACTAAGAAACTATCTCTTTCTAGAAATGTATTATGCCCAAAGTGTAAAGGGTATGCACCTATTTGTGTTTATATTTTCTGGGTACATCTAATTTATTTAGTGTACAGGGTATGCACATATTTGTGTTTATATTTTCCCTGCACATCTAATTTATTTAGAGAATACGAATTCTTATACACTCTCCCACCTTGCTTTCTCCAAAATATATATTGTATTAGGTTAACAATACTTTTTAGAATTTGTAATGGTTAATATTTCCTATGCTGTTCATGTGGAATCCCAGATGGAGTATGTTAAGATGTCTTTTTAACTGAAAAAGAGATATGTGGGCATTTAATTGTGTTATTGCATGTGCATGGTTGTCTATTACACATGATTTTACAGCTATAGTGACATTATATTTGTGGTGTTGGGCCACTTCTGTGGTCTATTGTGTGGAATGATTGTTTCTGTGTAGATTGTGAGATATAGTATCATTTGTGTTACTGTATTTGGTATCACTTCAACAATTCTGTCCTATCTTTCAGATACAGTCTGTTTTTTTTCTCACACCTGTCTGTTCTCTCTCCAGTGCAGCTATTAGTTTGTGTGTATGTCTTAGATGTCAATTGAAAAGTTTTAATGTTGTATCATATATTGAGATAATTATTAATATTGACTCATGATTGAATTCACATTCGGAGGATATGAAAAGTATCTGAAATACTACAAGGTAGGATAATCCAATATTACTTTTGATTAGGCATGTTAGTTCATGTCAGTCTTGTTATAATCTATTAGTTTGTGTTTGTAGAATTTATTTATTTATTATTTGATTATAATCATGCATCTTTATGCCTATGTTTGGTCAGAATTTGAAAAATAATAAGCTATAACAACACATTTACATTCAATTATTGATAATTCAGGAAAGGGTCAAAAAGTGGAGCAACTAGTAGGTGTTTTGGTTGTCAAGGCACTGGTATGAAGGTCACAAGAAGGCAGATAGGACTAGGCATAATGCAACAAATGCAACATGTCTGCCCAGACTGCAGAGGATCTGGTAATGAAAACTTTGATTTCTATATTTGTCAGGTTGTTTTAAGATGTTTTCTCAATCTCATCTTTCATTGATGCAGGTGAGGTTATTAGCGACAGAGATAAATGTTCTCAATGCAAAGGAAACAAGGTTACTCATGAAAAGAAGGTACTGGAGGTGCATGTTGAAGAGGGAATGCAGCAGGGTCAGAAGATTGTTTTTGAAGGACAAGCTGATGAAGCTGTAAGTGGTTACATTTTGTATGCTATTTGTGTTAACACTTAGAAAGTATTTTCCTGAGTTGGTAATGTTGGTTTCTTACGTGAAATGAACTCCTACTTCTTGCAGCCTGACGCATTGACAGGGGACATTGTTTTAGTATTGGCAGTGAAGGAGCACCCAAAGTTCAGAAGGGAGCGAGATGATCTCTTCATTGATCACACTCTCAGCTTAAGTGAGGCACTCTGTGGCTTCCAGTTTACTATCACACGTCTTGATGGCAGACAATTACTGATCAAATCAAACCCTGGGGAAGTCATTAAGCCAGGTAATAAAAAAATTTGGTGTATAGATAACTGGAGTTTCATTAGGGATGACAACACGGGTTAGTTCACCTGCTTAGTTCACCTGCATTTGGCCTGCAAAAAGCAGATTGGGCTGGCTCGCTTAGAAATTTTAATTTCTATAAGTCTATTTCTTAAAATAAATAATATATTTTATAAGTTTATTAAAAATAGAAATGACTTTAAAGTGAACTGAAATAAGGAAAGAAACATGAAATGTTAATGAGCAAGTTTCTTTTTTAAAAGAAACACATACTTGTTGTGCTGGCTTTTAGGAATTTTAGAAATTTAAGTAATGCATGTTATGTGAATCAAATGTGGGCTAGCTTGTCATTGGCTTATGCGGGCTATTATGCGAGAAGGACTTAAACGGGCTGACTAAAAGTACTCCCAAAAATCACATGGTCATCCTTAGTTTCATTCAACCTTTACATTCAATTTTCTGAGTTATGTATTTAAATTCTGCTATGTAGGTCAATCTAAAGCAATAAATGATGAGGGAATGCCACTACACAACAAGACATTCATGAGGGGTCGTCTTTACATCCAGTTCAATGTTGAATTCCCAGACTCGGGGTTTATTTCCCCTGATCAATGCCAGTTATTGGAAAAGGTATTACCTCAGAAGGGCAGCAAAGGCATTTCAGATGCAGAGCTTGATGACTGTGAAGAGACCACTTTGCATGATGTCAACTTGAAGGAGGAGATGAAAAGAAAGCATCAACACCATTACCGCGAGGCATTCGAAGAAGACGAAGATGAAGGTCCCTCTGGTCACAGGGTGCAATGTGCTCAACAGTAGTGCAATTTGTGTGGTAGAGGTTATATGTTTTCTATCTTTTGTTTGCATAAGGCAGAAACCATAACTGCTTGATAAATTTACCTTTAGGTCTTGTTATTAGTTTACAGTTCATGGCAAATTAGTTTACATTTCATGGCAAATTAGTTTACATTTCATGGCATATAACTAAGTATGTTTTTTTTTATTATTATTGCAATGTCAAGTTTATGAAAATTAAATGCCCTCTTTGATTCTTTGGTACATGGTATGCCATAATGATTCTAGATGCTTCCTATTTATCTTGTTGTAGGGCTAATAATAAAGATTGTTAGTAGTTTTAATAATGATTCAATCAATTCTATTTTGCAATTGCTCTTTTTGGTTAAATATTTAGTATAAGTTTTGTTTGGCTTTGTTCTAAAACTTTTTCATGAACACTTCTATCTCCAAAGTTAATTGAGTGCTTTTTATGAACTAAAATAATTTGTTAAAACTTATTCGTACAATTTATATAATATCTTAACATAAGTTTATAATTTATGTTTTATTTTATTTTTGCTAGAAATACTAGTAAAAAAGTTTGTTTGTGTTTTTGTAATAATCTTATGAGTTAAATCCACTGACAGTCCTACTTGAAAAGTTTTGATAAATAATTTTTAAAAAGCTTTTGCTAATGTTTAACTTCACCAAGTGACAGGTGACACCAATAAATTTACTATTGGTGGGAAAATTTTAATTATCAAGTATTTGTAACGTTCAAACATTCAAATTATATATTTTCTTGTATAGTATTAAGAATGCTTTTGTTTTATGTTTCCTCTGACACTAAAAGGGGCATGTGTAAACTTGAAATAAAGAGGTGTACAATAATGATCAATTTTTTTTAATTTTTATTATAAACATTTTTGTCACGAGTTAAGTATGCTAGAATATTTGACAAGAGAAAAAGGTAAATCTAATTCCTAGAAAGGATTACATAAATTACATAAAAAGTGTGGTTCATGATATCTTGCTTCACAACAGAACTCCGTTAGTTTCTCACTTAATCACTAAATTGACTTGACACGTTAAAACATAATCCATTATTAAACTAGTTAAAATACTATTCAAAATTTAATTTTATTTATCACCAAACTGGTTTCAGTAAATAAAAGTTTTTAAAAGATACTTTTAAACAGACATTTATTTTTTAAAATTTTATATAGTAATAAAATGGTTAATAAATTAGTTCTTGGCACAATTGACTGATCTGTCCAGTTTTGAAAACTAGTTCAAATTTTATTAACTAGGGAGATAATTTCCCTTTAGTTAACTAAGAAAATTTTAAAATCGTCCTCACCATCTGAAGTACCATATTAAAATTATCAGTAATATTAGGTTAGGTTTTTTATCAAACAAATAATTTGACTAAATTGCTCAAAATGGTTTTTAGTTAAACACTAGTCATCAACTGATTAAGGGAGTCTCAATCATTTATGCAAACTTACAATTACTATAAGTTGAAAACTATTAAGTGTATTTGTAATTACACATTTTTTATTTATTTATTTGAAGTGTCTTACAACAATTAAATTTTTTTTCATTTTGATTTTCTTGCCAAAGAGTTTATTTTACTTTACACAATTCTAGATAATTTAAATAAAATAATTATCTTCTAAAATTACTTCATTCAAATATACACTTAATCATTTGGAAATCTAATAGTTTCAGCTGTGGGGTTAAAGTTATTTTTCATTAAGTTTTGAATGTCGGACATTTGTTTTCATTATTCTGTCTTGAAATCTTATTCAATTAAGTTAGGAGGTTGTTAGCGTAAAGTATGCTAATGTAAAATTAGTAAAGATTCAATAGTTTTAGCACCTAATTTATAGATTTATAGATTTGAGAATGAACTTTCAATTACTGTGGCTAAATTGGTACTAATAATGTTTTTCCATAAATTAATCAGAATTAGGCATGATCATCTTGAAGAGTGAGTGTTCATCCTACAAAGTAATTGTGTTTCTTTTATGCTTATTCCTGCCTTTTCAAGGGCCTGCTTGTTCGTCTATCCTTCAATGACTTCTGAATGGACATATTGAGGGAGTTAAAGTTGACACCCACCCAACTGAACCCAAACAGGTGGCATTCATGCATGAGTTCAAGGTGGTTTGTAAGGTCTCTATTCTCCGAGAACGGGAGATGGTTGTTCACCTTATTTGTTGACTCCTTCAAAGGGTTCAAGACAAACTACCTTAAGGTAGAAATAACGAAGGCTGGTCAATCAAAATTTTACATAAAGGCCACTCAAGTGATGTTCCCCTTTTACTGGATGGAGAACCTGAGGAAGTTGACATCATGGGCTAAGTCCATGATGACGTCCAGGAAGCTAGAAGTAGTTAGCCTGACTGACCAGCTACCTCGTCGCCTTTGCTCCCAAGGTCTCATCAACTTCGTAGACTCTGAGGACCTTTGTAATAGAGTGTTCGATAAAGTTTCATTTGTATTATGTTTTCTAACCCATCATTGTTAACCAAAGTTATCTACTTCTTCGACAAAGCTCTCACCCAAGTTATCTACTTCTTCGACATTCTTGCGGATTATATGACTTTTGACGTGATGAAGCAAGTAGTGGACAGACAACTAGTGAATATCCAGCTTGAGGAGCAAAAGGATGACCAACATGTTCAGATCGTTATTGTACCATATAGACCGTGCAGTCAATGAATCACAGAAAGCGATCGGTCAATTTTCTAGAACTTCCAAAATAACATGGATTGATCTATTGTCAACCTCATTGGTGACCCAACGGTCACACTTTATATTAAGATACCACAAATCCAGCATGATTAACAAGGTAAAGCATACTTATAAGACATTAGACGGTAATTGAGCCAATCCTAACTAAAAATTCACTCTGAAATCTATAAATATAGAAGTAAAGTAAGAAGGTAAATAATTGCATTTATTAGATATTTAATGCTTAACTGTGATAGCTGATTGGTATAACTAAAATTGACTTGAATGTTAAGTGTCTATGATCCGTTTGTTTTGGACTCTAAAGAAGAAGAAACAATAACCTACAGTAAGAAGAACAATAAAATGAACACAGTGAAACACATTGTGAATGAGTAGTTCTAGACCCTATCATTCGAAATATGTATGATGAAGTTGAAGAAGCTGCTAAGAGGAGAAAGAGGGTGACCGAACTAGTGATTTGGAATAGGTTGTATATACATACAGGGGTTTAGTTAGACAATTTATTTTGTTAAGTATATCTTTTGTGGCCGTCGGCCAAACAATATGCTTTGTATTGCCGTCTTGTTTGGATAACTGCCTTATTTTGTATACTCCTCAAACATTAATGGAAACTATCTTTCTTTCTGCTCACTTTCTGTACTTTTCTCCCGCATGGTTAATAATCGTATTGCGAACTAAGATTGCAAAATGATACATATTCTTTGAACCAATGATACTTTTTTAATTATTTATTCTAGACATTTTATCAAATTAGTATGTTATTATTTTAGACAATAGAAAAAAAAAAGTAAATCTAATTCCTATTTGAAAAAGAAAAGTATATGATTAGCATTTCATATTGTAAACAAGTAAGTAAAATTGGTTGAATTACTTGAAATGAGATATCTTATTATTAAGGGATGTGTCTTGATACCTCATTGTTTACTATAAGAAAATCATAAACTCTTAGACTAACAATTAATTCATGTTATGTATTGATCCTGCTAAAGCTGATATGGGTACTAAAGTCAGAAACATTTATCGTAATATTCTATTACTAGTAAAAAATATTTCTTTCCTCATGGAAGGACTCCTTATTTATATCGAGTAAACTTCCCTTTTTCTCGCATCAGTTACATAGTTATCCAACCCATGATCAAGTCATTACAACAACTGTATCCATTTTTTGCAGCATTAATATAGGGAGAGGTGCTAATGCATAAGTTAGCTACTTACTATGTCGCTCCCTACTTGGTTCCTGGCAATTACTGTTGCTGAACATAGTGACCCAGTCTAACAGTACAATGTCTCGTCCTCTAACCGACAACTGGAACGATTCGCCCTCCTTATGATGTATGCCCATAACCGTAAATAAATGACTATGATTGTTTAACATCGCTCTAAGGCCGAAGTACGGATCATTTATAACTTAAATTTCCATTCCCAATCAAAAGTATATGATTAACATTTCATCAAATAGATGGTAGACAAGTAAGTAAATTCTGTGAATTGCATAAATGACAGATTCCAATTAAGGGATGTGCCTTAATCAGACAACTTATTACATAATTGCATGTTAAACAACTAATTAAACTACTGATATAATCAGAAAAAGAAACTCGGAATTCATGAAACCATATAATAACAAAATAAACAAACTTAGATCAGAAATTTGAGAAATGAACCTGATACTGATAATAAAGGAAGAACGGAAAAGAGAAAATCCTTCAAATAGAAGAGAATGCGCGCAAAGAGAGAAAAGGTAACAAAGTAGAAGAGCAGAAGATGTGTTTATTATGGTATTTCAAATTTCTTCTTTATTAAGTGTATTTTGAAATTCCAATATCTTGCTTATTTGTGTGTAATAAAGTTCTTAAATTTTACTTTTTTCTTTAATTTTTTTATCCAAACAACTTATTTTACATTAAAAATATTTCCAATATCTTTTCCAAACCCAATGTTAAAAATATTTTCTTATAAAATTAGTAAAACTTCAGGTCCCAAACTTTTCTATTAAAAAAATCATCTAAAAAATACCCCCTTAAAATTATATTGAAATAATAATTTATAATATGATTGTTTCAAATTTTAAAATAAAAAAAATTAAGACCCTGTTATATGTATTTGTCACCATCCAAATTAAAATGCAATAAGTTGTATCTGAGGGTGACTTTAAATATTGTCAATATCAATTGTAAACATATTTTTTTTAAATGTACACTATTTTTAATCCTAATTTTATATATAATTTTACCATAGAAAAGGACCAGCTTAATAAATAACTTAACCATTTAAAACAAATAATGGACAATCATAAACAAAAAATAATAATGTTCATTCATTAATTTTTTTAGTTAAATATTTTTAATTCTTAAATTTCGATAAGAAATTGAATTTTGTCAATGTCACAATCTTTGATATGTTTGATCCTTAGAATTTTAAAAATAGATATAACTATCATAATAAGTTACATTTTTTTTTACATGTTGACTAGTTTGTTATGTCTGTTTGAATTGTTTATATGATTTTACACGTTTCAACTCAATTGATAATAAGAAAAGTTGTTTAATACGTAAAATAAATTAACATAATTGGATTAAAAGAATTATATCAATTTATTTTTAAAGTTTGGAAACAAAAACATATCAAAATTTCATATAAAGATGAATTCCAATTTCACCTCCAAATTTTGAAGAGTACAAATATATTTCATTTTTCTTTAAAAACATCACAATAATATTACTAAACAAGTAAAATAAACTAACAAACTTAAATATCCAGCTAGCAATCGTGATGTCACATATAATCAATTTTCATATGGCAACTCTTGTACAAACAAAAGGTGTCTTCTTACACTTTTATCAAATTACAAATAAAAATAATCATATTCATTCATTATTTCTTTTTTAATTAAATATGTTTAGTCATTATATTTCAACTAGAAATTGAAAATTTTCAATGTCTTAAACTTTGATATAGTTTGGTCTTAGACTTTAGAATGAATAAATATAATTCTTATAACCTAATTAAGTTATATGTTTTTTTATGTCTCAACAATCTCTCAAGTACATTTGAGTCGTTTACATCATTTGACATGTTTCAACCCAATTGAAAATATGGAATGTCATTTAACACGTAAAAAGAAATTAACATAATTGAATTAAAAGAATTATATTTATTTATTTTTAAAGTTTGAAAACAAAAATACATCAAAATTTCAAAGAAAGACAAATTCCAATTTCACCTTCAAATTTATAGACTACAAATATATTTATTTATTTTCTCAAAAACATCATATTAATATTACTAAACAAGTAACATAAATTAATGAACCTAAGTATCTATCTAATAATCGTAATGTCATTATCAATTCCATACGACAATTCTTATACAAACAAAAGATGTCTCCTTACACTTTTATCAAATCACAAAGAAAAATAGTCATGTTCATTAATTATTTTTTTAGTTAAATATGTTTAGTCCTTAAATCTTGATGAGAAATTGAAAATTTTCAATGTCACAAACTTTGATAATTTGTTGTCTTAGACTTTAAAAATAAATAGATATAGTTCTTATAACCTAACTAGGTTACATTTTTTTACGTGTCAACCAGTCTTTCAGAAATATTCTAATCGTTTACATCGTTTGACACGTTTCAACCTAATTGATAATCAGGAGAGTTGTTTAACTTGTAAAAAAAATTGACATCATTGAATCAAAAGAATTATACCCATTGATTTTTAAAGTTTGGAACAAAAAATATATAAAAGTTTTAGAAAAGGACGAATTTCAATTTCACTTTCAAGTTTAGAGACTATAAATATATTTTTTTTTTCAAAAATATCACAGTGATATTGCTAAACAAGTAAAATACACTAACAAACTTAAATATCTACCTGACAATCGTGATGTTCATAGACAACCCTTGTACAAATAAAAGATCTATCTTTACACTTTTATCAAATTTTGTTGTACTATATAACTGCTTGGTCAACTATTGATCGAATGGTCTACGGTAGTAGCGCACTGGAGCTCGATCAATTAACCGTTTGGTCAGACTCCAGGGATGACCGAATGGTCATAAATGTTTAAACACCTTAAGTATCACCAATAATCAAGTTTGCAGGTAAAGTATCTTTACTAGGTATTGGATCATGATTAAGCCTATACTAATTATAAGTTCATCTTGAAACCAATAAATATAGTCTAAGATAAGGAGTCAAGTAATTCTATTTATTACGAATTTAAGATTTTATTGTGTTAATCGAACAGTCACATTGCTAACTTGAGTGTTGGAATACCTTTAACATACACCCCACACAATTTGGAGAATGAATGTCAAGAACTTGAAAGAACTTTATAACTGAAATGCTAAAACCAGGTTAGGAAATTTGGAAAAAAATGTGAAAGAATATTTTGATTGTAATTCTAGACCCCACACCTCAAACATTTGGTAACTTTTTGTCCTAAACAAAAGATCTCTCCTTGCACTTTTTATCTTTGTTTATATAATTTTAAATATAAATAAAGCCTAAAATTACACAATTTAAAAAATAGGTGCAAATTTCTTTCTAAATTGCCGAAATTGACAAGATTTTAGAAAATATCGAATATGAGTAAATCATGCTGAATCAGCATGAATTTGTTGTAAATAAATCGTGTTTATAAAAGATAGTTTCGATGGGAAATACAAAACTTTGATAAATATAAAGGATATCTTAAACACTTTTCATGTATGGTGTCCTATTGGAAGGTAGGTGAGTCCTTTATGGTGGTTGTAAGCAGTAACCAAGGTCCAAATTCTTGTGTATTAATATTAATATTAATATTTATATTACTATTTATATTAATAGTACTTAAATGTGATATTCTCCATGAATGATAAATGTGTCGGAGAAGAATGGCTGACACGACACAGACCCAACCACTGAAAGCACGCCAAGAATATTTCTAACGTTTTTGTTTTTTTCCTCTATTCAAAGAACCATAAAACTCAACCTTCATTTCATCCATTACTCTAAACATCAAACACTACAATTATTTTTTATTATAAAAATAATAAGTACTACGGTTTAAGATTTTTTAACTTACATTATAGAAATATTTTTTTAATGTGGTTTATGTCATATATAATATGATCAGCATTGAAAGTATAGTCGTTTTATACTTATTTTTGTACGTTATATTTGATTTTTTCGAGAGATTCGTTTAAAAAAGAAAAATAGGTTAATTTTATATAAAGAGATGATATCATTTCTAACATAAAATGTTAAGATAATAAGTTTGCGAATTGTTTTTAATATATTTTCAACTTTCTTGTTTTTATGAAATCTAAATTTCTTAAAAAAAGAATTCAGAAAAATTATATCATTAATAAAAAAAGATAGTACGTAGTGTATTTAAATATAATCATTTCACGTTTCTTTGAACAAATTGGAGATATAAATTATACTTGATCATATGCATATATGCAATTATTTTCTTATTGAAACGAAACCTTGAAATGTTAGTGATATTGCTAGATTTTCAATATTCAATTTGACAATGATTATGGAGAGTTCTTAACACATCCATCATATTATTATTAACAAATTCCTAACTTGTTTTATATATAAATGAAAGAATTACAAGAGAAATACAATACAATATTTTTAACCCCATTACATATAGAAATGAATTTTTAGTTCCTCTAATTTCATTCTAAACACATTAATTATACTCAGACTTGTGAAAATAAATATTTTAAAAGAATGGGAAACATGTGATTGGTTATTACATGAAAATATTAAGAAGTTGTCTTTCAACCTAACTCAACCTTACAAAATCGACTTATAATGTGAAGATTGAACCCATTTATATATTATAAATTGATCTTATGTTTAGTCGACGTGGGACTTCCAATAATAAAAACAAAATGGAAGGAGATTCTCATTATTGGTTTTGTAAGTGAAATCTTTAAGCCATTTTGCATTTAACGAACTATGTTTGTGTTTGTTTATTTTTATAGGGGTTTGTGAATTGTAATTGAAAAGCAAAAACAAAGAGTATACATGAAAGCAATTGAGTATCTTTTGTTATTATATAGAAAGAGAAAATGAAGGAGTTAGGTGATGGCATCACACACAAGTTAAATCATATAATATAAATAAGATTTGTTAGTGTATGATTGATTAGATACGTATTTGGTCTAAAGGGAATTATTGGATTTTGATTCTTTCATATTTCAAGTGTGCAAGCCAAAGGGCAAAAAGAGCCTATGCAAATTCATTTTTAATTTGTGTATAATATATTAAGATAAATTAAATTATGTGTAGGATATATTTAGAAATAAAAAGTGTATGATTTATTAATTGTGTGAATCTTAATAATTTTGAATGATAATTAACATATGTTTTCTTTTTCTTTAATGCAATTTCCCTCCCAAGTGGTGGCTTTCTAGAACATCTTGGTTCATAGTATAGTATATAAAGTGTGTTTAAAAAACAAACTATTCTCATAACATCAAATTTTAGGATTGTTTTTATGAATAAAATTCTTTATAATATTATAAATATAAAGAAATACTTATTTTATTTATTTTAATAATATAAAATTATTTTATATTTATTGTTTATGATACGTGCTAAGGATACATTCGAATTAATAGTTGAACTATAATTATGCCTTTAAAAGGTATATCATAAAAATAAAGTTTAACAATTTTTTATAGAATTTATCAAAAGGTTAATGTTAGTACAAGCAAAAATAAAAAATAAACATTACAATTTGTATTTTAGTGTTAAATTAATGCATCGATACATTCTTAGAAGAGGTGTTAATAATAATTCTTTTAGAAAAATAAAAGAAATCTAAGTAAACTAATAATGAATAATTTGGGTAATTGAAAATATTAAAAATAGTTTTTTTTTTTGTTTTTGGATAAATTTATTAGAAAAACCAAGTTTCTTCACCTAATTTAAAATTAGTTTATAAACAAGAAAAATTATTTAAAAGATCTTTTATAGATTAGTTTATGTATAAATTAGTTTTAGTTGAACTCGGTTAGAAGGTAAATTCTTCTGGATATTACATATCATAAGAATTATTTTTATTATCTTTTTATTAATGTATTTCTTACTTTATTTAAATATGCTCTATAAGGATAAGAAAAATATATTTTTCAGTGACTTAAAAAAATATATATGCAGAAATCAACTTAACCATAATTTATTCATTGTTTTGTTAATAAGTGGTCATACTTATATCTCTCTATATATACTATTTTTTTTTATCATATCCACGCCATTAATTATCAAAATTTACGTCCTAAAATGTTTAGTTGTATGAAATAAATTCTTATTTGAAATTGATAGATTATTTATTATTACAAGTTACATCACTAATGTCTTTTCAATTTGACAACCCAACGTGAATCATATATGAAACATTTTTTTTCTCACTATTTCGTGTGTCATTTTCTAATATTGATAACTTAGCATAAACTTGTATATGACATTTATTTCTCAATTTTTATCCGAATTAATTTTTCGATTATTGTTTTGCTAAAATAGTGGCAAAAAATATTTCCTATTTTACTCTCCTAGCATAAGTGCTTTGATTCCATTGTTTATCCTTAAACTAAAATTTAGAGTTAATATTTTGTGTTAATCATTTTAATCAAAACTCTAGTTGCTTTAGATGATAAGACATTATTTATAATAATTAAAATAAAAAATATATTATTTTCCTTTTTTTATTGACCTTTTTGCAAGTATCTTTACAAACGAATCTCTTTCTATTGGTTACAAAATCCAGTGAAAATCTTCATGACTTTAACACCACACATACCTTTATTCATTTGTCAACGAAAACAGTTCATTAAATTATCATTCATAAAATTTTATTAGTTGAACTTCGGAAATTACATTTATAATATTATAAAATATAAAACTTAATCAAATGTAAAAAATATCTACTGAGTTTTATAACAAAAAAAAAATTACAAAACCTAATTTACAATTTTTATGTTCTCGACCACCTTTTGTACCTTTTTAGTAAGAGTAATTAAGTGTGATTTTTTCAATGTTTAAGTGATGTTTAGGTGTCTTTTCTTTTTAAATTCTATATTTTTGTGAATGTATAATTTTGGTTCTTATTAAATTTTAAGTAGGTTTGATTTTTTATTTATTTTTAAATAAAGCAATTGTGGTTCAATTTTAATATATCATATAATTATTATAAGAAAATATTAACATATAAATTTATCTTACCCAATGAATAGTTGATATTATTATCGGCATTGTTTTTTTTTTTTTTTTGAAAAATGTAATTAGATCAAAATTGCTTAAAATTTTTGAAAAATTGGAAAACTAAGTTTACAATGAATGTTTTATAAGCATAAAAGTTGAACATTTCTAAGCTTTATTTTTAATATCTAGAATTGGCTTCTTATAAAATTGTTTTGATCATTTAGTTGTTCGAACATATATGCCTATGCACATCATAATGTAATGAAGTGACACTATTTGTGACCCCAACTTTCAAGGAAACTTCATTAACAATGGAAACTATAAATGAATAAATAGTGAAATATTGAGTGCACATTGCAATCATAAAAGAAAATAATGTCAAAAGTGACATTTAACAATGAATTATGTTCCCAACACCTTTTTGAATCTTTTTGATTTTGTTGCAAGATGCTTTCTTCATGTATTATTTGGTGACAAGTGAATTGATCATAAAAGTAACAAAAAGAAAGAATATAATTTTTCATGGGGCTTGTAGCTTTATTTGGTTGTTGATTATTTTGTGTTTGATCAAATTCAAGGAACAAAGAAAAAAATTATTCATTTAAAATTTTAGTAAGTTAAAAGTTTTTGGTATTAGAATCCTTTCAATTACCCTCTAAGATAAGCTCAATTTCTACATAAATAATAAACTTAATCCCATTTTCATCATTTTAGTTATGAACAAAACAAGGAAGAAGTGTTAAAATTTGAGTCTAAATTTGAATTCTCACATTCCTAATTTGTCCTAAATAAAAAAAACCCCATAGATTCATTAACCTTTTCCATTTAAAATATAAATTATATTATTTGTAGTTATTCTCATATTTTTTTTTGTTAAATTAATGCATTAAATTATATCCGAATAACTTTTTATTTCTACTTAAATTAGAACTTTAACTTGAAAATTTTGTTTGTCATGAAAAAATAAATAATCAAACATTTAGGATTTCAGCATATTTCCGTATATCAATCTAATAAGACATTCATAATTCTACAAAAGATATTTATAATAAGTCGTAATCTACAAATTTGTCAAAAAGATATATTTTTACATTAAAACAAGTGTAGTATAAATTAAGAGAAAGTATTTACCAAATATAAAGACTAAGTACTATATAGAATAAAATGAAAAAATTAAACAATATATTAAAAATGCATATTCCGAAACATGTTAAAATTATTAAGAAATGAAGTTTAAGAATAACATAACTTTATTAGTTTGTAAAATAAGATTTGTAATTACATATATAATATAAATTAATCTTAATTTTATCTCTAATTGATATTAAATTTTTAACACAAATTTCATCTGATGTTTGAAGAAGTTTGAAAACATATTATCTACATGAAGATTGTTGTCTTTTAGTAAGATAAGAAGGGGACCAAAGGCAGTTGATACCTCGTTAACAGGATAAAAACAAACAGAACATAACGTCGTATTTACTAGAATGATAAGAATCAAAGTATGTTTGTTACCTTTTATGATATAATTGTTGAACCTAACCCATTAACTTTTTATTGTCAAAGCCGTTTCCCTGTTACTTCACTTCTGCGGCTTAGTTAAAATTCCTCTATCCATTTTTTTTTCTTGCACCTAACTGTTCCTTTTTGGTAAACACTTTACCTAATATACTCATATTACTATAGTCATACAGTGGCTAAGATTTTCAAATCTTTAAATTCAATCATAAGTATTCAAATTTGTGTTAATGACTTTATCTTAAATCTAAACTTATTTTTTTAGATTTTAAGTTCAATTTGTTTAATTTAAATTTTGATTATATATATTTGATAATTTTTTAATTTTGAAAATCTAAAAATTTTGAATTTATTTAAACTATAAAGGTTAGATTCATGTGAGGCTAGGTCACTTTTTGTTAAATTTATAGAATCCAATTTCAAGTCAGGTTAAACTTAAGTCAAGTTGAGATAAAACATACATAGGTTAGTTTGGGTTTAGTTGGACTAACATTAGGCCTAATTTAGTTTGGATGGATTTAATCCACACATCCAAGCGTCGTCATCATCATATTTTTATTAGCTCGTGATTAATCTTCTATCTGATGAGATGTGTATGACAAAGCCTTGTATGTTTTTAATGTGTCTAATACAAGGTTCATCTAATCTCAAGGCATTCATTGATGTTTATTTGGAGCATTTGATTGATGATTTGAATAAGTTATGAAGTGGTATTTGGACGTATGTTATAAGGAAGCAAAATTTGCTTATGAGGTCAACTTTGATGTGGACTATTCATGACTTCCCTACATATGGGATGTTATTCGGTTGGAGCACACATGGTAGATTAGTTTGTCCTCATTGCGTGACACACACTAAGACATTCACATTGAATTATGGTTGGAAAAGATGTTAGTTTGAATGTCATTGCAGGTTTTTCCCACTCATCACCCTTTTAGGAGAAACAAAGGCATTTTGGAAAAAGGCATCTTCTTCCACCAGTATTGAGGAGGTCGTTATCCACCTCACGCATCAACTAAAAGCACATGATCAAACTTATGCTGATTTGAGCCATAGGTTTGACACATTGTAAAATCTGGTAATAAGATTCTTACCTTTGGAAGCATAGTGTTGTCTTCAACAGTCTCAGTCCAGCCCAATACCATCCCAACAACAATCCACTTCAACCTAGCCCAACCTAATCTAGCCACAATCCTAACAACAATAACAAAACCCTGAAGAAGAAGAAGAAAATAATTTTGATGGATATATATATCTATATCTATATATATTATTAGGACTTATTTTCACATTACATTTTTTTTATTATGTGTGAATATGTTACTTAAGGCATATTTTAAAAACTCTATGTTTGTCTGTATAGTCTTATAAACATGTTTGTGATGTTTGTTTAGTATTGTATTATTGTTTGTTTGAATTTTATTGTCTGGTAGTGCTATTTTATTTGTCTAGTCTATAGAGAATACAATCCACTACATTAAAAACTGGCATGTCATTTATCGAAATTTCTTATCGAGAGATACATTCGTCAATAATGTTTTATACCTAAGTCATGTCATTATCGATAACACTTTTATCCACGATTTTTTTGTCAATCTATTAAAAAATAGTAGTTATTGACAAATTTTTATAATTTTCAACAAACATTAATCATCGATAATTTTATTTGTAATGAATGATTAATGAAATCAAAATGATAAACGCGATAAATAATGAGCTTAGACAACATTTTCTTATTAGAAATAGTGATAATATCATAGTCTCGTAATAGTAATATAATAATTAATGTGAAAAGAAATATACAAAATTTGTAAGGTATCATGTCATAAGATTAAAATAAATTACTTTATATATATATATATATATATATATATTAATTTATGTATATTAAAAAATTGGTAGTGCAAAGTGCTCAAACAATGAGAATAAAAGTAATTAATAGGAGTAATCTCTTCGTGATTTTGTTGTAGTAACAAAATAAGTAAAAGAAAAATAGTTAAATTATGAACATAAATAGAATAAATGTAAAAGAAAAAACACAAAAAGAAGGAGATAAATAAAGTAGATGATAATTGAACATAAAATAAAATATTCTATTAAGATTTTTTATGTGAATTAAATACAATCAACCTAAAAAATAGTTTTATGTCAATTCAAATTAGAATAATATATAAAAAATATTTCAACATTTATCATCTAATATACTATACTACAGATTAGACCCATTATAAATAGTCATTAACTTTTTTATTAGTATAGTTTACCCTAAATGCCTAGAAGAAATTATTGTTCATACTTATGACATCTATTTTTTTCTATAATATATCAAATGAAAGATCTAAGATACATGATCTATAGAAGAAATTTCCCATTGCTTTAGACAATTAAACTTCATGTTGCAATTCTTTGACGCACACGAGACAAATGCTCAGAATGGGTTGGCAAAGATTTAGAATTTCTACACAAAAATGGAAGCATAGAAGCAATATCAAGATTGAACACACCTGCTTGCGTACATAGTTGACCATTGGACCAGAATTAAAAAGGTAATTTGACCCAACAATGGCCCACAGGCATGTGCACCATGTGTACGTGAGCCATGTTTTTCTGCTTAAAACCTTTCTTATGTCAATCTAAACCTTAATCTACAGTTAAACAAACACACAACGATTGACAGTTAGCAATATAAACATAATACATGTCACTGTTTCGTTCTCTCAATACTAGTGATACTTGTTAACATGCTCATCTATTTCTTAAATCAAAACCAGATTAAAATATATTTTAATGATATTTATTATTTGTTGATATGATGTTTCATTCGTTATTGAATTATTATAAAACCATTTATAATATATGAGTAAATATAAACTTATAAGTCGATTGCATTATATTTAAAGTCTACTTCTTACAAATTCTACAATTTAAATAATATGATGATTATAAATTTCAAGTGTGTAAACATAAACATTATTTGTTTTAAAACAGTTTTGTTCATGTGTTGCGTCACTTGTCTTCTTCCTACATTACCAAAACCCACGTGGGCCTTCTCAAGTGGTGAATTGCAGAAGAAATTATTATTGAAAAATTGGTATTTAATTGAGTGAATTTTCCACCAGCTATATTCATACAACAGTCCTGATTCGATTGGTTGTGCCAAGTGATCACAACTAGAGCAAAAAAAATTATGCATAATTAATCAAACACTGAAAATGGTACACCAATCTGAAGCTGAAGGCCAGATCAAGCTAACACATATAATTGGGTCAAGTTGAAGAAGACACGTTAACAAGCTCATCATATAAAAAATTCATTTCATTGCAGGCATTGATAGGATCTCTGAGTCAAATAGGTTGGAAGTCTCGTGTCGACTAAAAATAAGATCAATTTATAATATATAAATGATGTAAATTTTGTAAAATTAAATTAAGTTTAAAATTATTTTTTAATAAAATAATTATATACAACCATATTACAAAACTTATAATTATGCATAATAATGGTAGATGAATTTAGGTATAAAAAATGTATAGAAATTTGTAGTTATATACATCACCATGAACAGAAGAAGACCTTATAAGAGGGTTGAGTTGAGATGAAAGTATTAAAGAATTTATGGGGTTTGGTGTGCTCTATTTTTGAGGACCTAGGTGGCCACCCCACGTATCAATAGAATGAAGGGTGATTATGAAAAAAATCATGGTAGTGAAATGAAGGTCCTACCACTTAGGGAAGGACCCCAAAGAGGGGTTTTTCTTTAGGAAAACAGAACTGTGGAAACACATGAGAGTATAAAAAGAATTGAAAGTTATGGCCACCATAGAATGGAGACACTAGAAAAAACCAGAAGTAAGTCACAAACAACACCAACAACAACATTGGACTATAGAGTTAAGCTTAATCACATTATTCAATTCCCACATGGAAATACAAATTAGCTGAATGTAGCACAACTGTGCCTACTGGAACCCATGCTTCTTTTTTATATTCCTCTTTTTAAATGATTTTTTTTTTCTATTTCTTTTTTAAGAGAGAATCATGATTAGCAGGGTCTATTTATTTTTGTGCAGCCTCCACTCATTCTTTCTGTACCACACCAATCAAGGTTCCAACCATGAGAAAACGTATCAATATGGAAAATGATGCTGACTTCTTCAATTCCTTTGCCTCAACTTCAACTTCCACTTCTACCACCACCACCATAAACACAAACCCTTCAATCTTTATAGACACAAACACTTCTATTTCTAGCACATCATCGTCATCTTCAACCTCAAACTCCTCAAACTCAGATTCATGCACCAAACAACACTCCAACACCCCTACCACTTCTCAAACCTTGTTGGAAAATGAAAAGGAATCAAAAGGGTGCTGCAAAAAGAGGAAGTTGGAGAATCCTTCCTATAGGGGAGTGAGGATGAGGAACTGGGGCAAATGGGTGTCTGAAATCCGTGAGCCAAGGAAAAAATCAAGAATTTGGCTGGGAACATACCCTACTGCAGAAATGGCTGCTAGAGCACATGATGTAGCTGCCTTAGCCATCAAGGGCCATTCTGCATACCTCAATTTCCCCGAATTGGCTCAAGAACTTCCGACACCAGCTTCCACTTCACCTAAGGACATTCAAGCTGCAGCTGCAAAAGCAGCAAACACACCCTTTGATGTTAATCATTGCCAAACTACTATTGAAGATGAAGAAGCACAAGAAGAACCAAGCCAAACACAAAATGTCTCATCTTCAACACTCTCAATGTACAACACACAACACTCTTCAAGCTCAAACTCCACCATCGATGATGACACTTTGTTTGATCTACCAGATCTTTTCCCTGATGAACTTTGCTCCTATTCTTCTTCTTGGCATTTGTGTGCAGTTGGTAGTGGATTTAGGCTTGAGGAATCACTTTTTTGGGAGTTTTAGAGGTTTTTTTATTTTTTTTTCTGCACAAAGTTAAATAAAAAAACAAAGAGGAAAGAAAATGACAGTAACTACTCTCATTTTCTCTTGAGTTTTTTTCTTCTTGTTTAATCTCTGCAACTGCATTCTGCACAGATAATAATCAGTTGAAGAAAAAGTTTAAATCTTTCTTTTCATCTGTAAATGGGTGTTGTCTTTTTTGCTATTACTTTGTCCAACACAGTTTACTATTGTTTTCGTGTTTTGGGTTGAATTATGTAAATTACGTATGAATTAGGAATAAATATATCATAATATTAGACAAAGTCTCTTTTCAACTATATATATGAAAGGTCTTTAGGATCATTTTCCTTTAATTTCGCCTCAAAAACTTCTTAACATACAGACCAAATTTTCGTAATATTAGGCTAATCATTTTCAACAGTTTACTAAATTATAGTATTTAATCACCATTTTAACACAAGAAAAAGTCTAACTTGACATATACATTTAGACTTAAATATTAAATACACAACAAGTCTTTTTACGGAGATTTAATTATGTTTTAAGTAAAATTAATTATTTTTAATTCAGTTTTAATTAATTTTTTTTTTCATTTTTTGATATTTAATTTTTTGATATTTTTTAATTAAATCCTTATTGTTTATATATATATATATATATATATATATATATATATATATATATATATATTATCTATGATTGAGTGAATTGGAACAAAATATATTGAAAATATCTTCGTAAGTTGGGCAGATTTTGTTAAACGACCATCTTCACTTTTGATTATGTCTGACATTGTGTCAATAAGTTGACTTTGGTACCTCCATTTCAGCATGAATTAAAGTGAATCACTATCTGTATTTCACATGTCATATGAAAAACTATACCAACAAGGGATTCAAGAGATTACTTGAAAATATTAAATCAATTATACAATTAATTATGTATAATTGCACTCACTTAAAAGAATAAATATTACATGATTTTTTTGTTTAACATTATAATTTTTTATAATAATAATTATCATTTTCTTAATCAGGAAAACCACGAATTAATGTTTTCAAATTTAAACATGTGGTAAAGTCTTGTGTCTATCCATTAGCTAAAACCTTGTTCTCACTATATCTATCTATATATATATATATATATATATATATATATATTTATTTTATTTTTCAATTTGTTTTTTCGGTGCTGGTTATGTAAAAGGAATAAGAAAAATCAAAATAACCAAGTTACAAAAGTTTAATGAGATTAGTTGAGTTACACATGCTTATATATCTACCCTGGAATACTCATCAGATATATAAGGAAAAAATAGTACGAAATTATCACATAATTAAGTTGCTAATAATTCCTATATTACCAGTTTAGAAGATATTTAAAAAAATAATTAATATAACTATATTTGTTATAATAAGTATATAAAGTAAATAAGCATTAAAGTATAAATAAAGAATGTAATCAATTATTTTGAGTTTAACATTTTTCACAAGCTTATTATTTTAGTAATACGTAAGTTTATGATTAATTCATCTTCATTATAAACATTACGTATAAATAAAGGCATATTTAAGAATGTAATCAAAATTATTTTGAGTTTTATATTTTTCACAAGTTTATTATTTTAGTATTAGGTGAGTTTTCACTATAATTGTATTAGTTTTATCTTATTGTGAAATTTCGAATATTATATTTTTATCTATATTAATATATTAATATATTGAATATGAAATTAGATATTTATAGATTAGTTAATAATAGTAGATGACATAACCATCAATCTCACCATGTACTATATGTGTCGACCGGTACAAATCAACTTAAATGTCATAAACTACCATCCAAGCTTAAAAGAGATTCACTAATTGTGATAAGAATCAACCAATCATCTAATTAATTTAAACAAGTCAATAATAAGTTTAAACAAAATTGAGTCGTGATTAGACTAACTCTAATCAGAAGCCTACGAAGAAAACTATAAATACAAGTCGAATGTATGATTGTTGGGACTTTCATGACACATTTATTATAGCATTAATTGCTTAACCAATCAAACCTAAACTAAATTAAGCATAGAAATATCTTTAGTAGGTACACCTGATCAATTGGAGAACAGATTATCCAAATAGAAAGGGGACAACTAAAGAGTAAGCAACATGAAAATTGTTTTAAGTAGACATTTGACCCTACACCTAAAATATTTTGGCGTCCACCATGGGATTAAAGGAAAACTTTGGAACCCTACATGGTAACCACAAGAAGCATGGTAAGAAACTTAAACTAGAGGAAATTGTTAACGACCGAATGGACTCACTAGTAAGAAAACTGGATTTGAAATCGCACAATAGGTTTCGGTTGAGGCGGAACCGAAATCTATAAGAAAGCGGTGGCATTTTCGTAGTTTAGGTTAACTTTTCAGACCTGGTTTAAGGGGAACCGAGGCATATAGACAATATGACCTCGGTTCAAACCCCACCCGATGCCTAACACCCTGAGAATGCCTTAGTCCACTGGAACCTGAGGCAATATACCCTATCTTTCCAGTACTATCGGTCCGAAAGGGGTAAGGGGTAATCAGATTTCATTGTCAAAACCCTGGCCTTCATTATTGGTTCTTCTTCTTCTCACGACCAGGCGACTAGGCAATGGTGTGGAGATGGAGCAACCAGGCGACGTTCATGGTGGCTCGCGGTGGCGCACGAGTCGTTCTTTTTCTTCTTCTTCTTTTCCGTTTTGGGTTCGTCTTTGGGTTCTCTTCTTCCCTTCTTTCTTTTCATGTTCAGACGCGGTTTCGTGTAGGGAGGAGTGGCCGGCGCGACTTCGTCTCCGCGGTGTGATGGTCCCTGTTCGTGGAGGTGGCAGCAGCGTCATTGGCAATTCGATTTGGGGCTTGGCGACGCTGTGGCTTGGCGTTGGCGATTCGATTTAGGGTTTCGATTTGGGGCTTGGCGACATTGTGGGAGGCGCGACTCAGGCATAATCTCGCCTTCGTTGGCGGCGGCTGGCGGTGGATCTCACCTTCATAGGGGATCGTCCTTAGCACAATAAGTGTGCGGTGATGGAGCGACAAGGGCGAGGTGATGGTGCGGTGGTGGCGTGGCGAGGGCTTCTGCGTTTGGCAACGAGGGTTTCGTTTAGAGATTTTTGGGTTCTCTGTGCTTGCATGAGGTTAGTGATTTTTGGTGATTTGGGTTCTCTGTAACCACTCTTTGCACGCACTTCTACTTCCCCATGCTCCACAAGGATCTGCCCCACCTCATCACAGTACTAGGGTGTGTGCCCTTTCATGGCAAGGATCTTTATGCTCAAGCACAAGATCGAAACATAATGGTCAATTGCAAACTATTTTTGATTTTTTTTTATTGATAACAGGTCTGATCAGAGCATTCAAAGATGAGGAAAGGGGTTACCTTCCTTTCTATCCTGTTAGACCAATTGTTCAAATTGGGATAGCTACAACTGGTTGTACAAGAGGGTTGGAGTGTCTGACATGGTTGGAGAAGCAACAAGATGGTTCGATTTTGTATGTTTGTTTTGGAGTGGTGGAACACTCTCACAAGAGAAAATGAACGAGCTGGCACATGGTTTAGAATTAAGCAAGCACAAGTTCATGTGGTTTGTGAGAGCGTCAAGTGATGAGGCCAACCCAGGTTATCTCGGTGGAGAAAAAGATGTTGGATGTGTTTGTGCTCAAGGTCACCGGGTTGGAAGAATTTGCCTTGAACTAATTTCTTATGGCAATAAGCTGAGCAAAGTGTGGCCAGAAAAAAAAAAGGTAAAAACCACTATACTGCCTCGGTTCAGGTCCCAACGGAGGCAGTAGAGGACAAGATACTATCTCGGTTCACAACCGAGGCATAAGATGAAGACTTTTTACCTCGTCAGTATATGTCTCGATTGAGGAACCGCTGCCAATGGGCAAAAATAACCGATGCCATTTCCTTTAATTATACTAGTGACTAGATGGAAATGATGAGAAGAATGCAAAGGCAAATGGATGAGATGTAGAGGAAGCATAAGGAAGAAATAAAAGCATTGAGGGCCAAGAATGAGATCATTCGACAAGAGAAAGGTGGTAAAGGTTTTGTGTCATCCACCCCAACTCTTCAAGAACTAGTTAAGCAACCCCAAGATGAGCCAAAATAAACGATCCAGGAGAGTAGTTTCGTCACGAGCAAAGACCATCATCACTTCATACCAATTGTTAACATAATCAGTCTATTTCCATTCGTCGTAAAGATCATGGAGACACATTTTCCCAATAAGTGGATGATGTTAATGTTTGATAAGTATGTATGACATATATACAGATCCAAACGAGCATATTCTGATCTTTATGAACTAGATGGCGTTGTACACTACAAGTGACGCCATAAGGTGTTAAGTTTTCTCTACCCCTCTGAAAGGGGAAGTCTTGGCTTGGTTTTCTATATTGTCGACAAACTCTATACATTTCTTTGCGACCATCTGAGCAAAATTTAGAGTTTAAATCAAGTTGACCACATCACCTGACATTGATGGCTCTGGTCGATGTTAGGAAGGAGAAGGAGAAGTCCTTGCAGACCTTCATGGAGAGATTCAGAAAGGTGTCCCTGCAAATTCGAAACCTTAGCCCAAAGGTGGTCATGCATCATCTCATCATGGCATTGCGATCGAGACCATTTGTTAATAATTTATGTATGAAACCCATTGAGAGCATGAACAAGTCAAGGTAGAGAGTAGTGCAGTACATGCAGATGGAAGATGTGAGGGACTTCTGCAAGCAAATACGTGTGAAAATGTCAAGAGGACATAAGAAGGGGGCGAACAAGCAGTCGTCTGAGGGTAAAGGAAAACTGAAGGGTCCTTGCTTAAAAAATTACACCCTGCTAAGTGTGCCTTAAGCCAAAATCCTAAAAGAGGAACTCAATGCCGACTTATTTCCCGCTCCAAGGAAGAAGTCGACCACAACCAATACCAACGAGAACAAACATTGTCTCTATCACAGAAACCTTGGCCATACTGCTGAATATTGTTCAACCTTGATAGATAAAATTAAAGATCTCATCAGAGTAGGCAACTTGATGTAATTCGTGTAGAAGGTAATTAAAAATTCGCATAAAGATAAAACTAAAAATAAAAAATGTAAAAAAAATTAATATTTTAAATATAAGTTATTATTTAATAATTTATTAAATAACTAATAAATTAGAAATTATAAAAATATAAAATTAAAAATTAAAAATAGTATAAAAAATTAATATTTTAAATATAAATTATTTTTTAATAATTTATTAAATAACTAATTAATAAAATTTATAAAAGGTACATTAAGAATAAAAAATAGTATAAAATTATATTTTTAATTTTAGAACAAATTAGTTTATAAATAAAAAAAGGCTTAAACCCTCCATTGGTCTTCATATTTGTGTGCAAATCTCAGTTTGGTCCTCAAGTTTTGAACTGTCTCAATTGGGTCATAATTTTTGTAAAAATGCACACATTTTACCCTAACCGTTAAGTTGTCTCAAACGGCGTTAATCGATGCTGAGATGAATTTTTTATTTTAGGCTTAATCCCTCCCTTGGTCCTTATGTTTGTGTGAAAATCTCAGTTCGGTCCTCAAGTTTTGAACTGTCTCAATTGAGTCATAATTTTTGAACTGTCGACAATGGCGACATTTTTTAGTTTGAGAGGGAGAAAATGTGTGAGTTAGGGGGTTTGAGGGTGGAGGAATGAGTGAACTGTGATCAGTGATTGGAAGTAAAAAGAAAGACCATAGCCACGTGGATTTAATGATTTTAAAACATAAAAAAAAAAGTACAACTCAGTTCAAAGTTAACGCCGTCTCAATACACTTAACGGTTGGGGTAAAATGTTGTTAAATGTTTGCATTTCATAAGGACTCTAGGAAAAACTTGAGAACCGAACTAAGATTTTCACACAAACATAAGGACCAAGGGAGAGATTAAGCCTAAAATAAAAAATTCATCCCAGCATCAATTAACGCCGTTTGAGACAACTTAACGGTTAGGGTAAAATGTGTGCATTTTTACAAAAATTATGACCCAATTGAGACAGTTTAAAACTTGAGGACCAAACTGAGATTTACACACAAATATGAAGACCAATGGAGAGTTTAAGCCATAAAAAAATAACACATCTATGAACATGTGAGAGAGAAATATATATATATATATATATATATATATATATATAAAGAAAATTAATAATATCAAACAACTTAAAAAAAATCAACTTTTTGAACACTTTAAAGAAAAATATACATATGTAATAGAGTAAAATTCAGATATGATTTATATTTTGCATAATTTTAAACTCTTCTTATTTAACACGTGATTAATGTCAGACCCACTACTACAAACTTATCCCATTTTAGTATATGATTAATCGAATAAGTTTCCAAAATGTCTAAGCATCACTCAATAATTAAAGAAAAGTAAAAATTAAATTATAAAATAATTTTCTTTCTTAATTTATTATATTCTTATATTTTATATAAAATCGTGATAATGTTACATGAAATAAGCATATTTATTTAACAGTATAAAAATATTAAATAAAATATTATATATTTGATAATCCACAAAGCATGGATTGAGTATAGAAAATTCATATATACACTAATATAAACTAGATTTTAAAAAAAAATTATACATAGTAGAACTAATCTTAAGTATGTTGTTGAATCTTTCTTATTTTGGATCAGATCAACTGAAACATTTTTACTGATTTTCATCTTTAAAGTGATCATTATAAACATGAAGGACAAATAGGCAACTAAACAGAAAAGAAGGATAACTTAATTTACCAAAAAGAGCAATCATATTACATTTGTAGAGACATAAATCATATAAACATTCATATCAACAAATCCTAAGACGTGCAATCATTCATGTTAGACTTGACCATCTAAATACATGTATTAATATCAATCTTTAACGAGTTACGCACTTATGGTGACCTTTACTGCTTTACAGAGCCATTACTAATGGGTTTTACCTTGCCACACACAAAGTTAGTCCATTAACGTCTTTGACCAAGGTAAAGCCCCTAGACTAGGATCCCATGCTCCTCTCACCATATACCACACCCTTTTTTACTTGAGATTGGATGGTTATTAACGACAAAATAATTTCCAATACAAAATTCATACATCAATACATACACTATTGAAATCACTTACAAGAAATTTCTCCTTGAAATTCCTTCCACAACATTCACCATACACATTCACAACTATGTTCTCAATCCATAATACATATTAAACATCCATCATATCCATAGTAAATCATCTTAGACAAATCAAAGCATGAGAAAATCACAACATATACAGTGGTGCTCATAAATAGCATCAACGCAAGACCTTTCACAAAAGAGAGCGCTCAATGACAGTCTTGGTGCTCAACACCAAACCTTCCGCAAAAGATGACACTCAACGACAATCCTAATGCTTAACGTCATTCTTCTTGCAAAACATTGTGCTCAGCAACACCTTTCTATCGTTCAACAACCTGAAATTAAATTGTTCCAAACCTACAGTGAAAACTGGCGCTCAACGGTGCCTCATCACTCTCAACGGTAAAGCATTCACAAATATGCACACTCAGTGATACAAACCTGGTGCTTAACAGTCTTGAGTTAAAATGCTCCTAGACTTTCACAAGGAACTGACACTCAGCGCCAACTTGTCATCGCTCAATGCCATACCAGAAAATAATATATTCAAAACTGTGATTTGGGAAACAAAGGACCTCTTTAGATGATCAAATTGATATTCCCTATTTAGTGCTTAGTTGAAAATCAATTTTCAATGTCATAATACATTCCAACTTGCTCAAATGATTAGATCTTATGTTCCTCAATTCAACACCAATTCAAAACAAAACAAACAATACACAAATGTAGCAACATATTCAAATTTCAACAACTTAAACACCAAATCTATAATTCAACATACTTAAATAAACCAAACATTCAATTTACCATATTCATCACATTTAAAACTTTAAATCAAGGTAATTAGCTTCTCTTACCTGAAAGATGACCAAACAACTCTAGCAATTCTAAAAATAGTTCCAAACAAATAGGAAACCATGTTTTCTCTCATGAACAACGTAAACATGATCAAAACACGGACCATTGATTATCAAAGACTCTTATAAAAGACTCAAACACTACATGCTTATCCAAAGTAGTTCACATGCGTAAAAAAAATAAACAAACTAAGAAAATGTGTAGAAAATCAACTTACTAATTGAGAAAACTGATCAGATGAAAGTGAAAAATTCGTCTCAAGAATTACCCTAACAGTCTCTGATCTTTAAACAGAAGAATAAGTGATTAAAAACTCTAGAGAAAAGTAATAGAGCTCTAGAAAAAAACAAGTTTAAATAAATAGTTTAATTTAAGATAATATAACTCATTTATAAAAAAATTATTTATACTTCAAAATTTTAATATTAAAAAATAATCAAGTCATAAAACAGACTACAAATTCTAAAATACTATTTCTTTTTCTATTTTTCTATACTCGTACATGAAATATCCCATTTTAACAATGGTAAAATATTAACATTAAAGTGGATTAATAATCGTTTTTTTAAGTTAAACTGAGGATTGATTGTAATGGCTTAAAGATTTTACCTTATTTAAGAGTTTAGAGACCATTTATGATTAACTTTTTTTTCCTTTTTATTAACTCATCAAAACAACTTTTCTTTACATAATTATTAAATGCTAAAACAAAAATATTAATATCAGAAATACAATAAATATAAATATGTATTTGATTGTGTTGGGTCTAATAATAAAATGTGAATTTATGATTCACAATCAAATCAAAACTATTTTAAATAATTTTTACTTTTAACAATTCAAATAAACATAGATTACCATGAATGTCAAACCAAACAAACAAACAAAAATCAAATACTGTCTAAACATAGTAAAGTTTAGACTATGCATCTACTAGAAAGCCAAACTGATTAAGAATATAATTAATAGTGTCTAAATACAGTAAAAGTTTAAACTAGTGTTAACTATTATGAGCCAAGTTTTTCAAAAACGTGTCAAATAATTTAGATTCTCAAGATATGTAATAGATATATTTGATGTCTTCTTTCTACAGCTTTTCTTGTATTTGGTTGAAAGAAATTAATAAATTAAATGTATGATTAAGAAATTAACAAATTAGATGTATGATTAGAAATCCAAGTATAAGTTTAAATAAAAATGAGAATATATAAACAAAAAATCCATAAATTTATAGTTTTAAAGTTTTTGACTAAAAGTAAGTATCGATTCTTTATAAAAATTTAAATTTGTGTCTATAAAACTCTTTGAAAAAGACCCATTAGTAATCATGCATTTACTAATTAATTTATTAATTAAACATGATTATTTGTAATATAAATTAGCCCAGAAGGAACGAGATCGAATAAGTTTTTGGTTCTAAGTGTCACTTTTTGCATCATGATTTATCATAAGAAAAGTCATGTTATTCTCACTATGTATATACACCCAAAGGAGACAACATCATCTAAACAAAGAAAATAAAAAGAATATACACGAAGATAGTGTAATTTAAGAGATCAAAAGTCTATTGTTTCCTATTATAATTATTCAAAACCACTAAGAAGAAAGTGCTAAATGACCTCACCATGAGAAAAGAGTGATAGAAAAGTAAGTAATAAAATAATTCAAAAAAGTGTATAGAGAAAAGGAAGAACACCTCATTACTATGTGTAATATTTTTCACTTTCAAACTATATAATATAATTTAATGTAATATAAATAATTCAACAAGACATGTTTTACTATTGGCCAATTATATATTTTGAATTTTATACATGTCACAATTCAAAGTACAATTATTATAGTTTCCACCTTTGTTTCACCACATAAATTCTTTATATATATATATATATATACACACACAAAAAAATATGCTAATTAATATAGTTGTTCAGAAAGCAAGATCAGATTCATTAGTTTAATCTTGAAATTAATGAACTCAATAGTTTGTTGGAACCAAAAAATATATTAGAATTGAAGTGGTTTTATAAAGTAGCAAATCAGTTAAAAAAAAATTGAAAAAATCAATTCACAGAAAAAAAAAGTAAAAGGTTTGTTGTTATAATTTATTTTCTTCTCTATTTTAGATTTAAATTGTTGTCATTCTTGAAAGGAATAATTAAAAGTTGAAGTGTTATTATATATCTGATTTAATTCTATATGCGTGCGTTAGATATTAAAAGTTAATGAAAAATTGTTGTTTTTAGTGTAATAAATTATATATTTTTTAACATTATTTAATAATAAATATCGATTTCATCGTTAAATGTTGAATTTGTGTTCTGGCAGATTTAATTTTAATAATATTATTGATCGATATACATACTTTCTTAGTTAAAGAATTTCTTAAAACAAGAAGATTAGCACCCAAATTTAGATTAATTAAACTTAATGAAAGCGACAAAAACTAAAGAAAATGATGATGTCTACGAGGATTGAAGCTATGTGTAAGAATTATTACGATCTTTTTGGTATGATAATGACAGAAAAAGATGGAATTAACTAACATAATAATAACATTGTTGATTGTACCATAACTGTCTTAATATGTGAATTATTAATGATTCAAACTATTTAAAAAAACAGCATGTCAAAAAGACTGTTTGAAAAAACAGTAGATATGAGTAGAAAATTAACCTGTTGATTAGTTGATGGCTGGAATATTTTTTATCTCTAATTCTTATAAAATATTTAATTAGATTTTAATTTTCATTTGATTTAATTTTAAAAAATTAATTAATTCATTTATGTAATATTGACGTTAAATTTTTGTTATAATTTATGTATTAAATCATTTTACTAAAAAATAAAATTAATTTAAATATTTAGATTTTTAAGATAGAGTGATTTAATGTATAAATAAAAATTAGTGAGAATTTTTTTAAAGAAATTAAAGGGAAAAAATTTAGCCTTAATTAATTGTTGGTGAAGTTATTTATAGAATTATTTAGTGGAAAAAGACAAAGAGACAGACTTGGTTGAAGCTTTGGAGAAAAATAGGAACAGAAAGTATCTTCGGGTTTTGTGATTGGTCACCTTAACACAACACAATACACATCAAATTTCACAAATAACAAAGTATCTTACTCCAATAATATATTTTGAAAAACTTTTTGCAATTAGGGCTAAACGTTGTTTGTAAGAGTTAAACGATATGTAAATTTAATAACACATTAAAAGGATAACATTGATGAAAGTTTATTTTTATATTAATTCACTCTAATTGAGATACTTAGTTTTATCATTCTTAATAACTTCTCGTAAATTAAACAATCTAAGTGTTTTAATCTAAAAACAACAAAGTGTTTCAAACAAGTATCAAAAGCTCTCTTAGAGAGAATATTGATCAATACAAAATAGATCTGAAAAAATTGTTATAAAAAATTTTCTTTTCGAAAGAGCTAGACAATACAACAAGCAAGAGAATTTTGACAACATAATAATATATACAGTTTTGTGTTCTCTTTTTTTCTCTTCATGCGGTTTTCTTCGTATAGACAACTTCAAGAAAGATTTATTACTAAGAAACATTGACTTTGATGTAAGTATGAATAAAATATTTCCATAATGTCTTCATATCTCTTAATATCCTTTTTGAATCAATGTAAAATTTTTGAATAAAATATTTGTTCTTTATGGATTTGCATAAATAAAAAAAAACAACATATCCAGACAAAAAATATTATTCATACATTTAAATTTAAAATATTATAAGTTTATTATAACGTTTAACATAATCCTTATACTTATACTAGAGTGTTTATCAAATTGTTTACAATAGTCTATATTATATGTTTAGGATATTATTTAGACATAAATATTGTTTAACATATTATCTTATATGATCATTTTCATAAACATTATTTCACTATATATTTTTGTTATTCTTTAAAAACAAAAGATTTTTAGACAATCTTATCTTTATATATATATATATATATATATATATTAGTATTTATTTTTATTGGCAAACATATTAAGTTAAATAACTTGTACATAAGTTTATGTTAAATATCATTATTAATTTTGACACGTGAATTATACAAATACTTTAAAGTCAATCATCCTTCATAAAATTTATTAAAATAAAAAATGAATACAGTATAAAAATCACATCAAATTTATAATAAAAAATTACACTGCGTACAACATAAATAAATTGTATTTATTATAAAAAATGTAAATAAATTTATAAAAATAAATCTTTAAACTATATACATGAAAAAAAATTAACTAATTTATTAACACGATAATTTTTCTTACATAAAAACATTACATACACTTAAAAAGAAACATAATCCTCTAAGACTCCACAGCATCAAACCATATGATATAAAATTATTTTTCTTATCAAAGTAATGATTGAAATTTCTTACAATTTTTTTTATACAACATACATTTAACTCCAACCATGTAATTTCCTCCAAAAATATTCAATTCTTTTTTCCTTATCAAAAATTCATTTTGACAACTACAATCCCAATTTACCAATACACACTCATATCATGAAAATAACATCAAACAAATAAATACGTCATTTCATAGGTTATCTTATAATTGAAACAATTCACTTTTATGTAAACTTATTAACAACATAATATTTGAAAAAAGTAAAACAGATGTAGCCTAATACAATTTTCTCTATAAAATTAGTTTTTACTTTACAGAAAAACTACAATACATTTATTTTTCTTCTTCTAAAAATATTTAAGAAAAAAAAATGTATAAATAGACCCGTATAAAATTAATTTGAGGGACCAAAAATTGATCATTATAAAAATATTAGGACAAGAACTAGTGATTTAAAATTTAGAAGTGAGCAAGTAAAACTAAAAATGAATATTTTTTGAAGAACTAAAAAACATGATTAACCATATTTTATTCTTTAAATAGTATATTTTACTATAGTTGGTTGATTTTAAGGCAAATGTTTGAGCATCTAATGTCTGAAATTGGAAATATTGGGAGCAAATTGCATGGGAATCTTGGTCAATTTTATGTACATATATGCCTAAAAGTCAGACTAAGTACAGAAAATGTTCATTATCAGTGTGACATCAACAAATTTTGCATGTGATGTTACATATTTTGCTTGCCAGACATAGTTGTAAAATACAATCATCATTGAAACAAAATTTATGTTTAAATATATATTTTGTCTTTATGTTTAATTTAATCTATAATTTTTGGTTTTTTATTCTAGAATAGAGAAGTTAATTTTTTACTTTTGGAAACTATAATTTGTTTGTTATGTCTAGGTTTATTTTTTATATTAGAATTAATATAAACGATTTTGTGACATGTATATGTTAGGTACAAGGTCAATTGAACTAAAATAAAAAGAAATAAAAATTTTTTAGTTCTTAAATTTTTTTATGTAAAATAAAAAATTTCCTATTATTTTAAACTTTATTATATTTTTATCTTATATTTTAAAATAAATATATATATATTTGTGTTTTTAACTGATATTTAAGTTGGAATATATTATACATAGTTCAAATATTTTGAAATATGTTTGACATATAAAAAAATTAATATAATTGAATTAAAAGAATTCTATCTATTTATTTCAAATTTTGGAAATTAAACTTTGAAACAAGAAAAAATTTCTATTTTGTATCAAAATTAAAAAAAAAAACATATTTAATCCAAATAAAAATAAGCAAAACATGTACAAAATTTTAAAGTAAGGGAGAAATCTATCTCTTTAATTATATATTACAATATATTTGTAAAATGTGACTAAAAGGAGGAAAAAGACCGTTTTCTAAATTATGGTTGAACACTATTTATAAGGATGTTGTGTAAATTCTTTAGGGTAAACAAATAGTACATATATAGTCCAAATTTATAACTTAATTTTTTTAGTATACAAACCTTTAAAATATGTTATATGTGAAAACAACATGAGAATTTAAAAATGAATTTTGAAGAAATGAAAATCTAGTTTTAAAAATACTCAAATTTTATATTGAATAGAAACGAAAAAAATGAAAAAAAAAACATGATTTAAATACTTTTTTTTTTCTTTTTCAACCAATCAAATATAATATAAGAACAAAATTAAAGATTGAAAATGGAAAAGACTAATTAATCATACTAATAATATTTCAATATACTAAGATTATGTTTTGCTCATAATAGTGTTGAAAGCTAATAAATTTAGTTAATTATTGGAGAAAGGAGAGAGAAGAAAAAGATATTTTAATTATTGAGTGAAAATATAATAAGCACGTGATTGATATTGAAGAGTGGCATTCCCAATAAAGGAAGAGAATATATGTATAAATGGAGAAAAATATTAATTAATAAGGAAACCCTAGATTTCTCCAATATTAAATTCTGGCCACCGATTAATTAATTAACAAAACGCATGATTAATTAACTAATTAATTGGAAATCCTAAAACTGTTATAAAATCATGATTGAGACATTTTGTAATTGCAGATTCATTGATTAATTATCTATGATTAAGGATTCTAAATCTCAAAAAATCAAAGAAAGATCACGTGGAATAATAATGACTTTCATGTTGGAAAAAAAGAATTGGATTCTCCAATGATTTTTTTTTTATATATATATATATTATGTTTCTGCTGAGCTTTCAAAATATAATGATAAAAATACTAATATATTTGGAAAAGGACAACAATCTAAATTAATAAAACGTATTGTTTAGTGATTATGGAAGCTCGTAATCAGATTAAATGTTTGGAAAGTCTAAAATAAATTTAAGAATGAATTCTTTTTTTTTTTAATTTATTATTTGAAATTTTTTAATGTAAAATTATTTATTAAGTTGTTGATATTAATTTCATTTAATATTTTTTTAATAGATAATAAGGTTAATTAATTTAATCTTTATTGATATTAAATAAGTTTTTAGTATTCTTAACTTCGATTTGTTTTATAATTAAGAATGTCAAGTTTATCATTTATAATTTGTTTTAATATATTTAATTCTGAAAATAAATCAGATTCAAGAAATTATCATGTTCTAAAAGATTTTTTAAAATTTAAGCATTTTTTAAAAATTTAATCTAATAACTTTAATTTTTTAAAACTAAATCAAAAATTTCTTTATATATTTTAAATGATTCAAATCTACTTTAAAAAACGACAATTGTTTAATTTATATTATAAAAAAATAATTAATTCTAAAATTCTTGAAAGAATTTTACAATTTCATTCTTAATATTTTCATCAAATTTTTTTTTTTTTTGTGGCAAATATATATATATATATATATATATATATATATATTATGAAAATTAGGATCTATATCCATTTAAAAACCAATTTCCTTCACCAAAATCAACGTATTTTCAAATATGTTTTTTATTTTTAAATTTCCTGAGTACTTTTCTACTTTTAATTGTTCCATAGCTTCAATGCAAATACTTTTTGATTGTAAATTTTTAGGAATTGAGTTAGGTGCAAATAAAAGAAAGTAAAAAAAGACAAGAAATGAAAGAAGCACATAGAAATAAAAAAAATCAAAATTAAAATTAATTATAAGAAAACAAAAATAACTAATAATTCTCTTTCACCTAAACAAAATTATAATTTATTGAAAAAATATTTTGTTGACATTAAAATAATTTAACATAGATATATTAGAACTAATTCTTTTTGGTCTTTTTTTATCAATATAATTTTATAATTAATTTAATAGAAATATATTAGCACTAAAAAATTGAGGTCTTTTTTCTTAAACATAATTTTATAATTAATTAAATAAAAAAACATAAGTATTTTTTTCCTGTTTTATTGTAAATAAAAAATCAACAAACAACTTTTTCAAATCTAAAAATTGAATCATTAACAATATATTTGAAGAACATAATTATCTGTCAATATATATGACAACATTTTATGACCTGTACAGTTTTTTTTTTTTTTGTGAAATAAAGATTGAATAAAGATGGTTTAGGAGAGAATATTGCAGAACAATTTGCATATCATATTAGTGTAATGTATGTATACACTAACAAAATTAGTGAGTATACTTTTTAATGATTTATAATATTATATAGTTGCAATAGGATAATCTTATCTACTCTTAAAATATTGTCTATATGATATTGTAAATATTCTTGGTCCATTATTGGATTATTTTTGTTCAAAATTATCATCATATTTTTTGTTATATTTAATTATCAAGAGACATTTCCAAATTAAATATTAATTAATTTTGTTGTGTAATATTTAATGGCAAGTGGATCACATTCTGAAAATACTATGATTCATGTCTTCAAAATTATCTTTTGTTTTCTTTTTCACAAACTTTTTATCATGCTTTGTTGCTTTTTCTCACATTCACATGTTTTTCTAACAATTTCAGTACTTAAAAACAGTTCAATAGTTCAACATAATTCCAATTAATATA
The DNA here is from genome assembly GCA_027742785.1 of Vigna reflexopilosa. NCBI lineage: Eukaryota > Viridiplantae > Streptophyta > Magnoliopsida > Fabales > Fabaceae > Vigna > Vigna reflexopilosa. The sequence continues at coordinate 391,394 of CM050929.1, read as the reverse complement.
TATATGAACACTTTCAATTTAAATTGTGAGAATTCCCATTCGCGTGTGTTCTAATTTCGTATTCTTTAACAACATCTCTTTCTCACATGGTCAAGGCATTTTTCTAACTCTAATATTCTATTAATTTCGCTTAATAATGAATTAATCACTTTTTAATTTTTTATAGTTAGTTCAATAGTTTATAACAATTTAGATCGGTTGATGAATACCTGTTATTCTTTATGAAATACCAGCTTGACATCTAATAAACAAATAATCAATTGGAGTCTTTCTTCTTCTTTTTTGTAATAAAACATGCTATTAAGACTCTTTTAAGTCTGGTTCAAATTTTTAGTGAAATTAAATTTGAATTAGTAACTCTCTTTTTTTTCATTTGAATCAAACCAGCCATCTAGCAAAATAGATAAAAAAAAAAGATAGTTTTTTCATATCAAGAAATATTTAAATATTAGTAAATAGATTTAGGTCTAATTTAATTTTATAAAATGAGTTTATTGAATGAGAATTATGTTTTTTCACATATTTTAAATTGATCTTATTTTCAGTGATTATGTGATCTTTTGTTGTTGGTTCACGTCGACTAATATAAGATTGATTTAGATTATATAAATAGGTGTAAACTTCATTGTACATACTAATTTTGTGATATTAAATTATATTTAAAGTCTATTTTCTAAGATGGTATCAAAGTCCTCTGAAATTTATCTTAGTGAGATTTGTTTTTGTTAGAATTATTGTGTTCTTTTTGTTATTAGACCATCTATTAATGTTTAGTCCTACCATCGATATGTATATGTCTTAGTGTGAGAGATGTATTGGAGATCCCACCTCGACTAGAGTTAAAAGTAATTTTAAACTATATAAGTAGATGCAAACCTTACATGTTTTATAAGGTTGATTAGGCTTTAAATACGGTTTTGTAAGATTGAGTTTGACTTAAAATATGATATTATAAGATTAAGTTATATTTAATCCCTCACAATAAGGTATAGAAAACTCTTGCATGTTTAAAATCCAAACTACTTTTCAATTGATTGAATAATTTCTCCAAACTACTTTAAAATCTTGTTTAATAGAATTTTTTTAGAAAAAAATAAAAAAATGGAGAAGAAGGACGAAGAAATATTTATGGATACAATTACCAAAACTCACCTTATTTTACTTCTACTCTTAACATAATATAAAAAATTTATATTATTATTATATTATTTTAATATTTTTTTCCTACACATTTACAAACATACAGTCAAACAATTATTCATTATTTAAATATTATAATAGTATTTCACATTTAGCAACTTATGGTAATTGAGAGGAGAGTTGTTCCTTAATGTAAATGCAAAAATTATATTTCTTACTACAAACCCCTAAATGTAAATCCAATCGATTAGAGTGAAGAATATTATCTTAAGAATATACTGTAAATGTTTGAGCTTATCCACTAGTTAACAAATTTAGAATCAAAATGCTAGTGAAATAACTCAAAATATGAAATAGGTGACGTTAGTTTAAACTCTGAAATTTGTTTCTACAATCACATACCTCTAAATGGTAATCCAGATGATCAAAATGAAATACTATGTCTTAACAGCTTCGAATAAAGATTTTATTTCGATCCAACGGTTAATAAAGTAAAAATAAAAATTTGACAAAAATAACTGAGAACTAAACTTTATGTGAAGACCTAACTTTCACACTAAAATAGGAATTATTTCTCTTAGCATAAACTTTCAACTGAAAATCCCACTAGTTATAGTGGAGAACAATATTTCAATAATACTAGTAAAGATTTTAACCTAATCCAATCCAATGATTTACGAGATTGTAATCATTTAATTTTTATGAACTAATTAACACCTTAAAATCATCTTTTAATTTTTATAAAACCCTTTTTAATAATTTTCAATTTTCTTATAGAAACATATTTAAATAAAAAAAAAACTTAAATATAGTTAGCATAAAAGAAATGGTGTTACAATTATACATAAAATCTTATTTGTATTGTAAATATATAGATGTAAAATTTTAGCCTCAAAATTAATACAATATATTTTCGATTTGTATAATTTAAAAATGTAAACATTCCGAATTAGGCCATGTAGAATAAGTTTTTTAATTCTAATTAATTAATTCCTAAACCGTTTGATAAGAGACTTTTTTTTTGGAGTTCCAATCCGAAAGTCTACAGTCCAATTTGAATCAGAGGACGAGATTGTACTATCCCAGCAGCTTCAGTAATACTGATCTACTTACATTTTCATTTTATATATACTTGTTTTTTTTTTTTTTCTGTCCCTCTCTCCTCTTAGCAAATCATGTAACCTATGAACCTATTATTTTTACTTTTTTTTTGTGTATATTAAGTGATGTATCTTTTAAGTGTCCATGAATAATTTTTCAGTAATATTGAGCAATGATACACGTACACCTTCGTTTGATCTATATTTATTATTCACTTGTTTTTTCTTTCTATCTCTTTTCTGTTATACATCATATAACTTATAAACCTATTATTTTTACTTTCTCAGTGGATATTAGGTGTTGATGTACCTTTATAGTCTCATGAACCTTTTCGGGAGGTGTGACCATTACAGTTTGTCCTAGGAGAAGTTGGCCAGAGAGTAATTGCCATTGGCACTGTATAGGAGAAACCCACTTCCACCACCTATCTCCCAAAAAAGGAATAAAACGAATGGAGGAGAAATGTCCTTCTATATCATCTCGTCCAGGTATATGTAAATAACCAGTTCAAGAAAAATAAACTGAAAAGGCTAAAGCAACAAATGAAAGAAATCCTCAATGAATTATCAGAAATGCAGGGGAAGAAAATTGAGAAAAGGACCAAAACGAAAACTGGGATTGTCATCTACCTTGAGTATGCAGCACGAATTGATTAAACATGAGTGCAGGGTATTCCCATCATCCCTCATCGTTATCGCATTAAGGTCATCCGTAATTATCACATAGCAAATTGGCAATAATTAGAAAGGAATACCAAATTCCAAAACAGATCAGAAATTATAATATTTATAACCAAAAAAAAAAGGTTCAATCAATCAACCCGGTATGCAAAATCAGTCCTCTGTTCCGGATTGTACAATAGAGCTCTGGATTAAAAAACTTTCAGAAAAAAATAGGACAAACTTCCCATTTTGCACAGTCCAAAATTTTGAACAATTCAGAATATTAAATAACAAGCCAAATAAATAATTTTAGGATTATATAATCCGGAAACTTTCCAGATTACTCAATCCCAGAACTTTCCAAGAAAACCGCAGAGGGATATTTTGCATATTTTCCACACTCCATGAACACACGGGAAGAAATTATGGGGTGTGGGAAGAAATAACCCTGAGTGTGCAGGGATGACACAGTTCCTATTGGGTCAAAGAGTTAAAATTCCAGTTTCGGTGAAGTCCTAGGCCCTACACATTGCATGGCCTGATGATTCAATCAGGGAAAAAGACCAAAGCAGTCATCCCACTGCATTGCATTACCAGTTTCTTACAAAAATCACATGAAAGCTTTACATCACCATGCCCTGTGGCATCTATGTACGTTCACTCTACAGCTACATATATTAATGTATTCGTTACATATATGACCTACTTCAATATTTTTATCGGTTAGACTATAAAAAATAAATTGAATATAGAGTTTTGGAGAGAGAAATATATACAGGTCCAAAACTTCACCGGAATGCTTCATTCATCTTTCATTGCAAACTCGTGCATCTTCTTCTGCCCGATTTCCACAAGTAGAGTCAAGAGAGCCTCGCACACCTGAGATGCATCTCCTTCAGAAGGGTCATCATTTAGCGATGAATAAACCATCCAAGCATGGTCCAATTTTCGCTTAGGTCGCACCACAACGGATCCAGGAACTTCTGCATCTCGGCATGTCACAAGGCCGTCACTTTTCTCACCATACCTAACCTGAGTCAATTGTGCACAAGCAGCCATTGCCGCACCAAGGGGCATCACCACAGGAAGTTTTGTAGACTCACCGGTCGGAGCAACTAGGGGTGGAAATTCAGCATGTGCAACATGAGATAATGTGGCTAAAACAGCAGGGGAAATGCCAGCTTCAGTCCGAAAGGAAACAACTGGGACTTCATTTGGCAGATGATGCTCTTTCAAAAACTCTCGCCGCCTTTCATATGTCAAGTCTTCTAAAGCTCGCATGTCACCCTTCAAAATTACATATGATAAGTAAAAGCGAGCAACCGTAACTTCAATAATGTCGAACACATTGGCAGCAACTAAATAAAGCTTACCTCCGGTAAGAAGATTATAAATAGAACTAAATCAATCAGTTTCTACATTAAATAAGAAGAATCATACAATAACACCACACAACTTTGTTTGCATAAACTGACAAATATGTAGATTAGCAGCAACTATTTGAAATGCCTTTTAAAAGAATGCTTCGGTTTCTCAAATAATTTAGCAAGAACAAAGTAATACCAGTTTGTAACAAGAGTGAGAAATTGAAAATACAACCTGCATGAATAGACCAAGAATCTGGAGTCCAAACCAAGGGTTGGGCAACTCTGTTCCATTGCTATTTCTTCTTAGGAATTTAGCTCTTATCATTAAGAGAATTTATAATTCTCAAATTCGTTTTAATTTCTGTCTTATTGAAGGTCCGACCACTAACTAGTGATATGACTAAAACAAAGTAAACACGTGACAGACAATCCTCACTTCCCATCCTAGCTTTTGGAATAAATTAGTTTCTCAAATTCTTAGATGGTATTAAAGTTTATCCTAGTAGTTGTTGGACCTATTAGGTCATCTGTTGTCATGTTCTTACTAATACTTAATATTACAAACTTGATATTCAAGCTCTTACTCATTCCATACCTTTGGGAAAACTTCTTTCTGAAAAATATTTAAAAATTTTAGAACATAATAATTGATAATGTTAAAACATAAATTATTTTGTGATGCACAATGTTGTGATTTCACAGATAATCAATCATATTATTCCATAACTAATTATCATAAGTCAGAAACATGATTCAAGCACAAGCTGCGTAGTTAATTGGTTATTTATTAGAAATAACCAATTACATTGTTATGAATAGAAATAACCAATTAGATTGTTCTTGTTGAGTTTCCAGATTCAATTGAGAACAAATTAATCCATTATCACTAGACATAATGGATTATCAAAGTTTTTCTGCATATTTTGAAAGTAGCAAGTCCAACACAACTACAAATAATTTCTAATAGTTCTCAAGAAATCTTCAAGAGAATAAAAATGTTTTTTCTTTAGAAATCTGAGGGGGTTAAACGTATTTTTTCTGCATAACATTTATGAATGTTAAACGTATTTTTAATCTAATATTCAAGTTCGTGGAACAATCCTACTAAGGTTATGGACCATTTAAATTAGATGTAAATTCAAAAAGAATAGAACTATAATACAATTCTTTGTACTCTTACATCTTGTCCTTTATCTTATTTTGTGTTCTTCTTTCTTGCCCTTTCTTTATCCTATTTTATGTTCTTTGTGTTTTCTTGAATTGCAAGTGATCTTAGTTTCTTTTCTTTAATTCTTAATTAATTGTAGCAAGAAAATTTATTGAGGTTCTACCAATCAAATAAAAAAAAAATTAAACACCAATTAACCCTTCCTCTTGTTAGTGTAGGTATTTTTCTTACATCCTCAAGCAACACGAAATTGTGATACTGCATATCTGATCAGAATATGTAGATTAAAAGCAACAAAACCATGCCCAAAGCTTTTATAAAATACCAAAAGAAAATATAAACATGGATGCAAATCCATTTGAAAAGGCTGCCAAAGAAAAAAAAAATTCAAACAGAAAAGAACCCAAGGGTGATAACAAAAAAGTACTCAACATACCTTAATTACTTTACAGATAAGAATCTCAGTAAGTTTTCGTAAATTCACATAATCGCCAAGCTGTCCTTCACGCAGAAGATCTGAAGCTATAGGAGTTCCACCGTAGGGACTTTGGGCTAATGCCAACCCAGCAACTTTATCTTTCAAATCAGACCAATACAACGATAAAGCAGCTGCTGCATCTACTCCTCCTTTGCTATGTCCAAGAAGCATAACACGTTTCTGTGAACCCCAATAAATTTCCTCAATGTACTCTTTCAGCTCTCTAGCATTTTTCTCTACTGAGGCCTGGTTAGTAATTACTCAAAATTCAATAATAGAACTGAAAAACAAGAACACCTATACGATCTACAAAAAAATAGTTAGAATTTTTCATACGAACTACTATCATCATCAAGTACTGTATTGACCATTATTACTACTACAATGACTATTACAATGTACCTCACTATGAATCTTTGCGATATGACAGGCCAAACCCAATTTTGAAAAACTGACTTTTGTATTGACAAAGTAAAGTGGGCCATGATTACTGAAGAGACCTGCCATTGTAAAAAGCTTAATAGTTAACAGCACAGAAAATATGTTGCAACAATAAACTTTGGCAGTTTTACTATTCACATCCGATAGGCCAGGCCAGGTTGCTACTAAGCATTTATCATTCCAGATGCACCGTTGACTTTAGGTTTTTCCTTTTATGTAAAGGTTTGAAAGTGGAGTTCATCATGATTAACCTGATCATTATATATAATCAGTCACTTTACCTGGAACTAACAAATAAACCACTGAATTTGGTAACCTGTGAACACCATGCCTGATAAGGTAAGGAAAACTGAGTTAACAAAACAATGACAAATTGGTAAAAATAAAATAGGTTTAATACATGTTTTGGTCCCTCTTTTTAGGGGTTTGGTTCAAAATCATCCCACCTTTGAAAAAAGTTCTTTAAGGTCCCATATTTCATTAAAAAATGTTCAATATGGTCATTTTCGTAGACGCCGTTAAAATCATAACGGCACAGTAGCTAACGTGGTGAAACCTGTATGATTTGTTTACTTCGATGCTTACGTAGCTCTGTGAAGTGAAGTGAGTTGGCGAAAATGTTAATTTATGATTAAATAGTATGAATCAAATTTGGAATCTTTTAATTGATTATGAATTATATATCTCTAATAAATTAATTTACATTAATTCTTCGTAAAAAGGGAAATTAAAATCCAATTAAGAATTTCCTGATTTTTGAATATGCTTATTACAATTACTGAGAAACCTAATTTGGGAAGCACCAAATTTTCTGGTGGTGCTGGAGAAACCCAATTAAGAACACTGATTAAAATGAGAAATTTAAATTGGGAAAATTCCCAATTTGAAACCCTAAAATTGGAAATGGTTGTTGGCCTTCTGGTGCGTCGCACCTCTGTTGAACCTCGCTTCATCTCCTTCGGTGCTCTTCACCATGCCTCATTCTTATTTTTGGTTCGATGGTTTTCTTTTTCTCCATTTGCGTTTTTCGTCACGGAGGAGAATTTGGTCGCGATTGTTTGGATTTTTAAGCTGGCCCATTTCGTCTGCAATGGGGTTCTTGTGCAAGAATGGTCGTCGGAGGTGCGAAAGCTTCTTTCCCGATGGGTTACGCTTGCTGCGGTGGCGCCTTTGTAGTGGAGTTGCGTTCGGCGACTTGCTTTGCCTTCCATGGTTGTTAGTTTTATGATTTTCTTCAGTTTTTTTCGTTTGCTCTCTAGCGACGGTGAACTCTGGCAAGAAGCGCAGTTGCTTGCAACAGCGAAAGACGGCGGTGCTAGCAGTTTTGTTTTCGCGTTTCAGAAAGCTCACGGAGTAGCGATAGCCGTCACTCGGTGCGACACAGTGGCAGAGGCGCTACCATGGACAAGCTTCCTCATTCTCTGGTGCGGTGGCTGGCAGTGACAGATCTGGCCACGACAAGGGCCATTCGCAGTTGACGGCGTTCGCGGCTTGCGGCATTCGCAGCGGCATAGTTCAACCCTAACTCACTTCACTTCAATGTTTCTAACTCACTTCACTCATTTCTATCCCACCCCTTTTGTTACACATAACAACCTTAACTTTAAACATTTTCGCCAACTCACTTCACTTCACATAGCCACGTAAGCATAGAAGTAAAAAGCTAATACAGGTTTCGCCACCCTAGCTACTGTGCCGTTATAATTTTAATGGCGTCTACGAAAAGGACCACATTGAACATTTTTTAATGAAATATGAGACTTTAAAGAACTTTTTCAAAAGTGGGATGATTTTGAACCAAACTCCCAAAAAGAGGGACCAAAATATGTATTAAACCAATAAAATACTTCGAACTTACTTGATGTTATCCAGAATTTCAAGGAACCTTTCAGTTCCATCTTCAACTGGAGGCATTGCTGGATCACGTTGAAGCCATCCTATATCATCTGCAGATCCACGCACAGTCCTTCGAGCACGATCAATCAGGCTGAGGTAATAAAAACATAGTTTACAAACCCACAAGTCAATTGTCAAAAGGGCTTTAAAATTCAGATTTTAGATGGTTCTATAACAAAATTTAAAAACTAAAATTAGAGTAAAGAAGTATAAATCAACATCCTAAATTTCAACGATGGGTACAGCAAGGAAAACAGCAGAAAATTACACAATAAATAAAGAATTGGACATGAATGGAAGAATAAAAATTGAAGGTTAACGTTTTAGAAAAGGGAAATAATGATTTTGTACAGGTAACGATAACCTACCAGAAACAATTAGCAAGAAAAACTTGGTCCCAAAAAATCCCTAATAAGTTTTCAAATATAAGGAAGTTTAAACTATTTTTAACTTGTTTAATGAGACCATCCCAAAAAAATTTAAATAGATTTAAATATGCTTTTAGTGTATGCAAATATGACTACGTATGCTTTAAATCCCTGGAGAAATATTTGTTAGTTTTAAATCCCTTACATTTTCTAAACATTACTTTTCAGTCCTTATTCTAAATATGGTTAGTTTAACTGAAAATAAAAAATATCAATTGATATAACTCAAGTAACAGAATATTTCAAATTAAGATATTATATTATTTTAGGTACACAATTTAATTAATATATTTCTTGTTCAACATAAATAAGACAATTACATATACCTTTTTATCTTTTCAACCAATAATTTTTAACATTGTATTTTTATCAAAATAATTATAATTTACTTAGACACTTATAATTTATTTTCAATATATTAACTTTGCTATTATAATTTTAAATGACTTAAATATTATTTTCTAATATATCATAAATAGGGATTTTATCTATAAAGAAAAAAAGTTATGTTCTATATTTTTAAGAATAACTAATTAAAATATATTAAAATTATATGTAATAAAAAAATATTATTCTTCTTTACACAATTTAAAACTAATATAAAATAATTCATTTATAATATACTCATATATTTTGTCACTAATGATTCTTTAAGTATAAAATGATAAATATATTATTTTATAATATGATTCTTTACCTATTAAACTAATAATTTTATTTTAATAAGAATATAGTAGCTTATAAATAAAAAATATTGTTCATAATATAATAAAAGAATTACATGAGATTATCTTATTTACAAAAAATATTATATATTGTACTTAATGAATTATGTATTTAAAAATAATATAACTTTTAAATAGTATTTTATAAGGTTGGTCTGGTGGGAGAGATATTGGATTCAACTCCTCCACCAACAAAATATTACCAACTGACATTTGCCGATATAAATAAAATGCAGCGACATACATATAAGTTAGAAAAGAATACCTTTGGAACATGGAAATGCCACTTTGTCCAGTTCGATTCGATTCTACAAGTGCACTGGAATTTTGTAACGGAACTCCACCAGAGGTACTGGTGATTTCATCTTGGGTATGTGGACATGTTGAAGTTGAAGCCTTAGATGATTCAACACTGGTTAAATGCATTCTGTTTGAAGGAATACTATCAATTTCAGTAGATGAAGATGCATCAATTTCTGCATAAGGAAAATCCACAAGCTCTTGTGCATGAGGAACAGGAGCACCAGGACCGCCGGGGGGATGTTCTACTGAAAATATTAATAAAAACTTCAAGGTCTAAATTGCAGAAGTCAGGGCATTGTAGTAAGTACAATTAACAAAACAGACATGAAACAAAGTCACCATAAATCAAATGCACATGTTCAGGGAGAAATAAAATAGCATAACATGAGCAAAGGTGACAACTCAAAGAACTATGTAAGGAATAGAGCAAAAATACAAGAAATATTTAAATATAATATCAAAAAATTTTAGAATATCTTCAATGATCTCATAGGCAATATTGTTAAAATCGTCAGTGTACTCACATACTCATGCGATCCTAGGAGTAAGTGAAAACAAGGTAACACACATGGCGGATTTTAGCAGGATGGGACGATTTCACGTGAAATGGAAGTATCTTGCTAACAACCCAACTTGTAATGATGGCCCTTTTCTCCTAGGGTTCCATTAGCAAATCAGAACATAGCCATACAACTCAACGGAAGTATCTTGCTAACAACCCAACTCGTAATGATGGCCCTTTTCTCCTAGGGTTCCATTTGCAAATCAGAACATAGCCATACAACTCTCAACTGCACGTGCTCTTATCATTGACAACATAACCATCACTGATGTTGGCACCGGTGCAACATTGTTACTGATGCTAGCTCACCATTGGCTATCCCAGCACTTATGGCCATCACCGTTGGTCTTTGCCTTTATCTATGACTATGTTCTGTTCTATATTTTCTTCTCAGTACTTTCTTCTGTTCTTGCTGCCATTTTGGAGAGTGTTTTGTTCTGTTTAGTTGTGTTATGTATTGGATCTCATTATGAGTTATTTTTCTTTTCTATATTATTTTTAATGCATGCATAGGTTTATAAATACAGTTTTTCGCATTCTAACTCACAATCCTTGACTTTGACCATGTTGCTCTCCAGTATTTCTTATATTTCTAACCAAAGAAATATAATAGATATATAATATTATCTTAGAATATTTTAGTTAAAAGTCATTCACAAATTCAAAACTAGCTGTGCATGAAATTTCATGATGTAGTGAGGCATAGTAAAAAGAATCTCAAGTTTACACCCACAATAAATTCTAAAGTGAAATCCACATGAGAAGTTAAACCCACATGTTTTACTAGGATTTGTTAAGGCTGGGTTTCTATAAGGTTTCACATGAGCACAACAAACTTCTAACGTAATAATTTCAGACTTTGTGGCTTTGTCTATCCCCAGAAGGGATGTCTTTTTCTCCTTAGAGGTGACCATAAATCCAACGCAATTTGATTACGGCCTTCAATTGCCAACATCCATGCATAAACGCAACAGTTGAGGTAACATAAAATCTAAGTCCATCATTTCTATTTTTCATTAAAAGCAGATGTGCTTAATTGAGGGAGACATAATAATCTTAATTTAACATCCATTTTCTCAACATCATTATTTCCTTTTCCTTTTCCTTTATGAAAACTTCCGACTGGCTACATAATTCCTTAAACTTCTACAAAAAGAATCTACCTAAATTACATCTCTGAACTCCTACACAAACAAATAAGAAACTTGCCTGAAAAATCGGAGAAACAACCAGTTAAGTATGATGTTGTTTGTGCAAGATAAGAAGCAGCACCATTAAGAGCTGGCATAGATGAAAATATCTGAGGAATAAGCCCATCATTTGTCAAACCCTCTCCCTGTACCTAAAACACGATAAACATAATTTTATTTTATTCAGAAAACTAATAAAATTTATTATTGTTTTAATCATCACAACAATCATGAAAAGAAGGTACAGTTACTAGTAGAAAAGCACAAAAAAATGGAACAACAAAATCATAATAAGGAATTTCAACTAAACTACCCTTAACAACAACATCCATATTCCACAAGAAAAAATTCCTCACTGTAGAAATCATTAAATGCAGGCCTCAAGAAGCCCAGCAATTAAGTAGAAAGAATCAAATCACTAGTTAGAGATGCTTGTTCACATCCAAAGGCTTTCTCTCACCTTTAATTTTTGGAAGGGAGCAGGTAGGTTGTCATCAATGCAAACCAGGCAATAGGAAACTTATGCTCATAGAATCTTCCCCGGCGTACATATATCATGTCCTCTAGGTTTTTAACACGGATTTTTCCTATTACTCAGCACTCAGTAAAACAGATTTTGCTACAAATACAGAGCAATCTCTGATTACTTGATAATCCACCGTCATGAAGATAACTTTTTTTGTAATAAATCACATTTCTCTCACTTTTTAAACTTATCTTCCAGAAAACAATTGTTTGTTTCAAAAACTAGCACCAGCACACATTAATTATTTCGTCATTCATTTGCCTAACCACTAGTATTTCAACTCTCATAACCAAGGTTGTCAAACTTTAAGGAAATAGGTAAGTACAAATAACTACATCAAACATTTTATATAGAAAAGAAACTAGTTACACTCTACTAACAAACTTCTAGCCTATATCTCCTAAAATCATGGTAAAACAATGTCATTGTGGGGTCAATGAGAGCAAAAATTACACTCGACATCAAATATGTGGACTCAGAGTTTATGCAAGCTTACTGAGTTAGTTTACCAGAGTTTCTCAAAAAGAAAAACAGTCTAATGGTGAGTTAACTCATTTTGTTTATTACCTAGTATTATAAAATCATTCGAGTTTTAAGAATTAACTTGAGAGTTTGATAACCATGATCACCACCATTTTAGACCACCCCAGAAAATCTACTGGCTATGATAACAAATCCGGCTCATTGGAATATATGAAATGAATTGAGCAAGGCAGATGCTAAACTTTCACTCTGAAGACGTAAAAATTTCAAGTATAAATTATCAAAGAAATCACAAGAAGATTACCACCAATGGGGAGCTCGATTCCCCATTAAGTAGGTTTTGAGCTTGCACAGTTCAAACCAATTTAGTCCAAAATGCAAAGAATATAGTTCATGACATAATTAACAGAGCAGTCCCAAATGATTAGATAAACAAATTAAAGAGAAATTTAATCAAACTCTGATTTAATAAAGTGAGAGCTGATAAGGAATCAAAGTGATTGCAATTTAGAGAATGGGTTAGTAAGGAGCTGCTAACCCTCAGCTAACTACTACCGTGAGGAGTTGAGGACAATTTGTGTAAGAGCAGAAGAGAAATTTAGGTTGTACAGGGTTGTAACAACCACGTACACATAATGTAGAAGTGATGAAAAAGGAGGGTGATGTAGGAAAAGGAGGGAATTTATTAAGTTTTCATTTCTTTCGTGCATTTCTGTTTGTTCAATCCCCCAAAACAGAGCTACCTCTGCTTGTGAGTACCTTGATCTCAGTTATTTCTACTTCTATCATCCTTAATATTTGGCTCATACTGATTCCTGAACGAACAATCATTCTGTTTCAATTCTTTCACCATCTTGTAAGTGTTGAAATTCTTGTTTCTTGATAAATAAGAAAGGGAACAGGTATTCCCTTGTTAATAATGAACAGTTTTAAAATTATGTAAACGAAATTCCAGAATATTTAAGAAGGAATGAACATTCCTTCAAGGAAAAGCTATCACCATGCATGTATGATATGGATAAATGCGGCAACGACAGTCGTTACCTTTTTCGGCTATAAATGCAATCACTAGATTTTCGTTTATATCTTATAATACCTGAATAAATAGTTCTTAACTTGAGGTACAACTGCCAATACTTTGATACATCAGTGTTTTCAGTTAAAGAACAAAGTTCTGTCAAATCGAGACATGTGAATAACTCAATATCAAAAAGTTCTGTATCGGTTACTTCCACCTTAAAGCACATCTATAATTGTGTGACGCCGACCCAAAAACGTAAATAGTTAACCTAACTCAGCAAATCTCGTAATTAGTCCTGTTGTGTCATAACCATCACCTAACTGTGATTAATTAGCAGCATCTATAGTGACAAGTGAATACATCACATTAACAAGTCTATGATCATGTAAACATTTCCTATCTTCAAATAAACTTCTGATTATAACTCTAACTTATAAAATCACAATTCTCTTTACAAGAAAAAAAAATTAAGCGAATGAAAACAATTTCCGACGAAAAATTCATCAAAATTATAAACAGACCAAACGTAATGCAATTCGAAGTTTTCGTGCATGGAATACTACCAAATTCGTATACATAGAACACAAAAAAGATGGCAAATACGTGACTCACGATTAAAGGCGTGTTCGCTTCCAGATGCTGCGGATTCGGAGCTCGCACCATCGAAACAAGTTTCTGCCAAACGCCAGCAAGGAAGCTCAAGAAATGAAAACAGCGATAATTGTGAAAATGAAGAAAGCGAAAATTGGAAACATGTATTGTATGATTATACCTTGGGAATTGTGATGCAAACGAGATTTCAAGGAAAGAGATTTGAATTGAAGGTGAAAGAAGGAAGGAAGGAAGCGATTCACAGCGCTATCGTTGTTTTGGTTCGTTTCGTAACAACCGCAGTAAGAGAATTAAAGGAATATGATGGTGGTGGAGACCAATTTGACGACGTTATTTTCTTTTACCTTTCAGTTTTCACAACCATTTCTGGGTTGGGTGTCCAAAGCCCATTTCTACGTCGGGTTTCTTTCTGTACCCCCATATTTTCCTTCCATTCTTCTATAAATACCAAATCTTCACTTTGCCTTTAAAAAAACACATCCGGATCATGCAATCCATAAGTTAGGTTTTTAGCATGAAAAAATCTTTTAGATTTCATAATTTAAACGTAAAAAAATACTTCTAAATTGTATAATTTTAAAACTATTTTAGCTCATTCAAAAAGTCACTTTTTATTTTCAAATTATTCGAAAATCATTTTATTATATAATAAAAAACTTCTAAATTAAATATTTTAGAAGTACTTTTTACGTTTAAACCTTTGGATTGTCCTTATATTGGAGAATCTCAAGTGAGTCGATATATTTAAAAAATTGAGTCAATTAAATCATCTCGCTTAAGTTCTCACAGACCACGTTAACTGATGTTGACATGTTACATAATTAATACGCTAATGTCAAAATATTTTATTATGTTAAATTTTTATTTAATTTAAGAGATTATGACATGGTAACTCTCGGGCGTTTTCTTCTTCTCCTTCATTTTGATCTTTCGTGGTGGCTCGCAGCAGCGTGTTGAGCGTTCTTCTCCTTTTCTCCATTTTTTTTTGCGTTGTTTTGTGTCGTAAGAAGGGAGCTTCTTCTCTTTTCTCTTTCTGGTTTTGTTCTGGTTGCAGAGAGAAAATAACTGGAAAATAAGAAAGAGGTTATTTTATGAGTATCGCGAGACTAAGAGAGAGTAAATTGGATTCTTTAAAATATTGTGAAGAGAAAAAAATTTAAGAGAAATAATTTACTAGGAGCTTAGGTTTCTTTTCTTTTAATTACTTATAAAAAGTTAATTGTGAAAATGGATGATTGAGACCCACAAAGTATTTCATTTGTCATAACTATTCAAAAAAGGAAGTAATTTGTTGGTGAGGTCGCTTATGATGTAAAGTGCGACTGTGGGTGATCGACGAGGAATGAAATAGAAATGCTGTTAAAGGAAAGGCCAAGTTCTTCATCTATGATAACTTGACAGTGCGCCCAAGCTCTCCAAGTGAATTCATTAAACCTGGACAGAAAGAACTCAAAAAGTATGAAGAAGTAAAACTTGACAGGGAAAATGTAATATTTATGGGGAACTGCTTGCACGAATTTTTTTATGTTTGTCCAATATTAGATAGTATGAGTTTAAGTTTATGCCAATAATAAAAAATTAAATAAAAATTCCACGTATGTTTCAACAATGATAATCCAATAAGTAAATCTTTAGTATGAAGATAAAAAAGAACCTTTTTCATGTCATAATGTTAAATTAAATAAAAATTTCATATAATCAAACACTTTAAAATTAGTATGCAACACGTGAATATCAATCATATGTGAAAATTTAATAAATAAGATTTAATTGACTCAATTTTTCAAATATATGATTGATACAATTAAAACTATTTTGTTTCTGTATTTTATAATTTGGAAGTTACTTTTTAATTTAGGTTTAATATATTATTTGGTCTCTTCTTATGGTGTTTTGGTTCAAAATAGTCTTACCTTTGAAAAAAATTCACTAAGGTCCCATATTTCAATAAAAATTGTTCAATATCGTCCTTTTGGCAAACGACGTTAATTGGTGATAGGAAACAGCTGTTAGAGCTTGAATTGAACTAGGAATTGAAAATGAAGACCACAAGACACATGTAACGGAAGAAGTTGCATGATCACAGCTCAAGAACACACTGTGAAAAGAGGAAAAACAGCTTACCAGCTAGAATCAGAAAATTAATCTATCAGTTGTGTAGGCCTCTACTCCATGATCGTCTGGACACCTCCTGATTGTCAATCAAACAACTTAATAGAAAGAAATTCTAGAGAGAAGACAGAGAACGAGTAGAGAACAGTGTTTTAGAGAGATGAAATGTATTTAGATAATGAACCGAGCTTTAGAAAGTTCTATTTATATTATAATATTATTTTAAAATAAAATTGTTTGTGTCATTATTTTAATACACCAATCTACTCTAATATTTTATTTTTTAGGTTCTTACATAATTCAATCATATATAAAATTAACAATAATTTAAACGGTAAATTGTTCTATTATTTAATGATTTTTCGTATATACAATTAATGTTATTATAAAATAAACTCTTTAATTATTATATTTTTGTGTTATATTCATATTTGATCAAATATATATAATCATTATATATTCATAATTATTTAAAAATTTTCTTATTATATGTAAATACTTCAAACGAAACTTAAAAGTTCTTTATTTGAATTACAAAATGAAGAAAACCCTTCCTACATTCGTTTCTTATCTCTAAATCTATTTAATTTGTATTTCATAATAGATTGATTCCTTGATCGGGTTTGCCAGCTGCACACATGACAACTGTGCATGTTATCAAGTTTGAATAGGATGATTAAGAATAATTATTAACGTTTTAGTAAATAATTTAAGTTATTTTTTAAATAAGCACGTTTGAACTTAAATTTATTTTTCATTCATTAGATGATCTAAACATTTTAACACTCACAAATTATTTACTTAGTTATTTTTTAAATAATCATATTTTTATTTATTATATTTATTTGAAAAATTTTAACTTATTATTATTATTTGTTTACTATTTGGTATTCTTAATTTTTAGATAGAAAGCATAACCTTTTTAATTGAATTCGGCCTAGTCAATATTAGAAAAGAATTGATTGAGTTCACTCGAGTCGAACACAATTGAAATTCGATCGAGTTAGTCTTAATCAAAATTTGACTAAGTCAATCTTTGTCAAAAATCGATCAAATTCGACAAGTTAGTTTCAGTCGAAAATCAACTAAATTCGATCGAATTGGTTCTGAATAAAGTGTGGTCTAAAGAATAGTAATCAAATCAAACTACGACTTTAAAAACTTTCAAATAAGTAAAAAATATAAAATAAATTAGTTTTAAGTTAACAAGTAGTTAACTAAATTTAAAGGTTCAGTTTTCTAAAAATAACTATATTTCAATTTTTATTGTAGCCACCTCAATTTTTGTTGGACATTTCAATTAATTTTGTTCACCCTATTCTTAACCAGTTATTGATTCCATTATTAATTATTCTATCATCAATTTAAGTCCTATTTTAAATATTATTAAGCATCTATATTCAAATTAAAAAGAAACTAAAATGGCATTCTACAAAAAAAGGAGAAAGAATTTGTGATATTTAGCATCAATCTTATTACAAATAAATGGAACTGGTAGAAATTTGCTTAATTTAATTATGTGAAGGAGAATGAGCAGATAGAAGGGGTTCTTCCAGATTGGTTTTAGAAGATGCTATGGATATTTTGACTTCCTCTGTTGGATTAAGCATTGATTCTGAATCTCTCTTAACATTCATCACCACAACTTCTTTAGCTTTACCCCAAAGCACAATATACAACCCAATTATCACTGCTATTGAGCCAATCAAGCTTACATACACAGAAAAAGTGCATCAATTAGTTACAATATAATATACATTTTAACATATAAAGTGAGAAGTTATAACTATTACCTTCCAAAGTATACTTGCTCATGTAGTAATAAAGGAGCCAATATGGTGACAATGACTGCCGTAAGAGGATTGAACATTGCACTGAAAAGAGGACCTGCGAGTGAGATGCACCATGCTTGGATAAAGAATGTTACTGCAGATCCCATAACTCCCTGCATGCATTAATTAATCATCTTATTTATCATATCTTTTCTTTTTAATGTAAAATTAATAATCATCACTTACAGCATATATAGCAGAACCAAATTCAAGTAGAGAATTAATCTTCCATGCAAGTGGATCTTGTTCCAATAGTAATGCCACTAACGTTGATTGCACTGTTGCCATAAAACACATCCATGCTGAAAAGGACAAGGGATCTGGGTGGCTTTTAGAGGCTGGAACCTGAACATCAGATCATACGTTCTATCAAAACAATACAGTATACCACTCAACTCTTCTCTAATTCATAGACATTATTCATTAAAATTATGAAGGTTTAAGATAATGTAAGAGTTTATATATACTATGCATTTTTTTATATATTATTTTTATATACGCTTAATACTTATTTTGGTCTCTCAGTTTGTTAGGTGTGTTCAAATTAGTTTTACCTTTTTTTAAAAGTTCACAAATGTCCCATATTTTGTAAAAATGGTTTACGTGAGTTCTTTTTGCTTACTGTGCTAAAAACGCTAACGGTAGAGTTGCCCCTGACAAAAACTGAATAACTTGTACACTTATTCATTAGGTGACACGTTGAGTTCAAATGACTTGGCACATGTGTGAAAATGTTAAAATTAAAGTAATTGGTTAAAAGCCAAGGGTTAGGTTCATGCAAGTTTGTCCCTAAAGTGAGAAAAGTTGTTCTTCCGAAAGTTAAAAGAAAAGGGTTAAGGTTAGGAATGACTTCTTCACAAAGTTGTTCTTCCTCACTGTGCAGTTGCACTTCTTTCCTCACTCTCCACCTCAACTCCACCCTCTGTCTCCACCTCCACTCCACCCTCTCTCTCAAACTCCACTCCACCCTTTGTCTCCACCTACAGTCCACCCTCTCTCTCAAGCTCCACCCCATCATCTTTCTCCAACAACTCACTCTCACTGACCAAGTAACCCACACTCACCAAGTCACCAGCATTTTGCACATCCACCTCTATGTGCACCCACTTCAGCACAGTCAGTTGCTCCTTCCTCAACCGCCTTTTGCACTTCAACTTCTTCCTTCACATTTCTTTCATCACCAGCCTCAACATGTCCCAAACCTCCAACCCCACTACCCTCACCACACTCTCTACAAGTGCTTCACAAAGGTAAAGAATTTCATTGAGATTATTTTCTACAACTTGTGGTTCATTCATGCCATGTACAACATACAAGTTTACTTTCCCCAAATAATTTGCCACCTTCATCACATTTATAGCTCCTTTATCTTCATATAGCTTATGTAACACATGTTGTATACTATAATATAACTCTTGTACTTCAACGTACTCTAGATCTTTAAGGGCACCTAGTATTTCAAAAAAACTCCATTTATTGGGATCAACGTTCCAATATGTTTTCTCTCCATCTATATACTTAAAGGACACTTCTTTTATCAAGGTCCCAACGTGGTGGACCAAAACCTTTCCTCAAACATCCTAATCCTACCCTGCAAATGGAAAAGGGACCACTAAATTAACTTAAAGTAATACCTATGGGACCAATATCATCCCCCAAAACGCGAGAACTTTTTCCATACTCAAACCTCCCAAAACGCGACAAATATAATCATACTTAAACCCAAACCGACAAAGCATTACACTACAATAATAGATAATTACAAAATTTATACCACGAAATACATCCTCAATCAAAGGAAATAATAAATTGTACAAAATCAACCAATTGAACACGAAATTAAACCCTAACACCTAAAACCAACAATAAGAACATCAACTTAACAACACCTATCTGACCAACGCTGTTTAAATTGCACCTTCAACGAATAAAGAACCTAATTTCAACACCAAATTCAGCAGATTCTTCAACCCCAAATCGCTCCAATTCAAGAATTGATTTTAACCTAAAGGTAATTTCACATCATTAACCCCTAAATTGATTTTAACCCCTCTATTAAAACATTTCCACGTCATTTACTTTTATTCTCAAAATTAACACCTCAATTAACCTCAAGATGTCACGTAATGAATAAGTGTACAAGTCATTCAGTTTTTGCCAAGGGAACAACTCTGTTGTTAGCGTTTTTAACGCTGTAAGCAAAAAGGACTACTGTAAACCGTTTTTACAAAATATGGAACATTTATGAACTTTTGAAAAAAAGTAGGACCAATTTGAACATACCTAACAAATCGAGGGACCAAAATAGATATTAAGTCTTTTTATATATCATTAATTAAACTTTAAATCTAAGTCAATCTTATAAAAATTGGTTATAGAATAAGATTTACATCATTTATTGATGAAAAATCCGTAACACACAAAGACATATACATTTTAACTGTGAGATTAGAAACGAGTCTAAGACCCAAGCAAATAAAACTGTTGTTTGTTTCTAAGAGAAAAAATACCTCAAAGTTTTCTTTTAATATTAATTATTTTAGGCCTCCAACAATGAAAAAAGTTTAACACTAAATGTTTAAATGTTTTAAGCCTACCTTATTTTTAAGTTTGTTTTAATTTTCTTATAATCAAATTATTTTACATGATTATATATTAACATGTGATTTAATAACAACCTGATAACATGACAATAGGACTAAAACATAACAAGTCTCGTTAAGATATATTTTATATGTTTTTAATATATTTTAAAATTTAAATTTTAAATATAACGTAATATTACAAAATAGGATATAAAATGAAATTTGCACTAGTCATAAATTTATTTTATCTACGTGGATATTGAACATTATGTTATCAATTATAAAACTTGAACTCTGAAAGTAAAAACGTACCATCAAAATGAGCCAGATTGACCAAGAAAAGCAGGATAGAGTGAGAAACAGACAACCCAAGAACCAAGAAGCAGCTTCTGATGAGACCATGGTGATGGATTTTGATGGCAAGTTTTCTGCATTTAGAAGCTTTGGACCCTTTAACAAAGCTATGGACATTGCTCCACTCACACATATCACTGTTCCTACCATCTTCGCTATAGATTTCCAGCTTCGAATGTTCACTTTCTCCATTCTGGTTTCCATTAAAAGTCAAAGAAAAGAAAATAACACATTAGACTATGCATTGCATGATTTCGAAGTGGATTCTAGACATTCATATTTAATTACCCTGCACAAGCTGCTATCACAAATGTTACAGCTGGAACAAGATTCACAAATGCACTTGCCACCGAAGAATTTGTCAGGTATAAACCCTCGCTAAACAGATTTTGAGTCAAGACAATGCTGCAACAATATACCATTAGGATCAGTACATTGTATGTGTTTATCGTTAAAAAAATGATTTTAAGTCTAACTCAACTCTACAACGAACTTGTAAGATGAGTTTTGCACGCATTTATAAATTCTAAATTGGTCTTTATCTCTAGTTGACGTTGAACTTCCAACACACACTTTTACGTCGAGATGTACAATATGTCCAACAAACAACAAATATCTTAAGATAGATTCTTAATTGATTCTGATAATAGATTAAGAAGTGGACTTTAAGTTTAACTTTTTATTGTATGAAGTTAAAAAGGAAACAAACCCTATGAAGGAGATCAAGAATATCCATGAGAAACTCTTCAAGTTTAAGCAATAGGAGCGAGAATTTCTTCTGTGAAAGGAAAAAAGAAAACATGAGATAAAATTGAAGGATGGTGAAAAAGAGAGAAAGAGATGAAGATGAATACCGTGAGAAATAAGCTATTGGAGCCATTACAATGGTTGCAAGAACATGGCGATAGACCACAAACACCCTTGGACTCATTCCTGCTGAGAAAACAAGTCTTGTGCTGAGACTAACTCCTGAATAAATGAACTGATTCAACACCATAACCATTATTGGCATATACGACCTTAACCATCCCATTTCTTAGCTATTAAGAACCTAATTTGTGATAATGGAGATTACAAAAAAGTTCTAGTTCTATGATTTCAATGCATGTGGGGTTTATATATACTCAACTTCTACATCTCAGACTTCTTTAACATCATGTGAACCTATATATATATATATATATATATATATATATATAATATCTCACATGTTTTCCTTACATGTTCATGTTCTGACTAATAAATATGTGGTAAAGGTCTGATTCTTCAAAGATTGGTATTAAGTTGGAATTTAATTAATGTATGTATATAATAAATATTAATTAAACATTTTACACAATCTGATTAATAAAGTATTTGTTGAAAAGTTTCATTTTCCATGTGTTGTTTTGTTAAACAATTTTATTTAATGGAGGTTGATTTTTTAAGTTGAAATCTAATTAATATATATTGCAAATATTAACTAAATGATTTATTTTGTTTCATTACATGTTCATGTTAATTTTGACTAATTAAATATTTGTCGGAAAGTCTCCTGAATATTTCACTTTATTTTATTACATGTTCATCTTGATTCTGATTAATGAAATATTTGTTAAAAAGTCTCATGAAAGCACTCTATTTAATGGAGGTTGGTTTTATAAGTTGAAATCTAATATACTATTACTATTAATAAAAATTTATCGTCAATATTTACATTTATCATCTTAGACTATTTATTTTCTCACCCACTTTCTAAATTGTCTTGCTATAGTGTATGATGCAATCACAATAACAAGTAAATAGAAATTATACATGCTTTTCTATAATAAGAAATCAAAGTATTTACTAGGATATTTTAATTAACATTTTTGGTATTTTTCTTGACAACTCTATCTTTTATTTATTTCCTTATACAAGGAATATCATTGTGGCATGGAGCCTATCTTATATCCAAACGTTATGTATATAAAATACACATAAAATACAAAGCAAATAATTTGTAATAACATTCATATAATTAAAAAATAATAATTGGCTAATAAACTTGGTTAGACATTTATGATCATGTTAATTAGTCATAATTTTTTTAAGGAAAAAAATATTATTTGTTTATGGGAAGTATTTATAATTTTAAAATGATATTACTATATTTATGGAAGAACAAAAGTTTATCCAAATTTGGTATCTTGAAATATTTATCAAACATCTTCATCAAGAAATGAGATGATTCTATTATAAATTAATTTATGGAGATTATACCTATTGTGTATAATTGAAGACAAATTAAATCCATCAAACCACGTTGTTAAATAGCTTGACTTTCCAAAGTTTAATTATCACATTAGTCTTATAAAAGGAGTTATCACTTCAATTGCTTTTAAAGGAATCATGCCATTTTGAAAAGATAAGAATAAACATATTTATGTTGGACCAACTATTAGCCACCATTAGCATATTATCATGTTCACATTAAATAATATTTAAATTTACATCAATGAATTCGTTAATATAAATGGCTTGACATTGTGAATGCATCAACGGACCAAATTCATGTGTGTATACACACATGTTTTTCTTTCCATTGTAAATATTTTTTTTTTATTTCTATTTTTAAATTATACTCCAATAAAAGAACACACATAAATCATGGAAAGCTTCTAATAAATGTGAAAAATGAAATTACATAAACCATATCTTGAAGTCAAAGTTTGTTACCACGTAGGGTAACTTTAGTCAATCCAATTTGAATTTCTGAAGAATATCAGTAAAAATCCTTCAACCTTATGAGATGAGTTATGGTTTAACTCTATAAAAATGGCGTCTTCTAAAATGTGAATTGATCTCACATCTATACTTTTTTCAATTTGTCTATGGAATATATTTTTTTTTAATAATTCTTCCTTTTGTCAAAGGGTGAAGTCATCCTAAATCAATTACAGATATGATTAAATCATAATATATAAAATATAAACTTAATTTTACAAATCGATTATAGATTGATTTTATGAAATTGAATTAAATATATTCCACTTAAAGTATAATTAAACCATAATATATAAAATGTAAATCTCATCTTACAAACTAATCTTAAAACTGATCTTAAGTTGAGATAACAAATTTCTACTGACTAATTCCTTCTGTTAAAAGAGTAAAGCTGTTTCTAAATGCAGAGTTGGAACAAACTTCATATTATTGTAGTAAACCATTGGAAACTACCATCATAATCAAAAGGTATAAGCTTGAACATAGCCTTGGCAAAATATCAATTGTGTGTGTTGCAACCGCGAAATTGGATGTTGATGTTATATATGGAGATGTTCAAGGGAAACAAACTATAGAAATGCTTCACGACTTTTTGTGGGCAGCTCTAGATCAGGTTCAGAATCACTCAAAGGTAAGAAGTACTGGTCCACCATTTCTTGAGATACCTTTTCTAAGGTTGGAGGATCCCACTGCATAGGAATTTCAATTGCAGATTTATACCATAAACATGAAAATTAAACCATTCACATCATTTTCTGGTTAATCACATGAATTTCATATCTGAAAAGAAAATTTGTAATATGACAGTCATTGTAAACAGATGGCATATTGTCAATCTGGAAAAATTATAATTTCAATAAGAGGTAAAACATCATTTGGATACAAGAAAGTGTAGTTGGCTCCTCAAAGTATGAAAATAAAATTAAAACATTGAGATGCAATATATCAATCACTTCAGTCCAAAATTGAAAAGTAAGAAAATGATACTTTTGTCTGTCCTAAAATGATTGTAATTTTAGCCTTTTGAGTAATGCACATTTATTGAGAGTAAAGTTTTAATAAGTGATATATTTAATATTATTCTTAATTTGTGTGGAAAAATCTTTGAACTGCAGTAAATTAAAAGGGTAAATGATATTAAAGTTCAAAGACTAAAGTGACAGTAAGAAGAAACATGTTTGACATCTCACAGACTTCTTTGAATTTCATTAGTTTTAGGGACAAACATGATAGTGTTTTATGTTTTCAAAGACCAAAATGGTGTTTTATCCTTTCAATAAGATTATACAAATAGTAAGTACCTTTGGTGCAAAGTCCTTGTCCACCACGCGTGCCCTTACTCCCTAAAATGAGCTCAAATTAACTCTTGTATTTAAGCAGAATAAGTTTGTTTCTATGTGCAGAGATTAAAAATAGTTATACCTCACAGAAATCTCCAGATATTTTCCCATGTATTGCTTGTAAAGTCATACGGTACTCACGCAGCAAACATTGATCAAGAGTCTGAAATGTACCTTCTCTTATCTGCATCAATTACATGTGTTAAAATAATTTATATTATCTTCGAAGCAACTTTGTAAAGATTGTTCTTCATTGTAACTATATGTCATTTTGAGTCCTAGGGGTGAGCTTCAATTTGTTTCTTTGACACTCTCTTTGTACTTTTGCTAAGATACACATCTCTCTGCCTCTCTCAGTATGTGTGTGTGTATATTTGTGTGTGAATCTGAAGAGAGATCTAAATGAGATCTCTCAAATAGCTTTTCTCATTCTTTCCCAAGCTGGTGTCACAGTGGGTCAATCCTACTCTGCATGTCATTGTCCACTGAGAAAAATGTTATCTAGCACCTTCTACCACTGTCAGCCACAATCTTTTTCTCCATCAGGGTAGCCCAACCTTCTACAAACCCCCATTTGTCAACAACTAGCATTCCATACTGTGTGGAAAGTCAGTTCATGGATAATAGATTTAGGTGCTTTTGATGATATTTTTTGTAATACCTCTTTATTCTCTTCCATTTCCTCTCCTAACTTTCCTCACTTTATAACATTAGTCAATGGATCCAAGGTTGGTCAGTTTCCATTCCTCCATATTTTTTCTTCTTGTTCCTGCATGCCTCTTCAACCTTATTTCTTTAAGTTAATGAAGTGAATTAATTGTTCAGTAACCTCCTATGCATAAGTGAGTTTACGTAAACTCGTGAGAGTCAAGTAAATTCGACTCGTAAATTCGACTCGTAAACTTGTAAGAGTTTACTTCAGATGAAAAATATTATATAAATAATATCTTAATTCAAATAAGTCTACAAAATTATAAAACTTTAAATAAATAAAATTTATAGATATATTGTTCATAAAAATAAATATTGTAAAACATAAATATTTGAATTATTGTCATTAATTTTGATGCATTTTATTAAATATATAATAAAAAAAGACCAAACGACCTTATTTTTCTTAATTTTTCTCCCTTTCAAGCTCGCAGAATCGCTCCAAACTCGTGATTCTACACGATCCTACCGACTTTACAATCAATTATACCGAATTTACCCAGAAAAGAGTTTACTTCTGAGTTAACTCGGAAGCTATGTCTGGGAACGAAAACTCGTACGAGTTTAAGAGTTAACTCGGGAGTTTGATAACTATAATCATTACCACCTTTTATCACCTACCAAAGCATAAGTGACTGGTCTAATGTTACATGGTGATTCCTCTTCATCATCACTCATGGCTCATGATAATGAAGATTTTGGTTGGTTTATTGTTCTTTGAAAAGGTATTCGCTAGACTAGCAATCCTCATCCTATTTATAATTTACTAAGCTATCATTGGTTGTCTCCTTCCTATTTTTCATTTATTTCATTTGTGTTTTCTATTACAATTCCTTAAAAAGAAAATGAAGCACTCTCGTCCTCGATATATTGTAATATTCAAACAACTCTTCACATTGCTTACGACCATGTATTTCATGAGACAACCAAACATAAATATTTACTATCATTTTCGTTCAAGATAAGTTGGTATTCAAGGAAATTTGTATTGAGTTCTTAGCTTCAGTGATTAACTTGCAGATATTTGCACAAAATCCTTGAGTGCAACTCTGATTCAATTTATATGTTTCAAGTTTGCTACATACGATCTGTGTACTTAAACTAGAAAGGTAGTGTTAGAATATTTTTTTATCTTCTAAGCAACTTTGAAAAAGTTGTTTTTTTGTTGTATCTACTGTCCTCTAGAGTACTAGGGGTGAACTTTATTTTGTTTCTTTTTCTCTCTATTTTTGTTGCAAGATACACATCTCTCTCTTTATATACACATACATACATATATACACATATATATAAATACACACATAGGCGTGTGTGTCTATATATATATATATATATATATATATATATATATATATATATATATATATATATATATATATATATATATATGTATATGTATGTATGTATATATATGTATGTATATATATGTATGTATATATGAATGTGAAGAGAGAACTAAGTGAGATCTCTAAAGTACCTTTTCTTGTATATTCTTTCTCAAGTAGATGATGAAGTACAATATAAATGTGATTTCTTATAAGAGCAAAGAAATTAGGAATTGTTTAGACTTTAGACATGTCAAAGGAACTCACAGATCTCAAGGCAACCTTCAAGCTCAATGGAGAGGCTTCTTTGAGTCTATTTAGGGTAGAAATACACCAAGCATCTTTTGTTTCACTTGCTGCATTTTCCTAAGAGAAATTTAAGAATAGTGTTAAAAAGAATAGTGTTTCACCAAGCATCTTAAAGAGGATTGCTTTTCTCTAAGAGATTAATTTAGAATAAATTACAATGTAACCATGTAAAGAACAATGGATTTTCATAATAAAGAATAGTGTTAAAAAGAAGACTCTGAAATATAAAGAAAGATGTGTATCTCACCATAGCATCAACAATCTCTTCAACTGAGTCATGGCAAAAGCATTTATCTAGAATTTCAATCCTAAGAAAATGAAAGTAGAAATAAGGGTTATAATATATTATAAGACAAAATATGAGAGACAAGGAAAATAAATTGAGAATCCCAAAAACATATTTTCATCAGACTATTCCCTTATCTTCTTGTTGGCCTTCAGCTGATGGATGATTTAACTTTTAGAGGGAATGAAGGGTAATTCCAAGACAGTGTACTTTTCAGTTTCTTTTTTCTTTTTATACAGAAGTCATTGTCATTCTCTCTCTGTTTTTTTAATTATTTCTTTTTTATCCAAAAAAAATAAACCCTAGGCAGAATGTAAGGTAGGTCAAACCTTTGTAGTACGCTACTGCTGTCTGGATGTACAAGGTCCCCATAATGTTCTAAAGTGGCTTCAATGACAGATGGGTCATCAGTAACTAATTTCCCCAGCTGTTTTTCAATTAAAGGAAGCCTCTACAGAATAGGACAAGCCAAGCAAAAAATTTGACTTTTACAATCTGAACACTCTTAAAATTAAAGTAAATCAAGCAAGAATTGTTTAGCAGAACCAAACTGCACTTAATGAATAGTGTGTAGCAAGCCCGCAAGTAACCATCTCTACTCCGTTGAGCTTTTCCCCTGTCAGAGCCAAGTACTCTCCTGCATAGAATAAAAATCTTTGAAACAAAGTGAGCCAAGATAGAGGAAGTTCATCAAACATAATTTCACTTGATGACTAAATCTGAATATTCTGAACCCATGAATTTCTCTCGACCATTTTTGAGGAAAATAGGATGGTTAGTTAGCCTCTTTAACAACCTCATCAATCAAGTATTTGCGATATTTATATACTAGATGAAATGAATAAGGCTACAGAAAAACATTGGTGTATAACTTTTGAAATCAATGGGAATAAAAATAACAATTAGACCTCAGAGAACTAATGTTCATATTACATTTTATGTATCGTTCAAGATTCCATTTCCAATATCAATAAGAAGAAACTACACTTTGAAGGATGGGCAAAGTCATTGCATAACTACAAGTTTTGTCATAAAATTCAGTGTCAAATGACTCATCCAGCTCACATGAGTTGGCTCACTACGGTTTGAACTAAAAGCGAGACAGCTCAACCCAACTCACTTTCTTGTAAACCATAAATTTTGTAACCCGACTTGATCCACTACAAGTTGGTGGCTTAGTAAGTTGACTCATATAAAGACGTTTTGTTCTTCTAATTTATTTAATATATTTATTAGAGTATAATCAACATGTAATGACTCAATTCATTTTTTATAGCAATACAATCAAAATATTTACCTATTTCACCAAACATTATTATAATGATAGTAGTTGAAAATTAAAGTGTCAACCTACATAACTTAGCCAACAAATAAGTTAAACATCCAAATTAATATTTTTGAACAATATTCTAGTATTTAAAAAGATAAATTTGTCAACTTATATAATTAGAAATAGTAAATAATTATAATAAAAAACTTACAAAAAAAGTAGTAAAAACCTAATAAAGGAGGGTTGTTGGTGGGTTACGGGTCAACCCACCTTCAACCCGGCTCAAACCTATTTAACCAGCTGACTAAGTGAGTTGAGCCAAGTTCGACCCAAATTTTAAAAAAAAAAACTGAATTTTTTCAACCTAATCTGACTTGAACCTGTGATGAGTCAGATTAATTCATGGATTAGAACCTATTTTGACATCTCTATCATAAAATCAAGATTCCACCATAACTAAGACCGACCTTAAGCCCTATCCACGGTCCTCCTTGATTGTAGCCCCATTTTAGGACAAAGAACTACTATTGGAGAAAACATAAGTCCAAAGTGGGACAAGGAAAAGGTATCCACAAAAGGAAAAAAGGCAAACAATGAATAAAGGAAACTAGGAACGTAACAAGGCAGTCCAATCCCTCTGCACAGTGGAGAAGGCTAAACTCCACCTTAGGCCTTGGAGAAACCACCACAGATAGGCTAAACCACACCCTATCACCACAAAATTAAGGCCAACGAGACACCTTTAAATAAGCACTTAATCTGCTCCAGACAAATACACCAGAGAATGGCAAAGGAAGCATGTTATCCTAGTTTAAATGTCAAGACTCGTCGTTTTGCACAGATTCTACTACAAAGAGAAGTGATGGGCTTGAGACTGTAACTAAGCTTGATACCACTGAAATTTCTATTAAGAACTATAGTGGTTATCCCAGTTCAAAAACAAAGCCAATAACTACCATGGATCACCAATAATGGACCTAATTACCCTTCAGTCTTCACAATGCCAAATATTATCAACTCTGGGATGAAGCAACAGTAACAAAGTGCAAAAATCTCTAATATATACTTCTCAATTCTCTAAAATTCTTATTCTATCAAATTGTAACAAGACTAACTAAACAAATCTTTATGAGAGAGAAGCTTAAATTTGACCAAGAGAACCACATTGTTCCAAAATAACCAAATTTTAATAAACAGGCCTTATCTAATTTTCAGAACTTTCTACTGTCCCTTCCCCCAAGTTCATAATACCTGTGTACGAGTACAACGTTATATTACCATCAGAATTATTTACAATTGCAATTATTTAGAATCTCCAATTCCAAGTAGAGGGATTTTGTTTAATTTAGAGTAGGTGAGGCATGTACGCATGACCATACCTAAATGACCAGGTAAATGTGAAAGGTAAAAAGATGCTGCAGCATCAGGGTGGAATCCAATGTGAACTTCAGGGGTAGCAAAAATCTGCAAAATGTGGAAAAGTTATAATAAAACTAAGCATATGCATCAAAGGTTTTATATGCACAAATGGGCCAAATGAAGACAAACTTCTAGAAAATTAAAATGATCACATTTGTGATGTATACACCGGGCACAAACTACATAGCAAAAATATCCCATGTCTCCAAATACTCACCTAAACCATTCAATAAGAGTATCATTATTTATAGACCCAATAAGTATCTAACTGAATAGGACAAGCGACCCAAATTAAATAACAACAAGTTCTCAAACTAAAATAGAAAAGGAAATCCCATTTCACAAATCCTACCATCCAAATAACAAATCCATCAATCGTAAATACGAGAATAATATATATAATCTCACACCATCAAAATTGTCAAAAATGAGATCAATGCAGAGATAGATTTCATACAGTTTTGTCTGTTGCAACACGGAATGTCCCAGGGATTGAAACCCCAGCCCCACCACCCATGGTAATGCCATTTAGAAGTGCCACCTGCATGAAGTTCATTATTGCATAACTTCTGTGTATATCGTAACCGAGTAGAAAACATAAAAAAAAAAATTATCCAGCATACTTGCTGCTATGTGATGAAAGTATATGGCTTCTCTGTAAACTCTATTTTAAAAAATCCACATCTGAGGGAAATGTTGTTTCCAATAATTCTGTTGATCAATTATAAAATAGAATTGTTGATAATTAATCTTTCATCATAGAATATTAAGCTACATAGTAGAAGCGAATATATTAAATAAACATGTAATGTAACTTAATCACTTGCATCACATCATCTAACCACTTTTGCAGAAAAGATGTATAATTACAACATATGATAGTATTGTTCCATGTAGTTATATGTCACTAAATTATAATACTAAAATTATTAAAATTCACATAAAAGTAAAGCATAATCAATGTATCAAGTTGCTAATTTATACTTCTTCCACAACATACCCGAATTTAGTTAGAAGCCAAATTTTGAATAAAATTATGATCATGTAATAACACAATGAGAAACAATAGGTGTGGTCTTATATTCTTAAAATTATAGAAATTTGTCTTCTCACAACTAACTACCATAATACGGCTTCTACTTTATTTTACTATATACATTTGGTGTTATTTTACCATGTAAGCATGTGTTTTTTGACACTGCCTTCCAATTGGGCTGCACAGCATCACTAATTGCAGTTCTATGAATTTTTATAGGTATGGGATCATATTCAACTTTTTAAAAACATCAGTATTTCAATGGTTACAAATCAGCACTTACACAACAATTGTATCATGAGTATGACTTACTATTCATACAAAACAGCACACATGAGCAAATTACACATATGTCAAACAAAGACAGCATGATAACATATCAGCCTCCAAATACTCACATGTGGCTTCAAATATGTACCTATCAGGTACATAAAACTATAGGCTGTTCTGAAAAATTCTTTACACGCTTCCATGTTTCCTGCATAAATTGTAAGAAAAAAATCAAAATAGCTGTATAAAAAACAAAAGAAAATTAAATAGCTAAAATGCATTAGAAAAAACATGTTTAAATACCCAGAACCAATTGCATGGAAACACTGAAACCTAAGTATCGATGAGTAACAATTACAGCTGGGACTAGTATGGATGATGATAATAGCAAAGGGATAGAAGAGTCGATTGCTAATACAGCTCAACAAGGACGCCTGTGAAAAAACACGAGAATCAAGATATCCAACTCTAGGCTGCAACATTGTGATTGGTCTAGATAGTATATATTCGGTTAGTTTTGGAGAGAGAGGGGAAGATGATTGATTTAGAACACTCTATATGGATTTTCTCTTCTTACCATCGCTTGTTTTAGCTTCTCTTTAACACCATGATACACTGTGCATGAATTAGAGTTTCAATAATACTACTACAGAGAAGTTAATTTCTGTTTGGGTTATTTATTCGTTACACGATACAACCTACACTTTCCCGTACACTTTCTTAAGCAGCCAAAAGATCAAATATCAAAACTCTTTGAAGTAGGATGTTTGTCAGAAATGTAAAACTAAAAACATTAAGCAGATAAATCAAGTCGTATCATCTCCAAGTTAGTATTGAATATTGCTACTTCACAAGGCCATTATATCTGGAAACCCTCAAAATGGTCAGTGTTTTGAAAATTTCTAGTTCTAGGAATTAAGCATGAACTCGAAGAACATAGAGAAAAGATGAAATCTTGTGGAAGAAAAGTACCGAATGATTGTATTGAGAATTCTAAGAAATATACAAAAGTCTTTATTACAAGAGATGAATTGAATATGGATCAATTAGTTAACTTGCTACCTATAGCTAACTAACTCACCGAAAATAATCTTATTTCATACCAGTCAGCAAATAAACAAACCTTTCAGAACCTCAAAACTAGTACAACTGAATAGGGATCTAAGGAGAAATTTTCTGTCCAGATCTAGATAAAAAGAAATCTTGATATTTACCTTTGTTTATCAAATGGTAAAGCGCAACAATATCTCCACCAGCTGCAAATGCTCGGCC
This sequence comes from Vigna reflexopilosa, assembly GCA_027742785.1. Lineage (NCBI taxonomy): Eukaryota > Viridiplantae > Streptophyta > Magnoliopsida > Fabales > Fabaceae > Vigna > Vigna reflexopilosa. The sequence goes on along the minus strand of CM050929.1, from coordinate 358,425 downwards.
ACTGCCCTTAAGAAAATTGAAAATATTATGTAAGTATAACATCATTAGACATGCATGAGGGCAAGATCATTGCTAGAATTGAAAGTGCAATGCGGATAAAAGGGCAAAATATAATAGAAAGAGAATTTAGTTGGAATACACTAAGGTCTTTTACACTGTTATCCAATCAAAGGCTGTCATATAATTGATTAATAATTTTAGTAAAATAAAACTTAAAATTTATATCTAATGTAATTAGCCTTTTCTTTTTATTTCTCATATGCATCCCCATTCGGATATCATCCTCTTCAAGACATTGATAAGCATTATTACAGAATATGGACACCTCTCCTAAGAAGAGGATTTAAATCTAACTCAATCTTACAAAATCAACTTGTAAGGTGAAATTTCAACTCATTTATAAACTACAATTTAGTCATATCTTTGGTGATGAGATCCCCAATACACTCCCTCAATCATCTCAAACATGAAACTAAATATTTATTGATGGTCCAACCTTATAAGGATAGGCTTTGATACCACCTTAAAAAACATATTTAAACCTAATTTAATCCTACAAAATTGACTTGTAAGTAAGATTCCCGCCTAGTTATATATATTACAATTTGACCATGTTTTTAGTGGATATGAGACCTCTACCAACCTCTTTCAAACTGGGATTGAATTTGCCACCTTTTAGCTGGTTAACCATGTAAAAAACACTAGACAGATAGTACATCAAAATTAAAATTAAATTCGTAGAAAAAATAGAGATTACCTTCATCATCACAAATCCAATATCAGGGTTATCTTCCCAGCTCCTATAAAATTTATGCAGCGTGGCCAGCTGAGAAAACCACAATCATAACCCAAAAGCATGTTACCACTTAGGTAGTGTGCAATCACAACAAAATCATACATAATAGTTCTTGGAAGTTTAAAAGCAAAAGGGTCACAAGCAAACGTCGGAATCATCAAATTGGGAGCCAAATTTATGGGCTTTTAGTGAGCCTATTTTGTTCTTTACAAAAAGGAAAATGAAACTAACAATCAACCTGAAGCAAGGAGAAGAAAAGGAAATATACCATGTTGGTGTTGAGAGCATTGAGAGCAGAGGGTCTATTGAGAATGGCCATTCTGGAGCATCCATTTCCTTCGACCAAAACCTGCGACATTGTGATTTGTGAAAAACAGAGATTCAATAACATAGTACAGTAAAACGAGGAAAAGAAGAGAAGGAAATAACGTGACCTGAGTGTGATTGGGGTTGTCGAGAATGACGTGTTGAGAAGAAGAGAAGTTTCGGTATGTATTAAGGCTAAGCTTTGCCTTTGTGAAGAACCTCTGCATCATCTTCTTCCTCTTCTTCTTTTCTACACTTCACTCTAATAAGCTCAATTCAACTACTTCTCCTTTCAACATTTCCTCTCATAATAATAATAATAATGTTTCTTTGGAATGTATTTGCTATATGTAGTAAAAAAAAAAAAAAAAATATATATATATATATATATATATATATATATAACATGTTTAGAAAAATTCTACTTACCTTGAGAACTTTTTAAATAATATTTATTCCACCTTTCATTTTATTTATATTTACACTAATATAAAGCTATATGAAAATATAATAAGTTAATAAGTTCATTCATATATTTTATAATTGTTTAAATCATATCAAATACTAGAGTCGTGATATAGTTATTTATTTAATTTACATGGTTCTTATTTGTTCCATTATTTTAATGATATTCTTTTAATTTTGTTACAATGTAAAATATTAAAGACTAATACTTTAATAATTTTTTATTTATATTTTAAATTTTATATCATTCGGGATTTTGTTATAAGACTCGTATATTAAAGGTTAATATGACCATGTTATTATTTAATTTTTATATCAAAACAATATTTCTCAAAAACATATAAATTCTTGATAAGAGAATCGTTAATTATGTAACAATATATTTCTTGAATACGGTTAATGTATAATAGTTAAATCAAGTGTTTTTTATAGAAATGTTTGAATTTTATGCTTTAAAATTTTAATTTTTTTAATTTTACTTTGTGTAAATTGTAGTAATGTGTCATTTTAATATTAAACGATGAACATATTTATTATTAATATTAAAAAAATGAGTATTTATTTAAAATTAAAATTATATAATTGTCCTTTATTAGCAAGGCAATTACAATTTTGTTTTGTAATTAATAGAAAGGATGAGCAAATGTTTCTTTTCATCTGTATTTTTTGATATTTTTAGAGTTAATGCAAATTATTAATGACGTCATTAATTAAGATTAAAGAGACATTAGAATTCAATGCAAATCATTAATGAGGTTATTAATTAATAATTTGATCCTTGTTGAGTTTCATCAACTAGCGCTAGAAAAAAAAACAGCACGGGATAAACAAGTTTTCGATTAAAAAAATTTACAAGATCAAAATATTCATAAAAATATTATGAATTACGTCCAATTCATTACCTTTCTTTTTAAGAAAAATATTTACTGTGAATATAAGAAAAAAAAATGCAATTGACCTTGACATGTCACAAATCTAAATGTTTTAAATTTGTTAAAGAATTATATACAGATATTTTAATTAAATTAATATAGACTTTAAAATTTTAGACAACTAAACATATTTAATTTTCTTTGACTACTTAAAATATGTTTAATTTTATTATGCAAAAAATGCATCTAAATAGAACATCTTAATTTAAAAGTTTAAAATAATAATTTATGAAATTTTTTGTTAAATATTTTTATCTTTTTTTTAATATACAAATTAAATTTATACTTAAGTTCTAACAATTATTTATTTTTATTTTACAATTAAAATATATATAATAAATATATATTTAGTAACTATAAAAAAATTACTATAAATCTTATTAAAATTAATTTAATTTGATTATATTTTCGTTAAACTTCATAATTTTTTTGTGTATGGGATTTTATCATAATATATTATGTAATACTTTATTAAATGATTTAAATTTTCTTTTTTAAAAAATTAATAAAATTAATAAATAAATTATAGTCAGATTATTATATTAAATTATATATTATATATTTTATTTAATAATATAATTATGATGTAAAAATTACAACTATTTAATATATATATATATATATATATATATATATATATATATGTATGTATATAGCCACTATTATTAATATAAAAGACAATAAACTAATATATTTAATGATCGTGATCATTTTATAGTAGTTTTAATCGTAATTTTCTTTTATTCAACACAACAATTTGTCTAATTAATGATGCATTTTTAATAATTTATTGGAGATATTCAATATAAAATGTAGATACTATAATACTCGGAGAAAAAAATATTTGGTTGAATTATTATTTTTTACACCAATAGTTGAATTTATTATATATGAAATTACAATATTATGCCATTTTATGAATCAGTTAAACTAGCATCAAGTACAACAGCATATAAATTAATGTATAAAAACTCAATTGAATAGTTTTATTTCTATATAACAGCAATGCATTCTTAAATCTGATTTATCCTACACATTATTTCTTTATATTGTTTCAAAATTATTTGTTGTATTGATTGACTGGTTAGTCATATTTAATAATATTTATATTAGCATATAAACAAATTATTATATCTAATGATATTTGAATTAAATTGAAGTCAAAATATTTTAATTTAAAATATTAAAGATTAATAATAGAGAGAGAGAGAGAGGTGAGGTAAGATTTTTTGGATTAAAAAAAGATAATGAAAAATATAAAGAAATGAGGAAAGAATTATAAGATTTTTTAAATGGTTTGATAGATATATTTATAAAATAGTTTTTAAAAAATAACTTTATTTAAAAGATAAACTTTTAAAAATGTGAATTCAAGTTAAAATATATTAAAATAAATTATCAAAAATGTAAAAAAAACAACAACTTTATTTTATTTATTGTTTTAATATTCTAATATTAATCATTTTAATTGTGTGAAGAAAAAAAAGGAGGGAGAGTAGATTTAGTAAATACAATCTACACACATTACTTAGATTAAAAGTCATATAATAACAACATCAATAATAAAGAAAATGACTATTTAAAGAAATTACATAACTTAAAAAAACTGTATTTTAACTGAGTTCAGTTTCTAAATTTTTTATTTCAAATATGAAAAAAAAAATCATATAAAAGGTACTTTAATCTATTAAATAAAGAATGAAATTGGATTCAACACTTTAGTAGATGTGATGAACTTCACCAAATAAAAAGTATATGAGAAAATGGGTGCCAATGAACTTGTTTTTCTTTGTATTTTTAAATAATTAAAAGTGAAACAAGGATAAACTAACACAATGGAATTGTTTGAAGGACTAAATTTCCTAAACAAGCATGCAATAAAATTTAAAAAAATAAACTAATCTCAACCTAATTTTTGGTCTATCAGTTGTTCTTCTGGGTTCAGGAAACAGCTACAATTATTGATTAGCAATTTCTATAAAAGATTTGTAATCAATTAAGGCATGATTTGGCCAATTCCTTCTCCTCAACCAGCTCTTGTGCCGTTTTGTCCATCTTATCCCTTGAGAACTCATCAATCTTCAGACCTGCCAAAAACATCATTGACATCATCAAATAAACCATGAAATAATCACTAACATTCTAATTTTCCACAAATTTTAATCCTTTGGCAAAAGGGTGTTCAAAATAATGTGTTATTGGTCATTTTTTGCAGAAACAGTTTATCATAACATAAGTTTGCTGTGGTTAGGTTGATACAGTGAGAAGTTCTCTGAATGCATAGACTTGAAAGAACACAGAGAAGAAGAAGAAAATGTACCTTGAACAATGGTCCAATCTCCTTTCTCACAAGTAACAGGGAAAGAGTATATGAGGCCAGGTTGAACACCATAAGATCCATCAGAATACACTCCCATTGATACCCATGATTCCTGAAATCAATACAAATGCAACAAAAGTGATGAGAGAGATCATTCTGATATTCAGTTTGGAAGAAGATATTAACGTCACACTCAAGAAAGATGAGAAAATGAGTGATAAATTATGGGATTGATCACTAAAGATCAAAATTAAGGTTTTATAACACACATGCATCTAAAGATGTTGTAACAGTTGCATAGGGTGAAATTCTGCTAATGATACAAAAGAACCAACCTTAGGAGTTCCTAGAACCCAGTCACGAATGTGATCACATGCAGCACTTGCTGCAGATAATGCACTAGACAGCTTTCTGGCTTTAATAATGGCAGCTCCACGTTGCTGAACAGTGGTGATGAACTCACTGTTTAGCCTACACAAATCATAAACAAAATCACTTTCTTAATGAAAGGAAAGGACATGTCTATGGAATGATAGATGCCGAGATCACACAACACAGTTGCAGAACCTTTGATGTATGTGTTTTTTTTCTTATCCAAATTGATAGATAAAATCAATTTATTTTACAAGTTAGCTTTGTAGAGTTGAAATACATTTAAAGTTTATCTTTTAATATGATATTAAGTTTGTTGACTTATAACTCAAACATGATGCTAATGACATAATGTAGCATCTATGTATATCAAAAATCAAAACCAAAGGGAGTTAGACTGAGAGGGTTTGAAAGTGAGGTACCAGGTATCATCAGCAACTAATTCTCTGACTGGCTTCTGTGCTCCATTGGCAGTGACTGTGGCATGGTTGACATCTGGATATTGGGTTGAGGAGTGATTGCCCCAAATGATGACATTTTTTACATCACTGACATGAACATTGAGTCTCTCGGAGATTTGGCCTAAGGCTCTGTTGTGATCAAGCCTTGTAAGACAGGTGATGTTTTTCTCAGGGATTGAAGGAGCAAACTCTTTCAAAATGAGAGCATTGGTGTTTGCTGGATTGGCAACCACCAGCACCTGCATCAACAACAGTGATTACCAATTTTGAGTAGCTTTTTTTATTAGATAAAACATTCTCTACTAAATTCTACCACTAACTTGTTTTACAGTAAAAACATCCGAAAATAGTTCATCTGAACACACACTACTGTTGATTGATATTCAGGAAGCTGGCTCATTCATTCAAGAAACCAGAAGTGTCAGATTAATATTGTTATAACAGAAAGTTGTACAAAAACCAATAGTGATGACAATGACCTCGAAAAGGATGTTCATTTCATCATTCATGCAAAGATTTATCACATCAATTTGGAGTTTGTTCTCATGTATGCTATAATGTCTAAATATGAAAATACCTAAAACTCACAAGAAGATATGAAGACCAAGTAAAAAAATGGGGGTGATGTGATTGCTATGTTTGGAATGTCACACATTCATACAAGTATGAAACAACGCCATGATGCCAAAATTTTCAAAATTAAACTCCAAAGAGGGTGAGAAAGTGGTTTCTTTCTATCTAACCTTACAATCTGCTGCAGCATTTTGCTCCAGTGCTGAAGCTTGAGCCTTGTAAATTGACACATTTTTAGACATCACATCTTTTCTTTCCATTCCTTCCTTCCGGGGGAATCCACCCACCATCACAGCAATGTTCACATTCTTGCAAGCTTCAACAACATCAGTAGTAGCAACAACACCTATTGCATTTATAAGCAAAACCAATACTATGAGATGTCACAGAAGAAAACTCATCATGTTAAAAGGGTCAAATATACTTGTGGTGATTAAAAAGGTACTGGTACTAATGATAAAGAATTATTCTATCATCTGCTATAGAGATATAGTTTCATACACTTTTTAAAGTGATATATAAATGTTTGCTTCTAATTCCTGTCAAATGTTTTAAAACAGACTATAATGGGAGAATTGTGCTTAGGTTAGCATTAACTTTGAAAACATGCCTTTAAGAAGTGGAAAAGCAGCATCAACCAGCTCCATCTTCACCCCTTTCAAGGCCTCTGCTGCTGGTTCAATGTCAAGCATGTGCAGAATCACAGGCTGATCTGGGCCCAGCATTGCCCCTCTTGCAATCATTGGAACAAGTGCATATCCAATTTGCCCTGTTATTGAAATGACAATGCTAAAATAAGTGTTTCAAAAAGGGGTTGTCATTACAATTCCAACCACTAAATCAATATCTGTGACAGTAGTTATGATCATATAAATCACATTCATCTTCAGTTTCCCACAATATCAAAGAACGAGACAAAACCTTGATCACAAATACTGTCTAGAACTCTGTCAAAGATATCAGATAGAAAACACATCACAGAAAAATTTGAGAAATGAGAAGACTAAATCAATCATGCCTGCAGCACCAGTGACCAATACTGTTATCGGTTCCTTCTCTTCCTTGAGAAGACCAAACATGTATCTGACAATCTTCCAAAACAAAATAACACAAAGCGAAACAAGAAGAATTTTCTTAAGAAATGTATAATCCTGAGTGTCCCATGCTAACATTTCTAATGCCATGATCGGTTTGTGTTTGTGTTAATGTCCAATCCAAGGGGCACAAACACAATCTCCTTCATTACCCTTTTATACAATGTAACATAAATTTAAAAGTGAAGAATCCATGCACATGTGACAGTCCTATGTAGCAAGACAATCATATACCATAACTGAGTCCACAAGAAATGAAAGTGCAACAGAATCAATCAGCATCACCTTAGCAGCAAAGAAAAGAACATTTTTCAAAGTTTGATACATAAGATAAACATTATAATATTTTCACATGTCACATTTTTCCTAGATGGCAAACCAGTAAATAATGGATTCTATTCAAGTAAGAAAATTGGTTTTGAAATTACCAGCAGCTCCAGTGACAAGAACTCTAACTGGATCAGTGGCCACCATTATGATTTGGAGTTAGATTTTGGAGTTAGATTCTGGAAAGAAAGAAATGGAGAGACTTCACAGTGGCAGAATAGAAAGTTGATTGAGTATATATAAGTGAAAAAAAGGCCACAAAAAATGAAAGAAAAATAGATAAATAAAAGTTAGTCAGTAGATTAATACTGAAACAGTTAGAGGAATTAGCAATTTTGTAAGGAAAGAAAAGAAAAAGTCTATTTTTTTTTTATACATGTGATATTGATGTCCTAAAGAAAAAGTACATGGATAAATGAGTAAAGGGTAAGCTCTTTAATGACTATAGAGATAATTAATAAATGTATATAGTATATATTTTAAATTTTTTTATCTTTTAATTTTATAGGCATAGCTATTGATTTTTAGGCTATCTAGATAATTTTTTTTCTTTTGGAAAACAATGTCTTCATTATTTGAAGGATACAAACATTTGTATTCATGATAATTTAAGGATTAAATAATCTTTTGGTATCTATAAAAAGAATATCATACTGAAATACTTTCCCCCCTAAATTTCAGTGTTCTATGGTCAACATTATTGAATAAACAAATTTAGTCATGGTATTAACTTTTTACTTTTTGAATAAACTGTATACTTTAAAAAATATTTTAGTAATATGTTTTAATATAGTAATATTTATATTTTTAGGTTATGTTTATTTATTTATATATTCATATTTTACTTTTAATAATTGCGACATATACCATGTATAATGTGTGTATATTACTTTGAATTTAATTTTAAAATGTTTAATTAATTCTATTTCTATTAGATTATATAAAAAAAATACGGATTTATTTTCTTAAATAATACGAGAGCGTCAAGTATTTTAATGCAAATCCGACGTTCTGGTTTGACAAAGATTATTGACTTCTTTTCCACTATGTATTAAAAAACAAATCCACGAAATAAAGAACAAAACTATAGTTCGAAGGTATAAAATATATAAAAAAAAAATCCGAAGTCCGTTCTATACATATGGTTGATGTTTTCATCTTTTATGCTCTATATACATCATTGACTCTTCTTCAATAATAAAAAAAAGTGAAAATTAAACATGTTCCATCAGAAAAGAAATTTTACAATTTAATAAAATTAACAAACCGAAATTAATAAAAAAATATATAGTAAACATTAATATATATATATATATATATATATATTTATTTATTTATTGCAACATCTTATTACTTTATCCATTGAGTATATTAAAAGGTCTCACCCATGATGTCTTTTAAGTCTCTTCCTAATAAAATAGTCTCATTTATATTAATTTAGGTCATAATATAACTAAAACTCAATAGTTAATATGGTAGTTATTATTTATAATTTTGTTTTATATTTATTATATTATTATTGTTCTTTTAGATAAATATTATTTTAATAAAAATATTTGTTCACAATTCATGCCACTCTTATAAATATAATTAGTATCATCTAAGAATATTTATTTCATAATTATTCTCACTTACACATAAAAGATTCTAACTTTCTTATTGATTTGAGCATTGGAAAATCTTTACAAGTGAATCTTCTTCTTTCGTCAACGAGAAATCCCTATTCACATAGAAGAAGTAATCAAAACATCATTAGGAACTTACCACTTGTCCCAAAGTCCACGTTCAAGATCCGGGTAAGATCGTTGTCGCCCATCGTGGGGTTGTGATAAAAAGTTTCTCCAGTCTTACCCTTCCTTAAAGTCACCACCCAAACATTTACCAATACCCACAAGATATGAACCAGCCAGGTGACCATTCATAGTCCAATTTTGTAGATACTCGAAAGTCCCCAACAAATCGGCCTACGCAAACTCTAGAGGGTCATAACTGACCTCTAGAGCAAAATTCGCAAAGAACCCAAGACTTCCCTCTTTAACGCTAAGCTTAGGGAGATAGAACAATTCAGCCGAACACAGAGCAAAGGAAGCCCAAGGACTTTCCCATCTCCCCGATAGCTACCAACATTGCCATTTTAACACAGCATGTGCATTATGCCTCTCAAGCAAGCAGGAAAACCCTATTCAGAGCAGCTCACAACATGGGGTCCATCCCACAACACAATTAATTTGGCTAATGTTGCCAAATCACTAAAGTTGTTCTCAACCATGACACCTTGGACTTGGACCCTAGGTCTGGGTTCCCTAAACAATGTCCGACCTTCTTTTGATGAGCCCATGTAGCCTTGCTCACTGGGAACCTCTCCCTCCCAAGTCACCAAGGTTGGCCAAAACATGATTCAACAAGTCAATAAGCAAATTATAGAAGTCCTCCAACAAAACAAGGACCTATTCGCTTGACACTTAGGCGACATGTCAGGCATTGATCCAACCTTTCTAAGCCATCACCTATCCATACTCTCCCAAGAAAATCTTTGTGGCCCAAAGAAAGTGAAAGCTCGAAGAAGAGCGTTAAGTTGTTGTCCATAAGAAAGTAATCGCGCTTTGTGAAGTTGAATTTACTAGGGAGATAACCTACATCACGTGGCCTGTTAATGTTGTCTTGGTGAAAAAGTCTAATGGCAAATGGCACATGTATGTCGATTACATAGGCCCCAACAAGGCATGCCCAAAGAACACATATCCCCTTCCTAATATTGCCCATTTTGTGGACAACACAACATGCTACAAACTACTAAGCTTCTTATATGCTTATTCGGGCTATAATCAGACCCAGATGTACTCGGTAAACAAAGTAAAAACAACCTTCATGACTGAGGGGCCAACTTTTGTTACAAGGTTATGCCCTTCAGATTGAGAAATGCAGGGAAAACCTACCAACAACTAACAAATAAGGTGTTATATGATCTCATAGGAAATATAATGGAAGTCTACATAGACGACATGGTCATCAAATATACCACTACAACTGACTACCCTGCACACTTACAAATAGTTTTCAAGAAAATGTGACGCTACAACATGAGGTTGAACCTATAAAAATGTTTCTTTGGTGTCGATGACAGAAAGTTCTAAGGCTTCATGATAACCCTACGAGGGATAAAATTCAACCTAGACAAGTGCGAAGCCATACTCGGCATGAGAAGCCCGACCAACTTGAAAGAAGTCCAAAGCCTGAACGACAAGTTGGTCGCCCTGACTCGTTTCTTGCCATGCCTAGCACAAAATACCAAGCCTATGTACAAAATCCTAAATGGAGCTCAAACTTATGGCTAGAACGAAGAGTATGAGACTACGTTCCAACAATTAAAGAGGGAGATCTCAACACTTCACATCCTTTGTGGCCATCATGAAGCTTAACCTCTCTACCCTTCATCTTCAAGTTCGACCTTCATGGCCATCGAGGAGCTTGGTCTCCATGACCATAGTCTAAAGACCTCGACCTTTGTGGCCATCATGGAGCTCAACCTCCGCAACCTTCATCTCAAGGAGCTTGACCTCAGGGCCAACCTTCTTCATGAACTCGGCTGGATTATCCACTCGAAAAGCTCAGCCTCAACGACCAAGCTGGATACGCATTCACGGCCAGATTCCAATGGGATAAAGTGCATCCTCAACTACTGAAGTGAATAAGACCAACCTCCACAACCAACGCATAATAAACTTAGCCTCAAGGGCTCATCCACCTGCAAACTCAACCTTAAGGGCCCATCCATATAGAAACATGGCCTCAGGGCCCGTCCACCTACAAATATGGCCTTATGGCCCATCCACATATAAATATGGCCTTAGGGCCAATTCGCTTGCAAATGTGGTATGTCCATCTACAAGCCACGTAAGTAGGCTCAAAGTCTAATATGACCTCACGCACAAAACCAAACTTTTCAGACTAAAGGGACTTATGTTCCTACTGGATCCAATAGTCATGTTAAAAAGCGTGACCCAATAAAGCCTTTTAAGCTTCTTCATAATAAAGCAACCCATTTATGCCTATTTGGACCATATTCACACAATATAACTAAATCTTGATGATTTGATATGCTGGTTATTATTTATAATTTTGTTATTATTCTCCCATGTAAGTATTATTTTGATAAGAACATTAGCTCACAGTTTATGCCACTCTTATAAATACAACTAATATTCTCTAAGGATACTTACTCCATAATCATTCCCAATCATAGATAAAAGATCTTACCACTCTTACTAATTTGAGCATAGAATTTTTTTTGCAAGGAATCTTTCTCTCTTATCAATTCGAAGTCACTTTTCACACAGAAAAAACGATCAAAATACTATTAAGATCTCGTCACCTATTTCAAAATGTGTTAGATTCCTCTAAGATCACAACACATTTTTTTTTCTTAAAAATACTTTATCTTTTGCATAGAAATGAATGGAATCAATGTTGTTGTTGAAAATTACAAAGAGGAAATATCTTTAATATCTATAATTTTATGAATGGTTGATAATTTTAAATTTTATGCAAATTTATTTATATTAGTTTCCACTGTAAGATTATAGTAGAAATAAAATGGTTAAATATGAACAAAATTAATTATAACAAAAAAAAAAAACGAGTTTCACAAGTTATTAATATTTTTTTTATATTTGTGATTAGGTAGAAATTATGTTAGTATAATCTTAGAATAATCTATATTATCTTCTATCCTTTTATACTATTATTATATAAAGAAAATTTTTTCATTATGCGTTCACTCTTATTTTCACTTCTACCTTAAATTTAACCGATTTTTTCAATTTAATCATTTTTATAAATTTAAGTACTATTTTAAATTAAATAAATAAAAATCATCTACTAAATAAATAAAAATCATTTACAAAATAAATTTATATTTATATAAAATAACTTTCAATTTACAAATTCTAGCATTGAAATACTTGCTTAAAGGATTGGAACCTTCAATTCGCACCAACCTTCTTTTCACAATGATTTGGGAAAGAGAATAATACGATTGGTAATTTAATTATAAATTCAAGCAAGGAATCTAGGGTTTCTCGTAAGAGGCACCGAAGAACACCAACACAGAAGGAACCTAAAGAGATTCTGATTCAGCGGCTGAGAGAAAGAAACAAGCGCAAGAAGAGAAAGCAAGGAAGAGTAAGTATATATTTCATATATTAATTGTTTTGTTCAATGTTTTTTTTTTTTGTATTAATTCCGGTATTTGATTTTCTTAGGGTTTCTTTTAGGCTCTGCAAATGTCAATGACGGATTTGGAGGGCGCAGAAGGTTACAGGCCATCTGCAGAATACGTGGAAGACAGCAATGAAGCTCTCATTGACTTGACTGACTCAACCGAACTTTTTTTTCTTAAGTTGCCTTCTTCCAATGTAAGTTTTTCCTTTATGCCTTTGGTTTGTTTATTTGTTTTGAACTGAATCTGAACTACTTATGCCAACTAAGTGAAAAAGAAAAAGCACTAAGGATTGATATTGTTGTCATCACAAAAGTGAAAAATCAAGTGTAGTATCAAAAAAATTTAAAAATAAAAACGAGTACATTGACTTCAGTTTTCAAACAATTAGGTTTCATTTTTTTTTATCAGGCCTCTCTACTAAGTGTAGTTTTTAATTGTGTTAGATTCTGCTTGGTGATTAAAAATTCCTTTCATGTTAATTTTTGTTGTGCTAGATCTCATTAAGGAGTGTCGAAAAATGCATTTTTTTGTATTACTTCTATTAATTTGCTTACATTTATGTCCTTATTTTATTATAGGAGACTCGTCAATTTATTTTTGTAGCTTTTTAAGGTTGCGTTCTATTCAAATGAGATGGTATCTGTATTGGTGGGTGTTTCCTTCCATCTAGGAGTTAGATGGTGGAAGAGCCCTGTTTGGTGTTGTGTTAGTTATTACCATTATTGTCTTGCTTGATGCGTTTATGATGTTGACCAGGATTTTTTATCTGACATACATGGAAAGAAATTGTCTCTCACACTTCATAATGATGGTAAACTAGCCCACTTTGAGGGTTCATCAGGTAAATAAAATTAATCATCTGTGCCACCATTAACGTATGTTTTCAACTTCAGTTTCTGCATAATTGATCTCTAACTTGGTGCTTTTCTTCTTTGTGTGTGTGTGTGTAATGCAAATGAATATGATTGCTTTCTGCAAGTGCCTTAATTTTCATTTTTTGTTGGCAGGTAAGGTATATGATTTTGTAAACTTTTTTGCTCAGGAGCCAGACGAAACAGTTTTTGTTTCCTCTACAGAACCAAAAATTGGTAAGTATCCATAGATTTTGTTTTTTGTTTAATGTTCTCTGTTACTGTTATATGAAGGATATCAACAAGAACTCTGAGAATTATTCTGGCTGACAAAATGCAAGAGTTTTGTTACTTTTATTTGAGATGGGACCATGACTAATCTTTGTTCTTTGGTTATTTCAATGTAAGAATTATTTGAGAACTATCACAGCTCTCCAAGAGAGCTTTATTGTTAGTTACTATAGTTTGAGGTAAAATCTCAAGTCATAAGAACATGTAAGATGGGGTAGTGCTTGGTTATACGTCAAAAGTTGTCTGAGTAAATAGCCTTTACAATGGTGTTGGATTGGATATACTTGCTGCAACATCCCTGAGTTAGTACCTCAAGTATATATTTCCCCCCCCTAATATAGTCATAGTTAATGAGTTGTGATAGTGAGAGTTCATTTGCTCCACATTTTTTTCTTCTTTTAAAAATCACTTCTAAAAAATTCCGGTGTGTTTGTTTAACCTTCTAAAATAATAAAACTCAATATGAAAATTCTCACTTTTTTACAAGCAACTTTGAGTATCTTTTGAAAAACTTCTAGATTGGACCTTTATTGCTACTACCAAATTGGCCAACCAGCCCATTTCTCCAGCTCAACATTTGCTAGTAATTTTCACGAATTTCAAGTCTGGTTTCTATCCTTGTGTGAACCATGAAACCTCAATTCATGTAACAGGAAGTTATATTGTAAGTACAGTACTAAATAATTTACATTTGACTTTGAACTTGACCATCAGTTTTCTCATTAGCTATGATTTTTAGAAACTGTGAAATCAGGTGGATCTCACTCCCGTTTTTGTTCCCATCCCACCTTCCCCCACCCTTTTTATATTGGATTGGATTTTTCCTTGCTGTATTTGACTACTTTTCTTTGTCACTTTGTCTTACTAGACTCTGGTTCTTGGGAGTGTTTAATACCACTTTTTATTCTTATATTTTTTTAATTTTGTAGCCTTTGAATTCAAGCATTAAGAGAAGTTATTTATTTTGCTTTACTGCAGCAAAGATTTCAATGCGAGTTTCAACCGTCCATTACCCTGATCCTAAAGAACTTGAGAACCTCAATTCAAGCAACGTAAGACATGCACATCTACGTTCTTCTGGAATCACAGGGACAACTTCATCTCGATACTTTCCTATGCAAAGTGGTGGACGTGCAGCTTCATCAAAAGGTAGCAGACAGAAAAGCTCTTTGTCTGAATTTACTGAGCCATCAAGTATTTCAAAAAAAAGACACGAATCTAATTCTAAATCTAAATCTAAATACAACTTGTCTGAGGTCTCGCATGGTCACAGCAATGGCATTTCCTCTATGTCCCCAGAAAATTCTCATGAAGGAAAACCAAAGAGAAGAAAACATACGGAATAATGTTTCCTATACTCGCCATTGGCCTTTTATAGTGTAATTTCCAGGCCAAACTATATAGGAAAGAATAGGGCAAGACTTTTATGTTGTAAAAGGATGATAAATTTACATTGTTTGTGTTTTCTGTGTTACCATTTTTCTCTCTTTTTCGTATTGTCATTGGCTTCATTTGCACAATGTTCACTAATTGAAGGACCTTTCTTTTCTCATTTTTTTGGCCTATTTTTGTGTACTAGTTCAGTTGTGTTCTTCCTATGGTTGGATTGTTCTAGTCCTATTAATGTTTTTGAAACCCTGCTGGCATCACATCGTCAGGGCCTTTGTTGTCAAAACTGGACCGAGAATGAAATTTTGATAAAATTCTATCGTTTTTTACAAAGGAAGAAATAGGAGAGAAAATACATGTGAAGGGGTTAAGGAATAAAGAAGGTAATATTGTAAAATAGAATTCAAGAATAACTAAGAGTATGTAAAATTAGTTTCAGGCACAGTGAAGGTTGATATAGAATGTATTTTATAAATTACGTTTCTGGAACTAATTTCCGAAATATAAAATAAAACAGAAAAGAGAAAGAATGTCAACAGGGAAAAAGACGTGGTAAGAACTGGGGTAGCCGAATTGATTGAATTCATGAACCTAAAATTTAAACATAGGCATGGTATAATTCTGCAGGGCTTTCTTTCAGACGTCGTAAGTGCATATTAGGCTTATAAAAATTACGTGCAGTTTTTGGACCGAATATCCATTGCTCTTCGCTCTTCTTCACCACTAAAGGATTTTAGGCCAATATGCTTCAATTCACCTGTTTTTGTTTATGATCATGGATAAATTAAAGTTAATGGATAAAAATAACTCATTTATTTAGTTTTAATCTATAATAGTTTTAAAAGTATTGTGTTGCTTTACTTATTTGTTGAATGATGATGAATCTCTTCTGAGTGATACAATGTACCTTGATCTTGAGGATTGGTCTATAAGTGAAAAAATTGAAGATAAAAAACCCTTTCTTTTCTTTAATTCAATTTACAGTGATAAACTTGGAAGATTTTCAGACAATGCAAGACTTTTTAGAAGATACAATACAAACTGAAACTAAGATTGAGGGAAAAAGCTATGTTTTGTCAATATCATCAACCTCCTGAACTCTTTTAGTATTCTGCAGTAACTGACGTGCTGTTTTTAGCTTGCCACACTTCTGAAACACCTGTTCAAAAATGTCTCTAGCATAAGCTGATAAAGGAATACCCTTTTCCAGCATTGATTTCACTTTCTCATAAGCAGCATCTAGTTCACCTCCTTTACACAACTTCTGCAACTTCTGGTTCTCCAATTTTCTATCCAATTTAACACACAGATCCAACCGATCGTGTTCTCTCAAAAGACTCTCCACTAAATTGTAAGTGTGAAAATTTGGAAGCAATCCCAAACCCAACATTTCAATCAACAAGTCATAAGCAACTTTCCAGTTCTTACCCTCACCATGACCATGGATCAGAGCAGTGTAGGTGAAATCATCAGGAAGGCATCTGTTCTTGTTCATGATTTCAAAGACCCTGGTAGCATCCTTTAACTTTCCCAATTTACACAGCATAGGTATAACAGAATTATAAACAACCAACTTTGGCTTTAAGCCACGACTCAACATCCTCCCAAACAAATCACTAGCTTCCTCCACTCTGTGACATTCGCACAATGCCTTTATAACAACAGAGTAACCCTCATGAGCACACCTCAGTTTCCTTTCCTCAACAATCCTCAAAACTCTAACAGCTTCTTCTGTATTACTCAAGCGACAAAGCTCACAGATAAGCTTAACCACAACAAAAGAACTAGGTAACAATCCAGCATTATAAACTGCCCAAAACACTTGAACTGCAGGCTGCATTGCATCACTATTTCCTCCCATGTTAGGGACTAATATAGTATATGGTCTCCGAGTGTTCCTCACTCTCACTTTCTCAACAGATCCTTCTTTCGCACTAGTCAAACACAGCTCCCCAATAAGAATATTAACAGCAGATCGAGTAGGGAGCACTCCAATCTTTTCCATTTGATTAAAAATCTCAAGGGCTGACTCTACTCTACCAAACTTACAAAAACCAACAATCATGTTACTGCAGGAATAAGTATCAGGAGTTTCAATCTTGTGAAAGATTGAAAGTGCAAGCTGAATCATCTCCAAAGATGATTCCCTCTTGCAAAGAACATAAAGCATGTTATTACACACAAGGTTATCAGGCTTACACTTGAACACAGTCTCCATATCCTCAAACAGTGACAGTGCTTCCTTAATTCTTCCTTGTCTCCCCAAAAACCTGATGCAAATGGCCAATGCTTTAGGCGACACTCCACCCTTGTGAAACGCCACTGTGGTCAGCAAACATTTGACGTCGTCAAAGAGCTTTCTTCTACCCAAGAAATCGGCCATGTACTCAACCACGGAATCATCAAAGTGAAACCCCATGTGGGTCCCCGCCAAGGAGAAAAATTTCAAGGTTTTGGCCCTACCCAGTTGCTTGTAGCCCCTCAAAACGCCCAGAACCAGGTTGGAGGTTAATTCTAGCTTGTGACGAGCCAAAACACCAGCCATGGCGCTGTCGTTGGCGCAAGAGACAAGGTCAGAGAGAAGAGAAGAAGGGGGAGAATTGCTGCGTGGGATTGGGAAATTGGGATGAGTTTGGGGAGAAGAGGAATGGAGAAATCGTGAAGAAGCTTTGAAAATATGAACAGAGAAAACAGCGGCATTTCGAGGCCTGCAAAGCATTACAGTTTGAAAGACAAATGCTATGGGTTTCTGCTTTTCTTCTTTCTTTCTTGGTTGGATTAAATTTCAGGTCGGAAAAACTGCAAATCAATCATTTCCATTTTCAAACCTTCCAACGCAGTTAACTCGCCGTAGAACCGTTTTTGAGTTGGTAAACTCGATCAAACTCTTGCAGCATAGAATCGGTTCAGCTAGCTCGGTTGAACACTAGAAGGAAAAAACGACAGCGGATTTGTTTTGTTTGTAGCGTCGTAGATATTGCATTTGTTTATTTCGGCATTCTCCAATGGCAGAAACAGAGCCTTATTGGTGTCTTTCTCAGATTTTGCCTTCCCACATTCTGAGTTAGAGAATTTCTGGATCAGGGATTAGGGTTTCTCTTTTCTTATATTTTGCATGTATTTAACATGTTAATGATACTTGTAACATTTCAAAATTCCTTATAATTAATAATAATAATAATAATAATCATAAATATTATTATGGTTAAATCTAAGATATGGATAATGTTAAAATATCGTTAAAAAAATATTATTTAAATATTATTATGTTATGTAATATTAGAAGTATAAAATAATTATTTGAAATAATATATATTTATTATCTTTTATAACTATTCTTTAACATTTCTTTTATATACTTTCTTATTAACTTTATCTTTTTTTTGTAATTATTTTTAAAATTTAATTAATTACTTATGATAAAAAATTTACTCATAATAAAATTATAAACATTATTTATTTTATATTTGTCTTATATAAACAATTATAAATTTAATAATGTAGTTTTATTTTAATAATCTATTATATCTATTACTAGGGTTTTTATGGGTTATTTAAATTGTAATTTATTGATTAATATAATAAATTATTTGAACTGTGTTGAGATAAATGTTGAATTATAGAAAATGATAAAGTACTTTAATATCTAATTATGAATTGTGTGTGAAGTATATATCTTCAAGAATATTGTTTGTATAATAATTATATTTAGGTATAAATAAATAAATAATTTTAATAATTGAATGATTTTAATTATTATTTTTCTAATTCTTTATCAATAGAAAAGGAAAAAAAATAATTTAAATTATAATTGAATGGATTATACACATAATAAAATAGATATCAATTTTAAAACAAACAACATAAATTTGTTACCAAATAAAAAAGATATATTTAAAAGTGTTTTCATATTGTTTAATTGGTTACTAATACTTATTCATTATAAAGTTTTTTTTAATGGATGTTAAAATAAGATTGTCTAAAAAATATTAGGTTGTTGAACAATTTAAAGTTTTAAAATTTAACAAATATAGTTAATGATATAAAGAACATCGTCTCATAAAACATCAACTACGATTAAGTCTAGATAAAGAAAACCTAGGTGAAAAATAAATATAGACAAACTAACTCAAAATGAGAATAAATCATGAAATATTTGAACACTATCTAGAACCCCATAAATAAGCATTTGATGAGAAGTGACACAAGAATAAGTATCTTGAAAAATATTATCTAAGCCCACACGAAACTCATTCAAAAAGGCAGCAGCGTCTGATTAGTAGGAGAAACTTACAAAAACTTAGTAAGAGACCATGCTTAAGATACCCACACACAAGTGTCTAAATTACTCTTACAAAGATGATTTATGATAAGCATCATCTGAACTAGTGCAAAACTTAAGGATAAGTTCTTAAAGCTTGAAAGTAACATGTCTATCCTTGATGAAAACAAAACATTGAATCTTACATTTTGTATCCAATCAGTGTTAAGAGAAAAAGAGCTAAAGTGAGTATATTGTCTAATGAACATAAGCTCTAAACAATAAGACATAGTTTTAATCATGTCATCAATGAGAACGTCTTATAGAAGAAATAGTCTAATGAAAGGCATGCCCAATATTTATCTAACACTCTACATCGTATGTTAATATTTGAACGTTGTACTAAGCAAGATGCATTTCTTATTGACATGACATTTAACAAAAATGGTTTTGAACAAGAAATGATACTTAAGGTATAAATGTTCAAAAATATTAAATGCCTATTAATGCATGTACCACAAAGTGTTATTTTACCTGTATGCTTTGTCCTCGATCAATGCGTAGGTCATAAATATACAATGGATAAATTAGAACCAAAGCACATGTTGGATAAAAACCTTGAGAGAATTACAGAACATTCTAGGAATTTGTCTATTGAAGACTTCTCCTCTGACAAGTTGTGCATAAATGAAAATCTATGATAAAGCACTGTTCAACTGCAAAATAGACTTAAGTATGACTTAGAAGTTAAAATGGCTACCAAACTAATATAGAGTCAACTCAATACTCAACGGACAAAATCTCAAGAAAGCTATAAATAGTCAAACGTATGAAGAGAAAACAAGAAGGATAATGAAGTGAATTCACTTTCTTGCTTATAATTCATAAATCATTTGAAGCTTTCAAGTGAAAAGAGAGTGAAACACCATCAAAATTTACAGGTTATATTGTAATTAAAAACATATTCTCTCGTAGAGAGTTATCCATATGTATCTTGTTGTACATCACACTGTGGATTTGTAGTAACCAGAAGTGGTTAAAATACTTATAAACCAGAAGTGCTTGAGATACTTGTAAACCAGGAGTGATGAGAATACTTGTAAATCAAAATTGGTAAAACTTGACTAGGCAACATATAAAGAAGATACCGTAATTGTCTAGGGTACCAGGAATAGTGATAATACTTATTGTAAACCAAAAGTTATGAGAGTACTTGTGTAGTCTTCAAAAAGATTAGTGGAATATCTCAAGAGTTCTTGAGAGAGAACTGGAGGTAGTTCGATTGGAGTGAACTAGTATAAAATACTCTTTAATTCATTGTTTTATTTTACAAATCTTTTATTAAAAAGTTTCTCACAAAAGCTACTATTTGTACAACTCTTATAAAAGATCTTCATAAATAATTTTCTAGACGCTGAATCAAGAAAACATTTCTTCGTTGTAACTACATTATTTTATTGATTACATATTTTCATAAGCCTTCTAAAACACCAATATCTAAGCAAATCCTATTCATCAACTTACTATATAACACATTATATTACGAAAAAAAATTTCAAAACTCTATTCAACCTTTTTTAATGTTTTCTTGTAGTTTCAATGGCTACATTTAAAAGGATATAAGGATAATATTAGAGAAGTTTGACCATATATAATATTTTGGTGATGTTTAATTAAAAATATTTAAATATATAGTATTGGTGTTATACCTACATATATTTCTAGTAAGAAAAATTAAAAATATACAAATTTATATATTAAATTAAAATTTTATAAATTAAATAATAATAAAATTTAAATTTTTGGTAAAAAAAGCCTTTAAGCTTTAATTTATATAAAATGAATGATTTTTTATATTCAAATTATTAATACACATTATAAATGAAATATTGATATTAATCTTTATAACTAAAAATTAATTTTAATGATAATTAAAAATATTTATTTATAATTTATTTAAAAGAAGTATTTTATATATAATGTTTAAAAAAAATTTAAATATTTTTTCCTAATTATGAATTGTGTGTGTGAAGTATATATCTTCAAGAATATTGTTTGTATAATAATTATATTTAGGTATAAATAAATAATTGTAATAATTGAATGATTTTAATTATTATTTTTATAATTCTTTCTCAATAGAAAAGGAAAAATAAATAATTTAAATTATAATTGAATGGATTATACAAATAACAAAATAAATATCAATTTTAAAACAAACATCATACATTTCTAATAAAGTATTACCAAATAAAAAATATGTATTCAAAAGTTTTTTTTTTCATATATTTTAATTGGTTATAAATACTTATTCATAATAAAGTTTACTTAGATGTGATGGATACATTTATTTTTAAAAAAAGGATAAAAGAATTTGACCATATATAATATTTTGGTGATGTTTAATTAAAAATACTTGTATATATAGTATTGGTGTTGTTTCGGTGGGATTGTTTTGAGAGTCAGTTGACTTTTCTTCTCTGCTCTCTAGGTCGTTTTAATAATTTCTGAGAACACAATCCTCCGATGGGTGGTGGACCTGCCAAAGACACTCCGACGCTCAAGTCATATATATATATATATATATATATATATATGTTGTATATAGAGGTCTATATTTTATCTAGGATAGGTTCAGCCTTTTTTCTCTTGAAGGTGAATAATATATTTTATAAAGCTTGTGGTAGCAAAACACATTGATTAATCATTAAACCAGGCAATCAAATTCAATAATACTTGTTAAGTGTCCATTAATGCCAGATTTTTGTGTAATATGACCTGTCAATCACTCATAAGCGTATATTCACATTTAATATGACCATTAAACATATTAATTGGTTATTAATGATTTTTACCTTTCCTGGTGTTTATCTGACCATCGGTCGTTTGCCTGTTTAGGCTCCGGATTCTTCTTAGCCGGTCGGTCACCGGGGTATAGTACATTAAGCCCCCAAGCCCCAAACAGTTGTTTGCAGGTGTGAAGGGGTTTAATTATGCCGGACGAATTTGGACGAGAGTGGGAGTTCACGAAGAACGTTCCCCACCGCTCGGTGTAGGACCATGGGTTCTCGGAGAACGTTCCCTGGGTTTTTAGGACGAGAGTGAGTTTGTAGAGAATCTCACCGCTCGATTTAGGACGAGAGTGAGTTCGTATAGAATCTCACCGCTCGGTTTAGGACGAGAATGAGTTCATAGAGAACCTCACCGCTCGGTTTAGGACCAAGTGTTCTTAGAGAACGTTCCCTGGGTTTTTAGGACGAGAGTGGGAGTTCACGAGGAGCTTGCCCCACCGCTCGGTTTAGGACGAGAATGATGACATTTACATATTTCTAATGTTGTGGCCATCGTAAAGAAGGAGGACAATGCTTTTAGGACCTTTAGGAAGCTTCTCGTTATGGTGCTTGAGGAGATGATTCTTTATTCTTTAGGCCAGTCAAGACTCCTAAAGGTTAGTTTGGGCGTGCAAGGCCTCAATCACTATCATATTTGTTGGATCTGTTCGTTGTATTGTTGTGTTAACATATGCATTTGATGTTTTATGGTAATGTGAGGGAGGGGAAGTGTTTTACCGGAGCCTCATGATCGATGCCAATTTTCTTATCCAGCGTGGATTTGTGGACAAGAGAAGAAAGATCCACCTATAAAAAACTCTTTAATACTTAAGTTAGTAAGAGAGTTAAGATATGTTATAATAAAGTAAGAATGATTATTTATCAAATGAGTATTTCATTTATAATATTAATTGTATTTATAAGATTAATACAGATTCCAACTCTATCTTTCTATAAAATAATTATGATATCAATATAATAAGTAGTAATAAAATTATAAATATAATATTTTTTTCTTCATATAAGTTAGTGCCCAAAATTTAAAAAAAAACATTTGTGAACGAATTATGTAATTTTTTTTGTAAAAGTAAATATAAAAACATATTCGTAACTCACGGGATAAACTTTTTTTCTAGAATTTGTGTTGAAACAAAAAATTAAGTTTCTTTTACCTAATGAATGTATATCAATTACATAAAGAAAATAAAACCTTTTACATATAAAATTATTGTCTAAAATCAATAAGGATGAATATTTTTCACCGATTACGAAGAGATATTTAAAATCTATAAATAAGATAAATAGTTTGTCTGAAAACTCCTTTAAGTTAAATTATTTAAGAAGAATTATAATAGAAATTTTTAATCATTGCCATAACAATCTTGATTCAAATTTTGTTGTCCTCTTCGATTTAACAAATTTTCAGAATCCCTATTGAAGTCTTGCAAAAAGCATTGAGAGAGAGTTCGTTGGTTGCCCTACCTTGCTTCGCTGTCGTTTTGCCGGCCAAAACACGACAATTGTTGCCGTTTCACTATCTGCTTTGGACATTCTTTTCTTCTCTCTCAGTTTGATTTGATTATTCACCATGAACGATCTTCTCACTGTAAGTTGATATATGCATTTCCCACTTTCGATTCCAAAATTCGATTTTGATCACTGGGTCTTGTAGTTCTATTGCTAAACTTATTGCTTTTCCGTTTTAATTTTCTGCCATTGCAGTGTCAGATTCGTACTCTGTTTTATTTTATTTTAAGAAAACCGACATTAAGAGGTGCCCAAATTTTTGACTTGGATTCTAGTGGGGATACGAATAGGAATCATTGTGTTCTGATATTCTAAGCAGTAAAATTCAGTTCATAGCTGAATCACTATATGGGTAGTGGAAAATTTCCTAAAGGCGGTGTCTTGCTTTAACACAGATCATGGTTAATCCCCAATTAGATTTCAGGTTTTTATTTTGTTTGTGGTATGATTTTTGGTTTGGATTTATTCTGATAGTGATTCTGGTGTTTTTGTTTTGTTTTGTTACTACATGGGTTATGTTTAGTACAATGTTGTTGTGTTATAAGATCAAAGTCTATGAATAGTTTGTTTTTCCTTTTACTACTATCATTGTTATTTGACATTCTTTCTTGCAGGATTCATTTGTTGGTGAGGCTGGTAATGGCCAGCCTTCTAGAGAAAGTGACATTGAAATGGGACAGGCTCCGAGAAGCAACTCTGATATGGGAATGGAAGCTTTTAATAAGCAGGTACACAATGTGCACGCTTTTTAAAATTTTAAAGCATTTGACTATTTAAGATGCAAATTTATGAACTGAGATGTTGTAGGGTTTTTTATTATGCTGTTTCCATAGTCAACTTTTTCTTCATGTAGTTTGTTCAATAGTACAGTTAATATCCGACATGTTATGATATTCTTTGTTTTGATATTAGATCCATGAGGTTGATAAACAGATCGATAAGCTGGCGGTGCTGCTTCAAAAGCTAAAGGTATCCATTATCTTCATCGTTTGTTACTTTCCAGCAGCAAGATCTCATTTATAAACTAAGAGTACTTTTTCCAGGAAGCTAATGAGGAATCAAAAGCTGTTACAAAAGCATCTGCCATGAAAGGTTTTTGTTACAATGCAATTTTATTTTTTTGGTTACACCAAGTGCAATGTTTTGTTTTTTAATTGACATCATCCCCTTTTAGTTCAATTGTAATATTTTCTGGTATAGGTGCTGACAATGTATTAACTTGAGTGTGTCATGGATAGAACATGACATTTTTTTTAATATACTGCATTTGTTACTAACATTAAATGTGAGTAAAATTTGATACTCTTTACAACAATGAATCAAATCTGTTACCAAAGCATGTGACATTAAACGTGTGTTAGGATGCAATGTTATGCTTTAATTGAACCATCCAATTTTGAATTTCCTAGTAAGATTTTCTGGTATTGGAGCTGAAATTGTATTAACTTGGGTTTGTCAGGCTGCTATAGCCAGACATACACATGGTAAATTGCCTTTCTAGCAACAATGGCAAGTTACATAAATATTTATGCTTCAAATTTAATTTTTTTTATAGACTGCTTTTGTTCCTTACAATGCATGCGAACAATAAACCTATAGCATTACTTTCAGGCAGTGTTTATAAGACTAATAAACCTATAACATTACTTTTAGGTATCAAGAAGAGGATGGAGAAAGATATTGATGAAGTTGGAAAGATTGCTCATGGTGTCAAAACAAAGATAGAGGCTATAAACAAAGATGTATTGAGCTATTTGGCTTAAAATTGTTATTATTAGGTGTCAATTTATTGTAAAATTTTCAGACAAGTATGAAAATTATTTGTTCAGGAATTGTTTTGTGCAGAATCTATCCAATAGACAAAAGCCCGGCTGTGAGAAGGGAACAGGTATAGACAGAGCAAGGATGAATATGACAAAGTAAGTTGGTTGTGCACATCTTTATTATTGTACTTGATAAAAAGGACCCGGAAAACTAAATTATTTACTTCTCCTTAAAACCACAGTTCCTTGACTAAAAAGTTCAAGGATCTCATGACAGAGTTCCAGGTATATTTAGTTTTTAACACCTAACACAAGAAGCTGTTTTTCCAACTTCATGTCTGTCTTCTCATCAATGTGTTGTGCTTCAGACTCTTAGACAAAGAATACAAGATGAATATCGTGAGGTTGTGGAGAGAAGAGTTGTAACAGGTTTGAACATTTCATCCCTGTGGTACACTATGGCAGTACAATTGCTTTATTTATTATTTTAAACTTATATATTAGAAAGTGTTTAATCATCTTAACTTTGTGACACTCTGTGATTACCTGATTTGATTTACAGTCACTGGGACTAGGCCAGATGATGAGGTGAGCTTAACTCATGAACTTGTGATTTGAGATGAGATGAGATATTCACTGCATATAAATTTTGTTGTAATTGGCCATCATTGACTGTGATAGACAATTGATCACCTGATAGAAACTGGAAACAGTGAGCAAATCTTCCAGAGAGCAATTCTAGAAGCAGGCAGAGGACAGGTAACTGGTTTGTGAATTTTTACTGGAATTTGTCTTTTCCTTTTGAAAAGTTCAACACATTATGTTATCTTTTCTGTCTTTCTCATTTCTTGGAAAAAGTGGGTTTAGTTAATACCTTAAGAAAACGGCTTAGTCAAAAATTAATTCATGATCAATACATTTTCTTCATTATCTTTCTATTTACATCAATTTATGCAGTAAAGCGAGTTTTCACATTCTATCTCATGGCCAAAGAGTATAATTTTTCTTTTCAGGGGCGTAGTCAAACATTTCAATTGTTTTATTTTGGGAACACATCTGAAATTATAGTAATTATGATTTTGCTTCACTTGTGTGGAGAACTAAAACATATGAAAACCTGGATTTTTCAGGTAGTAAACACAGTAGAAGAAATTCAGGAGAGGCATGATGCTGTGAAAGAGATTGAGAAAAAACTTCTTGATTTACACCAGGTTTGCCTACACGAAGACCTCAGTCTTAAATATTTATTCTAGTTGTAACAATAGCATGTCTAATTCTATTTTACCATTTCTCAGATTTACCTGGACATGGCAGTGTTAGTTGATGCTCAAGGAGAAATTCTGGATAACATTGAAAGTCAGGTTTGTTCCCTCTGCACTCTCACCCTTAATCTGGTGTTTGCATGCATGTGTATGTGGAATACAGGGCATATTTAGCTTGATTTTTGGTTAATGAGAGGCTTGTTCAGGTCAACAACGCAGTCGATCATGTCCAGAGAGGGACAACTGCACTTCAAAATGCTAAGAAACTGCAGAAGAACTCACGAAAATGGATGTGCATTGCCATCGTTATACTGTTGATAATAGTAGCTATCATAGTTGTGGGTGTTCTCAAACCTTGGAAGAGTAGCTAGTGCACTTGAGTGTGTGGCCCTGTGTACCCTTTTGTCCATAACATATGCATTTGTGTCAAAAGAACATCTTAGAGCAGAATTTTTAAGCCCTCTCTTATATTGTATGATCCAGATGTTATGTTTGTTTTGTGTGGTGTGACTGGTTTCTGGATACATTCATTGTGGTGTCTCCTTATATAAATTCATATTCTTTGTAGCCCTCAAAGGTTTATCATGATCATGGTCTTTTGTTTCCTTGTATTATTCTATAAAGCTGTTTTTTCTGTCACTGTCTAGTTGTAATCTTGCATTGATATTCTTCTTGGTAAGAAAGCACATCCATAGAGAACACTCATCAGTGCTTCCTAGTTCTCATTTTTGTCAGCTGGTTTAACAAAATACAAGGTTGTCCTAACAATTTTATTAGCGTACGTAATAACTTTGTATAAACTTGAGACAAGGTGCACATAAATTGGTGAATCCCTCTGGAAATATTTCAAAAATAAAGGCTCACTTTCTGATATATTTGCTTCTTCAATTCACCAACTTTTTTTTTCTGTGACAAGTTTCACTTTCCACATTTTTAATCTTCAACATATCCAGATATTCACACTAGCATCTTATTTCTTACCCCAATTCTTAGTAGGATGTTATGTATCTTCAATATCTTATTTTTCTTCATATAATAATAATAATAATGATTTTGTTGTTAGAAATATTATTATTATTATTATTATTATTATAGGCATTTACGTGCATATCAATATCAGTATACATTATCCTCTATATCTATAAATTTGAAAAGCTAGCTGGCTACTTTGTGAGCTCTTTTCGTATTCAATTTCAATGATATTTTATTATTTCATTCTCTCATGCACTTATTAATTACATTATTCCTCTGAACAACTATTTTTATTGTTCTTAGGAAAAATCTGCTAGGATTTTTCTTCGTCTTTATTTAAATTTATTTACCTCTTCATGATTTCTTTATCTTTCCTTGATTCCTTCATTTTTTTATTTAATCTAATTTGTCTCTCTTATATCACACTTTTTTTTTTAATTTCCTAAAGATAAATCATCTTTGTTCCTTTTCATTTGGGTACTGATTTAAATTGATGTATCACTATTTTAATTATTTGATTTTTATTTTTATTTAATTTCTTACCTAACCTAGTTTTAATTTATTTCATGATCTTGACCACATTGATTATGCCTTGAAACTAATTAAAACGTATACATTATTGAAATTTTATATTTTTATTTACTAACAATTATTATAGTTAGACATATTTAATATTTTCCTATAAAAAAAACTTATTAATTTTTATTGATTTGATTTACTTTAATTAAATGATATGTTAATCTTTTATGTTAAATAATTATTATAATAATAAAAACATTTTATATTGGATTCGATCTATTGCAATGCATGTCAATATGAATTTTATTTGAATTTCAAAAGAAAATGCATCTGTGAGAATTCTTAGTTAGCTCTTGAACTCTTGCTTGATCATCTACAAAGTTACTTTCAATTACTAAGAGTTAATAATTTGAGTAAGTGATTATTTTACTAAGTTTTTTCCTCCTTATGCCTTTGAATACCAAAAATTGAGAGGGTGAGAGTGAAATACGTTTATGCCTTTTATAGTAGAACAAAAAGGTGAGTTAAAATATATGAAAAATGGTTAAATATATTCTTTTCTAAATCATTATAAAAAAATTTAAACTACATTAAAGATTATATTATAATCCACTGTAAAAAATCATATGACACGTCACATAGAGAAGATATTTTACATAACTTTTATAAACTATAAAAACTAAATTATTTATAATTTAGTTTAAAGAATAAAAGAAATTTTTGTAATAATTTGAAACAAAAATAGTCCTATTTAGTTGAAGATATTTAGGTAAAGAGAAACATGGTAAAAGTAGAAATAGAGTGAAAATGAAAGAGACACTATGGTAATACATTTGGGTGTGTTAGGCTGAGGAATGGATCGAGGAATAGAAAATCTTCACCCACTGGGTGGGATTGAATGGTCTCAGGGATTTATAATGTAAATTTTAAATTGCTTTCAATTGTGAAAAATATTTTATGAAAATTTTTAATTTTTCATAAAATAATATTATTAAAATAACTTACACTTTCCATTTTTTCCTTTTTATTCCTTTTAGGACAAAACTTACACGATATTGTAGGTATTATTGTTCAATCATATTTATAGTTTTAACATGTTAGTGTACACAAACAAAACTTTAAATATAATTGGAAAACAGTACATTAGCACCTATCCAAATAAGAACCTACAATGAGTATGTTCTCTTTTTTTTTGGATTATTTTTATCTATGCAAACAACTCTTTTGATCACTTTATATTTGGGATGTAAGCACGAGAGGTTTAAAAATCATACTATACAAAGAAACAAAATAACTTGAATTATAGATCTAATCATGTCTTTTAAAAATGGCATTTTTTAATGAACAGGTGACAAACGCAACTGATCATGTGAGACTGGGTAACGACGCTCTCCAAACTGCAAAAAGTTTGCAAAAGAAGTCAAGAAAATGCATGATGATTTCCATTATATTGCTCCTGGTCATTGCCCTCATCATCGTACTCGCTGTTTTGAAACCATGGAAGAAGTAACTAGAAGAGAGGAAAGTAATTTTATTCACATTTAATTTTCTTTCAAATATATGAAAACCATCAACTGTTACAGTAGTTATTTCGATGGTAGTACTTCTACATTGTCAACTATTTTTCTTTAACTCTGAATCATGAGCAAGAGCTTTTATCCATTACTTTTTCTTAAATAGAGCTACTCCAACATTTCCCAATACATAACTCTGATTAGCCAGCTACCAAACTTAGTTAAATCTACCCATATTTAACTACCAATGCTAAAGTTAGCTGATTATGTAATTGTTGGATAAATAGGTACTTTAGTCGCTATATTATATGTAAGGTGATGTGTGAGAGGTGTAAATGACTAGTACTACACTTCTTCCTGTGTAAACAAATGATTGATTTGATTTCAGGAGAATTATAGCATGGGTAATGCATTCAAAAGTTGAGTATGCAAACATATGGGGTAAGCTTGAATAGTTATATTTGTTTAGTCATTTGATTGTGTAAATAGCAGTGGTTGAGAATTATAAATCTTGTGGTCCAATTACTGTTTATAAACACTGGCTCAGTGGTGGAGCTTCTTTAGGGTAGAGGGGGGAAGCTGTTATACCATGATTGGTCCTTACTTATCACCTCTTCCATGTTGATATTAACAAGTCATACTATACACGATCTAATTGTCAATTGATGTATAACTGATGTCAGAGATATGGTAGTCTCAGGAAAAATAAGTTAGCTTAGAGACAAGGAAAACCAGGGAATCCCCTACTCTCATACAGGCTGTTTCTTTTTTTTTTTAGTTAATATGACTAACTTAAGAAAGTTCATGGACTCCATATTTCTGTCTTTGAAAGATAAAGAAAAGGTTTTCCATCACTGGAATCGCTATAGCTTCGCTACCGCAGAATGCCCCCCTAAAGTTTGTCTCTAAAGTAAGCAAATGAGGGTGTAAACTCCCTTAAATTGAAGTAGATAAAGTTGATGATGCACTTCAAAAGTAGTTGAAGAGTAACCAAAACAAGAAGGCCAGTATATGTTCTTATTATGACTTCTAAAGCCAGAATTGTTCAATGTCTTGAAATTGAACCTGCCTTCTTCTGACTGTTAGTTACTTTTCTTTTATATACTTAACCATGTAGCTATTGCATGTATATAGCCCAGGGGGTTAGAGAATAAAACTTCAGTATCCATTCGGCTCGACACTAGATAGGCAATGGAGTTATGGACTACACTTGAGTTTGATATTTTCATATAGCTAAAGACTACACAAAAAGGTATACGGGAAAACTGGAAAACTCCAAGCTAGTATTACTCATCACTCGCCAAATGCCTCCAGCTATATGGCAACATATTTCACTTGATTTTTTTTTATCAAGTTTCATCATTCAATTAAAATTTCTTAACAGAAAGAACTTCATTTGTTTTCAATTAGCCAAGTTGCCTAGGAGCATATATATTCAATTTTTTGGAACTTCATTTAATTCATTGATAATATGGTGAGACATGTAAGCAGAAAATTATATTCTGTATATCCATTTGAACAACTTTTATCACTCAAATCAATCTGGATTTCTAGGTAAAGGAAATCCTAATTCTTTTAAGTTCATATTATCTTGGAGTCATTATGACTTCCAAGGTTAGATTTTTTACAGTAAACAGTTTATTTGCTACCGTGATATTTAGTAGGCATCCAGCACATGAAGTAACATGAACAACGATATTTAATGACAGCATTGTGAGTACCATCTAACAACCAATACCATAAAACCATGTTAAGCAGATACTCCTTTTGATTGTTAAGGGACTGGAAGATAGCAGGCAACAAACAACCATGTGTCAAACATCAACCAGCCAATGTCCAATATTTGAATTCACTCATCGAAATCATAAAGATCCACAATTTCTATAAATAACAAACAGGGGGCAATAGAAACTCAATGTTCGCCATCTGAAGAAGCAGAAAAACACCTGCAGATCCAGCACAGCGAGAGCAATCTAATAAAGCCTGAACAAACTCAGACATCTGACATGTTAAGATTTATGAAAGCACAGCCTAGAAATTCCCGTTTGCAAAAGAGAAATGTGATTTTGACAAAACAAACGTTGAACTTTAAGTTTAAAAAAAGTAATGTATGTGTAGAGGAATTCGAAACGTCATGTATAATGAGTCTATCAATTTTCATAATAATAACAACTTAAAAATTATAACTAACAATGATTTCCAAATAGTTGATAATATAAAACTCATCTATTAAACTCAAAAAAATCCTTTTACAGGGCTTTAAAATTCATACTAAGTTTCATAACAAAAACAAGTGTTCAAACAAACCTTCGGTACTTACCAATCGACATTTAACAAATTTGCAAAAGTTAAACCCATATTGCACGATTTAGGGTTCTCAACCGACCTTTCCTGTTCTAACATCTCTCAGATGGATAAAAGGAGATCTCTTGAACAGCATATGAATTAGATCTAGTTCGATTTCAGGGTTACTAAAACAGAGGTAAAGTTAAGATTGCAGAATCCATTGGAAGACAAACATTGAATACGAAACATTAAATCTAGACAAAAATAAAAAATAAAATAAAGTTGCGTATACCTTGAAAATTGAAAAACATGGGTTTCATGTTTGGTTGAAAATTAGGTTGCGAGATGCTCGATGGCGAATCAGATCGCCCTTCCTTCTCTTTGTGACTGAAATTGAGAGAAAGCGATAGTTCATATCAAATTTTTTTCTTTATAGTATTTTTTATTCACTTTATTTTATACTTTTTATTTTAATAATTTAATAATATATAATAAAAAAAAAGGTTATTAGGGATAAATTAAGAAATAAATTATTTTAAGTTTGTACACAAAATTAAAATTTGTTTTTATACCAAATTTTGATATAATTTCGTTCTTATATTTAAAAAGAAAATTAATATAACTATATTCAAAATGTATTTAAAGTTTTTTTAACTCAATAATTAATAAAAAAATTTCCTAAAATTTAAGTTGGAACATTTAAAAAGAATTGTATCTTTTTTTTAAGTATAAAGAATTTAAATTTATTTATATAGTAAAATGATATTTAAGAAATAAATTATTAATCTTCCTTGCAATTAGCACGGAAATCTTGTTCTTTCTCGCCCTTTGCATCATCTCACTGAACCTTCCTCGGACTGTAACATCGGCACCTAATCTGAAATCGGAGTTCAGTCGAAGAAGACGAAGTTCGGTGTGAGAATTGTCGCTGTGTAGAAGTATGTGCATCGAACCCTATTTTAGTTCCGAAGAATGTGTTTATATTAAAGAAAGTTGTTGTTCCCCAATTGCATCCAATTTGAAATTGTACTTTGTAGGTTGCATCCTTATGTTCGAAAATCCCTAATTTTAAAAACCCAAGGTTGCTTTGTCCCAAATAGGACGAGCTCCAATCGCCTCTGTACCCGGTAAGAATTTCTAATGCGTTTATGCGAATGTCGTAAAGCGTTTAGTTCAGCCTTGTCATTGATTTATGTGTTTTTGCTTCTGAGTTGAATATGTTGAAGAAATTTGATTATGCTATTTGTGTCTAAAGGGTGCAATTTGTTTTTTCTTTCTGTGAGGTATGGTGTTGCCTTTCTTTGCCTTAACAAATAGCTTTATTTTTTTTTTTTTCATTTTGATTCAACTCAATGATTGTTGTTTTGATGATATTTTACACAAATTTCTCTAGATAATGTTTTCTTTAAATCTTGCAGGAGTTTCTTTTCTTCAAATATGGACGAGACCATGAAACAGTTCCAAAAAAAATTAACAGAACTGGAAGTGGAAGCTGAGCATCATCTTTTAGCCCGACAACAGGTAGTTCAAATTTATGAATTGAAGTTGATTAATGTTTTTACAAAGACTTAAAAACAAAGAAAGTAATAAAATTCATTAAAAAGGAGCAAAATCTGGCTTCTATTGCTACATTGAGGACCAGAATTTGGTCTTAATGAGAAAGTAGATGGTATAGTTCATAATTATTATTTTTTCTTGTGTAACTTTTTCCTTGGTTTGTATGAAATATGTATGTTAGAATCTATTGCTATATTCAAGTTTTCTCTTGGGAACATGATAGGGACTTATTTGAGACACTTTACTCTCATCTAATGTATTCTTCTTCTACTTTCCCTGTCTTCTTCCAAGGTTTTTACACAAATTTTATGGTGAAAACATCCTGCTCGTTCCATAAATGAATAAATATAAGAAGAGTCTGGTACACTGTTCCTCAGATTTCAATGATATATCCTCAAGATGAAATAGTTCTGTAGCATATTAATCGTGGAAAACTACAAACTAGCAGCTTGAGGTCTGTGTCTTGTACAACTTTGTCTCTAGACTTCAAAAGGCATGTTTAGATTCTCAAGGTTCTCAAAATGCAGAAACTTCTTATGCTAATTTTTCTGTTAAAATTTGACAAACTCTGTCAAGTGATTAACACGTGAATAGCTTGCCACCTTGATGTTTTTAATCATGTGCAACTTAACCATACACAACGTTAAAATGGTCTATTTCTTCTAAGTTGCACATGATTAAAAAATTTGTTAATCACGATCTACTTTTAAAAATGATGTATAACTTTGATCAATTAGTGTGATGTATAAAACTATTAATCGTGATTAAAATGGTTATAACTTTTAACCATGATGGAGACATAAAAACTAATCACTAGAAGTACGGGAAACAGAAAAAACTATAGGCAAAACTATAAAAAAAGATGTAAAGGTCAATCATTTGTCTATATCAACATGATTTACTGTAAAACATAGCAAAATTTGATCCATCTATCTACCTATCTATCAAAACCCACCAAGTGGGAAAAGGCTGAATTGCTTAAAGTTTTGAAGATATTTAGAAAAGTTTTTTAAGGATAACATAGTGTAAAAACAATTCCAGTGCCTCTCTATAAGTTAGAAGCGTAGCTTTTGAAAAACTATGGTATGGTAGTTTTGTTTTTCGAAAAAAGCTTTTAGCTAAGCACAACCCTAAATGACAAAAACTATATATAGCCTTGATCCATCTACCAACGTAGTTGCGCAACTAACTCTCCTAAATTATGAGACCTTGGTGTTGTCTGCTGTAAATTGTTCTTAGATTAGATGTCTTTGGTGTTACATTTCTTTTTTCCCTAGTATCATTGGTATATTGTCCAATCTACTATCCACTATCTTACCCTCTGCTGCTATCTAGGACTAGGACTAATAACTATAAGTTAAAACAGAACTCAATGCGCACACCAAAAGCTACAAACAACCAACTAAAGTGCCAAATGAGTTATGTCGGTCAGTTTGGATTCACAAAGTAACTAATTACTTGATCCCAATGTTATTTCCTTATTACTATGTTACGTCCTTAACAGAAATCACTTCAATATCATAGTGCCAATCGGGATTTTATTTTTTTTTGTTTTTTGTTTACTATGGCTATAAAAGCTTCTTTTTAATAGCTTTTCTATCAAATGTGCTGTGCAATTGTCCCTTTTGGAAAAATACAGTTGGTTGAGAATGATAGATTGAGAAATGGGAATAGAGAAGCACTTACTGCATTAAGGAAACGGGCTCGGACAACAATGAGCAGTGTTCCATCTCCATTTGAATCAATGATGAGGGGAGTTGCTGGGACCAGCTCAAGACCTTTGGTTCAGGAGGTTTGCAACACCTGCGGCAACCATAACTCTTCTGAGCCGACATGGATGATGTTTCCAGGAACAGATCTGTTTGCCAGAATTCCGTTTCATGCAGCTCATACTATATTGGAAACAGGTGTTTGGCCACCCTATTCTCTAACCATTGGAAAAATACTAAGAAAAAAGGAAAATTTCCCTAAATGTTCACCCACGTTGGTTATCTTTTATCGTGTGCTTGAGCGTAATGCTTCCTTGCCAATTGCTCATTACTTCTGTGTTCTGAGAGGAGGGGGCAGGGCATTCTACAGTAGTAATGTTTGGCCATAGCCCCTAAATCCTCATCTATCCAATACGTGTGAAATTAATCTTTCCCCTTAATGATATGTATTTTTGTATTACAGTGGATGAAATGAGAAGATGGGTTTTGATGTGTTAGTTTGAAAAACGGGGTACAGAGGCATTGTAATCATGTCTAACTGGCGTTTTTTACTGTTTCTCTTTTCTTTTTCGTAAATATTTTTAAGATATTTAAAGGGCCTGTCATACTAGTTACTGGTTCAAGTTGATTGTGGTAGGCAACTTGTAATTGCAATCACTGCAACAATGAAAAGAATGTAATTTTACCTAAATGAGGCTTTTGTCTACTGCGCTGTTTTGGTTTTCAAATGCTAATGCCACTTAAAAGAATTATTCTTTGTCTAGAACTTTATCTGAATTGTTGACATGACTTTCTGATTATTTTTTTTATTAATTTACTTTTCATTGTGTAATACGTAATCTTTACTTATATAAGCAAATGACATGACATGTACACCAACATTATAGCTTAGAGGTTGTGTTGAGACTGACTACCTCCATTTATGTTCTTTTATTGATCGTTACTGTTGCGATTGTCCAAACTTTAAACTACAGCTATGAGTGAAGTCCTTTTATCGAAAAACTAATTGGTATATTTTTCTACTGACATGTAATTATTTACAGATCAAGCGAAGCTTGACTTTGAGTCAAAGAAACTACAGAGCATTATGAAGGAAAAAGCTTACTTTCTATCAGAGTCAGGTGTTCTTGCAGATAAGATAAGCCCTGGATTGCTCAAGTCGCTTGTAACTTTAAATGACAAGGGAAAGTAAGATGCCTTGAGCTGCTATATAGTGGGAAAAAGCTTGTCTTGGCATTGTCAAATGGGTCGAAAATGTCAGTGTTTTGTGGGAGAATCTTTCTTGAGGCATTTAGGTTAGGTTACTTATCTAGTCTGTTACTGCAATTGTGTTCACTCAATCCTAGAAATGGAACTATTGTTGCTTGTCTGCCTCGACTTATTTTGATAAAACAGTAGCGCTTATTTTAACAAACTCTCTTTAGACAGATTTTTTTTTTTTTACGCTTTAAAATATAAGCTATACCAAACATGGACCTGATTATTAAACTGTTATGTGGACCTTGCATTGTCCCTAGCCACATGTGGGGTCGTTATCATCTAATGGCATTAAACTCAACCACTTCTCCAACCTTCTAACCAAGTCATAAATTTAGAACCAATGAAGAAGAATGATGTCTGTGCTCAGGTTAATATCATGTAATTGTATTGCCTGTTTTGTGCAGAACTGAGTTGTGGTAGCCTGGGGTGGGGATTAACTGGGGATTAACAGGAATTGGATCGTTCAGATTGGGGTTAGTTTATCATAATATGGCAAATTAAAAGTTTGATTTTTTTTTTATTTGTTAGAAGAGGAATTTATATTTAGTTTCTAATCTTGCTTCAAATAAGATTGTCACTGAAGTTGGATATTTGTGGGAAAAGTGGGGAGGGGCTTGTTAAATTGAGGTTGAACCGTTGACTTTGGTCAACTCAGACAATCTAGCATTAGGCAACCATGTGGTTTCCACGTTCCCATTTTTGAGTGGTCCCCTTTGGAGGAAGATCTTTATATTGGGTGGAATCATTGCATTAGAAAATGAACACATGTTTCACCAAGAAAGATTTTGTTGGACAGTCTGGAAAGGATTGCAATATGAACAAAGGGATTGTGATCTTACAAAGTGTTTCCAGAAAAGTAAGTTGTGGTAGAAAAGATAGGAGAAATTAAAGTGTTGGGATAATTCCAACACTTGATGGAAGGAGTTGTCACCAATCAAGCAATTGAAGTTTTAGCATGCTCCTGACTTTTCCTATTACTTATTTTCAGGTGAGGTGGTCCAAACCTCTATTTTAGGGTTAAAGATATGTGGGAACTAAAGTAGTTTGGTCGGAAGAACATGGCAATAGTGTTGCTCAAAATAAACAGTTTTAGGGAATGAGTAATGCTATGTATCATTTTCCTCCTTCTCTCACTAATCTTCTTATTACTTTGCATAGAAACAATTAAATGAACAAGAAATGTATTTAATGTCTTAAAACTTTATTTTGTTTTTAAGAGAATAATGTAAGATTTATAATTATTGTAAGACGTAATGTTTTTGGAACTCAAATGTATTCATGTAGCTCTTAAGATTTTTGTCTATTCAATAATTAAATATTTATGATAACGTGACATTTGTAATTTCAAATTTCTTGAATACTTAAAAAATATCAGTTAAGAGAAATTAGAAAAAAAAAACTTTCTAAATTAAATTTGTCATTTTAGAAGGAAACACAATTATACATACGGGTAAATAAAATACATAAGTTTAATTACTGCAAAATTAAACTAAATTCTATAACTAATTTATAAAATAGTTTAAATAAATTTAATTGGATTATATTGTTATTTGAATTGAACTACTTTGTATTACTTAAAATGTCTGAATGATTTAAATTATCAGTAAAACATCTTATTTTAAAATATACTTCAAACATTCCACTTAAATCAGGTTGGGTTTAATATGAATGACCAAAAACTCAATTTAAGATTCACTTTTATACTTTTAATATGGGCAAATTATATTATGTTTTCTATTTTATGTTTGAAATTAGTGTAGAAAAACATTTTATTCAAAAAATGAGAGTGCATGAAATTATTTCAACTTTGGTTTTCTATTTTTACACTAGCTTCTTAATTTAAAAATTATTATAATGATATAGTTTATACATTACACTAATATATTTTAGTTCTCTGAACAAAAACATTATATTGTATTTCCAGTAAGAGATATTGTTGTACATGTCATAAAATATATATATATAAAAAATTGTGTTACCTCACAAAATTTGTTGTTACTATTACTATTATTATTATTATTATTATTATTATTATTATTATTATTATTATTATTATTATTATTATTATTTTTTGAACTTTTAGACTATTAATATTATTATTTGAAGTTTGCACCATTGTTTATTTATTTATTTTTCTATCTCAACATCTTCACATTAAGAGGATTACTCGAGTGCATCATCTCACATTGTTCTTTGTACCACCACATGTTAAAAATATTCTTATTTAACGGATGTTAACATCTGTTGAAGGATTTTTCAAAAAATTCAACGAATTTCAAAAATCATTACTTTAACGGATGTTAACATTCATTGAAGAAAAAATTCTTCAACGGATATCAACATCCATTGAAAGAATTTTCAAAAACTTCAATAGATATCGACATCCGTTGAAGGCTTGAAAAATCATTCAACGGATGTCAACATATGTTGAAGAAAAGAAGTGGTGGTGTAAGATTTTTTAAAATATAAAGAATAATTTTAAAATATTTTAAATATATGGTGGTGCAGGAAACAATGTGGGGGTGGTATAGAGAGTAATCCTCTCACATTAATAAAAACATGAAAAATGGAATGAGTACACAAACTTTCCATTGCCATTGTCATTGTGGTCCAAAAATGGGCTATGCAACTTATTAGGATTTTTCTTTCTGCACTTCCATTATTATTAAATGCACCCTATATTAATAGAAAAGGATTAAAACATATTTTTTATTCTACTATATCATCATTGTTCTCCATTCCAAGGAAAAAGAAACTAATTGTGAAAAAAAAGACTTGTTTCATAACACATTTAATGGTTTGAAAAAGTTTGTTCTAAAAAATTTATTTTAAAAAGTATTATAAGTGGTCGTAAAAATGTATTTTGAAAATCTTATTTATAAAACTCCATTTTGAAGTATTTTTCCTGTGTTCTAGAAAAAGTTTATTCTAAACACTTTATTTCGAAGATCCTATTTTAAAAATCATGTTTCGGAAATTTAAAAAAAAAATATTCAGAAATACTTTTAGAACAGATAATCCAAAAAGTCACTTTTATAAAGTATTAATTTAAAATTATAGGAGTGTGATTAGAAATTATTTTGGAATTTCTCATCTTTAGAATTTTTGTACTTATGTTTTTGAGTCAACTTTAAGTTAATGTATTTAGATACTGCATTGTTATGTTGTCAAAATCATCTGACTTATCACGTGAATTATAAATATGACATAACAGCCACATTAATTTTTTAGGTAACCTTTTGTTTTTAATTCTTATTTTTTTAATAAAATTAATTTTAGTTTCTTAACATTTTTTCATTGGTTTTAGTCCTCCAATAATCTTTTTATGAAGTTTATTTCTTCAATTTATGTATTTAAAATCGTCTTTAATCTCTCAATTGAAGTTTAATGTGACAATGTTGTGATTTTAAGGTACTAGAAAGCTTTTGAAATTGTGAAACACTAAGACCTTTTTTTTTCATGAAAATTAGCTTAAAAATGAAGAAACAAAAGATAATTTACTCTGCTCTCCAACTTTCAATCCTTGAATTCTCCAAAATTCAATTCATGTTCATTAAAGAAATTTTAGCCAAAATCCATTTCAGGTTAAACAGGTTGATAAAAAATTGGTAGACAAAAACAATATTAAAAGACTAAAATTAGTAAAAAAAAAATATTATAAAAAATATATTAAGAAATTAAAATGGGTCAGAAAAATATCAAGAAACTAAAAGTAGATTTCATTGAAAAATAAGAGAAAAAAACAAAATTTAACCAAAAAAAAAAACTTTTATCACATTAAACTCATAATAAAAAGTTAGCATAATTATGTCTTCCTTGGAAATCCTAATGATAAAAACTAAAATAATTTAATGAGTTTAAAACCATAACTTTTTCATAAATTAAAAATATCTGTTTGTTAAGAAGCTAAATAATATATTTATTAGTAGGTTAATAAAATATTCAAAATAATAATAATGATATATATTTTAATTTTATCTATATTGATTATATATTTATTTTTTATTACATCATATAATTTATGAATTTATAATTTTTTTTATTTGTATGTTAAGTTGATATATATATTTATAATGTAAATAAATAATTTTCTAATATTTAAGCATTTGAATATATATGTTTTGTGATGAATGATGATGCAAAATTGATGTATGAGACATTCCGTACATGAGTCATGCTCTGTGTCAGCCTTTCTCTCATCAAATTTGGACTTTCGTGCATTCTCTCTCTTATCCGCGGCACAAGCATTTCACTTGCCACAATGCAGAAGTTAGATGTACTCGCTGCGATGAAACACCAAGTGGCTACCTGCTGCCACGTGTCGATAGCCTGAGGAAAGTGGATGGGATGTGCGAGTGGGATTGGTGTCATCTCTGCACAAACTATCTATAATTGATGCTACATTCTCATCCCTTCATCTTTTTACACATTTATCTTTTGTTTCGATTCATAGACTTAAAAAAAAGAATAAAAAGTTATAATTATAACTTTAAACCATATTGTAATGTGATTCATGTATATTAACTCTTAAAATATATACGTATCTAATTTATATGATCACCTTGAATCTATATATATATATATATATATATATAATATGGTTCAATTATATTTGAAACTGTTGTGATGAGAAATGATGTTTAGATGGGTCGGAAAATTATGAATGATTCATCAAATAGTTTAATAAACATGATATTGTTATCAAGCTTTGAATCACTATAAGAATTACAGTTCATTATGAAAATATATTAACTGTAAATATTTCATAATATATTGACATATTGTATATAAGATCCTTAGTTCGAAATCTCAAAATATG
Source organism: Vigna reflexopilosa (assembly GCA_027742785.1). NCBI lineage: Eukaryota > Viridiplantae > Streptophyta > Magnoliopsida > Fabales > Fabaceae > Vigna > Vigna reflexopilosa. Next base: position 316,747 of record CM050929.1, on the reverse strand, counting down.
AGTAAGTTTTATTAATTTTCGTTAATTGTAGTTTGTGAATGTTGGATGTATACGAGTTTAGAAGAAAATGTTTTGTTAAAATAAAAGATTTAGTTTTGGAAAAAGAAATTTCAAAACCAAGGATAAAAGAACACATTTCTTTGCTATATGTAAGGTATGATCGAATACTTGTAAGATATTTGGAGTGTTTTTTAAGTTAGTTTGTGGTCGAATACTTGTAAGGTGTCTAAAATATTTTTCATTTAGTCCATGTTCGGACATTTATACTTGAATTTATTGAGCAACCATATACTTAGACGCTCAAATTTATCGAGTAGTCTTATATTTAGACGTTCATGCTTGAATTTATCGAGTAGTTACATATTCTAACACTTATGCTCAAATTTATAAAGTAGTCACATATTTAGACACTCATGATCAATTTTACTATGTAGTCACATATTTGAAAGCTTATGCTCGAATTTATCAAGTAGTAACATATTTGAACGTTCATTCTCAAGTTTACCGAGTGATCACATATTGAATGTTCATGGTTGAATTTACTCAGTAGTTACATATTCAGATGCTCATACAATCACATTTTTGAAAGTTTAATTTATACTACAATTTTCTTGAGGTGGTCACATTTTTGGATGCTTAAATCATTCTCAAATTTTCCCAAGATAGTCATGTTTTTGGACACTCATACTTGAATTTATTGAGTTGTCACATATTGAAACCCTTATGTTCGAATTTACTGAGTAGTCACATATTCAAACGCTCATGCTCAGATTTACTGAGTGGTCACGTTATCGGTTACTGGGTTTCAAATTTACCAAGTAGTCACATTATTGGATGATTGGGCTCAAATTTACCATTTCCTTGAGCTTCTTCCAAACTAGGTATGTTTTTTGGAATACCCATGTGCTATAACCTAGCACTGCTCTTTCTTTTGAGCTATTTCATATTACATAGACCTCTTCTCATACTTATCGCATAAGGTTTGTCCTTGCTTTTGAGGTATTTCTTATGCCATGAGCCTCTTTTTGTACTTCTCGTATAAGGTTTAACTCTACTGAATATATTGTCTTTAAGTATTTTCTTTCACGAAACTTAGTCAACATGTAATTGAATTATGTCAAACTTAAGCATCTTTCATTATTCTTTGATGAAACATCTTACATTAAGTAATTATTGGTAGGAATCATCAATTTTGGACTTATAGTGTATAATTTTCAATCATCTATCTAATCATTATAACATCTTAAGATTCTTCTTATTTCACGTTTGAAAAATGTTACATGATCGACATTATCACACTTCCTTATTTGAACTTTGAACATGTAATATTTCAATCTCTACTCAAAGAATTGTTTATCATATTTAATTAATGTCAAGAGTTACAAAAATAAATTTCATTATTTAAGGTAACAATCGATTTCATAAACTTTTACTTATTTCAGACATTAAAATTATTTATATTTTTTTATAATTTCTCATGAATTTGTACAAATTAAAACAAAAATTAATTTTACTATATAATTGAGTATTTTTAGGTGTTGAGTGATTGTTTCCATTCTTAACTAGTTTAATTTTGAGAAAACATTAGATTAATTTGAAATGATACAATGTAGCCTTATTTTTATTAGACTATACCAAAATCTCTTACCAAACATAGTGTTTTTGTGTGTATTTAGTTAAAGCAAAGCAGATTTTAGAATGATTGATGTTAAGTGATGAAAAGTGAAAGATAAAATAAAAGTTAATATGGTATTAGGTTTAAGGAGTGAATTGAAATGATGGATTTTGGTGTACATTGTCACATATCTCCACACCTTTGACATTTTTATTTCATATATTTTACCTACTTCTACACATTCGTAAAAAAAAAATATTTTTATAAAAAAATTTATAATATTTTAAAACAATATACATACTAGTTTTTAGTAATTCTTTCTTTATTTATTATTTTATTGACATACTCTAAATTTAATAAAAAAAATATACTTAAAATATTGTTAAAATATTTATCTTTAACATATCATTATCTTTATTTAAATTAAGAAAAAGAGAATAAAAAAAAGTTACAAAAAAATTTAATAAAGTTAATAATTAAAACAAAATTTTATTCTTACTATTAATAGCATTATTAATACTTGTTACTATTTATTATCACAATTATTTTTTAATATTTTTATTGATATTTAATTTATATATTATTATTTTTATATCACAAAAGATTTCAAATAATATACCTAAATCAATGTTATATTTAAATACATAATTAAAGTATACAACAGTATAATTGATAATAATAATAATAATAATATTATTATATAATTTTACTTATTATTATTGTTTTTATTGAAAAAAATTTACATTATATTATTTATTATTATTGTACAAATTCATTTTTTATTATATAAAATTACTTTATTATTATTAATATTATACAAATATATCATTATATTTTATTATTGTTTACCATTTTTATTACTATTTTCTACTATTTTATTATATTATATCACCTAATCAATAGTATATATAAGTAGTTGTGAAGTAAACAAGTGCAGTGTGTTCAATTTTCTATATTAGGTATAAGTAACAATCATTAAAGTATTTCTTAATAGTGTATGTTTCTTTTTTTATTGTGGTTTGTTTAAATAAGATTTTTGGTAAGTGTCTAAAGGAAATATAAACTAACTTCTAAATATTTTTTCAAATAACTTTTCTAAATCTTTATTTTTTAATCTGTGCTTAAATTAATTTTAATTTATGAAAAATATTATTCTTAGAAATTCTCATATTGTATTAACTTTCTATATATCAGTTATGGGGTGAACCATAATGGTAGGTTCACTTACATTAATAAAATAACTTTATAGGTTTAAGTAGTTATATCTCTATTCAAAATGGAGATATTAAGATTATGGTTAAAATACCTTTTTAGTCCCCAAGTTAGGGTGAGAATTTTCATATTGTCCCTGCTTTCAAAAATGAAGCTATTTGGTCCCATGTTTCCAATTTTGAGTGCAATCGGTCCCTTCCGTTAAGTAGATCCTAACAGCGTTAAGTGTTAAGTGACTGTGTCTGTTATGTGGCAAAAAATGTGGTTGTGGCAATGAGGTGGCAGTATGTGGTGTTTTAAATTTGGGAAAATTACATATATGAATTTTTTTTTAATTAGGGCAAATAAAACAAAGTTAGTTATTTTGCATTTGGGGAAAAAAAATTAAAGTGGAACCAATTTCGTTTCTGAAGACACAATTTTGCAATTGACGTTGTGATTGAGTGTGTGGAAGGTAAGAGGTGCTGGAAGCATTGACGTTGAAGAAGAAATTTGGTTGTCGTTGTCGAAGGGGATTTCTGAGCGAAAAGGTTCGAGACATTGGTCTTCGACGTTGAGGTGCTCTTTCTTTCTTCGAAGCGAAAAAGTTGAAGGTGATGTTTTCTTTCGACCTTTTTGATGTAGTTGCTTTTCCCCATGGAAGTTGTCTTGTTGTCCCCTTTGTATGTTGTGATGTGGTCCCTTTAACTGTGTTGTTGTACCTTTTATTCTGTTGTGGTCCCAAATTACTTGTTTAGTGTTGATTTTTTTGTTCTATGTAGTGGTTTTGGTTGGAAATTAGGGCGTACTGTTTGTTGTCTTTTGTAAGGTTGAACCTGTGGTTGTTATTTAAGCTCTATTTCATGCTTCTTTATTATTTAATTTGTTGTAGGTGAACTAGTTATTGCGTGTCATAAAGTCTAACTTTTGTATGCCTACACGTGTTAGTAACATGTCATATTTACAATTAAGATGCATCTGAAAACTGTGATAGTTCTCATACTATATGCATGTGTCTGACACTCAGTTTTATATAGGCTTATAAATAGTTGATAAGTAAAGATAATGGAAAACCTTGGTGTTGAGGTGGTGTTTCACCATGGGGAAAGTTTGTGAATGATGGGTCATTCGGATACCGTGGAGGGGACACAAGTACCTTGATGATAGACATAGACAGGTGGAGTTATTTTGAAATTTTGGCCATACTTAAGGAGATGGGATATAGAAATGTTAAGGAATTGTGGTATTCCGTGGGTGGTCATGTTTTAGAGGATAGGATGGAATTGTTAAGTGATGACAAGGGAGCAATGCATGTGGTGAACATTGCATTATTGAATGGTAAAGCTCATGTGTTTGTGGTTCACAAGGTGTCTGAACCTGATTATCTTCTTGGAATATAATGTTGGTGAAGGTGGTGAAGGTGGTGAAGGTGGTGAAGGTGGTGAGGATGGTGAAGGTGGTGAGGATGGTAATGTTGGTCAAGGTGAAGGTAAAGTTATAAAAGAGGTTGAAGGTAATGTTATAGAAGAGGATGAAGATGCTGAAGTTCGAGAATACGGAAATGGTAATGGTACTGAAACTGCTGAATGTGGAGATGATGTTCAACATGTTGGTGTTGAAGGGGATGTGCAGGCTGCTGTAGTTACTGGTGAAGGGGATGTGCAGGCTGCTGTAGTTACTGGTGAAGGGGATGTGCAGGCTGCTGTAGTTAGTGGTGAAGGGGATGTCCATGATGATGTAGGTGGTGCGGAAGAAGATGTCCATGATGATGTAGGTGGTGCTGAAGAAGATGTCCATGATGATGTAGGTGGTGCTGAAGAAGATGTCCATGATGATGTAGGTGGTGCTGAAGAAGATGTCCATGATGATGTAGGTGGTGCTAAAGAAGATTTCCATGATGATGTAGGTGTTGGTCAACAAAATGTTGAGGAGGAGGTTGAAGTGAGTAGTTGGATAGGGTCTGATGAAGAAGCTTTTGTTAGTGAAGATGATTTGGTGGATGTTGATGTCCATGCAGATGAAGAACTTCAAAACCAAGACCACGAAGGTAGTCTTTTTGTTGAAATGGGATCAGGAAGTGGAAGTACCTCAAAGTTCCATAAACATGCTAGGGGCTTATCTGATACTGAGTGGGAATCTGATAGTTGTGGCAGTATTTATGCAAGTGATGAGTCAGATGAAGAAACAACCCGAGATGGACATTTTGGGATCTTCTCAAAGCCTGTTAATATGAAAGAATACAAATGGCAACTAGGAACATACTTCCCTGATAAAATAAATTTCATTGATGCAATTAGAACTTATGGAATACATAATGGTAGGAAGTTGAAGATTTTTAAAAACGACAAGAGAAGGATATGTGTTAAGTGTTGTGGATCACAAGGCAAATGTCCATGGTATGCATATTGTGCTTATAGGAGTAGCCAAATTACATGGCAACTAAGAAAGATCATAGATAGACATACATGTAGTAGGGAATTCAACATTGGTCTAGTTACCTCCAAATGGCTAAGTGGGAAATTAGAGAAGAGCATGAAAGCAAACCCAGATATAAATCTGAAAAATATGCACACTAAGTTTTGTCAAAAATGGAACATTGGTGTGTCTAGGTCTACAACAACGAAGGCAAAAGCAATGGCAACAGCCAACATTGAGGGTTGTTTCAAACAACAATATGAAAGGTTGTATGACTATGCACATGAAATACTTAGATCAAACCCTGGCTCAACAGTGAAAGTGAAAGTAGATGGAGTTGGTGATAATGTTATATTCAATAGAATATATGTTTGTTTAAAAGCATGTAAGGACAGCTTTGTCTCATGCCGGCCTATTATACATTTGGATGGTTGTTTTTTAAAAGGCAAGTATGGAGGTGAGCTTTTAACAGCTGTGGCAAGAGATGGTAATGATCAGATGTGTCCATTAGCATATGCTGTGGTTGAAGTAGAAAACAAGGAAACATGGACTTGGTTTTTAGAATTGTTAATTGATGACCTTGGAGGTGGGACATCATGTTCAAGGTGTACCTTTGTGTCAGATCAACAGAAAGTAAGTAAATGTCTACCTTCTTTAATTCCTTTCTTCAACAACCTATATAGAGACTCATACTTACCTTCATTAATGTCATAGGGACTTAAGCTAGCTTTACAACAACTATTGCCTGGTGTGGACCAACGTTTTTGTGTAAGGCACATTTATGCCAATTTTAGGAAAAAATATCCAGGCATTAACCTTAGACAACTACTTTGGAAGGCAGCAACAACTACAAACCCCCAAGCATGGGAATCAATCATGAGACAAATGAAGGATGTCAACGAAGACGCCTTTAAACACTTGATAGCTATTCCACCAAGGTAAATAAATCTCAATTCCTTATTTTCTTTCATATTATTTGAATCTTTCTTTCTTGTCCACATAGTTAACTTTGACTTCTTCTAGATTTTGGTCTAGGTCCAGATTTTCAGCAAGACCTGCATGTGACACACTTGTTAATAACATATGTGAAGGTTTTAATAGCGTTATTTTAGAGGCAAGGGAAAAACCAATAATAACAATGTTGGAGGAGATTCGTAGCTACCTAATGAAGAGGTGGGCATCCAATAGACAGAAGATAACTAAGTTTCATGGTCCCATTTGTCCTAAAATTCAGAAAAGACTACAAAAGGAGCTAGACAAGACACAATATTGGATACCTAAGTAAGTAAGAATGAGTTAATAATGAGATACTCACTTTGTACAAAATTTTTACTCATATTTTTATGTTTTGGCAGTTGGTCTGGGCTGCAAGTATTTGAGATCCGCCATACTTCCAACCTTGCTGAAAAGGTTGTGGTTGATGTACAGAAAAGAGATTGTAGCTGCAGGAAGTGGACTGTCTCAGGGATCCCTTGCTGCCATGCACTCACAGCCATGAGGTTTTTAGACATCACTCCAGAAGACTACTTGCCAAATTGGTTTAGAACGTCCACTTATGAGGAAACTTACATTCCAATGATATTTCCTCTCAATGGCCCTGAACTATGGGAAAGGACACAATATCCTGATATTTTACCACCTCCAAATAGGGTGTTGCCGGGTAGGCCAAGGAAAAAAAGAAGACTGGAAAGCTGGGAGAAAAAAAGAGATGATACACAACTTGGACAAGCTGGAATCCCAAAGAAATGTAGCATTTGTAGACAAGTAGGGCATAGAAGACCCAATTTCCCTCAAGCAAGTCAACAACAACACCCAGCATCTACACCAGACCCCACTCAAGCAACTGAACAACATATAGCAGACTCCACTCAAGCAACTCAACAACCTATACCAGACTCCACTCAACCAAGTCAAGCAACTGAACAACCTACTCAAGAAAGTCACATTACTGAAGATCACACTACCAGACCAGTGTAGTTAACACATTTCTGTTGAAGACTTTTGTGTTATTTTTTGGAAATGTAATTTGAACTTTTTCTAGTTAATCTGTCATGAGCTTTGTACTGAATCTGTTGAACACATAACTTTTCGTTGTATTTTGTTAAGTAGTTAATCTGGATATGAGATTTGGACTCAATGACAGCTCATGTTTTGTATAATTTGTCCTGTATTTGGATATGTATTTTGGCACTCAATGACAGATCATGTTTTGGATAATCTGATGGAGTTTTGATTAATCTGATGGAGTTTTGGATAAACTGATGGAGTTTTGGATATAATTGTCATTGCCATATTGCTTTATTTGGATATATTAAAGTTTTTACTGATATTGTTAAAGGCATGTTGCCTTGTGTCATATTTTTGCCTTGTCTCATACCAATAACAGCTTCTTCATTAAACAACAACTTCTTCATTACAACCACATTGGTCAAAAATACAGAAAAATTCTTCAACATAACAACCCCAACAACACCTTTTAAAATTTTAAAACAAAAGACAGACAACGATGATGTTAACAATCCCCATCAGACATACCAACCCCAACAACACCTTCTCCCTTTTCTGATAAAGCAACACTGACTTTTCCAAACTACTGATCTTTCTCCTTTGTCATGCAATTGTAGTATCCCTTTCATCTATATATTCTTCAGTTCGCCATTTGAAGAAATTACATCCTCTAACTTCTTCGTTTCTACTCCGCTGTTCCAAAGAACCAACCAAAACCATGTCAGGATACACCAAACTAATGTACCCAAAAATTTAAACAACACCAAAATAACAAACCTTGTAATTAGGGCAGCCCCAAAAATGTCTGCCCTCATTCTTCACAGTTTTTGCGACTCTTAAAACAGCTACCTCTCCACAATAGCATACATGGTTTCCAACCATTGCTCCTCTTGATGAAGCACTACGAGAGCTCCCCCATGACCAAGAAGAAGACTGATTCATTGACATTGCTTCCAGTAAGGAGACGATAATGCTTCGTCCACACCTACAAAAAAAACCCAATCCCAAATAGCCAAGTTAGGGCACCCACCTGACAAAGACCCAACTTCATAAAATATAGCAGGAACTTGAGGCAAGGTACCTCCTTCTGCCAACCTCCTTCCAGCTCACCTCAGCCAAATCTGCTTCACATCACCTTCTTCAGCTCACCTTCTTAAGTTCAGGTTCCACACAAATATATTAGGGCAATTCGGTTTTTAAATTTTTTTTAAGCCTAAGATGATATTTTCACATCTGTCATTGTTAAAAAAATTTTCCCCATGTCAGATAACTCACGTTGCCACATAAGTTAACACTTAACGCTGTTAGCATCTACTTAACGGAAGGGACCGATTGCACTCAAAATTGGAAACATGGGGACCAAATAGCTTCATTTTTGAAAGCAGGGACAATATGAAAATTTCCACCCCAACTTGGGGACTAAAAAAGTATTTTAACCTAAGATTATTATTAAATGAACTGTAATGAAATTATTATTAAATATGTATTTTCAAAAATCGTTTTATTGAATAAAGAAAAGTTTTGTTTACTTTTTTTTAATAGGAGAATAAAATAAGAGGAAAAAGATTTATTAAAATTTTCTATTAGCTAAAATTTACTTAAACATTTTTTAAAATTAACTTAAAAGTATATATATATATATATATATATATATATATATATATATATATATATTATTGAAGACAGTACATATATTAATATTAATACTAAAACAAATAGCCATTAATTAATTATTATTTTGTCCTACAAGTTTCACAAAAAAGCAATCTTTAATTACTTGTAAATCTATTTCTGAAGATACTTTCAATGAAACAAAATAAATAATTCTTTTCATAAATCAAAATTAACTCACAAAAAGGTTAAACCATAGAAATTCATAAAAATTATAAAAAGAACTTATCCCAATTTTTTAGATTCTTACTGATATTTTGAGTGTGTACACACATCAAATTATAGGAGAAGATGGTTGTTTTTTTTTTCTTAATTATTTACAAGGGTGTAGGTTAAATATTTGTATTTTGAATATTTATATATTTTGAAGGTTTGTTTGTATTAAAATATAGATATTGAAATGTTAATTGCTAAAGTAAAGATAAATAAAAAGAGTAATAATATAATGATACACTTTTACCTTAATTTGAAATATAATATAATATGGATGATGATACTTTGACAATATTTTAACATCATCTACGTGTCATTCTGTGATTGGTCCAAAATTACTCCACAATCAATAATAACAATCATAAACATGAACATGGACCAATCACAGGATGACACATAGATAGTGTTAAAATGTTATAAAAATATGTTGTCAAAATATTATTATCCATATAATATAAGACCATAAAAAAAGAAATCTTTGTATTTAAAAAAATAAAAGGTAAAAAAATCAATAAATATAAAAAATTTATGTATGCTAAAATATATTTTTCATAAAAAAAATCATTTATAACCCTAACTTGGCTGAATGAAAAAAGAGTTTTTGAATATATACTTTATTTCCCTAACATGAATATGATGATTGATTAGCAGCCTTTTGTGAAGGTGTTACTTTCATACTATAATGCTGTCAATTAGCATGTCCACTGCCAGAACTGCAACAGTACTACTTCTTCTCCTTTTCTTACCCATCATTTTCCTTTTCCTTCTTCTCAAATTCATCAAACATTATTTTTCACATCTTAAATTATAATCATACTTCAAAATCTATTACTTATTTACAAAATTCTCTTATTTTTTTCACATTAGTGTTAGTTAATCTCTGCTTAATCTTCCAACCTTAACACTTCAAACATGCAAAAACCATATGTATGTTTCATTAGACACATATATATCAGCATTATAACAGCAAAACTATTATTTCTGTATGTGGACTACATACTTATAAGAGAAAAACATGAAAAAAAAGTTTATTTTTTCCATAAACTAAAATTACATAAATCAAGAATTAAAAGTTGAGAAATGTTTAAGTTAATTTAATTAAACTTCTAAAAAAACTATTTTTTAACTAATATTTGTCAAAACAGATCGTTAATTTAAATATATATCCAAACTGAAACTTAATGATTAAAGTTAAATGATGAATCCATAAACAAATAATTGGGTGTGTTTGTTTTGGAGTTTAAGCAAGTTTTAACCTTGATTCGAAGATATTTTTATATACTTTTTTTTTATAACTTGCTCAACTATCTTATATATATATATATTTAATATAAAATTTAAACTCACTTAAATTTTTAAACATAATTTTAACGTAATTTTGTGAATTATATATACGTTTCCAAACAGCCAAATAATTGATAGTGAAAGGGAAGTAATTTGGAAGTTAACGATGGAAAGTTAATTAATTAACATTGACGTGAGATATATTGCAAGGGAAAGTATGAAACAAGGGCTAGGGAACCCTACTTACTTAACCTTTTCCTTTTTTTATTTTTATTTTTATTTTTTATTTTTTATTTTTATCTCTTGTTCTTTGTTTTCGTCTCATTTGATTTTGGCATTTTTGTTTCTGCAATTAGGTTACTCATAAATGCTTTTGAATTGTACTTATTTTGGTGAGGCTTGCCCTGTGTCAATGTTATTTAGGACAAATATATATATATATATATATATATATATATATATATATATATATATATAGTTTGCATACAATAATTTACAAATTATGGAATTTAAATGAAGAAGAGATAGCATCCAAGACATTGATATTCATCATATCTACGGATTAATTAACCAAAGGGTAAGTTAGGGATATCTGTTTTAGTTTCATAATAATTATTATTTTAATTAGAAAGAAATTGCAACCTTGATTGATTATGTATAATTTTCTTTTCGACCATATTATGTTAATAACTTTTTAACAACATATCATTATTTAATTGATTTATATATTTGAAACGGACTAATAACAAGTTACCATATAAGGGATAGTAAAAAAATTGTCAAAATGTTGTTAAAAAATATTTTCCTTTTTTTTTTCCAAAAATGTGATTAAACAACTCAGTTAAATACAAATGTTATGATGTATATATTTCCATATCAACAAAATTTATTAATGAGAAAATATCATTTTATTATTGTCATGTATAATATAGGGAATGCTTTGATAAAATTAACTTATTTTAAACTAATTAAATAAAAGCTTCCACATAAATGATTAAGAAAAATGTTTTCTTAACAATGTTTTTTATAATTTTTTGTAACTGTATATGTGATAACTTGTAATTGGTCCGTTTCAAATGTATGGACCAATAAAATAGTGATACATAATCTATTGTTAAAAAATTGTTAACATATTATGATCAAAAGGTTAAAACGGAAATAAGAGGTTGATGTTCAAAAGGACAACAAAAATTAATAAAAGAAAAAAATAATAAATTATGAAAGGATTTAGCTGAAAACTGATGAAAAACAAGGAGAAACATACAAAATTAAGCAAAACTGAATGTAGATAGATCACCAAACGAGAACTTATATATTATTATAATATCACGTTTGATTAATCTATTATGGTACAAGTGTCACTTTTAAAAATATGTAAATAATGAAAGATTATAGATTATCACGAAGCTAAACATTTCATCTCACGGAAGACACCAAGGCACAAAATTTTCATCATGGAAGATCATAAGAGTTAGTTGTAAATCACACTCAAGCCAAATAATCTGCCAAACAATATTATATCAACATATTTCAAGACAAGATAATGACCAAAATCCTTGGGGCAACAGTTGGATCAACAACACTAATTAAGTAAAAAAGCATAAAAAAAATTATACTTATAAGATAATATGATTATAAAATTGTTGAAGATAGAATTTGAATTTAAATTATTGTTGCACTTAGTTAGGAATAAGTTTTAAATATTTAAAGTTGTTTTCTGGTTTTAAGTTGTTTTCTATTTTTAAGTATAAGCTGTTAATATTGTTTATATAAATGTACCTCATTTGATAAGAAAAATATGAATGAATGAGAAAATTATCTCCCATAATTGTTTTAACATGGTATCAGAACAAATTTTTTGATCTACTTTGTCTTTGTTGTCTGTCGGCGGCCGATTGCCATGGCTACCGGCAGTCCCTAAAAATCTCTTCTTTAACCTGTGTGTTTATTTTTGGGAACACCTGTATTCATTTTCGTACTGTTTTCACCTCTTCTCCGTCCTCCAATATTATCATTCAGCAAGACAATTCTTCATTTCCTATCACTGTTATTCTTAATGACTCTAACTACCCTCTTTGGTCCCAGCTAATGGACATGCGTATTGGAGCTCGAAACAAATCGGGGTATCTCACTGGCACTCCATTGATAACCCAACCTATGATAACTGGGTCACTGAAAATAAACAGGTGAAAAGCTGGCTTATTGACTCCATGAGCCCCCGTTGATGCCGTTGATGCAGCGGTTTATCCGCCCCCCGCACATTCTACGATGGATCCGATGAAACTTGCCTCTTCGAACTGAACCAACGATCTTTCTCCACCAAACAACATGGTCGTCCCCTCTCTACTTATTATAACGAACTACTCTCCATATTTCAAGAAATTGATCATCGTATCTCTTCTTCTGAAACCACGCGTAGTCTAGATGCATTCTTCCATGGCTCATCTACGCGTCATCTTTCTTAGCGGTTTGGATTCTGATTTTGACCAAGTTCGTGGAGAGATTCTTCGTAAAGACCCAAAATTGGATCTATGGGTCGTCCTGCTATCTCAGGTTCCTCATTCTTCCCCTGCCAATTATCCACCGTAAGGATAGTTCCTCTGCGAAACCTTTGTTATGTTCTCATTGTGGTGATTCTGTCATTCCAAGAATCGTTGCTATGAAATCATCGGGTATCCAACATGGTGGGACTTCACCAAACGTCCTCGCTGAAAAGTCGCCTCCAAAGACCTCCAGTCCTCTTCTGATGGTGACTCCTCTCCCTCTCCTCAAACTAATGTTGTGTATGAAGGTATCCTAGGACGTCCAGACCAAGGTGATTCTTGGCTATGGTGTTAGACGTGGAAGGGTGTTTGCAGAAGTCATTAACACGTTGAGCATGAGTGATATTCATGCGCCAAGGTGGAGGGGAGTGTTGAAGATAGAATTTGAATTTAAATTATTGTTGCACTTAGTTAGGAATAAGTTTTAAATATTTAAAGTTGTTTTCTAGTTTTAAGTTGTTTCCTATTTTTAAGTATAAGCTGTTAATATTGCTTATATAAATATACTTCATTTGAGAGAAAAATATGAATAAATGAGAGAATTATCTCTCATAATTGTTTCAACAAAAACAATATGATATAACTATTTTCTCACAAACATATATGTCATGACAATTTCATCTTTATAGATGATGACAAGTTTAATGATCTTTACCTTTTATAATTAGAATTAATATAAACAATTTTATTTTTTATTAAAAAAATATCATCGTGTTCGCTTTCAATACAAATTCTACATTCAACTTGTATAAATAACTTTTTATATCTATGAAACTGCTATAACAGATAGATTATAACTTGTATAAATAATAATTATAAAAAAGTATATTTTATACTAATACATTGTCAAATCATATTATTATAATAAGTTGTAGAGGACACTCACCTAAACTCATCACAAAAAATCGCATAAAACGATCTAATCTCAATTCAAATCTATCAAATTATCTTACGAAGCCATTAAAATGTTGACTCACACATTTCCCTAAAATATCTAATATAACAAACAAACTTTTTAGTATTGAATGCTTAAATAGTGTTGTTATAATACAAAGAAGACATATTCACAATTAAAAGCAGTCCAAGTTGAGTGTAAAAAATATTTAAGTGCTTCTTCTAAAGCTAACACACACATACCCACATTTGAAGCTTTATTTAAGCCCTTATTCTAAAGTTATAACACACACAAGCAAGTTAACTATATATAAAGCATGGTAAAATAATAATAATAATAATAATAATATAGATATTTGATTTACACTTAGTGATCATATGTATAAGACACAAAAAATTCCTTATTAGCAAGACTTCTAATATATATATTATAAGAAAAAAAATTTCATTAAGAAAGATATTTGATGTCTCCATGAGGTTAAGTGATATAAATTTAAATAAATATATGTTGAAAATATATTTATGATATAATTAAGTTTACATTAACTCAAATAAATATTAATAAACTTAAATTAATATCAATTAAATTAACACCAACTTAAATTAATATCAATTTAATAGTATTAATCGAGTTATATTGAACTAAAATAAAAAAATTAAATATAATGAAATTAAATTTTGATTATCTAACTTTAATTTTTTTTAGTTTTAATAGTAAATATTAAAATTAAATAAATTAAAATTAATTAAACCAAAACTAATTTCATCATGTTTAACTTTATTAATTTTATTTATTTATTTTAGTTTCAATTTAGTGCCGGCCAGACCAATACTATTTGTGATATTTTTATTGACTCATCTGACTCTAACTCTTTTTTTTCTTTTTTATATGTAAGATATTGAAATCAGTTAAATTGATGCAAAGTTTTTACATAATAAAAATAGTAACTAAAATTTTGTAATGACTTAACGTCTTTTAACTTGCTGAAAATAACTTTAAATTATTTATTTTTCTTGACTTAATTAACGAACTCTACTAGCATCTCATTTTTGAATCTCATTTTAGAGTAACGTTTGTATTTCAAAACTAGTTTATTATGTTCTTGTAATGTTACCAATACTAAAATAATGATTTATCACATTATTCTAGCAATTAATTCCAAAATATATTCTAACAATTAGTATTATTTTGTTATCACATTATTATCGAATTATTTATTAATGTATAGTTATTGATATATATTTATAATATAAAAGAATTTCACCTGCATTAAAAATAAAAATAAAAATAGTTATTAGTTTGAAAAGTATAAATTCTCTAAGAATGATAGAAAAAAAAAAGAAGTAAATGCATTGAATGGTAAAAAGAAATTGCAGCAAGTCTCCCGGTGGGATGTAGAGAGGTAGGCCACGTGATAATTTCAGAAATTGGAGCAGAATTTGGTTCGCATGGCTGCTTTTTGGGCCATAGAAAGGTCCCAACATTTGACTCTTTTCTACACTCTTCAATTCTCTCTTTCTTTCTTTCTTTTCTTTCTTAATGTGGAACCATCCTCACCACAAAAAATCCAACACCTCCTCCATTTTTCTCTCGAAAAATATTCTTCAACGTATCAAACTTTTTTTACATTCATTTAATACTACTTATTTCAGTTACAAAATCGAGTCACTACTAATACCTTCACAATTTATTTTTCAGTATCGTCTGATCTTGCTTTCTGATCTCCTTCTTCTCCAAGCCAGAAAATCGAACACCTGTCAAAGATTCTCTAACGTTCAAGTCAGTGTACAGTAAACTTGGAACCATAATAAATGCACAGTAAATGTGAATCACCTACCTCATACCTTTGACCTGTATTTATAATTTTTGTCATGGGTCTAGGATTGAGGAATCTTAATCACGGCCTAATCTTGGCCCAATAACTCTAATCACTTCTTATCTTAATCTCGACGTAAATCACAGATTTTAATAAGCTGTCCAGTCATGTCTTTACAGACCAATTCCTAGGTCTTCTGATCCATAAAATTGGAATGATGGAGACTAGCCTTAGGTGACGAGTCCAAATTGTGATGGTCTAGTGGTCGTCCAACCCATCTGGTACACTACCCCTTCATACTTTTGCAGTATAGTCTATAAATAAAGCTGTTGATATTTAAGAAGTGAAGTAAGATCTGATTTAAGCACTGACAGCTTTTCCTTTTTTGTTTTTTGCTCCTCTAAGGTGTGCCAAAATTGAGAGAGAACTGAAGAAGGACCAAAACTAAGCAGAATCATGGGATGTTAATTAATTAAGCTTTGCTTATTAAAAGTTAAGAAGACGACCAGATGACTTAATGAAAAACCTAAGTGGGTCGAAGGATTTGAAAAATGTTTGAAAAAAAAAAGTGATTGTGTTTATTAGGAGGAGAATCACATGGGTTGAAACTTTTAATGTAAAAAACATGGTGCCATTTACACTGAAATAATGAAACAGATGCAGTTGCACTTGTTCTAAAGAGTCCCTTTCAAATGTTCAAAAACGAAATAAAGGGGTGCGTTTGGAAAAGCAAGAAAGCGAAAATTCAATTAAGCATATCACAAAATCCACCTAGCCATATATCACGATTAATCATCATCTGGGAGCCACTCATCAAACGGACCAAACTCAAAAATCAGACTGTGGGTCCGAAAATTTATTCTCACCCTCTTCAGTTTACTAACCCATCTCACCAACAACATTATTAGATATCACGAAAAAACATTAATTTAGATGGCATATGTTATAAATATACACCTTCTGATTTTTCTAGGTTCTGCTCTTGTTCAGTTCAAAATCGGGTTAATCAGTTTTTGTTTTATTGCTTTGTCTACTTCTCACATTGCTAATTAATTACTGTTCCCACCATCACCACCATGCTCCTTCTTCCTCTAACTTATCTGGTACAAAAGCAGGGTAATATTGTACCTCTGGAGAAAAAATAAATCAAAATATCTTCACTTTCAATGTGTTTCCGTACGCTTCTATTCATTTCATTCAACTCAAAATTATATGCTTGCATAAAGAAAAAAAAAATTCTAGCTTTTTCCATTTCATAATTAGATTGCCCTGCCCACAAACTTAAACTTCAATGTAAAACCATTTTATGGTATGTGGGTGTGAGTTTCTGAATTTGTTGTATATGGGGTAAAAAAAAATGGACCTTTATGATATTTGGTACCAAAGGGTAACATTGAAGTTCATTGGGTGAATGATATTGTAGTAAAGTTTTGTTTATACCTTTTGAAAAAAAGTGAAAAAGATGGAATTTGATTGGATTGTGATGGTAATTTTTCCATTGAAGTTGTAACATATATCACAGTACAGATCACCCACCAATTACTCACTGTCTGCAGAAGCCGCCTCATAAACTGAGTTTCCCTCAAACTCTCACACACTCTCACACCAATAGAGAGAAACAGAGAGAGATAGAGAGAGAATTAAGGAGCAAGAGTAGTAACTTTTCTTGACATAGAGAGAAAGGGAAAGAGAAAGAGAGAAAGAGAGATGGAGAAAGGAGACAAAAGGGTTCAGCTTTTTGAGGGTGAAAGTGAGATCTTTTAAGCGCACATCCATTTAGCAAAGAGGCATAGTCTTAAACCACAAAGTGTGAAGAGAGAGAGAAAGAAAAACACACAGAGAAACGCAAGAAAAAAAAAAAAAAAGACTTAATGTGCACGCCATTGTGGTGAGAAAGAAAGATAGAGAGAAGAAAATGAAGTTGGAAAGCTAACAACAACACAAGCTCTCCAAATTAGGGCTTTTATTCTTTGCAATCATATCTCTTTCACTTCACTCACTCTCCAAACTCACACAGGTAACACTACAAACACTTGTTCATAAACCCTTCCTTAAAAAAACAAAATCCATGTTTTTATTTTCCTTATTTTTCTCGAATCTCCTTTTCTTCTTCTTCTTCTTACGACCTTATTTTGTAATCGCTTTTTCGTGTTTGCAGTGTTTGAGACATGTTGGACTACGAATGGGGAAACCCGTCTTCAATAATGCTAACAGGAAACGAGGAGACCGCAGCCGGAGCTTCCGACCAGACCCACCGTCAAATCTTCGACCACTACGCTTCGCACTCGCTCATCCCCGACCACTTTCTGCACGCGCCAACTCACTCCGCCGTCACCACTGCCGCGGCCCCCACCGTCGATTTTTCTAACCACCACCACCACTTCAACCCGCAACCGCACCACCACCACGTCAACAACCACCACCACCACCCGTTCTTCGACCCACGCGCCTTCCACGGCGCGTCCTCCGCCTCCTACCCCCCACCCCCTTCCATGCTCTCCCTTGACCCGCTTCCCCACGTCAACGCCGCCAACTGCGGCCCCGGGCCCGGACCTGGCCCGGGCGGACTCCTCCTCGTTCCCAAGTCCGAGGACGTCGGCCGGCCCATGGACTTTGTCGGCTCACGAATTGGCCTAAATCTCGGTGGGCGGACGTATTTCTCCTCCTCCGAGGACGATTTCGTGAGCCGTCTCTACCGTCGGTCTCGGCCGGCGGAATCCGGTTCCGCGGCTTCCTCCAACTCCCCGCGGTGCCAGGCCGAGGGATGCAATGCTGATCTGTCTCAGGCCAAGCACTACCACCGACGCCACAAGGTGTGCGAGTTCCACTCCAAAGCCGCCACCGTCATCGCAGCCGGGTTGACTCAGCGATTCTGCCAGCAATGCAGCAGGTTGTGGTGGCGCCTGTCTCTTCCCCACCGTCGGAAAATAAACATCAATCATTGATTGAGTTTGCCTCTCCCAAGGGCACTTGCGTCTTTTCGCTACACCTTGCGTAGCAATTTTATTTCACTTTGCAACACAACACACTGAACCAACCACGGGTTAAACTTAGTTCAAATTAAATGTTCATTTAATTCGGAGCCTCGTGAAATGACGAAAACATCCCTCGTTTTCGTTCTTATTTTTTAACCCAACGTAGAAAATTCACGATTGAAATCTGGGTGAGTCTTAGAAAAATTACGTTGGTTTCTTAGAAATTAATGAAAATGTGTGAAACATGGAATGGTGTTTCTCCATGGATGTAGGGGGTGGGGTGAAAAAGACGAAAGTGCCCTTGGGAGAAGGTTGATAATGATTGAGTTTGCCGTACGTGGGGAAATCCCGAGGGCATTTGCGTCCCTAACATGTTTCTTGTTTGCCCTTACTCTACTTTCAGTTTTGCAACCTACGTACTGCATCGTTTTGCTCCTTTTAGTTAGTACCATTAAAAACAGCTGCATAGTGCATTGCATCAACAAAATAATAACTATATATTATTTTTTTTTTTTTTGGGGTACGTGTTTTTTTCTCTAATTAATTAACTATTGTTTGATTTTGACGTGCAGGTTCCATCTTCTCTCTGAATTTGATAACGGAAAACGTAGCTGCAGGAAGAGATTGGCAGATCACAATCGCCGCAGAAGAAAAACTCAGCAACCATCTCAAGAAATTCAGAAATCTCAACCCTCTTTGGATAATGTTGCAAGTACAATCTCTCTCTCTCTCTCTCTCTCTCTATTCTTCTTCTTCTTCTTCTTTCTCTCATCACTCTAATTGCTATAATAACTCATTGAACAATCAAGATCTGTCGTCAGAGAGCAAAAAGATCAATCCTTTTTTAAATTTACGCAGACCATGTTTCCAAAATCTCACCTTCAAAATGTTTTGTTAGAGTTACATGCATGATTCCTTGAAAAATATTCACGGGGAGAATGAGGGTTTTCTGTTGTATTTTTTTTTGAAGGATCTCCACCTGACTCCGGAGCCCAGTCGTCGTCGGTGACGGTGGCGGTGTCACCGCCGGACTATTTCCGGCAGAGGCCGTATCAGAGCACAAACCCTTCTACAAATTCAAGCTCACTGTTTTTCTCCAGCGGGTAGTGCATGTTGGAGCAGTTTAATTTGCATGGCTAATCAACATTAGCAAGGAATTAACGAAGCAGCGTCAACAACAACAATAATGATGATAATCATAAAAATAATAATATATAATATATAGTGAACTAGTATTTCTACTTCTTCTTCTTCTTCTTCCATCATCACCTGTAACTTCCAATTTAGTTTCAAAGTTTGTATTAATCTGGCGTTATTGATCTGTACGAATTGTGATTTAAAGCATCTATGTTAATGTGTTAATTAATTGTTGTTGTTTTGAAATGGTGGTGGTAATTAGGTATATGGTAGTAAGTAGTAGGAAATGGAATTGTGAAGAATGGCCCCTACCTTTTTTATGATGTTTTATTTTCACTGCTGTAAAATTTAGTTATGGTAAACCGTAGAAGGGAAAATTGGACCCGTCTATTTGGATTTTCCCGGAAATAGGACCTGTTTGGTTTCTGAGGAAATTGTGGCAGCTGAGCACGGGTGTTCAGGTCTATACACATATTCATTTTTCCAGCATTGAATTATTTTCCTTTTGTCTGAAGGGATGATTATTGAAAAATAGAGAATTTCAAGTGTAAATAATAGGGTTGGATGTGAATTTGTAGCTAGGAACATTTATTGGAATCCCTAGCCGTCAAGCTGTCTCCTCTATGGAAGCTACATAGCTGTACTAAACCCAGTTAAATGTTTCCAATATCAACCTGCAGATGCCCTTTTCTCTCTCTCCCTTCTTCTCTCTCTCTCTCTCTTTCTCTCACTCAAACAATCTCATCATACAATGTGTGGCTATTCCTTCTTAAGTACCTAACGGTTGGGTCTACCTAAAAACCAAACCAATCTAGAGGGAGAGCCTATCCTAATCTTTCACCTCATCTTACCATCATTTCATTAAACCCTAAAACCCATTATTCTAATTAAGATCAAATGCTTAATGAGCAATATTTCTACCAACTATGTAAGTAATCTTATTGAACCAGCCCGAACGACCATTTTGTTATTTCACATCAAGCCAATCGAACGATTCTGAAAAGTAAGAAACAATCAAACAGTGATTAAATGTGGTTGAATCAGTCGAGGATATCAGACAGCCAGAAGCAAAGACGTCCGGCCTTAGTCAACGAGTAGGTTTTGTCACAAAAATTAAGATAAATAGTAATTAAAGATATTGGACTGAGATTGGACCACAATTAATGTTTCACTAATCTCAGACCAATGACAAAAACTATAAATACATGTCAAAAGTAAGAAGTAGGTGATCGCATTTATTACCATAACATTTAGCTGCCTACGAACAGTTACTGATTTAACCATAAGAAAACTTTTGACATGTACACCTCCTCCAGACGGTAAAGTGAAGACAAAGAGCAGGATAATAGTTACCAAACGAAATTTTAGAAGAAATTGTGTAGGCGTCGAGTGACTCGACTTCACACCCGAAACACTTATTAATCAATGATATATATTAACATAGAGATTAAGTTGGTAGTTATTTTTTGATATAATAGTTTAGAAAGTGAAATAGTTGAGGAACTAATTAACCCTCTAAAGTGAGCTTAGGGGAGGGTTTGGGTACTTTGTGTTAATTAACAAGTTTAGATATCATTGTGCATGTGAATTTACGGATGTGGAGTTATTCTAGTTTAGCAAATTTTAACCTCAAAATGTTACACGAATTGTCGTCAACAAATAAAGCACGTGTTGAAGAAAAGATAAAGAGAGAGAATGATTATGTTCTATATAATGATTTGGAGACATCTTGAACGTAACCTAAAATTGAGAAACATAGATATATTAAAAGATATTTAGATATTTCACTAACCACTTGAGAATCCACTTTTAGGAATAATATGATCGTTAAAAAGATAAATTTTTACATTTATAAAGAAAAACAAATGATAAATAACAATTAACATATGTTAAACGTATTTCATATATGCTTTGATGTTAATTAGAAGGCTTCATAGAGTTGAATTGAAAGTTGAAATGAAGGTTAAACTTTTCTAATAAAATTAGATATATATTTTATTATCAACATTGAATAAAAATAAGAAAATCGATCAGTATAAAAAAATATTACTGTAAATATTAATTCGTTAGGTTTTAGGTTAAGAATGATATTAAGTTTCTTATACGAATGATATACAAATATAGTTAAATTTAGTGGTTTATATGAGGATAAAAATTTAACCATAATAGTAAGTTATGATGGTGTGTTTGGTGGAATAATGGAGAGTGGTTAGGGTGAGTGGAAGATGAAGGTGTGGTGTGTGTAAAGATGTCTAACATGTTTAGGGTATCCTTCACCCACCCATGTGGTGCATGTTTTTATGGATAGAGGAAGCAAAAACAATAAGAATGGGAAGGTACACGTAGCCACAGCCATAACAAGTTCTTACATGAAATTATCATTAATAGTGTTCCCTTCAACCATTTCCAAGTTCCAACCTTTTTTTTCACACACCATTCTTTTGAATTTTAGTACTCTCATCAAATTAGGCAATGTGTGTGAGCACCTCGACAACTTTTGTCTCAATTATTGCCAACAAATTATCCTCTCTTCTTCACTCTTCACTTAGGGTAAAACAATAATAATAAATAATAATGATAATACCAATATCTACCCACCAAATTAATCAATGCCTTATTTATGTTTCTTAGCTTAATTAGCCTAATCATTCATATAATTTCACTTACATCTTGCATGGCCAAAACTTTTCTAGAGCCTAGACTTTTGTTTTCTTCTTCACACGCATGTGTACTTTGGCAATATTTTTCATTCATTCTTTCTTTTTTTAAAAGAAAAATAACATATTCTTTTGTGTTTGAGATATTGCTACCCCATTTCTTCTATTTTTAAATGTATATGGAAACAAGTTTTTTTTTTTTTAAAAAAAAAATCCAAGTTATAAAGGTGATTTAGATAATATTTTAATTTTAAGTATGTTGTCATTATTAGGGTTATCCCATTAAAAGTATTTTATTTATGATATGCTTAATATATATTTGCCAACAATTTTTTTATAAAATATTTTAACAGCTTAAAAGTTAATATTTTATTTTATTTATAATATGTACTCTTAATCAAGGTGATATTTTTTTATTTTTTTAAAAAAAAACTATGTAATGTGTCTCCATTTAAAAGTAATCAGTACTAGTGAGAAAATAATTGAACTTCTAAGAGTAGTTTCCTATCCAAAAATCCATAATTGAGTGTCTGTGGCCATGGATTCGTACCTAAAATAGAAAACCAAATAGACATCATTTCATCTTCTGCTTTTAATTTGGTAGATTAAAAAATAAAGTTTATTATATATATATATATATATATATATATATATATATTTTACAGATTTTAGAAAAATGAAACGAAAGATGATCGAAATATTTCAACAAATTTGGAATATATCGGATCAGATATAAAAATCATCATTTTATTGCTGGTACAGTCATATTTCTTTACTTAGTTTGAAAGGGTTTTGGTATTTTTATTTTTATTTTTTACTTAGGGAATGAAATTATGAGCAGTGTATTTTGTTGACACATCAAATCTAATTAATTAGGTGGTTTTAATATTTTGAAGTTTGTACCTCAATCCCAAAGTCTTATTCAATTTTTTCTTTACATGATATTGATCTATATTGTCTTTAACTGAAAATAGAGTTTGTGATGTGATATATTTAGAAATGTCATCATAACTTGAATTATGAATAGTATTTTTAAGTAATGAGAACAGACACAAGTCCTAATGTTTTAACTAAGTAAATAAGGTATTAAAAACTCTTAATATATCACATAAACAAAAACAGAGAAAAAAATAATTGTTAAGATGTAATAAATTGAGAGAAATATACATTATATGTTTTGCATGTAATACAAGATATTGTATGAATAATTTTTTTCAAAGTTCTATATCGATTAAAAAAATTCTATATCAATTAAAAATAAAACTATTTTATAATATATAAACGAAATGTAAACTTAACTTTATAAATCAGTTTTATAAAATTAAATTAAATTTAAAATTTACTTCTAACAAATCGATCAATCGGACATTACCATAAATATTTATATTTAACAACTAATTTGTCATGTTAATAGTATATAATGAAATCTTACATTAATTAGGATCCTCCCAAAACCATTAAACCAATGCATATGTACCTAACTCTAACATGTTCCACCACGTGGTTTTTTTTCCTATAGGTTATAATAGTTTATTGTGAGCTAAAACAATCTTTTAGGTAAAATAATTCTGTTCAAGTCAGACTTTCTTTCAAACATTTTAATATAATCATATTTTCAAGATTTAGACTTATTATTTTTATCATATTGAAATAATCTTATATCAAGTGAAAACACTAATCCCATTTATAGTACTAATGTAATTATTCTTGAGCAAATGAGTTTTCACATGCAACTAAAATCACAAACAACGATTTATAAATTTGTTTTATTTTTAATCTTTACGAAACTCTTAACACATATAAATTAATATATATATATATATATATATATATATATATATCAAATTAAAACTAATTTATAATAAATGATAAAAAAATCTAATAATGAATCTCGTTATAATAAATCTTTTAAATTATTTTAATATTATATTTAGTTAAACTTTAAATTTAATTTAATTATATTAAACCGGCTTAGTTTATATTTTTTTTACATACAATAAATTTGTTTAAAAGAAAAATGAAAAGAAGAAGGAAGAGAAATGAGTTTCCCCTATGCAGACGTTGCAGAAAAGCAGAAGATATACGTTTAGGTTGCATGCATGATAAGAGATATGAATTTTATTTTTAGTATTGAGAAGCATTATTAGTAGAAGAAGACATGAATTGTTTGATATTTGCTTCGTAGCAAACGATGAAAGAAATGTTTGAAGGTTTTGATGATATGGCATGTTGTTTTGTTTCCCTTTAAGAAGTGGGTGTGTGGCTTTCTTTGTGTTGGGGTTGCCATGAACCTTCCAAGAAAACCATGGTGGACCACACATGCATTTTCATTTTGGAAAATATTTTAAAATTTCTTTTTACAATTTTTTTACAATAATTTATGTGACAGTTTGTGATTGATCCGTTTCAAATATACGAATCAATAAAATAATGACACATAATTTATTGTCAAAAAATTGTTAAAAAAAATTATTCAGATATCATAGTCTATTTTGCTTCATTATCTCCATAAAAAAACTCTTTGCAACTTCACTTTACAAAAATGAAAGCACTATATTTTGTAGGCACTATAACTAAAATGGAACTTGATGATACCAACAACAAAAAATAAAAAAATGTGAGATATCACCATCAACGGTTCGTGTCGTGACAAAAGACTAAAGCACAAATCAAATTCGACAACAACGTTTTCATTGGTCATTGGAGATGCGTTTTGTCTACGAAGCTTCGTACGAAGTTTGCCTAATCTTGTATTAATCTAAACCGCCAAAACCTTCAACCTTTATAACAACAAAAAATGGTTTAACATCTCATGCTTCTATATGTGTATCTCAAATTCTTAATTTCACGTAAAAAAAAATTATTAAATCAACTTCTCTCTGTATATATATATATATATATATATATATATATGTAAAATATTAATAACTTCATCTCATCCTAAATTATTCTTTTACATATTTTCATTTAACGTGTGATTTTCAACACACTTCATTCACTTTTACAAAGAGGTATATACATATTGAATGTAGGACTAGACATTTAATTGACATGGAAAAAAATTGTGTCAAACAGTGTAAACAACTCAAATGCTATCATGTGAGTTTTGTTAAGAAATCAACTTTAAACCTAATTCAACCCCACAAAACCGGTGTGTAAGATATGATTTTCATCCACTTATATATATATATATATATATATATATATATATATATTTTTTTTTTTTAAATTAGTGTTATTTCTAATTGACATAAGATTTTCAACAGGTTTGAAACGTCAAATAAATTTATCAAAATTTAATTAAAAAGATTAAATTCACACATTTATAAAATTGAAAGACTAAATTAAATTAAAGTAGACTAATTTTAATTTTTACTCAAAATTAAAGGATAAAAAATATTTAGACCTGTTAGTTTTGTCACATATACCTCATATATCTAATTTTGTGTTCTTTTCTTTTCAGTTTTTCCTTTTAAGGATATTTCCTACAATAAATTAAGTAAGATGCACGTTATATTAATTACTAACCTCTCCCAAGTTTAAGTCATGTTAGATAGTAAATACCTTTCGCCATTTTCTTTTTACAAAACTAGCAACATGTTATAGGTAGACACGCACATACAGTAAACTGTGTAGACGATGATGTTGACTAAGGTTTTGCTTACGTAAAGAAAATTAACAAATTCACTGTTCAGAAAAATGTTCTAAGATATGTCGAGCTGTTAACAGAAACAAACAAAATTGAGTCAATTTATCTACCAAACGAGTGAATTTGAGATTGCGAATGTATATTATGATACTATATCTACTATTTCGCTTCACCAAAAAAGGAAGAAAATATATTCCTTAGATTTAGCTAGCATATTTTTCTTTTCTTCTTCTTGAAATAGTTTTAGAATCGATAACTTTGTTTTTGGTAAGTGGTATCATTTATTTTTCATTAATAGTTATCGTTAAAATCTTTTCTTAAAGAATAATTAAAAGTATGCATGTATTTACCACAATTTTTTCACTATCATGCACTGTACCATGTGAACCGGACGACCATTCTATTATTCCATATCAAGCTAACCGAACGGTCCTGAAAGGTAAGAAGCAGCCAAGTAGTGATTGAATGCGGCTGAACTAACAGAGTAGGCCGGACAACCAGGCGCAGAGACGTTCGGTCCTAGTCAAAGAGTAGATTTTGCCACAAGAATTAAAGTAAACAATAATTAGGGATTTATTGTGCATTTATTACCATAGCATTTGGCTACTGTACGGACAGTTAAACAGTGGAGAACCTTTGACAGTACAGCTCCGAACCGTGGAGTAAAGACAAAGAACAGAAGAACAACTACCGAATGGAGTCTTAAGAGAGATTGTGCAGGTGTTAGAAGTGACTCAACCCACACCCAAAACATTCACCTAATAAAAAACCATGTAAAATTATTGTCTTATATAATAATTATATTTTAAAAGATATAATAATAATAGTAATAGTAATAAAATTATTGATTGAGATTGTAACAATACATAAAAGATAAGCTCGAATTTACTATTGTTCAAGGCATCCTTTGTGAGAAAAAAAGGTTTAACTAAGTTCCATTAAGAGAGGTTTGATATTAAACGTGTCAACTTCAAATATTGTCTCCTTTCTCTCCATATTTGTTTTTTTCTCCAGTTTCCTATTTTTCTCAGTATTCAAACATTTCGTTCTGATATGGTTTCATAATAAAAAATAAACATCTTACATATTTTTTCATATAATAAAATAAAATTATCATCCAAACTAAAAGTTCAAAATTTTTAAAAATTGAATTGATTTATTCAAATAAACCATCTAAAAAAATGAAAAGAATTCAAAATCAATTTCAATTTCAAACATTTTAAAATTCTCTAATTATATATATATATATATATATATATATATATATATATATATATATATATATATATATATCCACTCACAACCTAAGTGAAAAGTCTAAAGAATATGAAACCCTTTTAGCTTTGCCTAGGTTTAGCCAATCCGAAATGATATTGCACATTAGTCTATTTGCATTAATTATACAGAAAATTGTCACATTTAAATTAATCAAAAAAATTGGACTTGCCATGATTTTTTTCAGCGATTTATGATCAATTTATATAAATCGTTGCAAAGAAGGCAAATATAAATAAAAAATAATAATAGACTAATATTAAATAATATGACGCTAAAAAAATATATTTGTGGCAGTTAAAATTATAAATTTTAGAGTTAAAAATCGTTACAAAAGAAATTTCACCAAAACATAACAGGAGAGTGATACCTGCACCAAACTTTTGTTGATATAACAATTAAAAGATATGGATCATCATATCTTAGAGAGATATACGATAAAACCAAAACGAGCTAGTGCACTTAAAATTAGAATTAAAATAATTTAAATGGTCATTTACATATTTAAATACATTATTTTGAATTTGAATGAGAATTTACTTATATATTGATCTCATGTGTACATATGAGTATAGATTCAAAACAAAAGTTATTTAATTTTAATTTTGTTTAAGTGAAAGAAAGGATATAATGTGTAACTAAGGCTTAAACTTTTGGCTAATTTATTACATGACAAATGTATTATATTTTAGTTATAGCTTTTCTCTTTTATTAAATTGTTAAGATATTATATTGTTAAAATAAGTTGTTACATGATTGCTCATTAAAAGAGTTATTGGGTAGTTAAGTATAAATCACAATCAAATTTTATGTAATCAACTTTATTATATATGTTATGGAAAATGAATATCAACGAGTCTATCTTAGTATAGCTCGTTCTAGATTACCTTAATAGTGTCATCGTTATTCTTTCTCTGAATTTCTTTTATTTTGTTTTGTATAATCCTACCAAATCTGACAAAGGGAAAAAGAAAAAGATTCTAAAAGTTGCAGTTGCATAACCAATACTTGGTCACCTTCATTGTGGAGCAGACAACGAGGACACATGTCAGAAAAGTTCCATTTGCATCATTGGATTGGGCTAAACCAACAAATGCAAGAAGAATGGTCCTGCTTATTCTCTCAAACTAGAAGTAATTAGATCGATCACAAACATTCTCTACACCAAAAGAAAATTGTGTTTCATACTGAACCTTCTCATTTGTCACAATACTGATGAAGTAAAAAGGTGAGACTTTTCGTTTCGGTTCAAACACCAAATAAAAAAAGGTCATGATTTTGCTTAGGTTTAAAATAACTGAAGTAGTAAAACAAAAAATAAATTGGCTTTATTGTCTCGGTTCTAGTTTCAACCGAGGTGGTAGACCACTAAAATTAATTAATTAAAGGGTCTATGACCTCGATTGGATCAAAATAAATAAAAAATAAAAGATAAAATGGGTCAGTAGGCCAAAAGTGGGCTAGCCCAACTTTGTCTTGAAAATTTGACAGGCTAGATGTATCAAGCCTAAAAGGGTTGGTAGATTGAAAATTTTAACCCGACCCATCTTGTTTTGGAAAGATAGTGAGCTG
This sequence comes from Vigna reflexopilosa, assembly GCA_027742785.1. NCBI lineage: Eukaryota > Viridiplantae > Streptophyta > Magnoliopsida > Fabales > Fabaceae > Vigna > Vigna reflexopilosa. Next base: position 287,832 of record CM050929.1, on the reverse strand, counting down.
GCTCGTGGACCACAACCCATTTGACACCCTTAGTCTATGTTGACAAAAGAAGAAGATGAACATCTTTCTTCAATATAGAGTTTTGATGATGACTCATGGAGAACTACTCAAGACTCAAAGAATACTTGGATTAAAGAGATATACTGAAGACTTAAGAACTTAGTTGTTAAAGTTTTGTAATTTTTGAATTTTATTTAAATTAATATATTTAAGAGTCAATAAGCATAACCCAAGCAGCAAAACACTTTAGGAAAGTTTTATTTTTCATAAAAACCTTTGTGATAATTGATTATCATTTATGATAATTGATTATTCAATTAATAATAAGTTTTTCAGAAGTATCTCTGTGATGATCGATTATCTCCTTCTAATAATATATTATCACGGCGAGAAAATTTTTTTTTGAAAAAATTTATGGAATAATCAACTACCATGATAATCGATTATTAGTGGCAGTTGCGACTTTATTATTTAGTTTCTTGACCTAATTTTTAAAAGTAAAAGTTTATACATTTTGGCTAAACCTAGTTTCTAAAATAACTTTTCACTTAAAGATTTAAAGTTGTGATTGTTAAGGAAACTTTCTGTGTTTATGGAAAGAGGCTTTGAAAGATTGAGTGTTTGTGGAAAGATTCTAGGTGGAGACACGCATAATGAAAATCAAACTGCATAGAAACTTGTTCCTTCTCTCTAACTCCTTCTCTCCTCCCATGTGATGTGGTTGTAACCTCTTCTACATTTTATCTCTCATCACTCACAACATAAACCCTTTTCTCCTATTTCACTTTGGCTTCTCATTATGCTCACCACTTCGAGAGGACTTGTTCTAAATCATGAACCTTTAAACCTGAGTTAAGATAAGCAAAAACAAGACCATATAATTTCTTAAAGGGTTCCCTTTCGTGTAATGTTGTGGTTAGTTCCTTCCAAGAGTAGTGAGTGGTATGGATTATCTAGACATAAATAAAATCATCAAATTATATATAAAGCTACAAAAAAACACTTTTCCAATTAGCATCAACAATATTATAACCTTGACAAATGAATGACTTTCAGCTTGAAGAACCCTCTAATTGGCCACCGCCATGGACTCTGCAAATGGGAGAGAATCATTACTAGTTATATCACCTCACTCCTCAAAACCAAACCATCATCAAATCAGCCACAGATCCACTTTAAACCCCCAAATCACTATGAAGTATCTTGAGCAGCAAACACAAGCATAAGAAAAATTGAAAACTAAACTTAGTTCAAGGAGCCACGACTAATCCTAGGACACCTCCATGAAGGTTTCAGAAGACATTACTTGTATCATCGGACTTGCTGGTGTAAATAGAAATGGCAACAAAGATTGCTCGAAATTAGCACAAATGATGATAGGGGCGGAGGAATTGGTTTTGGGCGAGATGATGTAGGAAAAGTCGACGTTGGTGATTTGGGACAATCGAAGATTCAACTATTTAGGAGAAATATCAATGTATTTAGATATTAAGTGGAAATAGACAAAAGTTTTGATGACAGTGGCACCTAGAATGGTGAAAGCTTTGTTGTTTTCTTCGGAGAAGAAGGCATGTGTCATGGCTCCATAGAGAAGATCAATTCTCTTGAAGGTGTAGTTGATGCAAAAGAAAAAATAATTTGAGCTTAAACGTAGAAAATGAGTGAAAAAGGGAAAGGGTTTACCTAAGTATTGTTTAGAGGATTTCAAGAGCGGTTGAAAATAGAGAAGAAAAAAGCTTATGGGACGTTACATGTCCCTAAGGAGAAGTAAGGGGGTGAAAGTGGTGAAACATTGCATAGTTGAGGATCACATTTTGGTATATAAATTATGGTGAAGATGGTTGCTTCCTCTTGTTGCTTCACTGTTCATGACTTTTTAGTTTATCCTTAATCACAACCATGTGAAGGTTTCTTCTATGGGAGAAGAAGGAAGAAGGAAAAAGGAAGAAGGAAGGGTTTCTCTCTTCTATGTGAGTGAGTGAGTTAATGATTTTTTAATGAGTTGTGAGGGTTTCTTCTTTTCGAATGAGGAAGCGGAAGAAACAAAATTTCGACAACACAAGAATAAACTTTACTTTTATTTTTAATAATTAATCATTTTAAATTCTTATGTAAAATCAGTAAGTAAATTTTGTTTCACTTAAATACGGATTTTACATACGAAAAATCAATAGACCCATTTTTTTCTTGCATTATCTACAAAAAAAAATTCATATATAACTTAGTGTCTCATATTTGTAGGAAAAATATGTATGTAATAACTAATTTACTTACTAATCCAAATCCATATATAACTACATGTAGGTAAATCACATTTTTTGTTACAAATATAATTATTTAAAATCATATGCCAATTTCTAGTACACATTATTAATGTTGGTTTTTTTTTTTTAAATAATATCAATTTAATTTTTACGTACGAAATATATAAAAAATGTTGAAGAATAAAAATATTCATATAACAATTTAATATAAATATTCTTAATATATTTTTGTTATATTTTTATAATAGACGTGAATTAGTGAGACAGAGATTTAATGAATTTTTGTTGAGGCAGAGCACATGTTATAATTATAGTGTTAATGATTAAATTTGAGTAGGTATTAGAAAGTAGAAAAGAGTGATTGAAGTATGAGTTTGGTGAGAATGAGCATGAATTGTTTTTGGCATGTTGCCTGTGCTTACTAAGACAAGGCAACAATTAAATGGCAAAACAAATCTTAAGTGACCCGAAAGAGAATCTAAGGTCAGAACTCTTAGTACAAGGTTTAGAGAACAGTCCTTTTCCCACAGTTTCATCATCAATTTTTCACTGTTCTTTTGGGGCCAACCCTACACACACCAATTTCAATGCTGTCTATCAAGATCGAAGGAATCAACTGCATTATCTTCTCTAGCTTATACTTACAAAAATTTAATCTGAGTTAGAAAGTGTGTTTAAAATGTAATTCAATTCTATAAAACTGACTTGTAAGGTGAGGTTTGTACTTCACTTATATATTATAATTTGATTTTATCTCTAGTTGATGTGAGACTTCCAACACACCCTTTCATGCCGTGTGTGATAATAGAAATTAGATGGTCCAACTCTGGATAAATACTTGAATCATATATTATTGAATGATTGATTAATGAAGTTTTTATCTAATTTATGTATATATGATGTTAATCCTTCAGACATTAATGTCTTCTCATTACTATGGACAGATTTTGAAGTAATTTTTATGAATAATGCTCCTATACCACGAAATGAATCTTAATAAAGTTAATAATCTACAAGACTAAACAACACATAGGTATTTGCAGTCTAATATACATTTTTCCTACACTTTTACCAATCTATTTTACTATTTTACTATTTAAAATTAAGTTTAGTTTAAATATTCAAAAAAATTGTTTAAGATGTATATCAATCACGGTTACTCAGTAATAAAGATCTAAGATAAAAGATATAATGAGAATAATGTATTTAATATTATATTAATTGTTATTTGGTAATAGAAATTAATACAAAGATTTGTTTGTTGATTGGATTAAAAAAAAAGTTTATCAAGTATTTTAAAAAATATGTTGATTGTTTTTCAATGAAGAGGGAAAGTCAAATAGAGAAAAATATAGCCATGGAAAAGTAAATGTTGAAATAAGAGAGGACACAGAATGTCACTGAAGAAATAAAAGAAGAAAAGAAAAGTAATAATTTTTTGATACACTTAAATTTTTTACATTTATTTGACACTTTTTTTTTTATTTTTTACTTTTTTTTTTAAAAAAATATAAAAATTTATACTTTTATGATATTTTGTACTTATATTATATATCAAATGAATGTAAAAATGTATAATATTATATTCCAACGAAACATACTATGTTACTTATGTCCATATGACAAATTCATTTGATAGCTGTTGTAATACATGACGTACTACGAATTTAAAAGGAATTGATTTAATGTATGACATCATAATGACAAAGTTATGACTACACTTCATTTTCCATCATTTTATTTAAATCTAATATAATATGTATGACGTGAAAAATATTCATATAACAATCTAATATAAAATCATGAAATAAATTGTATTTATTTATCTAAATATTTTTAAAAAAAAATTAAAGATTTACTATTACTTTTACTAGGATCTTGAGCATTGAACTTTCAATAGGTGACAAAATCTGAATAAATTGAGGAATTTTAATGTATCTTTTTGAGGACTGAAACATAGAGAAAAATCTATCTATAAAATACTATCAGATACACAAGTCAGTAAAAATTTGAATATTTTGAATAAAAGAACATGATATGAAAGAGTGTGTTTTTTCGGCTGAAATATTATGTATATAATATGTCTTATTTGATAAGTCATATAATACCAATATGATATCAAATAGTATCAAATAAATAAATAAATTTTATTATATATATATAATAATAATAATAATTAACAAAATAATTATAATAAGATGATACCTTATTTGATATATTATATATTATATAAATATGTAGTATCAAAGAATATCATGACGTCAAATTACTGAGTTTGGTCACATATACTATTAACATATAAATATTTACACCAACAAACATATATTAAAATATTTATCAACCATTTCTTATTATATTTATTAATTCAGACACATATAACCCTCTTTGTTATGATAATTAAAAATAGTAATCTCAAATTTTATAGATGAAAAATCAAAATAAAATATTAGAAACCAAAATTAGAACTCTCTTAAAAAAACCTAAAAATATATTTAAGTGATCTTTTATTTATAGGTCAATTATTTTACATATATTATATTACTTTTAATTGTTAGATATGGCTGTACTATTTACTAACCATATCATAATATATCTTCCAATAATTTTAATTAAATTTAAAATAAAATAAATTTAATAGATTTTTAAATAAATGGGGCATTTGTATTAATATAGAAATATTTCAAATGCTAAAAAAATAATAATATAATGGTTAAAACAAAATATGGAATAGAAAATAATAAATAAAAATAAACATGTAATCATTAATAATGATACCTTGAAATATAATTATAAAAAATAAAATAAATATTATAAATAGTACAATAATTATAATAAAGAGTGTGATTTAAAGCAAAATTATTCTTCATTAACATGAACATGAATGTATAATATAATCTATTATAATATAAAAAATATATATTACGAATCTACTTTATTATTCATATGTATTTTGTTTATAAGTTTTATAAAACTTAATTTTTTAATTATTTGACATTTTTAACTTTTTTATTTATATTTATTTTGTTGTTACATATGTATGAAATTTATTTTATTTCTTTTATTCATTTATTTTTTTATTAAGATTTATTTTGTTGTCACATGTGCATTCAATTTATTTTATTTTTCATTTATTTATTTTTAAACCAATTTATTTATATTACTTTTTCATTTTTAGTTTTATCTTTTTATAACTTTTGATTAATTTATCATTTAATAAATTAGTGAAAAAATAACTTATATATAAAGTATTAATTCTTTTTATACTATTTTTTTAATTTTTAATTTTATTTTTTGATAACTTATGATTACTTGATCATCAATAACACTAAATTTTAAAAAAATATATTTTATTTTTATTTCTTAAAATTGTAAAGACTTATAAATGAATCAGCTTTGGAAATGGCCACGTGGCAACATAGGATAGGTTAAACTAATATTAGTAAAGTAACATGAACTTAATATTCTAAGTTCATACATTTCTGAAGAACAATCACCCTTTCAACATTTTTCTCCTTCATTGCTCTGTCATCTCTCCATCTCAACTCCAATTCTAACCGTTAACTTGTTGAATTGAAGTTACCTAGGCGATCAGGACTTCAAGAGCAACGCCTCCAACCGATCAATTTCTCTATTCCTCGACTGGTGAGTTAAACCCTCTTTTCATTCAACTTTAAGGCCGGAGTCATGCAACAAATTCTGGTTGCATGTAACTGGATGTATTTTCCCCAAATTTTTAGCTTTGACCACGTTCTAAAGACTAATTTTTATCACCAATTGGTGATCTATAGGTACTGTTAGGGTTTCCCTAAGGATCAGGACATCTGTTGATCATCCTTGAGAATAATTGCTTGCACTAGAGGTAAGGGAAGCTAGGGTTCATGATAATGTCTGTGAAATGTTGAGTTGAGTGAATTAAATTTCGTGCAACTATGGTGATCAAGTGCATGTGAGATTGTTTTGATGATTTTGTTCTGTTTGAATTGAAAACTTGTGATTTCCATATATGAACATATGTTGATGGTTGATTATATTATGAACTGTGAGTTGAATGCTTATGACTGGTATGGATTCTTTGAGATGATGTAATTTAGGAATTGAATGGGTGAAATCTGTTTATTAACATAAGAGGCTATTTAGTTAAGTTAGTACTAGTTTTATGATTAATTGAGAAGAAGGGTGATGGTTGATAACGAAAATTCATACCATTATCTGTGGTATAATTTTCTTACCAAATCAACTCTCTTGAAGCTTGAAACATGCTTAATCTTCTCTTTTATCTAACTTTGTGAATAACTTTAACTTAGGTTACACATACAAGTTTTCACCATTAATTCCTCAAGTTTTGTAGGAAATTTGAGTGCTTTGGAAGAGCATCCAAACTATCAAGAATGGGAGTCCAAGAAGAGCTACAAGAGCAAGCAGATCTGCAGAAAAAGAGAAAAAGTTACAGTGCATAAAAATCAGGCCCGGGCCCCCCAAAAGGGGGTTGGGGCGCCACAAAAGGGGGCTGGGTGCCCTTTTCTACTGTTTTGACCTCAAAATGTGGCGCTTGGGCGCCCCTAAAGGGGGTTGGGTGCGACTTTTTGCTGACTTGGCACACTAGACCTATAAAAGGATCACATGCAACGAGGGTGCCATCTTCTTGGCGGCTGAAGCTCGAAAACACCATTTTGGACCTCTAGGAGCTGGTTTTAGGCTGTGGGAACTCTCCATTCTTCCTCCTTGGGTTTCCATCTCTTCCATTTTCTTCCATTGTAAGCTCAAGCTCTCCATGACTATGGAGAGCTAAGTTCTTTTGTTGGGGAATGATGTAAACTATGAAACTCACTTGTAAATGAACTTTTTTTGAATGAATATATGCTTCTTTCATTACTTGCTAGTGTTTATGTTCTTTGCCTAAAGCTTGTTGTGACTTGATCAACCATAGCATGATTCTAGGGTTTGCTTAATGTTGGGAAATGTTGGGTGAACCTTGAATTGGACTAAACACCTAAGGGAAATTGTTTCTAGGGATAGAGCTTGGACCCTTAGTTGTCTTAAACTTCTTTTCTTATTGCAGATGAACTTGTTAGGTTGCCAAGGAATTGGGATTTAATAAGTGAATCTAGGCTTTCTCACCAAGGGATTGGGTTTGAGTAACTTATTAAGTTGACAAGAGAAATTAATTGAAGAAGAAGTAGTTATGTGCATTTGCATAGGAGTGTAATAGTTGAAATCATTCTCTAACATCTCCATTCCATATCATCTTCAAATCATTTCATTCTCAAGAGTTTTGACCACAAGAAGTTCAATCTTTTACTTAGGCATCATGTTTAATTTCACTACACAAATTCATATTAAAGGAAACCATTCTTTAGCCTAAATTAGTTAGATAATTATAGGATAGTAAAGTGTTGACCGAGTCTCTTGGGAAACGATATCCGGTATTACCGATTTATTACTTTAAACGATTTGGTACACTTGCCAATGAGTTAACAATGGTCAAATTTAGAGTTAAACATTCTTGGTGGTTCTGGTCAGTTTAGGTAACTTAGATAAGTTAATTAGGACTTGTTAGAAGTGTCTATATGGTAAAAAATAGTATCAAAGTGTTCAATCTAGATTTGAGTCTTATGGTTGATGAAGGCTGAGTTTTAGAATACAAATCAATGCATAATCACTAGAGAAAGAGGTTAGGAAAGGTTAAAATCATGTAAATAAGTTTAATTCAACCTGTAGAGTAAATTAGGGGTCTTAGAAGTTGGGGAAGAGGTCTAGAACGAATTTTAGTGCACAAGGGGGGGGGGGGGTGCGCTGAGCGAATTATGTGTGGCAGATTGAGTGTTTTTAATGTTTTTGACGTTTTGGGAGTTTCGGACGTCCGTTTTGGACATTCTTTAGTTCGTTCTGGGGTTTTTGACCCTTCCGGATCCATTGGTGAGGGTCTCCAAGCTTTTTAAATTACATAAGTGTGGATAATAATATGTTATAAAGAAATTTGTATTAATAAATGATGGTTCTGTGAAAATATGTAATGTTTGAGTACGTATAAGTTGTTTTTATGACATGATTGATGTTGTATGATGTGTATATGACTTAGTATAGCATTGGATGTACTTATACAATTTTAACATGGTACATTATTGATTCAAGAGGAATATCATGTGATTTGAAGTGGTTAGATTGAATATGAAAGTAAGATCTCTAGGTGAGATCATTTAATGTTTAGAAAGAATGTAAGAGGCTTTCATATGGGGGGTTATCCTAACACTCTAATGACTCTTTCAATCTCACTTAGAGAAGATTTAGTCATGTGGTGAGAGTAGTAGGAGGTCCTAGTCTTGGGTGCTTCCAGTATGGCCCAAGGTGAGTGATAACGGACTTACACTTGTGTGTGTGGTAGGGTTTAATCTAAAGCAATGGCTTTGCAAAGCAATAGAGGCCACCACAAGTGCACAACCCGCCCAAGATCGACATTCATTCTAAGTCTGGATGAGTCTAGCTGTGTCACAACATGATAGGATGTTTCATTTGGTAACTTGTATGATGACAATTTCTATTATATGTTATTTGATAACTTGTATTCTTTTGAAACCTAGCTTACCCTTACTCTTGTATGTGTTGTATGTGCGGTGCCTTTTTTTTCTTTGCGATGATCATCCAACTTTGGATGTGAGCAGAGGCGGATGATGAACTTTTGAAGCAAGCATTGGAGAATGAAGACTTAGCCCCTAGCTCTTAGGATCCTTTAGACACATCTGTATTTTTAAATACTCTTAAACTTGTAAAAAATTTTAAATTCTGCCTATATTTTTGGATGACTGTATATTTGATACTATCACATGCTATTCCAATTGTTTATATATATATATATATATATATATATATATATATATATATAAATTAACAAAAGTATAAAAATTAAGATAATATTATTTTTATTGTATACATTAGACTTCATATAAGGTTTTAAATCATTATAATTATCACACACAAAAAAAGTAAAAATTGTACTTAATAATACATTTTAATGGTTTACTTGTAAAAAAATCACATTCTTAATTTATAAATTTAGTTTTATATTAATCGAATTTATTTTTTGAATACAATTTAAAATTGTTAGAACTAATAACTTTAATAAAACTAAAAAAAACTAAAACTAACAAACTAATTATTTATTAATGTATTTATATTGTTATGAGATTTTATATATATATATATATATATATATATATATATATATTAATTAGTGAAACGAGAAAGAGAAGAAATATACAATAAATTAAAATATATAATTATTATTTTCATAATTATTTTTATTTTCAATTCTATCATTGTGATTTCTAATGACTTAGTTATTTAATAAAATAAAATTTAAAAAACTATATTTTACTTTTATTTCTTAAAATAGTATTATTTAAAAAATAATATATTAAATAATACTACAAATTGTTTACACTATAATATAAAATAAATTTTAATTTAATAATTTTGTTTTAAATAATTATATTTATCTTTTTTATCTTAATTTATAATATAAATATTTTTATCATTGAATATTTTTCATATTTTTAGTATGTAATGTAATGACCACTAAATTAAAAGTAAAACTTTTAAGAATATTATAAAATAATAAAATTAAGTTTTAGAAAAATAAAACTTACATCAGCTCCTTGAAAACACTTTCAGAAATGTAACATTCTATTTTCCCCACACCAGCTCTCTCTCTAATCTTGTGCTCTTCTGAACCCTGTTCTTCTCTCTAGATTCTTCTTCACTTGAGCCACTGGATCTCTATTCTAAAAGTGCCTAGACGATCTTGGTATCACAAGCTTCGTCTTTCACCGATTGCATTTGCAATTTTGTAGGATAAGTAAATTTCCCCCTTTTTGGACTTTGATCATGTAGCAAATTCTGCTGCATGTAGTTCACTTGTGATTTTTCCCCAAAATCTTAACTCTAATCTTATTCTAGAGACTAATTTCTATCACCATTTGGTGAAATATAGGTGCCTTTAAGTTTCTCTCCTAAGAACAGGACATTGTGCATCATCCTTGGACTTGACTGTTCACTCTAGAGGTAAGGGAAGCTAGAGTTTTAATTTCTGTCTAGTGATTTAGGATTTGCATGAATTCTGATTTTTGTTTGAAATATGTGGAATAAAGTACATGTGATACTGTTTTGAGTGTTTTTGAGTTGATGAATAAAACGTTGATGAAAGTTTATGATAAAACAGTTGCTATGTGATGTGTGAATGATGGGTCTGTGAATGTATGATTTGTATCTGGTATGCACAATGTATGGTGAGGAAACTTAGTTGTAAAATATGTGAATGACCATTATGTCGGTTACTGATAAAAGTTTTGGTGGATGATAGAGTTTAGGAGGAAGTGGGGTAGTCAAATTAGGTAATTGGAGCTGGAGATGATTTTATACAATTGGGATAACTTAGATTAGTCATTTATGACTTATTAGAAGTGCTAAAATGGTTAGAATTAGTTGTTGGGCGGTATAATGGAATTTGGTCCTCTAAGTGAACAAAATGGAAGTTTTAGAGTAGAAATTGAAGCATAATTGCTAAGGAATGATGTTAGGAACGTTTATGATCACTTCAACAAATTTAATTCATCATATATATCAAGTTGGGAGTGTTAGAAACTTATCAAAGTGTCTCAGATGCACAAAACTCAGAAAAATCAGGTTGCTGTCAAAAACTGATAAGAATAATCGATTATCTCACTTGATAATCGATTATTTTATCCAGAACGTCATATTTTCTTCGAAGTTCACGTAAATAATCGATTATCATACGTAATAATCGATTACTGTTGTCAGAAAATCATCCAGGACAGTTTTGGGTGATTTTCAGGGTTCTGGGTATCATTTTTGGACGTTCTTTAGGTCGTTCTAGGGGTTTTTGACCCTTCTGGAGCCCTTGGTAAGGGTCTCCAAGCTGTTTGAATTACTTAAGTATTGTTAATCAAAGATTATAAATAAATTTGTGTTAATAAGTGATGTTTCTGTGAAAGTATGTAATGTCTGAGTATGTATGAGTTGTTTTTATGACATAACTAAAAGAATGATTGTGTTCCATGTGATGTAATATGAGAATTTAAGTTGTATCTCTCGGTGAGATTATTTTAATGTTTAGAATGAATTTAGGAAGCTAAGTCTTGGGGGTTATCCTAACACTCTAATGACTTTTTCAATCTCACTTAGAGAAGAATTAGTCATGTGGTGAGAGTAGTAGGAGGTCCTAGTCTTGGGTGCTCCCAGTATGACCCAAGGCGAGTGATAACGGACTTACACTTGTGTGTGTGGTAGGGTTTAACCCATAACAATGGCTTTGCAAAGCAGTAAAGGCCACCACAAGTGCACAACCCACCATAGCTCGATATTCATTCTAAGTTCGGACGAGTCCTATCTAGTTTATGATTTGTTATAGGGTGCTATTTACTTGTTTGTATGAATATCACTGTATATGTTAGATTAAATTGCATTAACAGGTATGCTTTTGAGAATCTAGCTTACCCTTGTGTGTTTGCTGTTTTTTTTTATGTTTGTTTTCTCTTTTTTGCAATGATCATCCAAACTGGATGTGAGCAGAGGCAGATGATGTCCCATCTGAGCAAGCCCTGGAGGAAGAGGACACTGCACCTAGTTCTTAGGAGTGATATTTTATATCTGTTCTATTTTGAAGAACTTTACTATAGATTAATTTAATATTTGTAAATCTTTTGAAGCATTTTAAGTATCCCTTATTTTGAAATACTTTAATAGGTAAAGTTTACGTTTAGAATTCATAATTTTGGGATGACTGTAAAAGTTTAATACTAATTACATCCTCTTAACTGTTCTCTTATATTCTAATGTTGTCATTCTATAAATTATATTTTCATATAATTTTGGGATGTCACATGTAAAAGTTAAATTTATATTATTTAATAAAAAATAAATTAATATATTATATTTAACAGTTTGTTTCAAATATTTAAATTAGATATTTGTAATAAAGAAAAACATACTTTTCAATATTATAAATTTTGTTTTATATTCTTTGAAATCCATTTTACAATTTTTAACTTAAAAATGTAGAGTTTAAGACTTTGGTAAAGTCGAAAAAAAAATTGAGAATGTTATTATTTTAAAATATATCACTAATGTATTTATTGTCATTACTTAAGTCTAAAAATTTATGTAGTAGACATATATTGATTAGACGAGTTTAATGTCTCAAATTAGACAAATGTATTAAAAAATATTGTGTGAGTCTACCAATATATATATTAGACAATTTTGTATATACATTAATTCAACGATTATAATAAAAAATATTAGACGAGTATAACAAAAAACATTAAATGAGATATTTCATACATTGATTAGACGAGTCTAAACATACACTGATTAAATGAGTATAACAAAAATTAATAAACGAGTCTGTCAATGCACTAATTAAATAAGTTTAATATTATACATTAGTGTGTTCATATAATCATTAGCCAAGTATAGCCAAAAACATTAAATGAATCATTCCACACATTGATAAGATGACTATAGGAATACCTATTATATGAGTCTTTCCATACACTAATTAAACAAGTCTATCAAGAACACTAGATGAGTCTCTCCATACATTGATAAGACAAGTCTAATAATATACATTGCACAAATCTATCTATTTATACAAAAATTATACGAGTTTATTAATACACATTAGATGAGTTTTTCCATTCATTGATAAACAAGTTTTGCAATATATATTAAATGAGTCTGAATATACATTTATTGGATGATTATGTTCATACACTAAACTACTCTAACAATAAACACTAGACGAGTATGTCTATACTTTGATTAAACAAGTCTAACAATATACATTGGACAAGTTTGTTTATACACAAATTAAACTTGTTTATTAAAACACATGAGACGAGTTTGTCATTCATTGATTAAATAATTCTTGCAATACCCATTGCACAAGTCTGAATATACACTGATTAGATAAGTCTAACAATACACGTAAGATGTGTGTTTCCATACACTTATTAGAAGAATATAATAAAAAATTTACATGAGACTATCCATACAATAATTAGACGAGGATAAAAAAATTATTATACAAGTAATTTCATACGTTGATTAGATGAGTATAACAAAAATTATTAGACAAGTTGTGAAATACAATGATTAAATGAGAAAAGCATAAAATATTAGAGAAGTTTGTCAATGTATTGATTAAACGATTCTAACACTGCACATTTGATGAATCATTCATATATTGATTAGACGACTCTAATAATATACATTAGATAAGTCTTTCCACACACTAATTAAACGAGTCTATTAATACACACTAGACAAGTTTGTTCATTCACCAATTAAATGAATCTTGCAATACACATTAAAAGAGTATGTTCATATATTGATTAAATGAGTATAACAAAAAACATTACTAGCAATACACATTAAAATAGTTTGTCCACATAGTGATTGGATGAGTATAACAAAAAGTATTATGTTAGTCATTCCATACATTGGTTATATGAGTATAAGAATACACAATATATGAGTTTTTCCATACACTAATTATATCAATCTAATAATATATATTAGATAAATTTGTTCCTACACATATTAGATGGATATATTAATACACATTAGACGACTCTATTAATTTTATGTCGAGTCTTGTATTATACATTATACAAGTTTGTCCATATACTAATTAGATAAATCTAACAATACACATTAGACGAGTATGTTCATATACTGATTAGATGAGTTTAACAATATATATTGAACAAGTTTATCAACATTTTGATTAAACAAATCTAGCAATACATTACATCAATTTGTTCATCTGATTTGTATTTTTAGTAAGTCAACTTTAATAATTTTATATATCCTTTATATTTTTAGAGAAATGATCTACTTTATTTTTGTGTATGTTTTATCCTTTATATTTTTACAAAGTTTAATATCTATATTTTTATAAATATATTAATTTTTTAAACTTATAAATCATTTTTAAGGTTGATTATATTCAAAATTTAATATAAACTTAAAATTATTTATTATTATTCTTTTCAACTTCTAAATCTCTTTTAGTAAACAAACAAACATCAACCCGTTGATATACATGGATTTAAACTATAAAAGTAAAAATATCATAACATAAGTTACGTAAAAAGAAAAAGTAAATGTAAGAAAGTCGCATGAATGGGCGAAAACAAAAATTACAATAAATGAAGTCATCATACACTATAAATAAATAAATTTTTTAAAATAGAAAACATATAAAAGTTTGGCCTTAATGTTTCTAAATAGTGTCAACTAAGTTTATGATACTTTATTTTTAAGTTTTAGATTGATTGTTAATTAAAATAATTTAATGTTGGTCTTTTTTATTTTAAAATTTACTTGGATTAGCATAATCAATAATATTAATTTAATTAACATGATCAACGATGGTAATAACAGTAATTTATAAAAATATTTCATCATATAACACTTCTATCTAAAAAAAATAAAAATATTTTTGTAACTAATGAAAAAGATGAGTTTAATGAAATATATATAGAAAAGTGAAAGATGAGAATAGTAAGCGAAAAGATTTATCACATTTGCATATAAACATTTAAATTAAAAAATAATTTATTATTTTCATTGCAAAATTCATAACATATAAATTAGAATTAATTTAACATAAGCTAACCTAAACAAATATTAAAATTACATTATATCATAATTAGATTAACTAAATAATAAAATTAAAAAATAATTTTAAACCATCTATAACTTAAATAAATATAAATATTAAAATTTAATAATATTAATGTTAATTAAGCCGACATTGATAGGTTGAGTTGGTTTAGGTTAATTTAATGAAACTGGATTGATATCTAACCGTAAGTGACTTTATTAAATTTGATAACGTCATACTAACCCGACGTTAATATAAATAATTTTATTTATTTTTATAGTAAATATAAACTTAATTGATTTACATGCTTTACATGGTTTAAAATTAAGTATAAAATAATTTTATATCTTTTAATTTGTATAAAAGAAATTATTTTTATGTCACTTTAGAATCAATAAAACTAACTCCAACAATATTATATATTTCTAATATATTTATTTGAAAATCAATTTAATGTTTTCTCATGATGCTCATTTAAAATATATTCAATAAAATTAAAAAAGTAATTCGACTAATAAAAAAATTAAGTACTATACTAATCTTAATTGATTTGGTTTGTATATGTTGAAGTCTAAATAGTCCAATTTATTAGTTTCAACCACATTTGGATCCACTAATATTGCATTTGAACTTCACCTTTAAATTACGAGCATTGCCATCACCATACATACATACATATACATATATATACATATATATATATATATATATATATATATATATATATATATATATATATATTTAAATAGTATTAATAACATCGGAAGATGCTAAATAAAAAAAAATCTAAAATAAAAATACATGCAAACCCACAAACATACACACATCTCTCACACACATATATAAATCATCTATTAAAGGAATAAAAATAAAAATAAGATATATTGACGTTTGAATTTATTTATTTTTATTATAATAATTGATTTTTTAGAAATATATCTAACTTTTATATTAGATAGAGAAGCACATTAATTTGAGTTGCATTTAACTAATCACATCACTCAAAGTATCATCAAATTGACTTTGTGAAAGTTGAAATATAAAAATCAAGAGCTTCAATTGTTTAAGAGAGGTTTAGGCTTTATTCGTGTCTCAATCATACAAAAGTTGGCAACATGTTAAATGTCAAATTCCTCTTTGACCTAGCATTATTCTTTTATAAATTTCAAAATTCTAACCATGAACTTTTTCATATCTGATTGTTGTTGGTTCATGGAACAGTATACAAGGATGAAAACCTTAACAACTGGGAGAATTTTGACAAGAAGCCAGTTGAAAACTAGTTACGTGGTTGATTATTTGTAGCAATGATCTTAAATTTTCAAATTTTTAATTACAGTAGAATGTCTATTCAAAATCCTACATCGACTAATGTTTATTAGAAATTTTATGTGAATTAAAAATAAAACTAATTTATAATATATAAGTGAAATACAAATCTCATTTTATTAATTGATTTTATAGGATTGAATTAGGTTTAATGTCGAATTCTTTAATAATGTCTGAAAAAGGAACTGTTGAAGAAACATAAGAAACGTCTAAGGGATAAAGAAGAAGATGGGAAACTGAACGAAACCACTTTGTGCAGCTAATTACAGAAACTAGAACACGACAAAAAACATAGAATTATGAATGTTTCAAAAGTTATATAAATTATCAAGTATAGGAATATTAAATTTATTTTCATTTGGTTCTTTGTCAGAATAATAATTTATGAGCCTCTATATGTCACTGACATTTTGGATTTTGGCATATCCAATAATAAAGTATCAAAATGAGCTTAGAATGTGGTTCACATCACTCAAAATCATGACTCAAATGGGGCATTTCTCAAGTAACTATAGAAAAAATTATTCCAAGAATTAATTATATTGATGTTGAATTATTGTAATTTTTATTCATGTTATAGTTTAGTTTTATATTTGAATATATTAGGTTAAAGAAATTTTAGATTATTGGTTTCTTTATAAAAGTCACATATTATTCTAAGGTTATCTGAAGTTAGAGATCTATTTATAGTACTTGATTCTTTATTTGAGAAAATATAAAAATTGGTTAGAAAATGCTTTCAAATAAAACGAATTTAAATTTTTTTTACTAAACATGCTTAATAGTAAAACTGCATTAGGAAAAAGCCTGTGATTAAGTGAGTTGAGAATTTATGTATTATATAAGATGGACAAACTAAGATTTTATAGTAAATAGATACTATACTATAAAATAAAGTAACATTTTCCAATGTAATTTAGGTGGGGAAGATATTGCCTCATTTAAATTTTTTTTATGCTTTAAACCCCAAATGCACTACTACACTTAGCATGGATAAGATACAAACTAAGGTAAACTTAGTAGCTAATGGGATAACAATACATATGTACTACATGCAAAGAAAGTGAGGAGAATTTCAAACATTTATTCTTTGATTGTAATAATCTAGTTTGGGAATTGTATAATAGATGCGTGGAAGTAAGTATTAAGAAGTGGACTTTAAGTCTAACTTAATTCTATAAAATCGGTTTGTAAGGTGAAGTTTGCACTTCACTTATATATTATAAATTGACTTTATCTCTAGTCGATGTGAGACTTCCAACAGTAAACTCGGTGTATTATAATCATTCTAAACCTAATTTTCAACATTTTCATCACTTCCACCTAATGCAATTAAATGAAACACAACATAATTAGATAATATGAAAATATAAAAATTTGACAATATCTAAACAAAAGAAGATAGACCCAAAAGAAATATTTTGTCTTGCACCAATGAACTCTTGATTATGGATAAAACTAGATATCAGTAACATACGTAAAACTATATATTAATGACATACTTGAAACTAGATATCAGTTAGTGATTCGATAATGATAATGAAATAGATCCAACAAACAATAAATATCATTACACTATATAAATTTAATATAATCATGACAATATCTTAACAAATAAACCTAAGTGAATATTATTTTTGAAAGATCTCTTGATAACATAACTTATTTTTGAAAATGCTAGAAAAGGAAAAGGCACATAAGTGAGTTATGCGTATATTTTGTCTATCTACCTTAATGATATTTTGTAGGGTTTTGGTGGTCCAATTAAGGTGGAAACTATGGCAATGGAAGGTGAGTGTTTATCCAGAAGAGTGCAAAGGATGATGGGCATTGTTTCATTGAAGCAGTGCAAGTCCTCTTTCAGCTCCCAAATCCCCAACTGTGTGGGTCCCACAGTGTGTTCCCACACATCATTTTCCTTCATTAAATCATGGGACCTAGTTTGATTGTTACTATCATGTTGATGATGATGCATTATGTGAGAAATGTGGACCCTCCCTCTCCCTCCTTTCCTTTTCCCCTATGCAAGTTTATTATACCATCACTCAAAAACAAGCAAACGGTGTTCAAAAACTCATCATTTCATACTTTTCAAACCCTAGCACGTGGACACCTTCAAAGTTTATGACAGTGTGGGGGGCACCTCATTCATTGGCTTCTGCTTCTGCTTTCTGCTTTCTGCTTTCTGCAATCTGCTTTCTGTTATCTATCTGCTGTTTCTCATCAAAAACACCATTCAAACATTCATTTTTTGTTCCTATTCTTCTCCTTCCACTGTTCAAAGGGGTTCATTTCAGATGATTCTTCATGCCCAATAATCAATAAATATTGTGTTTCCCATTCTTAGGGTTTGCCAATTCAGCCTAAGAGGAAAGAAAGAAAAAGGGTGCTTTCCATTTCTCGATAATCATTGTGTGTCACATTTTCTGTCCTCTGCTTTCATTCACAAAACTATAATGGAATCCTTTGACAAAGATGGTATTTTTCTAAATGGGTATATATTCAAATATTATTCGTATATGGGAGCTTCAAATTTAAGAAAAAAAATGCTTTCTTTCTTAGAGCATTTAATGTGGGTTGTTTATTTTATTTCATTTTATTTTATCACTCTTATTTATATTTAAGCACTTTATTATGGGTTTCTCTTTCTTATATAATTATTTATTTTATTAATTGATGATTTTTTATTTGTATTAGACTTTTTAACATTATTTGCTATATTTGTTTCAAATTATATATTTATTTTAGTTTAATTGAGATCAAACTTTTTTATATTTATATTAAATATATATAATTTAATTGAATTGTTGATATTCGTAGAATAATATACCTGATTAGCCTCTCAATTAATAAAATTTTATGAGTAGGTTAAGATGGAATTTATATATAGTACTTTGATTCTTATAACTTAAATAAAACAAAGGTGTTGAAGGTAGTTTTTGTTTCTAAACTTTATATGAAATTATAGTTTATTATATCTAAAAGCTTTTTTTTTATAGAATTTGATCTCTTTAAAAGTAAATAATTATAGTTTTTTTATCTAATTACCTTAATTTTTATTTTTTACATGTCAAATGATATTTCAACTAACATTTGAGTTGTTTAAATCGTTTAACACATTCCAAATTAAATACTAATTAGTAAAAATATTATTTAATATGTAAAAAAAACTAACTCGATTGGATTTAAAAAATATATTCATTAATTAATAAATATAAATAACTATGACCTACATTCTGACCCAGCTTTCACTGTCCTATTGCAACATATGCACGAACTTATGGCGCAACACTCTACAAATAATGTTGCAGAACTTGCCATTATTAAGGCTGAACAAAATGAGAAGTTCATGGAAGTGGTCAATACCCTAAATGCCCTAATTATAGGCTTTTTCATCCACTTGGACCAACTATACAATAACCACTACAACCACCATCAACCCAACCTCCTTCATCTCTTCCATCTTCCTCTGGGCAATGATAATCTCTCATTCCACCCTTCAATGTTCACCAGAAAAACTCGAGAGAAAGCACTAAATAATATCACCTAGGGGTAGTTGTGTCATCTAAGGAGAGCTTAAGGCATTAGGAACTTAAGAAGTTTAGACTTGATGAAGTTTTTAAATGTTTCATTTATACAATTCTAATACATTATTTTTATATATGCTCTAATACATTCATCACTCTGACACATATATGCTATGATACTTAGATTTATGTTTGCTCTAAAATATGCTTCAATTTCCACTCTAATAATATGATGCATTGCATATGTCTAAATGATTATGACTTATGGAAGTCATATATCATTCATAACATACTTATTTAAAATTACTTTAATACAATAATACATGAAGTTACCGACGGAATTTTACAGACAGATTTATTTCTGTTGGTAAATGTGCATTAACGAAGATTTATTGACGGATGTAAAAATGTAATTATCGACGGATTCCATCCTTCAATAATTACCGACGGCCATAATGCGTCGGTAAATCCTTCGAAAATGTATCTTATAGTTACCGACGGATAAAATCTGTAGGTAGATCCTTCGTAATTACCGAAGGCCTAAATCTGTCGATAAATCTGTGGATAATACATATTAAAGTTACTGACGAACAAATCTGTCAATAAATCCTTCGATAATTACCGAAGACCAAAATTTGTCGATAAATACGTCGGTAAATAGAGCGGCAAAATTCCCGCCCATTTTTCTTTCTCTCTGCGCGAATAAGGGTACATTTTTCTCTCTCACAAATCAATATCTTCATTTTTTCTTTCCTCTCATCTCAAGAGCACTTCTAACATTCTCTACAACCATTTTTTTCTCTTGTGGAATCATCTTCCCACACTGCCACCACTGCTGTTGAGGAGCGCCACCGCTGCCGTTGGAGAGAGTCATCGCTACCGTTGTAGAGTGTCACCGCTGCCATTGGAGAACACCACCGCTGCCATGGGAGAACACTATTGCTGCCATGGGAGAACACCACTACTGCCATGGGAGAACACCATCGCTGCTATGGGAGAACACCACCGCTGCCATGGGAGAATTGGGGATTTTTTCCAATTTTAGGGTTTCTAAAACAATTGAAGAACCTAAGTTTAGTCTTTCATTTTGGTATTGGAATGAATTGGATTGTTGTTTTAGTTTAGGAATAAAGAAAGTTTGATAAAAAAAATTAAAATCTGAGGAAAAAGAAGAAGGGGAAAGAGGAAGAAGATGAACCAAATCGAGATATTTACCGACGGAATTATTGACGGATGTTTCTTTCGGTAATTATTGACGATTTTTTCCTTTGATAATTACCGACGGATTTTTTCTTCGATAATTATCAGTGGATTTTTCCTTCGGTAATTACCGACGGTTGTTTGTGGCAATTACAGACGAATTTTTCCTTCGGTAATTACCGACGGACAATCCGTCGGTAAATATTAGAGACAACGTTATTATCGACGGAGTTATGTTTGTCGGTAATCCGTTGGAAAAATTTCATTACTGACGGATTTTGGACGTTTTCGATGGATTTTGGCCGTCGGTAATAATTTTTTTTTTGTAGTTTGCTTTGATACTCATGCCATGCCAACAACAACTTGCTTTGATATTTACATGTTATGCCAATAAAAAAATTATTATTATTGCTTTAATACTTATGTGGTGTTTTCATTAAGAGTTGAACTCAAGGGTGAGAAAGTTGTTATTCCAATACTAAAATGCTATGATAGTCTTACAATTGTTGACATCATTAATGTTCTTTTGAGAATCCTTTTTTATCTTTATCAATAAGGGGAAGAAAATTGAGTGTTAAACACTGGTAAGAATCGTATGTGAAACACTAGAGAAGGTAAAATACTAAACAGAGAAAATATTAAACGAAGAAAGTAACATCCTAAACACCAAACATTGTTTAGGACACAAAAATCAGAGGAAGCATACCTTTGATGTTTGTTAAACAATTTTATCACTCTAATACCATAAACCCCTAATTATTGTCAAACAATTTTATAATCATTCACTTTGATACCATAAACCCTTGATGTTTTCTCTAATATTCATCTTATTTATTGCATTCTGATATCATTGACATTTCCCTGATATATATCTTATTGTTAAATGCTCTAATAAAACGCTTTGATACTCATAAGATTGTTCATACATTCACTCTACTTGCTCTAATATACATATGCATTGTCGTTCTGAAATGTATCGTTTATAAACACTCTGATACTCACAATATTGCTCATACATTTTCTCTGATAGCTTTGTCATATAAACGCTCTGGAATATATCGTTTAGACTATGAAATGATTAAATGCTCTGAACTTTATAGTTTAACATATCTGATCAAATATGGCTTAACTATTTCAAATCCTCATAGATATATTTCATTTAGCATATGTATTCATTAAACATAAAAAATGGAGAGATTGTTAAGATAAGATCGTCTAGAGAAACTAGACTATCTAACAATCCATGTTTTGAAGTTTAACATACAACACTCAACAAAATATTATTTATAAAGTGAAGTATCTAAAGTTTGTATTTGATAAATATAACATTAAAAGAAATAAGTGTCTACTAATATAATTGTCTATCAAAAGTGTTGGATGAAATAAGCACTCATAATGTTTTCATGAATATAGCATTTTCTAGCCTATACTGTCTAAAAGACAATGTTCAACATATAGCGTCTGACACATGGAAACATCTAAGTAAGTGATGAACTAAACACTAAAGTTTAAGATCTTATATCCAGAAAGTGTTAATAGACTAAGCGTCTAATGAAATGAATCTTTTAGGATATCAGCTAAATATGCTAAACGGTTGTACTACAAATAATGTTTAAACACTCTATAAGAACAATAAATGCATTAACATATTATACTTCTTTGTCTGTTTTGCTTTTGTTCTCTTTATTTGTGCAAATAATGACAATACCAAGCTTTATTCAAAAGTTTGCACATGGATCATAAAGACATTGAGAAATAGGAAGACATTATTGGAATGTTTCCTAAAAATTTTATATCCTATCATAGTTTTACATGTCCTCGATGTTAAAGCAATGCTTCTCTTCCCAAGTTGTAAAATAATACAAATCTTTGTACTAAAAGCCACATACTCTCAAGGAGAACAACTATATTTAAATAACAGTCATCTCTAAAAAAAAGCTATATAAGGAGAAATTGTTAAAGAGATAGTGGAGAATTTTTTTATCATCTTAAAGAACAAATTATTAATGAATATTTACAATTTTTTAGAAATATAGAATGCAAAATTTCAGTATCAAATTTTACATGGCACTTTATCTACAGAGATGAAATTATTTGAAGAGCCTTATTGATGAAAAGGATCTATACTAAATAAGATGAATCGTTCAAAATTTATTTACAAGAAATTTTATTAAAGAGACTATTAGTAAGTGTTCTCATCTTTTAAAGATTAATTTAAGTATTTACATAAATAAATTGATGTTCACTCAAATAAGAATTTTTACTAATTTAATGTTTTCTTAGTTTTATTATTACACAATAATTTAAATAAGATGATATTTCATTTGGTTAACATTTTGTTTGCAACTCTAGAAAAGGAATAATATATCAAATTAATAAAAAATGATGAATGGTCTTGGATAGATTATTCAAAATTGCAGGAATATCATTTAAATTTTTTATATTATGATCCAATAGTTATACTTTTAATCTCTAATCTATATCAGAGCTATTTTACTTCAAAAAAAAATTATATATTTAATAAAGAAAATATATTTTCACAATTGATTATTTTAAAATACATGTGTATATGATTTTATCTTTAAAATTTTTATGATTGCTTTTACTTATTGAAATAAATAATTATAATAATGGTTATTGATGATAATTTAATTGTTTTTAGAAGTAATTCTGGAATTAAACTCGTAGTATCTAGCACCATTATGTATATCTATTTAAGCAATTTTAAAATAAGATAAATGAGAAAAACAAATTCCTATAATTTAATAAATATTTTTAGTACATATTTTATTATAATTTTACTTTTTATATTCTAATAATTATTTTTCATCATAACTGTAGTGATATAAATTTTTAATTACATTTATTACATTTTTTTATCATAAAAAATTTGTGAGCATATATTATATACTCGAATGATTAACCTTCAAAAACTTGATAAATAAAAATGACACTTTTATAATGAAACAATATTCTGAAAAGGAAATAATAAGATTATAGTATATGCTAGAAATATGAGCAGCCCAAATTACAGAAAATCATGGGCTATTCTTTTTGTTCATTGAACATTCCCTTTTCTATATTTTAGTTTATTTCCTAGCCCAAAAGCAAGTCACAGACACAAAAAATATACATTGTTAATTTCCATTATTTCACATCAAAAGAATATTCCATTGTTAATTTAAAAGAAAACTAAATTACACTAAACATATAGTTTTATAAAATTATAAAACTTATTTTCATATTTTTCCACTTAGACTAATCTCCGTAATTATATTTAAAAGACTACACTTATACTTCTTAAACATTATACCAGTTCTTCCTCATTGCATAAAAATCCTTACATTATATTATCTTATAAAAGAGATTTACTTCAAATGTACAAAAAAAAAGACAAAAAAACCAGGAAAAAATTGTGTTATTTTAAAAATGGTTAGGGTTTAATAAAACAAAGAAAGAAGAAACTTAATTTAGATACATTAATTTGTCCTTATGGTTTTATATTTATTTTTTTAATGGTAATTTTCATGTAATAATGAGTAATAATCTTAAGAAATAAATTTAAATAAAAATCACCCTATAAAATCTAATAAGATGAAAGTTATTTTCATTTATATTTTTTAAATCTGTTTTATCTTTAATTGATTATATTCTTCAATAAATAAATAAATAAATAAACCTTGAAATGTAAAATTAATCAAAATAAATAATCTCTATGAATTTTATAAAAAAAATATCTTACATAGTCTTTTTCAAAAATTTATATGAAAACGTAAAGTTCTGTTTGATTTTACATTAAATGCATGATCTTGCATGGATCCAAATAAAAGTTGTGGTTGGGGACTAAGGAGGATCAATCAATCATAGTTCATTGTTGTATTTTTTTTAATGTAAAAGCACTTAATCATCAAGAAATTAATATGACAAAGGCTTATTAGTTAAATGTATTAAATGACATGATGTCTCATTAATCATCATTAATCAATTAACAATGACAAAGCCCTAAATCATATGTTCATAATAAGATGGATGATTGGATGGACCCATGCATGCATGCCATCAACATCTTTTGAATTGATTATTGATTAATTCACAACTTCTAACACTTTTTCACACAAACATAGTGGTATCTTAATTTGGAAGCATTAAATATCTCCCTAACTTTGTAGTGAGGGGCTACACACTATGAGAAGTTAAAGTTGAAAATTTTAGCCATAGCTAAGTTGAGATTGGTCATATCAACCATGTAAATGAGTTGAAGGTACTCATAATTTCAACTTTTTCAAAACGTGAAAAATATATAGGTCTAAAAACTAAAGAATATTTTTTTCCAAAAATGATATTTTGATAATATTAGAGTAAATAATTATTTTGAATAATTTTTTATGTTTATGGTTTTTCTTTATTAGAGTTGTGTAATTTATTTGTCAAATTTATTAAACTTAGCTTTGGGGTCACATCACCAACAAATCCATGATTTTTATATGTGGACATGATTAGGTAAACTATCTTTTGAACTGATGTGGATAAGACATAAAACTAAAGGCATTAAATATTTTGACTAGATATAATTTAGCACATTAAACATTATATCTTTTTCAGATGTTTCGGTTATAGGAAATGAAAGATAACATTTTTTTCCTACAATTTATTTTCAATAGTCGGCAAGTTTTCTTGTCATCAACTATAGAAAGAGACTATGGTTTGGTTTGGCTTAAAACACTTTAATATTTTACAGCATATTCACCTTTTTTATATTTTAATCCTTTGAATTATTTTTAGTTACTCTCTCTATGTTCTTGATATAATTATTGTGATTAGAGTTGGTAATTTGGTTTATGATCTATAGATTAGTTCTGATTTCCTTTGAATAAGTCTCTTCTTTTCAAATTAGGAGAACAAAAAAATATTACAACCTCATAAAAATTTTCTAAAATTAGGTTATGATTAGAATTAAGGTGGATTTAGTCTTATTACAAGATTTAATTAACTTTTAATAATAACAAATTTAGTATTATTCAAAAGTCTAACTGAACCATCTTGGGTCAAAGTTAAGCTGGGACGGCCTAAGCAGAGGTTAAGACAGGTCAAATTTTAAGATGGGTCGATTTGACTCGAAGATCAAGATAGGTCAATCAATCATAAAGGTTAAGACGAGCTAGCCGAGGACAAAGGTTGAGACAAGTCAGTCTAAACCAAAGGTCGAGACTAGTTAACCTGAGTTGAAGGTCGAGACGGGTTGATAGTTGAGACTCGTCGACCTAAGTGAAAGGTCAAGATGAAGTGGCCCAATAGGAAAATCAAGAAGGACTAGCCCAAACCAAAGGTCGAGAAGGGTATGCACGTGCCAAATATTGAGACAAACCTATCTAGGTCAAAAGTTAAGACAGGCTCACCTAGACTGTAGGTTAAGATGGTTTGTCCTAAGTCCAAAGGTCAAGATAGGTCGTCTCGTGCCATAAGTGAAGATGGTCTACCTTGGGACGAAGGTTGAGATGGTCTGCCCTAGGACAAAGGTCGAGATGGCTTACTTTGAGCCGATGGTCGAGATAGACTCCTAAGATTAAATGTCGACATAGACTAGGTGGGATCGAAGATAGAGGTTGATTGATCCATACTAAAGATCGAGATGGGTCAGGTCAGACCAAAGACCTTAAGGTCTTAACTGGCTAGTTTGTGTTGAAGGAAAAAACATTTATTCTTGAGAAAAAGGAGGAGACATATTGATCAAGTGCCGAAGGTCAAATAAGTAATGCTGTCAAAACAGATAACTCACTCGACCTGGCCCGGTCCATCACGGGTTGATCACTTAGTGAGCTAATCCAACCTGACTCATTTATTAGTGAGCCAAAACAATTCGAACCCGGTCCAACTCACCACAGGTTGGTGGGTTAAACGGGTTGGCTCATTAGCTCACTTAATTACAATTTTTTTAAATCTAATTTTTTTTTGTAATTCAAATCTAAATAAGTTTCACTATAAAATGATGTTAAACTCCAAAGACAATTCAAAATAAAAAAAATACCAAACAATCCAAATGTAATCCAAAAGCAAGCATAAAAAGTGAACAAATAAATTTCTAAAATTGATCATTTTAGTGTCACTTATCCATTTATAATATTAGAATCTTGAATAAATAAATCCATAATATTTTTCTCTTTTGGAAACATATTTTTCTTTATCCTCATCTACAACACAATAAAAAAAGTGTTAACTAATAATATTGAAACATAAATTAATAAATAATTAAATTAAATTAAGGTGGGTTGGTGAGCCAACCTGGTTCATCACGGTTTCAACCCGGGTGACTCGGGTTTTAAGTGGGCCGGATTAAAAATTAGCCCGTATCAAAAATTACATTTTTTTCAAACCAAACTCGGCTCGAACCCGTGATGGGCCGGATTGGTCCGCAAGTTATCTTTGTGGATGTTCTCCAAACTTGTTCTTGTTTTGACGAAAAATTCCTACATTAGCTCAATATAGGTATGAATATAAATACCCAATATTTTTAATTGAGTATGAATACAAGCATCAATATGAGTAATACTTGATAATTAAAAAAAATATTATACCTATCCTAATACTAATTTCCATTTTTATATCGTCTTCATTTAAATTAAAAAAATATTCATATTCATAATTTATTAAACAACCTAATATTATATATATATATATATATATATATATATATTAATATTTACTTTCTTTTTTGTTACATACATACTTTTTTTTCTTTTCTCTTATAAATGTTTGGTTTATTCTAGATCCACACACATCACCAACTTACATTTCCTCTTATTACAATCTTAATTACACATCTTTTATTTGTGTAGCTATGTTTAAATGATGTATTATAATTTTCACATGTGAATGCTTGATTGTATCAATTCCAAGTATTTAATGATATAAACCCTTCATTTACTAGATAAATAAAAAAAAACTTATTTTCATTTTCTTTTATTATTAATTTATTTTTATTTGTAGAAAAAAAATTTATCAAACATTTTTCATTATCTTTCAACAGTTCTATCAATTCAATATGTAAATAATTTTCTCAAATATCCAAAGTATTTTTTATCTTATCATACGAATAAATATACTTTTTTTTCTTCGTGCAATTTTGTTAGATGTGTATCAAATATGTTTGAACATTTTTATTCCTTTTCAACATTTTTATTTATTTTTGTATCATGTAGAATATGTTTTTTATTCTTAGAGAGTCAAAAATGTACCCTACAAAGACTTCAACTCCACAACTAGGAGGTCTCCTTGAAAGATGTAAGATTTGACGTAAACAAAGACATTTTTGGAGGTCGAATGTTAGATGTTGATGAAAGAGTGGCCACTAAGGCAACCTAAAATGCATCTATGGTGAAGAATCTAGATATATGACCATTAGAGCTAGTCCTTCAGTTACTATTGACCCAATGGTTGAGGACGATGACAATGCTGATAATGGGGCTCATAAATAGTTGAACATAATTGTATTTGTTGTTGGTTGTTTGTATCATTTTTTTTTTGGGTTGTCGAGTACTTAGGCCACCAATGATGTGATGGAAAATATTGATGAATGAAAAATGAATTTTTTTGACAACTTTGCATTCTATTTCGTGACTTGTCTTTTTCTTCATAATTTGATTGGTGAAGGCATGTATGATTGAGTGCTTTATCTTTTTCCTATAACGATCATGTCGAAGTAAGAGTTATGAACTTCACATGTTGTTAAGGTTCAACCGGTCCACCTTGGTAGGTGGTAGGGAACTTCATGAAAGGTTCAACCAGGACCGCTTTGGTAGGCGGCAGGGAACTACATACAAGGTTAAACCAGGATCGTCTTAGTAGGGAATATGGAATTGCATGGAAGGTTCAACCAGGATTACGTTGGTATGTGACAAGGAACTGCATGGAAGGTTCAACCAAGATGGACTTGGTAGACAGTAGGGAACTGTTTAGAAGGTTCGACCAGAACTACTTTTGTAGGCGACAGGGAACTACTTGGTAGGTTCAACTAGGATCACCTCGGTAACTGATAGGGGAATTACTTAATTGCTTCCAAAATAATCAATGAGAAGTTTGAGAGTGAAAGAATCTTATTTTATTGATGAAGTGCCTCGTTAAAACCTTCTCAGCCAAAACCTTCCATAAGGAAAAAAGTTCGAGTAAGGAAAAAGTGCACTTAAGGTTACAATACATCAGCTATCTATAAGTTTCTAACTGAAATAAAATTTCAAGTGTGTTACTACATTCCAAGTATAGTGTACATGCTACCTTGACAAATGTTCTATCCTATAAGCATTTTTATCGACATCTTCAACTATACGGAACGATCCGTGTTGGCAGTACGACCATGACACCTCTAACAAGTCTATTGGTTACCTTTCTATTGGCGAGTCTTGTCTCTTCTTCAATTTGACCAAGATGACTTTATTGACGGCTTCAACCTGTCCATTACATTGTGGTTTTCTAATGAACTGTTTATGTGCTTTATGCCGAGTTCGGTATAGAACTTGGCCAGCTCCTTGTTTATAAACTGACATTCGTTGTCAATGATAATGGTATGCGGCACTCCCACTACAAGAAAAATTGTTGTTACCTTTGGCCAAAATTCATATAAGGTTAAAAATCTGTAATTAAAGAAATGTTGCCTACGAATTATATATGGACATAAATTCATAGGTAAAATGGTCGTAGGTAATGTTACATACAGATTTACCATACACTCGGAGTTTCCATTCAGCAAGCACTGCATATATAAAAGAGAACCCAGATAGTATAAAATGTTTAACCATTTCAAAAGCAATGACAACCAAGGTAACCTATACATGGAAACAAAGGGATATGAAGTTACAAATTAAAGTACAATCATAAAGATTGAATGCTCGACTCATCCCAAAAGAAAACTGGATAAACACAATATTTTTACCATACGTTTATTGAATAATCAAACAAACAGAATCCTTTGTTTTTTTCTATTATAATTAACATGTGTGGTTAATATAACCATAACGACATCATGCAACATAAATGAACAAAATAAAAGGATAACATCAAATGAAATATTGAGAAGAAATCATGTCACAGAAAAAAGTGAGAGATATTACTTATTAGATGAAACAGATAATGGTCTTGTGATCCACACCACATAATGTTATGTTAATCAACAAAGAGAGAGATTATTAACTTAATGAACAAACTCTGCAAGCGTCACCATGAATGCAACAAGAACGAAGTGTGACAGTCAACGACGAACTCCTTCAGTGAACGCGAGACAATGTTGAGTGAGCTTAATGTGAGAGTGACGAACAATATTAAGGAGTGACTTGGGACGAAGCGAGGGATAATGATGGCGAGAGGGAGTGACTGAGTTCAATAACCTAATGTTCTTGTCTGTGATTGAGAGAGCATGAAGGAGATTACATTTTGGGGAAGGGAAAGGGGAGGAAGCACAACAATGTTAAGAGGGAAGTGAAATTTTATGTTTATTTTTTAATAAATAATTTTCAAAATTTGTATGTAATATCAGTGGGTAATTTTCTTTTGTTTACATACAAATTTTAAACATTTACCTACCGATAATATCCTTAGGAAAAATCTCGTCCTAACGCGTCAAATTTACATACAAATTCTACATACAAATCATACGTAGATAAAAATCCGCATGTAAAAAGTCACTTTTAAAAATCTGTATGTAGTGCTTGCATTACCTATGGATTAAAATTCATATGTAACTATCAGTAGGAAAATCGCATTTTTCTTGTAGTGTTCATACCTGCATGTTATCTTCTACCAAATGAATCATTAAGCTTGTTGAATCATAATAACTAGTGATTCTATCTCGATCCATTTGCTAAAGTAGTCGACTAGTAAGAACTTAACTTGTCCTTTGCCTAGCTACTGTGTATGATATTTTCATGTTTTTGGAAAGCTATACATTTTTTATTGTACGCGAACAGTTTGCTCCATAGTCAACTAGAAGTACCTAGTCCAAAGAATTTGTATTGTGATGGTTCTTGCCCCTAAAGTGACACCCACAAATACCCTCACAACATTCATGGATGATGTATTCAGCTTGATCCCAAATAACATATTTCAAGAAAGGTCGATTATAACCCTTTTTAAAAAGGTCATCACTCACTAACGTAGAACAAACATCTCTCCTTAACCAACTCTTGTCTTCTCTTTAAGGATACTTTAAGTTTTCAAGTAATATATATAAGATGTCATCTATCTATGTTGTTTTCATGTTACAACAAGAGTGCTATTAAAATTGCTCATAACCTAGTCTATCATGACTATAAAAAACATTTGAAATTGATTATCATTCCATTTTTCATCATCTTCAATACATTACATTATATTTCATTTTTCCAGTTATACAAATTGTTGATTTATTTACAAAACTTCATTCTATCAATCCGCTTCAATTTTTTACTAACAAATTCTCGACGCTTCAAACTCATGAGTTTGAAAAAAATATTAGATAATATATATATATATATATATATATATATATATATATATATATATATATAGTTAATGATTCTTTAGTTTAACTTTTAGAAACTAATCGATTTTAAGTAGAACTTCTTAAGTTGAATCAAAGTATATCTTACAAATTTGAAAATGCATAATTTGGTTTTCATTTATAATAGTTCAAACAAGTTGTACATTAAAACATTAACTTAAAATTAATAAATTTTGTGTGTGGGCTTAGGCCCTTTCCCTTTAAAAAAAAAAAAACTTAGTTTTTGTTTATTAATAATCCAACATATAATGTGATAACACATTAGGACTTTTATATATTGAAAAAATTGAAAACATACTTAATTCAGCTTACTTTTATCATTGCATAAACTTGTTAAATTAATTTATTTTCATCTTCAAAGAGTTTTGTTGGCTCCTTTTTTTTCTCCCTTGATACCATGTAATATTTTCAAACTTTATTTATTTTAATTATTATTATTATTATTATTATTATTATTATTATTATTATAAAATTTGAATAAAACATTTTACTAAAATATGTTAATTCTTTTAATACCCTAAAAGATTGAGTTAGGGTGAATATTTTCAAAATTTATAACCATAGTTCAACTTTTATTTCGAAGAAAAAAAAACCTATATTGACAAAGCAACTATAATGCCTTTATTACTCTGATAATTGTTGGGTAAATAGATTGAGAAAATTCACACACCGTGTAAAAGATTAGTCTTTTATATTTTATATGCGATTTAATTTTTATATATAAAGTGAATATTTTGTTAATAACAAAAATAACGTATGTCACGTGTCATTGTAACAGTGTAAGAAGTAATGTGAATAATTTTAATTTAATTTATTTATTATTTTGATTTAGTTTAGTTAATGTTTTTTAAAATAAAAAACTGTTGCTCACCAATTTTTTTTATATAAATGATATACTAATATTAAAATTAATATTTTTATCAAATATTTTTAAAGATATTAATATATATTTAAATTTATATTTTATATTAAATTTATTTCAGTTTTGTTTTTAAATTTATTTTTATTGATATTTTATAACATCATACTTTAATATTATTTTTTTATCTGAATTTATATTTTAAATAATTTACTTTTATAACAAAATTTAAATAAAATTTAATATTAAATATAAATTTAAATAAACTTAATCTTTTTAAAAATATTTAATAAAAATATCATTATACTATTTATATAAAATTTAAATTTAATATGATAAAATTATTTCATTTTAAAAAGAATTAATATTAAATTGAGTCAGAATAACATGCAGAAATTAAATTGAAATTTTTCAAGTGATATTTGACATTATATCATGTGTCTATCACATGCACTACTTCACTTCACTCGTGATAACGTTTTTAAACTACATAAATTATAAAAAAAAATTAAAAAAAAAACACTACAAACTAATTCGTAATGTTAAGTTGTTAATATAATACTAACGAGCAAATTACATAATATAAAAAAAAAACAATTTAACAATTTTTTTTCACAATTTTTTTTATGACTGTTTATGTAGTAGTCTCTGATTAGTCTGATTTAAATATATGTTTATTGTCAAAAAAATTATTAAAAAAGATTAACATATAAAATTTAATAAAAATCATGATATCTTAACGATCTTTTAATAATAAATTATATATTACTGTTTTATTGATTTGTATATTTGAAATGAATAAGATAAATATAAACATAATAAAAACCTTGTAAAAAATGATTAAAAAGACTTTTTCCTGTGATACATGAATGTGTGTTTAGACACGTATTGAAACCAGTTCAACCCCTGAGATATGTACGTGCAAATCACTGTAAATTACTTGATCCAAATAACCTTAAGATTTTCTTTCTCTTTTTTTATTTTTGTTATCGATCACTCTAATCAAACACAGCATAAGTAGAATGTGCAGCAAAATACTTGACAAATCAGCATTCACAGGTAGGCATGCAAACAAAAGAATTGGAAGATTGAAACAAAGCCTCTCCATGGACTGTGGAAAATGCAGCATCAGATTCAGCGTCACCTCAGCAGCAATATCAGAACAGAACCATTATTATTGTGTCTGGAAAAACATGTGCTGAGGAAAATAATTGGACTCAGGTTGTATCTCCACAAACTCTTGTTCTTCTTCATCCACTGCATCATCATCATGGTGGGCCACAACATAAACATGTTGTTCTTGTTGTCTTGTCATTAGGGCAGAACGGTTTTCTGCTATCAGTTCAAGCAATGCTGCACTGCATCTTGTGGAGAGATCAGCATGAGATGACCAATTATCACTGCTCCCAAATGACAGAAGAGAGAGAGCACACCCTGCATAACATCATTCACAACCCTCCAACTATCACATTTTCTTCTTCCCATAGCATGTCAAATCAACAAAAGCCAATTTTCATTTGTTAAGGATATCTTAATTTTCATTCATGTTACCACAAAATCATTGAGGTCAAAACCTATCCATCTTATTGGCGGCTTCTGCTTGTATCAGCTTCATTATGTTTTCTGATACGTAGCTTCTTCAGTCATCGTGTATCAGAATTTTACCATACAAACTGATATTAAAATAAACCTGCTTAATGTCATAGCTCAACCACCATCATGTATTTTACCATATAAAACTTCAGTTTTATGTTAGGAATTTAGATTTAGAGAAGAAGGGTATTAGTTAATATAATGTAATGTGTTGTTTTTACCTTGTCTAGAACTTCTGGTAACAGAAAGGTGAGAGCTTTTTCTTCTTCTCTCATTATGGCCTGCTAATCTTCTCCTGCAACTTCTCTTTGAGTCGTCAAACTCTGACACCACATGAAACCTACATGTTGTAAACATCATTAATGTAATTTAGGTCAATCAAAGATAGTTGATTACAAATAATTATATAATAAACCATTTTGTGATTTAAAACAAATTAAAATGGTAACATATGTTAAAAATCTGATTTAGTCACTAAATATTTAAAAAACACAAAAAAAATTCCACAATTTTGTGTAAAGATCATTTTAGTATTATATATCTTAATAATAAAATCAATACCATATATAATTAATCGTCAAACATTTTCCAATTCAAGAACTAAATGAAAATTTCCATTTTTTATTCAGGGAGACTAAATTCAAGTCCACAATTAACCGAAAATAATTAACCATTTTATTATAAATTAATTATCTGTTTAATTTGTATTTTACTCAGGTGAAAGAAAGAAAAACTCTAATTTTTATTTATAAAAATTACAAAGAAAAAAACTAAAAGGCTTATGCATAAATTTAGTCTGAAAATAAAATAAAAAGAAAAAAAGAAAAAGATGATGATAAAGTTACCTGCTACACTGCTGACAGAATCTCTGCTCCAAACCCAACACCACAACTTTGGGTGCCTTCGAATGCATATCACAAACTCTGTGCCTCCTATGGTACTCTTTCGCATTCACCAACGCCACGTGGCACCCCTCCACCTGACACCTCGGAACCATCCCAAACGCCGCCGTTTTCACGCTCCCGCCACCGGCAGCTCCTCCATGACACCCCCGCGCTCTCTTATCGTTGCTCTCTAAAAAGTAACCAGCACCATCATCACCGCCGTACACGTGTCGATTCGCCAGTGTAATATCACTATCGTCACCGCCCACGTGTCGGCTCCCCGAAATAACAACACCACCACGAACGCGGCACACGTGTGGTTTCCCCAGAGTGGTAACAACACTATTACCATTGTTATTATATTTATTAACATCATCAATAGTAACATCCTCAAAGTAATGTCTCTTACCAAGATGCAAGCACGTGAGGTGAGGGTCCCAGTGCACGTGAGACCCTTCTCTGGCGTATACCTGGCGGCGGTGAGAGGCGGCGTAACTCTCCGGCGGCGGGGTGGTGATGAGGGTGGAATTAGGAGTAGGTTGTAGGCATGATGAGTAGGAAAGAATGTTGTTACTGGTTTCCTGTTTTGTGGGGGTGGTGGTGAGGGTGAAGGTGTTGGTGGTGTCTCCAAAGTTCATTTTTTTATTTTGGTTTGTGTGAAGAAAAGGATGAAAAGGGAGAAAGAATTTGTGACGATGAAAAGAGGAATGTGTGATGTGAAAAAAGAGTGTGTTTGGTTGTTTGGGGCAAAAGAGGAAAGAAAGAGTAAGGTTATGGTGAGTAGGTTGCTTGATTTGTAAGGTGAGTTATGCTTCAATGGGGT
The DNA here is from genome assembly GCA_027742785.1 of Vigna reflexopilosa. Lineage (NCBI taxonomy): Eukaryota > Viridiplantae > Streptophyta > Magnoliopsida > Fabales > Fabaceae > Vigna > Vigna reflexopilosa. Next base: position 252,143 of record CM050929.1, on the reverse strand, counting down.
CAGGGTTAAGGCTGCAAAGCTACTCACTCAGAAATACACACTATTCAATGAGAGAGAGAAAAAGATTATTAGTGTTTTGTTTGATGGATATGTGAAACATGAGTTCAAGGAATATCCATCCATGAACTACAAATAAATAAATAAAATAAAACATAAATTTAAAATCAAAATAGAAAAGATTTGCAATATTTTAAATTCATAAAAATCTTTTTCGCTTCATTTTCATATTTTCTTTTATCCATAGTCCGTGGCATTTTCTCCGCAATAATGGAGTGGTTTCACATGACATGGGAATCGAGATCCTCAAAAAATTTAAAAAAATTATGTTGTATTTTGAGAGCTTACCCAACATATTATAGTTGACATAAACAACAACTCAAATTTAAAAAACCAAAACATTATTTTCGGAATTTCTTTATGAAACTATTTTTAGATGTGTCAAAAATCAATTCTTTCTCCAAATAGAACTTCTAAAGAAATGTCTGTCTAACCTTTTAGATAGATATGGAGTTGGTTCTATTCTCACATCTTACAATTATAAAATACGATGAATATTAGACTATTGCGAACAAAGTATGTCGACATACCTTACTTAGTGTCTTGGTTAATTACTTTTTCGATGTGTACTACTCATATAAGGAAGCAAAAGACATTTGAGATTAGTTGATTTTCAAATATACTATTGCAGACGTCGTTCAACGAATATGGAATTACTACTATCAAGAGATGATCGAAGATAAAGACATTAAGATCCAAATCAACAAATATCACAACCTGCTTAAAGATATCAAAGTAGAGAACATAATTTTGTCTTATGAGTTTGTTTCAGAACTTTTGATCAAGAAATTATCGTCATCCTAAACTAACTACAAATAACAGCTCGAATATAGAGACAAGTAGATGTTGCTTCCATATCTTATTACATACATCATATTTAAAGATATCAAAAGGGAGTAGTGTCCTACTGCAAGGACCAAAGCATTATCTATAAAAGCAAACATAATAGAAGACTACCTACTTCAAAAAGGTATGAGAACAAACCCGATTTCAAAAGGAATTTTTTTTTTAAATTCTCGTCACAATGGATTTAACAACACCTTCAAAAAGAAAGGAAATTGCTTTGTATGTGGAAATTTAGGCCATCATGCACCTCAATGTAGACGTAAAGTAAGAAACGACAATCCCCCTAGCACAAATATAGTTGAAGGGGTAGATACTATTGTTGCAAACAAGTAAATCTAATGACCAATGTGAGTAAATGGGTAATAAACTCTGTTACTACCAGACACATGTGCAAATGTAAGTGTTTTTACCTCCTACACTAGTGTAGAGGATAGAGAAGAACACATTTATCTTGGTGATTCTAGGATAACTTCTGTCCTAAGAAAAGGAAAGGTTCTTCTAAAGCTCACATATGAGAAAACTCTAGCTTTGAGTGATGTGCTACATGTGCATTCTATCAGAGTTAATCTAACCTCTATGGCACTATTGAAAAAATTTGGGTTAAAGTGTCATTTGAATTTGACAAAATTATTATGACAAAAAATAATGCTTTAGTGAGGAAGATGCATGGTGATCGAGGTCTCTTTATGCTAAATATTTTTAAATTGTCAATGAATCAAGTTCTTTTGCTTACATTGATGAATCATATGATATATGGCATGCTAGATTAGGACATGTGAACTCTTCATATGTTATGAAATTATAATGACTAAGATGAATCAATATGCATGATAAACAAAGTAATAAATATGACATATGTGTGGAATCTAAAATAATAAAGAAAACTTGTCATTGTATAGAACGTCAAACTGAATTGTTAGGTTTAATTCATAATGATCCAGCTTATTTAAAATAAGTCATGTCTAGAGGTGGTAAAAATTATTTTGTAACATTGATAGATGATTATTATAGATACACTAAAGTGTATTTACTAAAACATAAGAATGAAGTTTTTTATGTGGTTTTAAATTATTAAGGCAAAAGTAGAAAACCAATTGACTAAGAAAATTTATAGGATTGCATTAGATGGAGGTAGTGAATATGTATTATTTAATTAATATTGTGTTAGAGAAGGTATTATCATGAAGCAACCCCACCATGTTCACTTGTGTCTAATGAATTAGTTGAAAAGAAAGAATAGAACCTTTACGAAAATTATGAATGTCATGCTTATTAGTTTCAATGCACTTAATAACCTTTGGGGAAAAACCCTTCTTACTACATGTTTTTTACAAAATAGGATACCTCATAAGAAAACTGGTAAAACCCTCTATGAGTTATTATCAACCTAATCTTAAATATCTAAGAGTGTGGGGGTGTCTAACTAAGGTAACGTTACCTGATCCTAAGAAAAGGAAAATAGGCTCTAAAATAGGCTCTAAAACCTCTTATTTATGTTCTTAGGCTATGCAGAACTTAGTGTTGTCTATAAATTTATTGTTCTTAAAAGTGATAAAATTGAACATAATACTATAGTGGAGACAAAAAATGTAAAGTTTTTTTTTAACATAAATTTCATTTAAAGGCTAGTGATACACCTAATCAACCTATAGATACTAATAGTGAATCCATGTGTGAGGATTTGAGAATAAGTATAAGAGAAAGGTATGAAACTTCTTTCGGAGATGACTTTTATACTTATATCGTTGATGATGATCCAACAATCTTTGTAGAAGCTACTAGTGTTCTTGATGTAAAACAATGGGATAAGATCATTAGGATTGAAATTGATTCAATTCAGAAAAATAATACTCAGACCTTAGTAAATTTGTCTAAAGGAGCAAAATACATTAGTTATAAGTGAATCTTTAAGAAAAAGTATCATCTTGATGGATTCATAAAGAAGTATAAAGCAACATTAGTAGTAAAAGATTTTAGTCAAAAACTCAACTTAGATTTACTTTGATACCTTTGCTCCTGTGGCTAAGATTTCTTGTATTTGTACGTTGTTAGCTCTAGCACCTATCCATAAGTTAGTAATACACCAAATAGATATTACAACGACTTTTCTAAATGGTGAATTAGAGAAAGAAATTCAAATGACTCAACCTAAAGGGTGTGTTTTTCAAGTCAAGAGAATAAAGGGTGAGTTGAAACAAGCACCAAAGCAATGACATTGAAAACTTGATAATGTATTACTTTGTGATGACTTTTCACCTAATGATGTTGATAAATGTGTGTGCTCTAAATTTGAAAATGGTGAATGTGTCCATTTTTCACCTTTATTTATCATGAGTTTAGTTATTTTTTTTTAGAATTCTTTGCTAGTTCTGAGATCCTCACAATATTCAAAAAGTTCTTATTGTATCCTAAGAGACTTACACAACACATCGTGTATAACATTACTTTGTTCATGTTTTTAGTCAGTTTTAACAGCAGTTTTCACCTACACATTGAAACATTTAGATCCTGATATTAGAGATTAATAAATGATGAAAAAGTGTTTAATAATGACTAAATATTATAAACAACAAATTTTGCTAGGATCGATATACTTTGAATTGTTGTGATATCATCTTAACAAGTAGACTTTAGTCTAATTTAACCCTATAAAACTAATTTGTGAAATAAAATTTATTATGATGTTATAAATTTATTTTATTTATAATTAATGTCAAATTTTCAAACAAAATATATAATTTTAATATTTAAAAAAAGGAAAATTTAATTCTAGAAACCTTCCACCTTATGTTTCCATTTCGTTGATTTCATACACCTACCTTAAGAAAAAAGATTTCTAAAGGAAGCAAAATTAACCCTTTATACAATCACATTGTAAAATTTTAAATTCGCATTTATATAATCTACTTACCTTCAATGGTCCTTCAAAAGTCATTATTTAAGATAAGTAGTTGTACTGTTATTAAGTTATTATTATTATTTTTCTTTTTTCAGAAGTATATGTACCTTACTAATTAATAGTGCATTTATATGTTCTGGAAACACGTGAAATTTTTTACGTTGCCTTTATTCCCCTTCCCTTTTATATATTTTTATCTTATACTGGAAAAATCAACAATATATGATCAAATACGACTATAGATTAAAATTAGTAAAATTCATATATCATAATTATAAATTAAATTAAGCAATTTGAATTATATGATACTATTAGGATAATTGCTCATATAAAATTGATGTAATTTATACTTTTACAAAAAATATTTTAAAATATTACATTTCACTAAAAGTTATATTACTATTAATTTAAATAAAAACTTAAATAATGTTTACATACAGTTAAGTAATATATATATATATATATATATATATATATATATATATATATTGAAAGAAAGAAATAGTAATATAAAGTATAAGTTTTTATCTTTATCTTCAACTTGTATATGTTCACAATGTCTTTCTACACCATATTTTCTCGTCACAATCATCATAACTATAAAACAACACAATTAACAAAACATGCTAAGTTAGACTTTTAAAAACTTTCATACATGTCTATAAATCAAATTATACACACCAGATCTATTTACATCTCATTGATACACTCAAATAGATATAATTTCAATTTATTTGTTCAATTAACATTAGTTTTATTATCAATCTGTTAACATTATTTATCCGTGACAATTTGTGCAATTTGAGTTCAAACTGCACGTAATACATGCTCGAAAACGAATGTTGAAGACATTATCGAGAGATGTTTATGGACATAAGGATTTAGGTAGTTGATAACACACTAAAGATTTAAATATTTAAACCATAAGTGACTTGTTTTAAACTCTATTGGAAGAAGGTGAAAAAAAGGAAAAACATTTAATCAAGTACACACACTTTGAACTTGATATATTATTCTTATTTGAGTTTAGATGTTAACATGTTCAATTCTTTCATTGTTAGGGGTTTTCATTGTTAAGATGCAATTATTTTTTCTATCTTAAAATAGAACAATCTTAGACACTAATCTCACATGCAAGAAAAGTACTATACCAATCTTAGATATATTCACGATCTTACTTTCCCAATCTTGACTTCTAAGAACTCAAATAATAAGTTCTTAGCATGAAGTATCAAAACATACAAGTAAAAATCATGACATGAAGAAAAGTAACTAAGAACTCTCAATTTGAACCTAAACAACAAAGAATATGTTTTTGAAGTTTTGCTAAGGATCAAACAACAAAAGAAGAACTTAACACAAGATGAAACACATATGTGTAATTCAACTTTCATATTTTTTACATAGGCAAAGAATAATTTTTTATGACTATTTCTACCTAAGAAAAGCATGCAAAGATCAACACAATAAATGAAAGAAGAAATTTTTTCAATATAGTTAAAATTGTGTATAGGATTAATCTCTCTTATGTTTAATATTCAACATAGTATCTAAAGTTGGGTTCTTTTAGAAAAAAAATTTAATTGCCTTTGTTAGGCGACCACCGTACCATCAATGACGTCTTCATTGGAACTCCTACGCATTCTCACTCACCGTTCAAAATTGCAAATTTGCTCTCTTTTTCGTGGCGCATAGCGGCACATCCTATCTCCTCTTCGGTAGTGATTTAGAGTGTCTAGGTCACCTTTTTCTCCTTTTTTAGGATCTGTGCTTGGTTTCTTGATTGAAGAATCTTAGATTTTTAAGGTTTCTATTTCCTTTTCGTTCATGGCTTTTCCGATACTGTCTCTTTTAACCACTCTTATGTCACTGGTGTGTCTGACCCATCCATATATATATTTGTTTCGAGTAGCAAAGAGGCTTTTGTTAGTTTACTTATAGTCATGATGACTCTTTAACGATGGCATCTTTATCAATTGGATATCAATAATGTGTTCTTCAACGACGATTTACAAGAAGAGATTTATATAGAGCAACCTCTTGAATTTGATGCTATGGAGAAGTCTTTTCGGTTGGTATGTCGTCTTCGTAAATCATTAACAATTTGGTATCACTCAAGTGCAGAAGCATATATTTTCACTAAATATTTACGGAAACCAAGAGTTTATTATAATTGTAACAAGCTTAATACATATGATTTGTATGCATAAACTTGAGAAAAAGTATTAGATATATTAGATTATTAGATATCTTAGATAGATTTATTATTATTCCTTATTTATATTTTGGACTCAGCTCATATTTCTTCTATTATAAGTATTTTATGTGTTTATTTAACAAAATTTTCATAATTTATCTTATTACTACTCTTAAATATTTTTTACCTCCTTACATCAAATGTTATAATTACTTGTATAATGAAAATATATCACTTCACAGACTAAATTACGGCATAAATATTAAGTAATCCTTAATTATACAAAACTCAATAAACTAAAGCAAATTTTAGGAATTTAAAATTTTAATAGTTTAGTTTATAGAATTACATTTTAATTAAAAATACTATAAAAAAGTTAACACTAAAGTAGTCTTTGTTCGCATTCACTGAGCATGGAAGATGAGTGATGCATGTGTATTTGAATAGAGTGATTGAAAATAAATGAAGGGGAAAATCTGGGGATTTCTACTACCTTTTACTTTGGCAAATGTCACTCTTAAAAGTAACGATGAATTTCAGTAATGATTCTTTGAGCTTGGTGTCCTTTTATAATCACACTACTTCCAGATATTATTTTTAACCATGATATTAAAAAAAATAAAAAATAAAAAATATAATATTAAATGAATGTAAAAAAGTTAGACGTGTTAAAAAATATTTTTTATTTTTGTTGTCTTTTCTCTTTCTATCTCTCTCTTTCTAATTACATAGTTTAATTACTAGTGCAAAAACGTTGTTTAACGTCGGTTATTTTAGGTTTTTAACGTCTACAAAACAATCGACGTCTATTCCGGTGACGTCAATGAGACGTCGGACAAGCATATAACCACGTCTACAGTGACGTCAGTCACTGACATGTCCGACGTCACTAAACGTCGGAGTAGGACTAACTGGACGTCTAAAGACATTATATAGATGTCGATCTGCGCAATAACCGACGTCAAAGAGGCACTAAAGACTTCGAAATTGACACTGACTGACGTCTAAAAGGTACTATAGATGTCGGTGTACACATTAACCGACGTCTAATCTAGTGGTTGTGTTTTAGTGCAGTTTCGTTCCCGTCTTTGGATAGCCTAGTAGCACAATCTCCTTTTGCTAGTTTCCCCCAAGAAAAAAGCTTGCGTCTTTTGAATTTCTTATGGGTCCCTTCAACCCAAAACCAAACATGGGTTGTTGCTTAGTTCCATTTTCATCCACAAGAGGGAAAAATCACGGTGAAACGATAACTAGGAAACCCAAGGTTGTTTTTGGGTTGAAACGACCAAAAGAAATTCACAAGACGCCGCTTTTTCTGGGAGGCAACTAGCAAATGGAGAATGTGTTACTACGTTACCCCAAGAAAGGAACAAAACTGCACTAAAACACAACACAAAGGAAGCAAATTTTAATCAGTTGAACCAGAAGATAATCGATGAAAGACTAAACAAAGTTTAAACGGTAAGCATAAAAAAAAATCACGCATCTGGGATGTAATGCCGCAAGAGAGAAAAAGGAGAGGAGGAAGACGATAAAGATATCAGAAACAACAATAGAATGTCGCAAGAGAGAAAAAGAAGAGGTTCCGCAAGCGAGAAAAAGAAGAGGTGCCGCAAGAGAAAAAGGAGAAGAGGAAGACGATATCAGAAACTGCAATGTCGCGAAGGGTCTGCGGATTATTTAAAATGAAATGGGGTGTCGGTTCCTCGTGGACACCGACGTCTATAGTCACCAAGACGTTGGTTATCTAACTAATTCGACGTCCAAGATAACATTTAAAGCGACTTTTTGAATGTCATTAGACGTCGGTGTCCAAGGGGGCCGACGTCTAGTGCGCTGAACCGATTGACGTTTCATTTCCTGTCAGGGAAGTAGACGACGATTGACAATGGGCGCCGACATCTATAATACTATAGACGTTCGTCACTGCTATCGGACGTCGACGTGCCTCGGATTTTGGTGAACATAATTAAATACAAGCACATAGACGTCGCGCACCCAGAAATGCGACGTCTATTTTGTAGAAATTTCTGTCTTCCTGCCTTCCGGACAGGCTATAAACGTCGGTGATTGACCACGCGACGTCTAAGCGTTTGGGAATTAGGTGGCGAGCATTAATTGCACCCCTAGTAGACGTCAGGCCCCCAGCATAAGCGACGTCAATGGCCAGGAGAAGTCTGTCTTCTTGCCAACCTCCATACATTGGACGTCGGTTTACGTCAAAGTTGACGTGTATTATATAATAGACGTCGAGTCCCGTTCAAACCGACGTCTAGGTTATCACTTATTTACGCTAATGCCACAGTGCACTCATATACGTCAGGCTACGCGCTAACCGACGTCATATAAGTGACGTTAAACAACATTTTCTCACTAATGAATCACCTGTCGTTGAAATTATTTTTTTTTTCTTCTTCTGTTTGAAGTTATACTTAAATATTGAGTAAATATATTTTTATTTTCAAAATATATTTGGTCAGAAAACTTGAGAGAAGTTGGCCCATCCTTTCTCCATTAAATTCACAGCCTGTAAGGGTTTTAATTTATTTAATTTTTAATTTTTATATTATCATCACATGCTGTGAGGCTAATGCAGTCTTAAATTAGAAGAAAATATAAGCCACAGAAGTGTTGTAAATGGGGTCTACCTGAATATAACAACACATAAAATGGAGCAAAGATCCACTCACATTCACGACTGTGACCATTCCTTCACATTACTGTACAGAAATTATGTGTTTGGCTGCAGATAACATCTTATACTTATAGATTATTGGACCCTATTATTATTATTTATATTTAAGAAAATATTTATATTAAGAATATATATTTGAGTTTAGATTCTTTCTTGAATTTTGGTCCTGTCATTTTCTTGTGTTTTTAAAACATACTAATTTTATTATATTAAAAAATATTTTAAAATATCACAATAGAAAACTAACACCAAAAATTCAGTCAAAAAAAAAAACAAATTTGAAGGTAAATATTTTAAATTTAACAATTAATCATATAGATTAACTGTCACATAAGTACACATAAGTGTTTCTTTTTAGTCGGCAATTTTGAAACAATGTTAGTACAAGTTAAATAATTAAGGTTGTTGGTTGATAAGAGAATAATGTCAGAAAGACCTTCCAGTAACAGAAAAATAAAGTAAACATTCATAATTTTGAATATGGAGAGTAAAATATATGTCTTCATAAATAATTTAAAAAGAAATAATATAATTTTTCGTAATTTAAAAATAACTAGCTTTTTAGAAACGTTCTTATATTAATAATTTCAAAATTATATTTTTAATTTACATAAATAAATAATTTTAGTTAATAGAAAAATTAATTCACATTTTTTAATTTTCATCTTTTTTTTTAAAAAAAATTATCACACAAAAAATTTATAACATCAGTGAATTTAACATTTCTTTAACCTAAGTTTAAAGACATTAAATATGTAATGTAATGTGAATTTGTTTTATTAATACTCATTTAATATAATTATGATTTCAATTTGTATAACATATGATATACTTTTTATTTTATTTTTATAATAAATTAATAATTCTGAATATAGAAAGTGCATTATGTTTTTTATAAGATAATGAAAGACCAGCTTGACATATTACTGCGAAAATAATAATAATTTTTTGTGTATATAAATTTTTCCCAATATATTATTTTTATTGGGAAATTTGATTTGAGGAAGAAATTAAGTTGCATCTGAGTGTGGGACATGATGACAATAATGCAATGGTGTAGGTATGCAGCTAGCTATAAACTATGGATGCCTTATTATATTAACTATACCTTTTTACTTTATCAGAAATATCAGACCTTTTTTCTTTGGATTCTTTGTTCTGCCTGTAACACACCATAAACCAACCACTTCCTTCACCTCAATAATAAACAAAATAAGTTTTATTAAAAATAATTAACCAATTTTTTTAAAGATATTTTCTCAAAAAAAGTTAATACATATTTCATATTAATAACATAAACACTTGTTTTTTTATTTCAAATTCATTGAAGCACATTGTTAAAGTAATTATTTTTCATTTAAAATATTATTTAATTTAGTATTTTTATCAAGACATTGATTCAATAATCATCTTTATCTAACTTTTGCACATAGATAAACTGTTCAGTTTAAAAATAGATAATAATATTTTAACAACATTTTAACATCGTGTTATTTTATAATTAATTTATATTAATATTTATAATTATTATTATTGATGGAAAAATAATTTTGCACCAATATATAAACCCATCACTACTTTTAATAAATGGGATAAGGTTTACTACAAGTAGTGGATAAGGTTACTACAAGTAGTGGTAGTGTTTACTTGGGTGGGTTTCTGACACGTGTACTGGAGTCCACAGGGGGGTTTAAATTGGTACTTCCCGTACTGGAACAAGTCGGAAATTTTAGAGACAAGGGTGGTTTTGGTTTCTTTTAATGAGACACACAGATTTGCAGAAAGTAATTATTAATATTTTTAATTTTTAATAAATGGGACGATTCTGTGTCTCACAGTTCTGTCAACTGTTCAAGAGAGGGACCATTTCTTTCCATTTCAAATTTCAGAATCAAACCGATAATATTGTATATTCAAATCACTTAATTAACTTGCTTATATTCAAATTACAACTTTAATTATAAACTTCTTGGATTAATTACTGTATTTAAGGATTAATTATTCTTGTGAATTAGGTGTACTGGAACAGTTTTCTGATGAGAAGACATCATATATTTTTCCTCACGTTCGTAAGGTAATGTTAAAATTCATTGTAAATTACTACATTTTTTTAACCATGAATGATCCTAGGCGCTACACGTTGACAATTCTTGTTAGCCACATGTTGTCACTCCTATGTTTGACACATGTAGAGAGCAACAGCATGTACTTTCATCAATAATGCATACAAAATGATAAAACATATTCACCTTGTCTTTCAAAATCAAACATATTGACTTCTTAATATATATATATATATATATATATATATATAAACTAAAGTGTATTTCTTCTAAACATACAATTTAACCTCAATAAAATGTAAAAGAAAACTAAATGCATTTTCCTGGTATCATAAATTAATGATGTTATGACATGAAGCATGGTTTGTTGAAAGTTGATTGTGAATCGAATGGTATTTTGGGTGTAGGATCGAGTTACTTCAAACACTTGCATGATTTTTTTTTTGGATTTTGTTCGGTAATTGTTTTTGTCCTAATTTTTGTTTTATCGTCCAGAAGTGTACCTGTCAAAGTTTTTGGATATTTAAGTCAATAAATTGTTCATAATAGAGTTCAGAGTAATGATATTAAATGTGATTATTTATATCTTATCTTTGACCTATATTTATAGATTTTGACATGAATTTGAAATTAATGAAATCTTAATCTCGATCCAATTTTAATCAAATCCCTCTAATTACCATTTATCTTAATCCTTATAAAATAATTTAATTATCGACTGAAGCCAGACGTCACTATCCTAACCATCCGGCCTTACATATTGAATCCGTCATATTTATTCATTGTGTCGCTATTTCTTATTCTAAAATCGTCTCACTTACTTAATATGAGGTGTAACCGTCCAGACCATACGGTACAAGATAAAGATAGATGTGAGTATAGTAGTTGTTCCTATTATGAAGTGGTTTATGTTACAGGTGCATTTAACCATGTTTCCTGGAATAGCATTGTCTTTTTACTATGAGATGAAGGAGTTACCTTTTTCAAAACGAAGAAAAAAAACACTGTAAAATTGTGGTTTTTAGAGTAAAGAAAAGAGAGAAGAAAAAGAAAAGGTGATAAAGCAGAAGAGAGAGAGAGAGAGAGAGAGTTCTCCTTGTCTAGCTATATTTATGAAGGAATTCAGGGTCTGAAGAAAATGGTCATCTTCTTCTGACATTTGTACATATGCCACACCTCATCAATTTTGTCTCATACCACCTTTTCATTCTTCTCCCTTCAATTATATACATCTCCTTCATTCCTATCCATCTAATAAATAAATATCAATAAATATATCTCACTTTTTCTTTTACTATCTCCTGCCCACCACCATATATACATATACTCAAAAAATTTACACTTCTACCAAACTACAACACCCACAAATTAACTTCCTGCTCATTCATAATTTTCATTGATTTTGATGTGATATTTTTTTTAAAATTTATAATCACCATCTAAAGATTAGTTGAAGTCGTAAGATTTAATTATGTTTTTTGGATTCTAAAATTTGGGATGATTGTGGTTTTCTTTTCCACGGATAAAAATATCTTTTTAAATATTTAAAACTGTAAAAAAAAAAAAACTAATTTTGATTGTGAAACATTAAATTTATGATGTTAAAATTAGGTTTCGGGGTTTAAAAATACTTTTATTCCTCGAATTTAGAGTTTATTAAGATCGTTCTCTTCCAATTTTGAGAGATTAAGAAGATTCAAAAATTTAGAGAACCAAAATCAAAGCTAGAACAAAAAAATTGAGAATTAAAAAGATAATAATAATAATAATAATAATAATAATAATATCACATGTAGGAAAAATTGTTACCGAAATTCCATGACACCGAATCATATTCATATGAAGTTAACCAAACCATATACATAAAATATTAATTCAAAATATAAAATTTAGAAATCTTGTAAAAAAAATGACAGAAATTTATTAAATAGGAGAAAAGTAAGATTTACGAAAGTTAAAAATAGTAGGTTATTTGTAAGAATATTGTACATAATATCTAAGGAAAATGATTTTTTTTCACACTTAAATTTCTTATATTTATTTAATATTATCTTTATTTATTTTTTACTTTTCTCTTTTTTTAAAAATATAAAATTTTATATTTTTATGATATTTTACCTTTGTATTTTGTATGATCATTTTATTTGTGTATTTTGTATTAAACGAATGTAAAAATGTTTATGCTACTCTTTGTTCAATATCTAAACATCACGTATTAGGAGAAATGTTGGAATATTTGGTTCCTATTTCCTAGGTTGTAGGGTATGACCTCAAACCATGTCTTTATTTTCGTCCTCATATTAGGTTGTACTGCATTTTTTTTTTTTTCATGTACAAAATCACTCTCTGGATTTTGTAGGACACCTATTACGATTCCAACCACATTTTTCCTATGTAGATGACTCCCTTTCAATATGTTTTTGAAACTTTTGATGGCAAAAATCATTGTAATAAACATCTTTTTGGGTACAAACAAAGTTTCACATCAGAAAAAATAAGAGATGAACATGGATTTATATACACATAAGATACCTTCATTGATAAGATGTCTTTTGAAGTGGTACCAAAAACAAATCCGTAAGGGCTTGGCCCAAAGCGGACAACATCTTATCAATGTGCATCTCTGCTTTTATTATCCACAATTACCCTCTTAATAAAGAAATAAAATTAAAATAATTAGCATAAAATATAATGTAAGAAAAATAAATCACGATTATTGTCCAATGATACCAAAAAAGAAAAATACGTAAAAAAATTTACAACATAAAAATCACTCTCTTATATCCTTTAACTTCAAATAAATACATACTTCTTAAAGAAAAAATTTAAACCAAATCTCACAATCTTCTATAATAAAAATATAAAAAGGACAAATACAAAAAATATTTTTAACTTGCATCGTATCATGAATCTTAAATCTAATAAATAACTAATATCACTTACTATAATTTACTATAATGTTTATCTTAAGTATTACAACACTTTCCAAAATAATTATTTTCATCGATTCAATATGCAATCCATTTGAATTATGCTTATTTACACAATCAAAAGTCAACACAAAATGTTGCACACATTGGTTTATTCTTCTTTTGTCTCCTCTATTGATCATTATGTCTTGTCTTTTTAGATAAAGTTCATGTGCCACAAACATCTATGTTGACATTTATCTTTCGCAAAAGTTAAAAATTATTATTATTTTGACATAATCATTAATAATTAAATTTTACTCACACAAAATAATAAAATTTTGGCTTAGATAAAACATATTAAAAATTTGGTTTTAACACAATGTTGTTTGAAACTCGCAATTAACGTTTATTTTGAACATACAATTTTGAACTTGTCATGATGGGCTTTTTACATTGGATAAACCAAAGCCCGTTTACTAAGTATAACAGAGGCCGAGAAAATAACCGCCACATAAGAAAATTGCTTCCCACACCCTGTTATTTTTCTTCCTGCACCCTGTCAAATATGGTAAATACCATAACTGACCTTTTGTACCTTCTTTATTTTAACCCTACTTTTTTTTTATGGTATCATCTTCATCTCTGGTTTTGTAGCTTCAGTGGTTGCATCTTCTTCCAAGCCTTCACTAAGCATCTCTACCAAAGCTCATCAGTGTCTCCATGATGAAGAAGACAATTTTCATATAAAATAACCAAGGGTAAAACGGGAATTCCGAAAAATAGGGGTGCAGGAAGCAATTGCTGACACATAAATGGGCCATGACCAAAAATTCTAAGACAAAAGACTTAAAACTAAGGATAATGATACTTTGACAATATTTTAACATGATCTACGTGTCATTCTATGATTGATCTATGTAGGTGTTTATGATTATTATTATTCATTGTGGAGTAATTTTGAACTACACGTAAATGATGTTAAAATGTTGTTAAAAAAATATTGTCAAAGTATCATTATTCTAAAACTAATGTGTGTGTGCAATTATTTTTTTACTGACTTGTTTAATTTACATGGGATTTTATTTTATTTTTTATCAAAAAGAAAATTTTCTGACTGATTTGTTTGTATTATACTTGCTTGTAATGTGCATCATTTGTAAATTATTTATATGTGGGATAGATTACCACAATACTATGTTTCTTAATATTTATTTATTAAGCAATAAATACACATATGTTTATTACTATTTATTTATTATACAAGAAAACAATTGAAACAAAACAATTATCACGATAAAAGAGTTGCCACAAAATTGAGCATAGAATTTTAAAAAATATATAAGATATATCTAATTCATTAATTACTAATAGGAAAGAGGCAGTAATATGAGTATTATTCCCAATTTTTTCAATTTGAAAGCATAATTAAAGATAATGCAAATCTTTTAATTTTAAAATATAATTAAATTTAAAGCAAGAATATAAAATATATTAAAAAAAATTTATATCCACTTTTTAATAGCTAAAAAACCGTCAATACAATTAAGAAGAATAGTTCTCTAAAGTTATTACATTAAAAATTATTTAGTCATACTCATATCCCTAGTTTGTTTCTTGTATTACACTTCAATATCAATCTAATTAACATATTTAATTGATAAACTAAACCAATCAAACAACGTATATTCCTTTGAAATTAATAAATTTGAGATAGAATCATCAATTTTTTTTTTCTATATTGACTTGGTCTCTCCTTAAAAATGTTATATGTATTAATAATAGAAAAAAACACTAATAAAAAGGCACTTAAATAGTACAAAAAAATTTATCTAAATTACCAATTCGTTGTCTGATTGATATATGTAGGGGTTTTTATATTAAATCTCAAAAAAAAAAAATCAAGGTTCGCTTGATGCAACAACAATGTCTTTCAATATAAAGCAAGACAAACTAAATTTATTCATTTAACAACTAGTTAAAAACAAATTATATTAAACAATATTTATTTCAACCAAAATTTGATAACACGGTATTATATATGAGCTTTTTAAAAAAAAATAATAATAATAAAATTATTGCATACAACTTTTGTTCTTGAATGAATACATGTTAAACTATTAAGTTGACATGTTCTTGTTCTATTATTATGTCATCAATGCAATATTACATACTACATATAGTTATAATGATTTCTGATTAATTTACGAAAATCCAGAAGACAATATGTATTTGTACTAGTGGACCTAGACCCATTTAAGTAAAAAAAACCATAAAATATAATTATAAATAATTCATTTTAAGAGGTAAATTGATTATGCTTTCATTAATTATGCATTTATTTTTTGGGAACATGAGAGACTGAGTTGAGCATTAGAGTGTTTATCTAACCATAACTTTTTCTTTTTAAAGAGAACAAGCATCCAAGAGAAGGATGAGTATTTTGAAGACAGAAGGTTGGAGTGGCAGGATACATTCTCAACTCTTTAAGAACAAAAACAAATTAGTTTGTCAAGGGATAGACACCTTAAACACGATATCAATGTGTTAAGTATACGAGTTCTTGGTCTTTGGCCCTCTTTTATACTTTGCTGCTAAGTATACAACAAGGGGCTTGGTGAAGTTTGGTTGTTGTAGTACTGGTGGGGATGCTAAGAATAATTTGACGTTTTCAAAACTCTATTCTCAAGCTGAGTTCCATTGGAAACATGATGACTTCTTCATGAGTCTTATGATTGGTTTGGTCTTCTTAACCAGCTTAGGCAAGAGTTTAGATAAGGTTGTAAGGCATCCTGTTAATCTTTGGACTTCTTATACTGATGATTGCTTGACATTTGTCGGGATTGGCTTTGATCCATTTATTGGTTAATATAAACCCTAGAAACTTTTCCATATCTACCCCGAATATGCACTTGTTTGGGTTGAGCCTCATGTTGTAAAATTGTAAGGTAAAGAAGACCTCAAACATGTCTTGGGCATGTCGTAGTGAATCGAACTTGACCATTAAGTAATCTACTTAGACTTCAATGTTTCAGCTTATCAAGTCCTTAAACATTCAATCCATAAGTCTTTGGTGTGTGACTCCTGCATTTTTGAGGCTAAAGGGCATGACCTCGTAATAGAAGTTTGCATCTTCAATGATGAAGGTCATTTTTAATTTGTCTTTTTGGTCCATTGGCATCTGGTTGTACCTCTAATAAACGTCCAAAAAAATTAGTATGGTATGACCTACTACTCCATGTATCAGGCGATTAATGCTAGTTAGGGGATATGCATCCTTCGGACAGGCTTTGTTCAAGTACACATGCACCATTTGACTTTGGTTTTGCAAAGCAAGACTATATTTACTATCCATGTTGTGTAATATGCTTCTTGGATGAAACCAGCTTGTAAGAGCTTTTCAACTTCTAGTTTCACAACTTTCCTTTTTTCCTCCCCTAGCTTCCTCTTCTTTTATGTCACTGACTTGGCCTCTTTGAAAGTTAAGAACTTGTGACACGCTATACTAGGATGTATGTTCGGTAAGTTTGTGGTTGTCTTGAAGAATGATATGACATTCTCCTTCAAAATGGTAGTTAATGTTTTGTCATCTTGCCCTTAGAGAGTGGTACCAATCTTTAAAGACTTTCTTGTTGCAATAATGGTTTAGTATCCTGAGTTTCTTTTTCCTACTATCCTCTCCTCTCCTCCTCCCCATCCATTGCCATCACCACCTTTGACTTCCTCTTGCTCCTCTTTCTCTTTCTCCTTTTGCTCCTCCTCTTCTTCTTCTCCCCCTTTCTCCTCCTCCTTTTTTTTTCTTTTTTTTTCTTCTTCCTCCTCATCCTTCTTTCTTTTCTCTCCTCTTCACCTATTTCCTCTTAGTATACAAAATAATCATATCAAACTTGCTGAGAAATTTAGCACTCTTTTTATCGACTAATTTATCGACGAAAATATGTCAATAATAAAAATCATAAATTACTAATAAATGTTATTAACAAATTTTATCAACGGAACCGAGAGGTAAACCTGGTATCTCGGTCTGAGATGATACTTGATGGTACGCCATGCAACCGAATCACATCTTTTATGTAGAGTTGGGCCAGCTTTGTCATTGACATCTTCAAATTGATAAAAAGAAAGTGTGCACTCTTCGTTAACCGGTCTACTATAACCCAAATTGCATCATGATTCGTTAGTACCGAAAATATTCACTAATAATTTATAAAATCTATTAGTAAAATTTCAATAAATTTAGATTTGTCAACAAATTTATTTTCATCAATTAAAAATTGTGAAATTATTGTATTATAAATATAACCGTCATCTTTCTAATTATATTTTTTAAAAAAACATATTATAATATAATTAAAATGTCAGCCGTTCTTATTTAACTATCATCTCTTATTTATAAAATTGTCCCTAGGTTAAAATAGATGATTGTTTTAAGAAAATATTCATTAATAATTTTTAAAATCATAATTACTAATAAATTTTACTAAATTTTAGTGACAAATTTTTACTAACAAATTAATTCTTTACTACAGAAAATATTCATTAATAATTCTTAAAATCTGTTAGTAAAATCTCATTAAACTTAGATTTATCGATAAATTTATTTTCATTAATAAAAATACAAAAATTCGTGTATTATAGATACAACCGTCATCATGATTTTTTAAAAATATTATAATATAATGAAAATGTCAGCCGTTCTTATTTAACTATCATCTCTTATATATAAAATATAAAATTGTCTCCCAAGATGACTCTTTTAAAAATGTGGTGTCATTCTATTGTGAATTTTGAATGTACATACTTTTTTTAATGTATGTAAGGGTATTTTTTCACAATTAAATAAATGTAAATGATAAGAGAATCATAACACCTAATTAGTTGAATTTACTTTTTCTTTTTATGAGTTCCAAATATCAATTTAAATGAAATTTAATTTAAAATTTTGAACAAGGTAAGAACAGTGAAACGTCAATTCGTTAGTCAACTTGTCAATTTCACAGATTTCTCTGAGAAATAACAAAACATCAAATTTGCAAACAACTGTGGTATAATGCAGATGAATTTCCCAACTCCTAATTAATCAACTTTGATTGTTTTTCACGTTCAAAGCCATAAAAGACAGTTTGTAGCACATTTTTAATATTACATTCAAATGACTTTGAGTAAACAATACGTTTGAAAGATGTGAGAGAAAGACAGGGACAACAACCAACAATGATGGAGTGTAACAAACTTGCATAGAACATTGATCTTTTCCCCTCCTTCAAGAGAAAACAACTATAGACAAGTGTGTCTGTTAGACCTGAAATTGTCACTTTATCTTGGAACAGTTACCAGCAAGATTCCACAGCTTCTCATCCATTCAAATGAATTTGCTTTGTGTTTTAAGTTACTTCATAACACATGAACCTATTTCGGAAGGTGACACAAATATATCAGTGAGGTATATGGTCTAAGGATTGTTTAATACAGAACAGAAAACATCATAAGATTATGAAAAGTTATAACAATAATTACCTGATATCAGAAGATCTTAAAGATATTCAATACTTGAAATACTAACTTGGATTATCTGATCAACAAGTGTACTAAATCTGCTCAATTAATCACACGTGTAAAAGAAATGATGCAGGTTTTTTAATAAAATGCAAAAGCTATTATTTAGCCTGTTGCATTGCAGATCAGTCTTATCCTTGTACATGAATCATAGGCAAATCAATGTTCCAAAATGGTTATAATGATTAGTTAATTGATCCTTGTTTGATAAAAGTTGACTCTATATATTACTTCGTACCAAAGTTTCCATCTATATATGCCTCAAAATCTACAAGCTTTGAAGCGACCACCATGTTCCTTTCACTCACATATTCGTTCACTTTCTTCTTCACTCTCATCCTCACATCGTCATCACCTTCACACATTGCAACATTCACACCACCAGCCACCAAAATATCCATCACAAGCCACAACATTCAAAGCCTCAACAATGCTGACAAAGGGACTAAAATCGCAGGTATATCGCAGTTTAAACGATATCTACATCGTTTTGGGTACCTAGAAAACAACAACAGTAACAGTTTTAACGATGAATTTGATGTCGTGTTGGAATCTGCTCTCGTTAGATACCAAGGAAACCTTGGTCTCCAAGTAACCGGGAAGCTCGACTCCGACACGGTTGCTCAAATGATCACACCAAGATGTGGTGATCCAGACACAAACGCAAGACACCAGAATCACGTCCACAAAGTGCATTCTTCAAAGAACTTCGTGTTTTTCCAGGGAAAACCACGTTGGTCACGTTCGATGCCGATGACACTCACCTATGCCTTCTCACGTGAGAACATGATCCACAGTTTGAGCATGAAAGACATAAGAGAGGCGTTCCGACGTGCATTCTTGAGATGGGCTTCGGTGATTCCTGTTAGCTTTGTTGAGGTGAGTGACTCTGAAGTTTCGGATTTGAAAATAGGGTTTTACAAAGGGGAGCATGGTGATGGTGAACCCTTTGATGGGGTGCTCGGGGTGTTGGCCCACTCCTTCTCGCCGGAGATCGGGCGCCTCCACCTTGACGCGGCAGAGACATGGGCGGTGGACTTTGAGGCCACCGTGTCGGAGGTGGCGGTGGACTTGGAGTCGGTGGCCACACATGAAATTGGACACTTGTTAGGATTGTCTCATAGTTCTGTGAAAGAGGCTGTGATGTATCCGAGTTTGAGGCCAAGAGATAAGAGAGCTAATCTGAACATTGATGACATAAAGGGAGTGCAATCTCTGTATGGATCAAACCCTAATTTCAAATCAGAGTGGTCACTAGAATCTGATATGTCCGCAAATAAAGCTTCCAACTTTCTCAAACCTTTGAGGTTCGCTTCTAGTTTGATAATTATAACCTGGAAAATATTATTTTAAATATAAACCAATAAAAAAGTATACATGATATATTATAAAAAAATTATTAAAAAAAGTTATCAAGGCAGCGTAATCCTTCTAATTTCTCTTATGCATAGTTTATGTACGTTAAGGTTCACAATTTGAACTCTGATCCTTTTCTCCTTTTCTATGGTTGTATTCTTTCCAACTTTTTATTCCTTTATGCTTGTCAAGTAGAAATTCAATGGTGATGTGGGGTCGAGTATGAAGAGGTACGAAGACCCTTATAAGGATGAATATATATATATATATATATATATATATATATATATATATATATATATATATCAAACGGTTGTTGTTGTGATGGTAATGATAGTGGAAGAGAAATTAATATTATAGTTGTTTAACCTGAGATTTTGAGAGTAATTGGTGTTTCCTATTTCTCTTTAATCTAATATTTATTTCTCTATTTTAATCGATTTTATCTAATTGTTATCTATATTACAAATAAGCTTGGAGATCATGATTAATGAAGGACTTATGTATGATTTTATATATTATTTTGACCAGTGTATTTAAACATTTATGGGAGGTTTACTTGGAAAAAAAATGTTAATTTCTTTTTTTTTTTTTTTTTTTAAAGTGGTGTATTCTCTACTTTTCATATAATATATACTTGCTCATTGATTTTAATGAAGGGATAAAATTTAATTTTGGAAAATGCAAGTAAATATATCAGGCAACCACTTTTTGCACATAAATATAATATATATGAATACTGAAGAATAGTTAATTAATTAAGGGTTAAATATTTTTAGGCAGTTTTAATATTTTTGTACATTTTGATCATAAAGTTTGAAAATGAATGACTATAATTTTCTTAATTTAATGATTTTAATTTTTTTTGTGTTAAATGACAACTATTATTTAAATTGGAATATATGAAAGGATATAAACCGTAAACATCATCTAATACATCAAAATATTGAAACAGGTAAATTAAATCAAAGTAAAGACGAATTTCCAATTTATATCAAAGTTTAGTGACTATATCCCATTAATTAAAGAACTGAATATTGTTTCAAACGAGAGAAAGAAGAGAAACTTAAGCAATTCAATGTTATTCATCTCTAAAAAAAAAGTTGTGAAATTATTTCTTAATAATACCCGTTTAAGAGCTTTATATAGTCTTTAATACCTACGAAAAATATGGAAGGTGGTGGTTGTTAGAATTAAAGTTTAAGATTTTCTAAATACTTTTGCAAACCAGAAATGTATTTAAATCTAAAAATTGGTAACAATATGATCTTTCAAATGTTATGATCTGATATGAGTTGAATCATATATATATATATATATATATATATATATATATATATATATATAATGGTACAATTCATATTGCTATAGTACTTTTGTTTCCTCTCAATCACAACATATCTATGAACATCATCTTCCTAGATTTGCATTCCAACAACTTAATGACACCTATATTGCCTATCATTGTATGTCTTTCACTGCAGATATCATATACGATAACGATACTTAAACAATATTTTTTTGACAACATTTGAACATTATCTACGTGTCATTCTGTGATTGGTCCAAAATTACTCCACAATCAATAATAATAATCATAAACACCACCATGGACCAATTACAAAATGATATGTAGATGATGTTTAAATATTGTCAAAAAAATGTTATCTAAGTATCATTATCCTATCATATAACCATGATTTCTTTTTAATGATCTTAGCAACGTACATGGTTAAAGTCTAGCCAAATTCTTAGGTTTAGGATCTATAAAAGACATATTGAAGGCTGAAGATATATTAAGTAACTTTTCATAAGTGAATAAGGATATAAGAATGTTTATAAAATGAAAGTAATACTATGATTTTTTGTCATTCACTCAGGACTTTTCGCACTAGTTATTTTGGGGATTGTTTCAATTTTTTAATTGAAGTATATTTAAATGAGATAAAAAAAATATATAATTTTAGGCTTTAGTTTATAACCGAAACTAAACTTATTTTATGTTTTATTCTTTTTTGAACTAAAGTCTATTTTTATATTTTTCTAAAAAATATTATTTCAATTTCTTTTTAACCTTACTATTTTTCATCGTAGAACTAACGTAAAAGTATAATGCTCTTCATTAATAAATAGAGTCACTACTACTATTATCACCACTACATTGAATAAAAGAGATTAAAAAATATTAGCATTAAAAAAAAGAATTATGAAATAGAAAAAAAAACTGCAAGACAAAAAAACAAACCTTTAACCGTTTTTGAAATTGGAGAAAAGAGATTTTTGTAATGACAACACAGTGACACACTTCGCTTTGGTTACGAGGAAGGGAAGAAAGGAAAGTGGAAGAGTGACAACGAAAGTGGTAGAGTGGTCATGTTTGGCAACATAACATAGTAGATCTTGTAGTGGAGAACTAATACAGCGACACAAATGGAAAAACTTAATAGGAATGTAATTTTAATCCTAATAAACGAATAAGTCTTAGTTTTTTAAAAAGTCAAAGCATATACCAATATAAGCTTCAATTATTTTAGAACACAATCCTATAATTGGACAAAAAAAAGTTCAAAAATATCTTACATTTTAAAAAACTTTATTTTTATTAAAACCGAAATATATTAAACTATTTCAAAAAGTTTTTTGCACTAGACATATAATTTGTAGAACATTAATATCCTATGTTAGATGATAAGTTTCCTTTCATTGAGAAAGATTAACTTAGTAAGGTGTAACTTGATAGGAAGTAATAGTGGTTATGTTGTTTAATCTAAACCCAACCACTTTCTTACTTATATTATTTGATTCAAATAGTCATATATTATTTAAATGTAATAGATTTACTAATATGTTATGAAACTAGAGATGTCTTTGCTAGGAAAAAATAAAGTGTTTTGTGGTGATTTATCCAATCATATCAACATCCATATGTGAAAGAAAAAAAAGACCAAGATTACATGTGTTTTTGAAAGATGACAATATAATAGTGCAATCCAGTTGTTGCACTATTAAAATAAAAGATTAAAATAAAATTTTATATTGAGTAAGATTTGGCTTTAACTTGTTCACTTAGGTTTATAAGTATTAAAATATTCCACATGCAAATGGATAAGATCAAACCTCACTTGTTTTTTTTGTCATGTTTTTTTTTTCTCATTTCTTTTTCCAAAAAGCTTGAGACATATATCTATATGAAGTTTTGGTGATGTCATTTTCCATTAAATAATCTCATCTAAATATCATTTTTTTTCTCTAAATTCTTTATATATGTATGATCTCATTCTTTAAAAAAATGTTAAAAGGTTTAGAATTTTATAAAAAAGAAAAGTTGGTTCTCATTTCACACAGGTAACTTTGTTGACAAATTATGAACCACAACATTCGTACTCAAATGTTGTTTTTCATATAATTTCACACCATACATATAAATTAATGCCTTTTTAATTTAAAAAGGTGTGGTGATCATTTAGGTTACTAATATAGTTATAGCATAACTAACAAATATTGTCACGCATATCAAAATATGTTATTTTAGGTTTATTCATAGATCATTTAAAATTATATTGAAATGATTATGAAATTTTTTATAATTTTTATTCTCTTATTTATTGCAACCAAATGACTTATGAAGAATGATATTGTCACTATTTATAAACAGAATGTGATTTTCTTTTAATATTCACGGAATTTATCAATCATGTATACTTTCTGTACGTGTGTTATATATCATTATGTTTATTATATTCAACTAATTAATTAATAATTAGGGCAAGAATCCTAGTTATCTTGTACTTAAATTTGACAGTGCTTCTCATCATATTTGTAATTAATATATATATATATATATATATATATATATATAATACTATGATTTATAAGAAAAAAAAACTTTAAAATATATATTTCAAGATATTTATAGTTAATATCTTATTATATAACAATTTATTATCAATTCTATTATATCTCTAATATATTATATGATATAATAATTGATTATTTAATATTATGATATAATAATTAATTATTTAATTTTTTCAAGATATTATATATGATAATTGATAATTTAATATTTTCAAAATATTTTGATATAATAATTAATTATCTACTATCTTCAAAATTTATTTAAATATATTTATTTATTTATGATCTAGGAAGCTTATAAATACACATATAGAGAGGAAGTATTGTTCATTATCACCTATAACTTATACTAGTGTAAGAAAGAATTTTCATATCAATTATTTTACTTATTATATCTCGTTTCAACAATCGAGACAAAACCGAACGAGGTAAAAGAGTATGATTCTTTAGCCTCGGTTATGAACCAAAGTATAAACTTCTACTTGGCTTCGATTATAAAAGAACTAAAACATAAAAATATTATTAAATAATAAAAATAAAAATTGTGCTTTAGTTATTAGTAGCAACCAAAACAATATGGGTATTAGGTTTCAGTTACATAAATAATTGAAATGTTTAAAATAAAATAATTATTCAAATCAAAAAGATATTAGGCTTCTGTTCTCTAACACCCTTTATCCTTTATGATTGAGTTTTACTCATAATTGAAACCTAATATGCTTGAAATAAAATAATTATTTAAATCAGAAAAAGGATTAGGTTTCGATTGTTAGCTGAATTGAAACCTATTCTAGACGTTTTTTTAAATAATTTTTTTGTTTTAGTTTCTGTCTACCTTTTAAACTTAGAGAGAATCAGAATTAGCCATTTACGACAATATAAATTCAGACAGAAATAACACATTAAAAATTGTACCCAAAATCAGTCAAATATAACAGTATTATAAATTTTAAATAAATCACAAGTAAATGTGTTAAATACTAATGTACATTTATATTTATGTATTTTTCATAAAATATCCTTAAATACTTAATGGACTTATCATAAATTGGTGTAGAATTCTTGAATTTCTACACAAAAAAACAATAATTTTAATTATTATAAAAATGAGAAAATTTTGATTCAATGTAATTATTACTGTTTTCCAAACTAGTTGTAATACAAGCATAAATAACAGTTGTCATCCATTGCACTACATTGTAACCGCACTCAAATTAATTAGTTTTTTTATTATACTACAACATATCAACACAATTATAAATAATTGAGGAAAAAAAAGAATCAAACAATTATAAATATATGGACCAAAATACCAAACTTGAAGGGATAACCATGCAAGCTTTTTTGCCTCAGTAGTTGATTTTCCTAACATGATATTCTAGCAATTGAACTATGAAAAAGGGAATGTTTTAAGATATAGTTATATAACAAAGAAAGTTCATAACATTAAGGTTCTTACCAATCTATTACTTGTTTAAGATGGTTGGGAAAGACTTTTGCAAGGAACAAAACCATACGTCAATGTTGTCTGTTAGGGAAACCATAAGTAGTTGCCAATGACGCTTGAATTGAAAATAACTGCATTGTTATACCTGACGAATTATAATTACAAGTTAACAAACTATACTTACATAACAATATAAGGGATAAAATATGTTTGTTTCCCCCTTACGAAGCATTTGGTGACATATTCTTGGATGTCATCAAACTTATTTCCTTCATGAGTTAGTTGGGGGTCTATGAACTCATATACATCATTCAACCTCGTATTGTTACTAACACCAAACATATACTTTAACAAAAACCCTTTATTTGATATAAGTAACTAGATAAATTAATTAAATATAAAAAATGGTTCAAAGGCTTACATGATCCATAACTGAATAAGGGTAATATTCAATTTTTCTTTCCTCGACGCAAGCTCTAAAGCATCTTGCTTACACAAGTACAGTGGATGTCAATGTTTCTCCCAAACACACTAGAATCCCATGCAACCGACATCGACTCATAGCTTATGATGTCTGCAAGCTCGTGTAATGCACTAAGAGGATCGTCTACAAATAGACTTCAAAAAGGCAATTAACGTTTGTTCCTCTGACCAACAGACGTCTGATGGGTCTTTTAGAATATATTTGTGCTTAGTTTTTTATGAATTTGAACACTAAAAGACATTTGTTCTTTCATCAACAAACTTCAGAAAGGCAATTAACGTCTGTTCCTCTAACCAACCGACGTCAATTGTGTAATTTTATTTACAATATTGACACCGGTCATTTTTAACGTTGGATGCTTGGTTGTCAGACATTGAGCATTAGACATTGTATACCCATTTTGTACTAGTGCCATCTCAGGTAGAGAAGGGGCTTGTATGGTGAAGAGTAGTAGGAGGTCCTAGTTTATGGTATGGTGTTCTTTGTCCATAGGCTGTTAACGGACTAATCTTGTGTGGTAACTTGGGGGAGGGCCAGTTGTTCTACAACTACAAGTGTACAACTTGTCATAGTCTGACATCAATACGTAGATTTGGATTTGGTTAAGTCTAGAATTTATCTTTATGCTTAGGATTGACTTGATTTAGAAATGAAGTGTGTTATAAGATGTTTTATAATTACATGATTTGATTCTTTTATAATATTAGCA
Organism: Vigna reflexopilosa; assembly: GCA_027742785.1. NCBI lineage: Eukaryota > Viridiplantae > Streptophyta > Magnoliopsida > Fabales > Fabaceae > Vigna > Vigna reflexopilosa. Next base: position 225,067 of record CM050929.1, on the reverse strand, counting down.
TACACTTAGTGTGTTAATATTTCCTTAATAGTGTTTAGACTATTGGAGATGAGATGTTTTTGTCATTAGTTTGGTTATTTATTTGATACTTTTATTTGATATTTGTATAATTATAATTTTCTTGTTAATTATTTAACATGGAAAATATATGTATTTTTTAATATTAAATACATAATAATATCATATTTTTTATATAATTTATATTTTTTATTAATTAATTTTGAAATAATAAATAAACATATACAAACACATATATACTCATTCCTTAATAGAAATTATCTATTAAATGTAAAAATAAGGAAGAAAATAAATATTTACTTTCTTACCTAACATCATCATACCTAATCTAATGTTGATATATAAATTCATGAATTTTGAAAGTTTTGAGGTAAAACTTGAACTCCTGAACTTATATTAATTAATCAAATTATTCAAGTAAAATTAGGTATGCTTATTTTTAATATATAAAAATTACATTCATGAAAGCATAAATGAAGCTTCCTCCATGATTTTGTTTCCAAGAAAATTAGGTTAGAGCTGTTTACCATGACATCAGTCTGACAAAAAAGAAACTGTAATAATTTTCATTTTTGCATGATAGAAGCAATTTATGTAAGTTGGTAGTATCATTGGAGTGCAGAGAAGGAAGACGATTAACTTTTTCTTCTACTCTTATCTGTCGTGTAGGGCTACCTCCAATTACGTGGTTGAAACATGCTGCTGCAATAACACAACCGCGTCCACATTAATTCAACAGTTCGAGGCAAAATCATCGGTGATACAGAGGAAGAGTTATAACGTTGTTTCTTCCTCGATATGCTTAAGAAAGCCGTCACCACTGTCAGAACATTTTGGCGACCTTTCCTAGGATGTTGCTTCTTACCACCAAACTCACTTAAATGCTTTCAAAATTACATTCTCACTTAATACATACTTACTTAAAATTACAGATAAAAACTAACAAAAACATTATCACCAGTTTGTTCGTGATTCATCAGTTTCAAATATATAAACCAATAGAATAGAGATACGTTATCAAAAAGTTATTAAAATATCATTATTTTTATATAAATTTATAAATTTGATCTTGGTTCTGTTTATTTTAAATTGATACAGACACTGTGTTATTATTCATTCTTATACGTCTATCTTTTTTGAATAAATTCAACTTTGTAAATAGTATTCAAACCAAAAGATAACACACAACTAAATGAAAGTCATGTTTCCATCACAAATTCTTCTTCACATCACTATAACTATTGATCCTTCTCCATCTCTAATTCTAACTATAGTTTTGAAACAAATATAAATAATATACAGCATAAAAAGACATTTTTAAATAATTACTTTGGTAATTTATGGTTTAATCTCATTTAATTCTTGATTCACAATTATAATATATATAATTCCCTTTTCAGATTTTAAACTATCCAAAATTTGGTTCAACATTCAAATTTTTTACACTTTTTATTTCTATAACATGAATACATGGAATATAGAGAGATTATAAATTAAAGAAGTGTAAAAATTGTAATGTATTCAGATAGTTATTTCCTTTGGTACATTTCCTTCTAATCCATTAGTTCATACTATGGAGGATTACAACAACTGCTTGTGAAAAAAAAAAGTCATATTATTGCTAGTAAAAATTTTATTTTATATTTTTTTGGCTATTGTATATATAAACCAACATTTAATGTTTATTTGTTTCAAAAGTTGTAATTACTCATATTTTAATGTCATTCATGATAGTTATTCCATATCCCAATATACCAAATATTAAAACTTGGTGCAAACTTGTACATAATATGCTTCTTAAATAAAAATTACAGGAATAGCTGTAAGTTTCACCCTTGCCCTTCTTCAACTTTATTTTCTATCAATTTACTATAAAAACTATCATTCAATAATAGTATATGTTTGATTTTAAAAAGTTTGCTTTAGATGAAAATTTATGAATAATTTTAACAATTAAATTATTAAATTTTTTTTACAAAGAACCTTTTGTTATAATCTAAAAAGCCTGTGCAAAGACGTTGGGGCTAAATAATTTAAATAATCATGAATCAACATCAACTACAACTAAGTAGGTAAAAAAATTGGTTACTGAAAAGTATCTAATATAAAAACTCATTATTTAACTACTCGTTATCAAACTCATTTTTTTAAGAAATTCACCAAAGTCACAGTACAAATAAAATATCATATGTTGTTTGAAATATGTCATCTACATATCTTAAACAAATGACTTTTATAACTTATGAATAACACCATAAGACATTTATTATATTAAAACAAAGATGAAAACAATAATATTTTACTTATACATTCCTATTTTGATCTAAGGGTGGTCGACAAAATCTTGTATGTTATGGAAAGGACGTATCTAGGTTCTCTCTTTCTCTTCTTACATTATTATATAATAATTAATAATATAGATACTTTTTGGACATGGCATATACATTATAAAATTAATTAGTTTTAATTTTCTTTTTATTCTTACGAGAATACTAATTTCTGTCTTTCAATTCTTATCTTCAATCCTTTAATTTTGTCAAATATATTTCTAAAATGTAAACTAAGGAGTATGAATCACATTATAATAATTTGTAATTTTACTCCAAATATATTTGTCACATATATTTGATTACCTCGCATAATTTTTAAAAAAATTAATATATTTTTAATAATTGGAGTTAGAAGATATTAATGTGCAATTTAAAGTATAATATAACACATATTTCATTTTTAAATTCACTTATAAAAGGTAATATATATATATATATATATATATATAACACATAATTTATCATTATATTTTATTATTTTCACACATTTTATCAATAAATAGATTATTTGAATCACTAAATATTGCAAAACTATGTTGTTGAAATTGAAATTTTTTAGTAAGATGTGAAAATAATAATGACAATTGAGTGACAAAATGTCCTGTTCAAACAACAATGTCATCGTACATTTGTTTCTCTTCTTTTACTATTCCAAGAAATTGGACGTGAGACTTTAATGTTTAAGTGTGTATATTAAGATATTTTAGACATACAGTTGAACAGTAATAGATATGGGTGGGGAAACTGAGAAGATAATAACATAGAGAAAACATAGTTAATGGGAGTTTAATGAACGTATATGATGACGATGTTGTCTTGTTTTTTTAGTAAATGGTCAAAACAGACACAGTGGATACAAAAGCCTTATCAACTTGTGTGTACTTTGGAGATATTTTTCTCATAAACTTCTACTCAGTACTGTCCAAACTTGTAAGGAAATATTATCGTGATCCAAATGTATGGTCTGAAAACAACCACCACAATAACAAGATTCAGTTCTATTCATCACTAACACTTCATGAATCATCACACGTTTTCCTTTTCTTTTTCGTTCTTTTCTCTCTGCAAAATATTAGTAAAACAAAATCCAAAAAGTTCTTGCCTGCATGTATGGCTACCATTTTCTCTCTTCCAAAATATTAGTTCAACAGTGACATAATATTGTATGTAATGAAAGAAAAAAAGAAAAAAAAAAAAAACAAAGGTTTGAAGGTACGAGTTCTCCACTATGAAATGGAGACCCTTGATCTTCTTTTGACATGGCCAATAATAGAGAGGGCCTAGCAATTAAAGGTCTTCAATGAATCTGCAAAAGTTTGCAGATTTCAGATACTCTGAATTCTTCTCCCAAAAGGAAAACCAGTGCATTCAATTTAGACTAACTAGGCAAATGGGAGGTTCAATTCAACCCTATTACCATAGTCAAAACTCTCTTTCACATCTATCCTTTATCCAGTTAAAATCAATTTTTTTCTTTAAATATATTAACCCATTTTCTTGAATTACTTCCTGATTCTATATTTATTAAAATTACTTTTTTTCCAAGATAAAAAATACTTTCTTTTTTAATGTCTTAGTCCAGAGTACTTAAGTGTTTGTACGTGTATGTCCAATGTGTCAAACTTAATTAATCCTTTCCGTCTGGAATTTGGATTCTATAAAATATAATTTTTCCATCACTTCACAAGTTCCAAATGTCATGCACGAAAGCCACTTCTTTCTTCATGTACCATGCATTATTACATCCTAAAACATGTAATAAGAGAAGGATGCACATGCAAGAAAATTACTAGAATCTGCGTTGAAGAAACAATAATAGAAAAGAAGATCAACCCAGAAAGTAGGTCGAAACTAACATCATATATAAGTAGATTTTTGTGACTTCTAATACATTGAACTTGAAGCTTCATGGTTCTTCTTCTATTCACAAAAGGGACACTTAAGATTATATAACAAAACAAGTAGAACACGCATAAGCAAAAAAGCAAAGTCTTTAAGAAGCTGCTGCTACTACTACTATTTATAAACTTACTAAACTAATTATTAATTAACCCTTTTGAAAAGCCTAAGAAACACTGATAGTATATATACTCTATTCTCTTGCTGCTTAAGGATGCCTTTGTTTCTTGTTTCCTTTTTCAACACATTACATCCTTCAGAAGCTTGTACCTGCGTGTGGAGGGTCTTGGTGAAGGAATAGGATTTTTCCCTTTCTCCAAACTTGAACCACTCTCTTCATGGTGCTTGATCTTCTCACCGGAATATTCCGATCGGGTGGTCCCTACCGTGTGAGTTCCGGCCACCGATTTCTTCGAATTCGACCCAATAGTAATACCATGGTGTCTTGTGTAATTTCTCCTCTCACTTTGACACCAATCGCATATTTCTATCTCAACCTGTTCCCGGTAGAAGTTGCTACAATACCTAAAAGATTGATCAAGTTACAAAGAAAAAACTCATTCAGAAGAAGTGCATGTGTAGTCTGAAGTTCTTACAGTTCATACAACATCATAAAGCTGTAAGAACTGATGGGGGATGTATGTGTTTGATGATTATGTACATGTGCATATAAATATATATATATATATATATATATAGATATAGATAGATAGATAGATATGTGTATGATGAGATATGTTGAGAATAGGATAAAGAAGTGATGCAGTTAGATGTAACTGTCAAATTAATGGTATCTCTTTCCATGACATGAAAAAGAAAGATGATGCATGTGTATATATGTATGGTGTGTGAGATGATTGAAGAAACTGAGAGAGCACACATACGAGTGTTGGAATCGGTGACGACATTTGCTGCAGCGGAAAAGCTTGTCAGGGAAACCAACGTCACCACACATGCAGCAAACGGTTTGAAGGTCCACCATGGTTGGTGATAGATCACGAAAGATGCAAGATTTGGAAGAGAGAGATGATAAAAGTGAAGCAGAAGATAGAAAGAAAGAGTGTTTATATAGAGAAAGAAGAGGATGATGAAGTCGGTGTATGAATATATGTGATATATAATAATAATAATAATAATATTATTAATAAATAATAAAGATGTTTATCCTGAAATTATATAAAAAATAGAAAAATGAAATATAGAGAAGGAGACCACAGGTTGCTTGCAGTCGTTTTCAGTTGAGGCAGGGAAGCAAGAGAGAGAACCTTAAAAAAGAAAGAGAGAGGAAAAGGCATTATAGTGTTGTGTCCTGTGGCTGAGGTTGCTTGATTACTGTTTATATATGTACATATTCTTTTTTATTTGTTTTAATTTTTGGTTTGTGTGATGATTTTATGTCCTTGTAAACAGTGTAGTGGTATTAAATGACAGATTAGTTTTCTTTTGTTTTCTTTTAATGTTGTTTATTGTTGTGAGAAGGTGTCATTGTCAGTGAGTTTGTGTTTTTGTTTTTGAACAGTTTTTGTCCGGTGGGTAGGTTTTTGGAATTTGGATATAAAATAGAGAGGTTGGGTATGAAAGGTGGTAGCCATGAGAGCCACGCTCTTGACACTGAGAAGCACGGATGAGGAATCAAAGATTCGTGAAGTCTATGGTGACAAAAGCTGTATGATAATAATAAGGCGAAACCCTCCAATCTATGCAATATTCTCAGTCGAGTGTTTTGTACAAAAGGACATCGTGCCTTTCAGAGTTTTCTTTTGCTAAATAAGTTTCATTAATAAAATCACTTTTTCTATAGCTAAATTGTACCCAAAAAAACCAATGAATCATGCTTCCTAGTGTCACTCTTCTTCAGATGAAAGATGACTCTAAAACTTCAAAAAATGGTATTTTTAGAAGTTGTGGTAATATAAAAATACTAAAATTCAATTATTTTAATATTAAACGATTTTATTATAAATATTTTTGTTATAAATGAATTTTATTATCAAGAGAAAAACACAGAGAGAAAGTAAAGTACAGGAGAACAATCCAGAACTCAGTATTATTATTGAATAGTGAATAAATGTGTTACAGTAAATACAAGAGAGTAAAATAAAAAGGGGAAAAGGGAAGATGGGTTGGGCTATAAGCTAGAAGGCCCAATTACAAAACAGTTACTAACATTATCATTAAAACGTACCATCTTTCTAGAAATCACTTTTATAAAGTTATCTACCTTCTCTCTAAGAAGTTCTAACTCCTAAGTCATCTATTTGACGATCAGGAGGTACCTAATCGACCACGGCAACGAGGTCTATGTTTCTACCCAATCAATTTCTTCAATACAGCAAGTAAGTTTCGACTGATTTTTCCCATTTCGTTCACAAATCTGTTTTATAGGAGGTAAATATTGTTGCATGTGTAATCATGCATCTCCTACACGTTTTTGATTCATCTAGAGTTCTAAGGACTCTGTCCGTTTCCAATTTGGTATTTCGTAGGTTCATTTAGGTATTTCCTTACGGTTCAAGTAATCGGTGGAGGGTTTTGAGAAGTTGGGCAGTTGGTTTAGAGGTAAGGAAAGCTAGATTTTTCTTTAATTGATGTTTTATGTGATTATTTAATTGTTTGTAGTGAAAAATCTGTGATATGTTAGTTGCAACCAAGTTAATTGAATATTTTAGGTATGTGATGATGAAATGTTGTTGTGAATTGTATTGTATGCTGATTTCAAGTGGAATTGAATGTTGATATGTTAAATTGTCTGTTTGAAATGTGTATTATAAAGTTGAGAGATTAAAGAGTTGAAACCATAGAAGTTTTAATGGTGTTTTTGAAAAAAATATGAGATCCTATGTAGTGAAATTGTGAGGAAGGGGTGGTGAACTGGTTCAATGCAGTTGGGAGTGTTCAGGAGCTGTTTTGTGACTTGCTCAAACATTTAAAATGGAAAGAATCTGAGTTATGAGTATGTGGTGGTAAATAGGTAAAGTAAATGTTGGTTTAAAACTAAATTCTTGGGATTGGACTAGTGAAAACATGAATTGGGGTTTCTGTGAGTAATTGTTCATTTTGGTTGACGTTATTGAGTCTTTTGGGACTTGTTAGAATCCCTAACTTATTTAAAAACAAGCTAAAACTAGTAGAATCCAAGTTTGGTGTATAAAGTGAGATTTTGGTAAGTTACGGAGTATAACCTTGTAGTAGTCACTTAAAAATGAGTTGATGATGGTTTGTATGAAGTTGTCTAAGTCTAATTGATGATATAATACAATCTAGGAGTGTTAGGAGTTGGGAAAGGTGCATAAAATTGGTTAGGAGTGGTTGAGATGCACAAATTCTACAGTTTTGGTGCTGTAGAATTATGCAGTCTCGTTGAGCGAACAGACTTTTTGCACTGAGCGAATGTGCTTTAGCTGAGCGAACAGACTTGGTGCGCTAAGCGAGAGGTGAGTGAGCAGAACCCACTGTTTCTGTTTTCGCACAACGAGTTTGGTGCGTTGAGCGACTAGTCTAGAACCTGTTTTGATAATTTCTTTTTTTGTTTTATGATAACCTTGCTTCTGTATTTGTCTGTCTATGTTGTTTTATCTTTTGCAATGATTACCTTAACCGGTGTGAGCTTAGGGAGGACATCTTTCAGGGGATCCATCGGTTTGGTAGAGAGAGAAAAGCAACAGGATAGATAGTCTTTGGTCCGTCAAGGATATGACCTCTTGTTTTAGTAATTTCAAGTTACTTGTAGATTCTCATTTATGTATGTCATTTTAATAGTTTTATACTATTAAATTGGAATGTTACAATGATTCAAAGAGTGAGTCGAATTTATATTGTTTCTTTTAATCGATTTAAAAATAAAAATGTATAAATTTAAAATTAAAGTTTATAAAAAATTGTTTATGATTTGACTGTGATTAAATAAAAAATATAATAGATTAACATATAAAATTATTATTTTATTTTTATAATTAAAATTAATATATTATTATTATCATTTATTACACGAAGTTAAATTAATGCATGGACGTGAAGTGCAAAGAAAGCAAGGCATACAAAGAGGGTTATAATATTGGTTATTTTGAACATGGAATTTAGGTTCTACAATCCAATCATGTTTAGGCAAGACAAAAAAAAATGAATCTTTAGTCTTAGTTATAAACCGAAACATAAAATTTAATATATATTCTTGTTCAGGTAAAGTAAATTAAAAAATAGCAAACGTTTTAAAAAATTCTGAAAATTTTGGCTCAGCTTTCTGCTTCAGTTTAAGTATAATCGATGTCATAAAGATATATGGCTTCGATTTTATAATAAAAGAAGTCAAATTCCCTCCTTAATATATAATAATTAAAAATATAGCGAAAATTTTAATACATATCGAAAATTTTGCATATTTTTGACCGAGGAATTAAAGAAAAAAATATAAAAATAAATAAATAAATAAATATATATATATATATATAGTTTTGGTTACCTATAATTTTACAAATTTTAAAAATTGTCACTATATTTTTATATGCTTTTTTTTTTTTTCAAAATCAAAGCATATCACGCAAATTATAAAGTTAAAATTGTACTAGTAAAACCACCTCAAACTGCATAACCTATTCTAGTGACATAGGATCGATTCTCTCATAAACTCTTCTAATTATAGAATTAGTTCCTCAAATACAAAACCGATTCTCACTTCCTAAAAAGCATAGATGTGGAGCAAAAAATAAAAAATTGCAACGTAAAATTATCACGAAAGTAAGAGGACATTCAAGTAAAACCACCCAAAATAAACAATAATCACCTTCAAATATCCTCCCCATACCAAAGATCATTTCTCCCTTCCATCTCTCAAATCATCACTCACATTCATTCACAAATCCATTTAAACAAATACATATAACACTTAAAATTTTGGTATAATGAATGAAGAAAGTGTTAACCAATTATGAAAATATATGTTCCGAATTAAATTTTAATAAGATAATATAATTATGATCAATAATTATTGTATCTAACGATTTTCTAGGCACCAACAGGCCGATCATCCAAGCCGACCTTCCAGACCGACCCTTCATGTTGACCAACCACAAGGTCGACCTTCCAGGCCGACCAACCACCAAGCCGATCATCCAGGCCGACCATCCAGGTTGACCAACCAACAAGTCGATCATCCAGGTTGATCATCCAGGCCGACCAACCACCAGGCCGATCATCCAGGCTGACCCTCTATGTCTACCAACCACCAGGCCGATCATCCAGGCCGACCCTCCATGTCGACCAACCATCAGGCCGACTTTCCAGGCCTACGGACCACCAGGCCGACCACATGGATAGATTATAAATGATAATAGTTCATTAAAGTCCCTAATGGAGGTTAAAGTGTGATTGGGCCGTCATCAGGCCCACGAAAGGTAAAGGTCCATTACAAGTAGTATAAATAAAGGTCTCAGGTGTGATTTCGGACCATGCTGCACATTATGCACACCACATGCATCACTTGTTGTGATAGTCGTTTGGTCATTTTTATTGACTTGAGCGTCGGAGTGCCTTTGACAGGTACCTGCACGCCCGACTTGGAGTAGGAGGAGGGAGAGCGAACCAGGTGTCAGCCCGCTCGGCTTGGAGAAAGAGAAAGAAGAACGAACAACTTAGAGTACGAGGAAGATTAAGGTAACCATCCGACCTTCAACGAGTTCGTCCAGTCTTCAAGGTATGTCCAGTCTTCGAGAGTACTTGGAATGTTAAGGGACCTATAAACTACACCTGATACATATATTTAAGGTATTATTCATTTCCAAGTTTAAAACTTCTGCAAGATTTTTGTTTTTAAAAAATGTTTAAAATTTATAACTTCAATTAGGATTTTATTTAAAAAAAATCCTCTTCAAAATTTGCATAAAAAACATATATTTAAATTTTCTTTTACCTTCCATTTTAAATTGTGACACAATTAAATATTTAAGAAGAATATATAATATGGTTTAAAGTTGACACAAATTTAATTACAATAATTTGTTTCGAAGGAGTAAAAAAGTTTACAAATTATTCACATAATATTGTGTTTCACAAGGGTGTGTTTGATGAGATAATAGTTTAATATCGCCTCAATGATCAATGACCCTTTTGTTTAGACATTAAGTGAGAATTCAACTAATAACTTATTTAGTTGTTAACTCAGTGGTTAAGTAAATTATTCTAATTGATGTTATTTAGTTATCTAAAATTGAATGAGTAGAGATTTTACACTACAAAAATAATATATTTTAACAGGGGTTATTTTCTCTCGGTTTTTAAAACTCCAAGTAATTCTGACGGTTTATAACAACCGTCCCTAACGTTTACTTATTTTTTTTAAATAATTTTTTAAAAAGCCCTAGTTCCTCTTCGTTTAGTTTGAAACTTTACTTTTCCTTTCTATCTTCTCCCAAACCTTTTGAATCCTAAACCCCTTTTCAGTTCCAAACTCCTCCTTCACCCTCCGCAAAACCCTAGATTCCACCCGTGGGTCCAGATCCTCCTCGTCCTCCTCCACGCGACTGACACTGTCCACCAGCACCGCTCGCGCCTTCAGCGAAACGAAGCACCACTCGTCATCACCGTAGAAGTGCAAGCGCAGCACAGTGCGACACTTAGAGAGCTCGGACGCAGCGCCGTCGAAGAAGAAGTTTTTCTGGCGGTAGGTGATGACGTGGAAGGGGGAGAGCAAGCTGGTGACACGACGGTGGGCGTTGTTTCCATCTTCACCTTCGTCTCTCGACTTCTTCATCTTCAGCATTCGTGTCTCAATTTTTCCATCTTCGTAACCCTCTGTCACTTTGCAATCCCTAGTTTCCATGCCTTCTCCTCCTCCAAATCCCTAATTTCAAAAATCTGGAGCTCACCAACCTTGCGATTGAATTTTTGAGGAGCTTCCGATGGCGTTTTTGAGAAGCTTGTGATTCGCACAAGCTTCGTGTCTCTCCATTTCCATCTTCCAACCTTCGTGTCTCACCGTTTCCATTTTCACCGCCTTTGCCTCTCGACTTCTCCATTCTCGCAGTCCTTCTTCACTTTGCAATCCCTAGTTCCCTTGTTTTTCCCTACTTCAAATCTCTAACTCCAGAAACCCAAGCAGCATTAGGAGCTTGTCGATCTTGCGATTAGAGTTTTTGAGGTTCTTGCTTTCCTTAAAAGAATTTTCACTTTTGCATCCTTGTAGTTGCAATATATACTTTGTAAATAACTTGTGGTATTTGTTTTATTTTCTTGTTATTTGCCTGGATTGTTTTCATCATGCACCTTAACTTCACGAGGCCTTTGTGGAAGCAATCAAGCAACTTGGTGGTAGTGAGAGTATGTTCATGTTTGTGATCTCATTCTTTCTAGCCTTCTCTCTGGAATGTTTATTGTTGTCTCATGATGCTAACTACTTAACATGCAAAGGCTACTCCAAAGGGTGTGTTGAATCTGATGAAAGTTGATGGCCTCACCATTTATCATGTTGCAGGTACATCTTTGGTTTATCATCCTCTTAAATAGCTTTTAGGTGTGTCAATTTATTTAATCTCATGTTTTCCAAATGCTTTTAATTTCATAAATATAGAACTGCCAGACCAGAGAAATCAGAAGGTATGCTAAAGTGTGATTAGGAATCATATTGTGCCTCTTCTTCATACTTCCTTAACATGTTTGCTTTCAGAGAGACAATAGGAAACAAAGAACGTTATACAAAATGGGAATTTCCCTTGGTTGTTGAATGAGGATAAAAATTCAATTTTTTCTCTTCATTTTAAAGTTCAAATTATTTTCTCCTTTTCTCTCATCCAAACAAAGAGAAAGTTAAGTCTTTAGGTCACATTGCATTACAAGCACACATAAATTCATTTTTCTTTTTTGGCTATGAATGAGCTACTTTTCTATGCATGCAGGAACATCAGAGAAAAAGACGACCCCAATAGAAGAAATGAAATCTCTAGACTTAAAAACTTTAGTTCTCTCTCTCCCTCTCTGTGCAGGCTCATGCATACTAATTATTAGAGAATGTAAATTTTTCTCAGTTTAACTCTTCTCTAATATTATAATTTGAGATATAATTTAAGATTAGTACCGATTAATTCATTTCTTGCTATGATACCATTCTGATGTCATATATGAATAGTTGCTCCTTGAGATTCCTTTCTCAGAGTGAACATAGCAATGCTCAGAAACATACTTCGGTAATTCTTTTGCAGGAGTAAAGGGATCACTAAAGCATTACGATTGCAGATGGATCTCCAAAAGCGACTTCACAAGCAACTTGAGGTTGTTAACTTATTTGTTGTGTTTGATTGCTCTTTCTTTTTGAGACTATAACTGTTATGTTGTGTATGCAAATCCAAAGAAAGTTGCAAATTCAAATCGAAGACCAAGGGAAATGTCTTCAGATGATGATGCAAGGTTCAATTTTGACTAGGCATTTGTTTTCTTGATTATGTGCAATGTTTTAGGGTACTAAATTTTGATGCTTAATATTTGTTTATATTGTTTTGAGGTTACCTACAAGGAAATGCTTAGTATGTACAAGGTTACCTAATATACTGCCAATATACTGGAAATGCTGATATTTCCTTTAATGGCAATACTTTTTAAAAAAAAAAAAATTATTTGCCGGCGGTTTTGAAAAAACCCCGATAATTACCGACAGTTTTGAAAAATCCTGTAATTATCGACGGTTTTGAAAACTGTCGAAAAATTATGTCGATAATTGCGACACCATCTTTCCCAGTGGTTTATGTAACCGCTGGAAACATATTTAGGGAGGTTAAAACTCCGGTAACATAAAAAAAACCTTGGTAAAATTGGATTTTTTTTGTAGTGTTATAACAATTCAAATGCAATAATCATTATAGTTGATATTATTTAATTATCATTTCCGCCTATAAAAACTTTGAATTGGATTAAGAAAATGAGAGATAAATTGGATATGTTTTTCTTCCTTTTTTTCTAAAGACAATTGTGTTCAAATTTGATATTTATGACTCTAACTAAGGCAACTATATTAAAGTGAGTAAAAATAAAATAAATTCGTGAAACTTTGCAATTTCAGCAATATTTTAAATCAGAAATATTATATATATATATATATATATATATATATATATATAATTATTTCTTCTCTTCTTTCCAAAGATAAAATTCTAAAAGATTCGTCTTTTTAGGGAATCTCATATTTAGTGGATTATTTCATATTTTTTTTTCTTTCTCTTCCATACAAGGTTATTCTACACTTTGGAAGAAAGTGGGGAAACAAATTATTTATTAGAATAATTTCAATAGATTCTTGTATTTGTGTTCGCATTTTTTTATTTTATTTTATAACTATTTATTCATACTATTTTACAAATAATATTTCGTATTTTTCATTTCTTACAAATCTAGTGTAAATGTATACATAAGTTCCTTTTATTACAAAAATTGTATAAATGTATTTTTTTATATGATTTAGTATTATTATGGTAAATATAATATTCATTTAATAAATTATAAACTTTTAGGAGAATATCAATATGGTTCATAGAGAATATTAAATTTAAGTCTTAAATTAGATGCTCCGTATATACTTGATAGTTATATATAAAAGAAAAGAAAAAACAATAATTAAATGATATTTGATGATTTTTCAATGTTATAACGATGAATTAAGAATTATTTGATAATTATTTTTTATATATTTATAATATAAATTACTTAGTAAATTTCATTATTCTTTATTAATTATCAAGTTGAGTGTGCATTCATTTTATTACAAGAAGAAAATGTAATTAACAAATGTTCTTAAAAGAATATCCCACGTCTATTAGTTTGTCGTCGTTGAAAGGGATACTGAGTTAAAAAAATTATAGTTTTAGTTGTCAAAAGAATTTTAATATGTCGACAATTTAAAAATTAATTAAAATAACATACTATATAAGTCATGGTACTATGAAGAATATATTTATGTGGGACATTCTATCTACGGAAAATAAATGGAAATTTAGTAAGTTGAAAATCCATCTAATTTTAAAAGTTGACGCTAATTAATTAATAATATACAAACAAATATATAAAAAAAAACTGAAAATACTGTATAAATAAATAAATAAATAAAATTAATATTGGTGGGTCCCTTTGAGGTAATATTTATTCCAGCAAATCACAGAAGATACTGCAAACTAAAAAAGACAAAATCAATAAATGGTTGTCAGAATAGTGACAATTTTCTTGAAGGATGGAGCTTGGTGTGCAGAGTAACACAACATGAAAAATTAAATAATTCCATTTGGGTTGAAACATTTTTTACAGCTATTTCATCTTAAAAGAATAAAAAGCATACAATTTCAAAATAGTTAGTAATATTTCCCTTTCTATTTGAGGAGAAAAATATAGGAATAAAAGAAAATATTTAACTTTAAATAATTAATACAGTGTGCACCATGTGTATAAATTATTTGAATTGGTTAGAAATAAAAATCTTGAGTACAACTTAAGATCTTGAAGAACTAATTTGTGATTTTCAGGTGGGAGATATTCCAAATTAAAAGAAACACTCGTTTTAATTAAAGAAAAAAAAAGAAAAAAACATGTGTGAAAGAGAAAGAGAAAAAGAAAAAGAGAGAGAAAGAGGAGGAAAAAGGGGAAAAAAGATGAGAAAAGAGAATATTAATGCATAAAAAACCACTTTATATTAATTAAAAAAATCTTTTATATTGATTCTCGAACAGGTATAGAAGTAAGAGATATAGAAACCAATAACTTTTTATATCAGTTTCAAAACAAGTATAGAAAGTTTCATTTTTAATGTTATACAACCGGTATAGAAAAAATTAGTCATAGTTCATCTTCCTCTCTCATCAGCTAAAATCAAGCCAATTATATTCAAACCACTGCAATCCACCGTGAGAGTGTCCTTACACCTCGTTGGTGCCTTATTGGAGCGGCGTTGGCACCTCGTTAGAGCATTACAAGCACATCGCCGTCAATGCATGTAGCAAATCACAAGCCCTTAAATCGCGCAACCCAAAAAGACATTCACCATGCACTTACTATAGCTTCTCAACACAACCACCACCATGATGAAAATCGTCAGACCTCCTTATTTCCTAGTCAGAGAAGGAAATTTCGAAGATCTGCCACCACTAAACACCACCGTTAAACTTTCATCGCGCGTCAACAAGAACAAGCATCCCTTTTGCAGATTGTGCAAAACCATTGTGAACCCAAAACGCATCTCTATCACAATGCAAATCAAACTTCCAAGATGAAAAATGACATGTAGTTGCAAATCATGTCACTCTCCATTGTAAATTTTGATTATCAATGGATATTAAAATTTTGAATTACCAACAGATTTTAGAATTTTGATTATCGACGAATATATTATCGACAGATTTTTTTGTCGATAAATTTGTCAGTAATACACATTTCATTTAAATGATGAAAAATTTTGTGGGTAAGTCCGTCGGTAATACATATTACATTTACTAGCGAAAAATTCATCGGCAAAAAGAACGGTAAAATTTTCGTCCAAATTTCATGTTCATAGACAATATATACCCATGTTTTGTTAAAGATGTAGAAATGAAAACTTTCTTCATTTTCTTTCTTGCAGCTCATCACCATTGTTGTCCTTTGTCGTGTCATTGTCCTTTGTAGTCGACAGAGCTCACCACACTAGAGATCAGGGAGGCCACCAACAGCACCAATGGAATCTTCTTTCCATTCTACGGTGTTCAGATTTTATCTTCCGTGATGAGCCCTTACTTTTCTGGCGTTGTAGCTACTTTAACATTTTAACTCCTCCGACAATTGGAAACACCACTACAGTTTTTATGCTCTGTCTCTCTTTCTCTTTCAGATATGAGAACACAAAAATAGGTTGGAGTGATAGTTTCTCGTGATTTTTATTCTCCTTCGCGTGATGGTTGTGGATGATTTTAATTTTCCCAAACAAATTGGTTGGATTTGTTGAACTTGTCGTTGTTTAAAGGTTGAAAGTTATTTGTTGGTAACAAAACTCATGAAAAATTGAAAAGTGAAAGAAGAAGTGGAATGAATAAAGAGAAAGAAAATAAACCAAATCGCGACATTTATTGATGGATTTACCGACAAATTTTTCTATTAATAATTATCGATAAATTTACCAACGAATTTTTCTATTAATAATTATTGACGGAAGAAAACGTTCGTCAATAATATTTATTAACAATGTTTTTACCGACAAATTTTTATCGTCGATAATTGTCTATAAATTTAATTTACTGACAAATTGTATGTATTACCAACGAATTTTTATCATTTGGTAATAATTTTATTTTAAGTATCAATTTAATATTTTTTACTCCAAAGAATTGTAATAACTAATCGTCACACGATCTTACGCATCACTACTATAAAATTTTACACATATATTAACTTTAGATTTTAAAAAACTGAATTCAATTTTATTTGAAGAACACATATGGTCGGTTTGTGCTTTCTTTAATAATACATACATTTTATGTAATGTAGTGAACCATGTTTTGCAATTCTTCTTGTAAATCGAACTAAAAATAAAAAAGCATATATTCTTCTACATTTATAATGTTTGATAATAGTCATAAACTTAATTTGTTTTATCACAGGTTTATAGTAAGTTGCTAACTATGCTCAAGTTGTAGTAAAACCACGTTCATACCATTTTCAAATTACATATCTTATTTTTTCAAGAAAAAATATTTTTAAAATATAAATTTGTATAATGAATCACACATTTTCTCTCTCTACAAAGAAACTCTTATTACCCACAAAGAACAATGCTTAACAATATTTTAGAATGAAAATTAAAAAAAAATCAAATATTGATATACTTAAAAAGAGATTATAAGAAATAGAAATTAAAAACTAAAATTGAAATTGAAACATTTAACGGAAGTAAATTTTACCATAATTTTATGGACCACTTTGTTTTGAATGAAAAATTGTAGATAGAAAGTCTACCATTGATAGCGAAACAAAGAAAAGTTTGGCAGACACCATTTTTGGTACTATTTAACGAGATTCATGCATGTACAGTTTTTTTTATCTTTATTTATATCTTTGCTCTTCTTAAAAACATCTCAATCTATTATTTTAATATTTATTTTTAAGTTTAATTTTACATTTTTTTTAAAATATCAATAGTTAAAATAACTTTGATCACAGAGTAAAAGTCAATGGTAATTTAAATAAGTTTTTCTCTTTTAATATTTCAAAATGTCTTTTTAAAGACAAAAACCATGACAAAAATTCAAGGGTTGGAATACATTGATTAACCTTATATCATATCAACAAACATAGCATTAGAACACAATCATTTATTTTATTTTTTCTCAATTATATTCAGATTTTTTTATCATTATAAGATACGTTTTTCGACAATTTTCTCTACAGGAGACGAATAAATAAATATTATTTTCAATAAACTGAAATTAACTTATAACGATATATAAATATATATATATAGTTATACGTGAAATTTCTTTTAAATTAATTTATTCGTAAACTGATGTAAACTAATTTTATTCATAATCTCTCAAAAGCATTTTCAAATAAACTTCTGGAAATATATCCTTAGTCACTTAATTCTTTTGAAAAAAAGTTTTAGAAAAAAAAAATGAACCCTTTAATTGAGAATAAGAATCATTTTCCTCTTTTAGAATAAAAAAAATGTTATTAATGTTATTGTTTGGACAGTGAACAAAGAACATCATTAATATATTTAATTAACTATGAACACGTACAACACTTTAGTATATATATCTTAGTCAATATATAAAACTCTTTTTTATATAATACGGGTCAGCAATGTATTATCCTTTGAAAGAATTTCATGCAACAATTCAAGTATTTCATTGCAACTTTTATATATTGGTCCATCCATTTCTTGTCTTGATGTTATATTTTTGTTGTAAAAGATATTATATCCTGTTGTTATATTATTAGTGTATAAATATGTAATTATATTATGATATATATATATATATATATTGTGTTTCGCGTATAAAGTGATGTCGAGGGTTAAAGACTAGATGGATGTAGCTTAAAACGTTCTAGGTGGTGTAGAAGGTTGGACGGTGTGTGAAGACTGTCGACTGGTAGGGACCGAACTGGCTGGCGAGGGCTGCTAGCTGACGGACACCGGACGGGCTGATGAAGACTGAACGCTTTACCTGTTGAGGGCCGCACGATTAACTGCCTCTTCCTCATACTCCGAGTTCATTCTCCCTCCTCGTTCTCGAAGCCAAGCGGGTATATGTTAAAGACACTCTGACGTTCAAGTCAGTTAAGTGACCGAACGGTTATATTAAGGGATGCAAGTAATGCATAATATGCAACCTGGACTCTTATTTATACTGGATGTAATAGGTTTTTACCTTTCGTGGGCCTAATGACGGCCCAATAACGCCTTAACCTCCATTAGGAGCTTTAATTAGCTATCACCGCTTATAATCTAACCATGTGGTCGGCCAAGGTGATTGACCGGCCTGGATGGTCAACCTAAGTTGTCATTTTAGACGGTCGACCTGATTGTGTGCAAGAAACCATACGGTACACTGAATATCGTAAAATACATCTTGTATATTTATATTTCTTATTTATCATGAAGGGAAAATATCTAGGGCTAAAGAAAAATATCTCCCCTTAAGAAAAAGAAATTTTCAAGTTGAGCATTTGGAAAGATACATCTCATGCGAAAGTTTATAAGAGATATCGTAGGGTCCATCTCAACCTTTATATAAGATCAGTTTTAATTAAATACACACTTTACATTGCTTATAAATCTAACCTATATAAAATTATTAATGTTAAAATAATTTTTGTTATGTTATTATAGTCTATTGGATCATATATTAAATCTTCCAAATAAGTTTCCTGTTATATGAATATGTTGCACAAATATATAAACAACATGCAGTCATGTATTAGGGTAACGAAGAAATTCTTGCATTGTGATGATTTAGGTGACATTGCATGATAGGTCCATTTTAATTATCATTATTGTTTGTCGTTTTTTAAAAGTGTCCCACCATAGCAGAAATTAATGCTTTTTTATTAGCACATCACATTATTGAGATGAAGGAAGGATCATCCATGCATGTCCAAAGTGATATCAACACATAAAATGATACTGACGGATCTCGTAATAAGCCTCCTTTCTTTTGAATAATAAATTATATTAAAGTTTATTTTTTAAAAAGATATTAAAATTATTTGAAAAATCTATTATATTTTGAAATTTATTGATTTTGTCACTATTATGATACTACCAATTAGTAATACAATAAATTTACAATATATAAGTAGATACAAATATCATTTTATAAATAAATTTTGTAATAGTTACATTTATTTAAAAAGTTTATATTTGTTTATAAGTAGACTTAAACATTATCTTATAAACCAATTTTGTAGAATTGAATTAGGTTTAAAATGTATTTTTTGATGTAAATTTCATTTTACAAATCAGTTTTGTATGATTGGATTAGACTTAAATTTACTTTTTAAATAAATACAACTATCACCTTATAATTTAGTTTTATAAAATTAAGTTAAATCTAAAATTCGCTTCTTAAAAGATTTTCTAACCTGTTATCAAAATGTATCACTTCTGATATTTTTTTTATTCAAAAGTAATGTTTGATAATGATTAAGATAAATTTAATATTTTTGGTATAATTTATTTAGAAGGTAAAAGTAATAGATGAAAATGGATATTAATTGCATGAAAAATAAATATTAAAATTAGAGTAGAAAAGGAAAAGATTCATCCTTGAAAGTACAGAATGTGAGTAATTGAATTTGAAACATTGTGAGCCATGAAGGCCACATCACAATCCCTCTTTAGTTGTCAAAAACAAATGCTTCAATCTTTGTCAAAAACCACATCAACTCTGATTCGTATCTCTCCTTCTAATTTTTATTAATTTCGCTGTCAAACATTTCTTAATGTTAATCAATACCAAAAAAACTTGTGCTTTCAGTTTTCTAAATACAAATTAATTTCTATTGGGTGAAACTATACCTAACAAAGATTAATTATTTACAAAGTTAAGGAATATTTTGCACTATAAAATATATTTATAAAAAAAAATAAAGATTAATCACACTGTAAGACACCCAACTAACCCCTTAATTTTAAAGTAATGTTTGTCTTTGTGGAACTAGATCCATTTTCAACTATCACTTTCGATCATAAAATTAATCTCACAATTGTACCTTTTAATATAGAACGATCGAATTCTTGATTCCGCCATCTTATTTTATTTTCATTAATATATTTTTAATTTTTTATTAAACTTTAAATTTAATTAAATTTTACAAAATCAAAATCAGTTTCTAAAATAAGATATAAATCATTTATATACTTTAAAATAAGATTTACATCATTTATATACTTTAAACTGATTTTATTGATTTTATTATTAGTTGGTACGAGATTTCCAATAAAATAAATTATTTTTATTAAAAAGAATTGAAATAATTGTTTTCAAGTCTTATAAAGTGTATCAATTTTATTTTTAATCTTCTATATTTCCTTTCTTTTCGGTCTTTCTAAATTTTGTGAAATTAATAATTTTATTTCTCTATAATTTATTTTAAGATCATAAATACAATATATTCTATATATTGTTGGAGATAAGTATGGTATTAAAAACATTTAGAGTCTATCATAATCTAGATTTTGTATTTTATTGTGTCATTTATTATTGGAATTTTTTTTTTCATGCTTGATGATAGTTTGTCCTACGAGTTTATTTTGTCTCATTATTAGACCTTCTAAATTTTTATGTTTGATGTCGTTAGTGTAAATGTAATTTATTCTCAATGTGAAGAATTGTGTGACGATATTATATTAACTAGAAATAAAATTAATTTATTATTATTATTATTATATAAGTGAAACAGATATATTTTATTAAATAAATTTAATTAAAAATAATGAAACTCAATTTTATATATATATATATATATATATATATATATATATATATATATATATATTTATAAGGATTGAGGAGAGGAAAGGCTACAAACACAAAAGATACAGGAAGGTGAGAGACAAAAACGAGAATACACAAAAAGGAAACAAAAGAAAGATAACAGTTGAAACTAATAGGAAAAGTGGACTAAAAGCATGAGTGGAGAAATAAAAAGACATAAATTCCATACTTTTTAGAATATTTTATAAATTAATGTAAAAAAAAACTGAAATTTAAATTTAACTTAAAAATTAATTTGTAACATAACTTTTTTATTAATTTATATATTATAAATTAGTTTTATTTCATATATGAGAATAAATATTAATGGATGGTTTTATATCTGATTAATAGATAATGAAATAATATATTTGATAAATAACAAACTTTGTTAGAATATATTTTAATTTAAAATTATGAAATCATGTTAAAATGAACTTTAAATATAGCTTAACTTTACAAAATCGACTAATGAAATAATGGAGTTGTTCTCCGTGCACGTTTCAAATCTCACCCTACATCTCTAACTTTTATCAATTTTCCTTGTTTGCCCTTCTGTGCATTTGACAGAGAGAATAAGAATCTTTGATTGTATAAGATTTTGTTCTCTCATTTAAAAGTTTTTGAAACCCTACACCCTCACCTCTCCCTTCTCCCTCTCTTTATTTCATTTGTGTCTTACCTTCTTCCTACGCCTCCTCATTCTCGTTGGTGCCTCCTTTTCTCAATTGTCGTCATTGAATCCTGTGGTGTTGAGCCTCTTCATACAACTGGGATATAAAGTCTTTTTTCTGAATCATCTTTCAATGAATCATACATGTATTCGCGTTGAAAATTGTCTTCTCCAATATCTTGAATCAAATCTTCCATGCGAGCCTCACTATGTAGATTGGACTCTTGACTTTGAGATACGATTGGAAGGTTTACAACTTCACCTTGATAGGTCCAAGTTGTATAACTCTTTAGGATACCATCACATGGAAGATATTATCGTATCAACTTAATTTATTATTGTCTTATGTTCAAACAGTTAACATAGAGACAATAATACTTTCCATTCAAGGAAGTCTCATGTCATTAAGCAAATTGTAGAAACTCTTCAACTTCATTCTCATACACATCACTAATTCAAATCACATTCATTCAAATCACATTCATTACTACACAACATGAGAACTTGGTTTAACATATCTAAAGTTTTATATTAAAACTATCTCAACTGCATCTTAGGTTTTATGGATGCATTTGGAGTTTATACAAATATGAAGCTTGAAAAGTTTGTCCCTTGAAAAGCTACATAATTGTTAGCAATATTTGTTTGTCAGCTAAGTGGGTTATGTTAAAATTATAGGATCAATATATCTCAACTAAGAAGGAGTAAATTGGTTTAGAACTAGTTTTACTCTTCTTGAAAAATTTATGGTGTATTAAATTGTTTTAAATTAACTTTTCATCCTTTTAAAGAATTAACATATTATCAAGCAAAGAAAATGAAAGAAACCACACAAGAATTTATACTGGTTCAACTCTTTAAGAATTTACATCCACTCTCATTCCAACAACCTAAGTTCGAAGAAAATTCACTATAAGAAAGTGTCAAGATTATAGAGTTACAATATTCTCCTATGTAATCTAAATCTTTAACCAAACAAGAATTAATTCCTAAAGGTGAGGCTACATACACTCACACTATGAACCTTGCCTACACAGCAAATGATACAACAATTCTTAGAATCAATAAAACCTGATACATCTATAGTGTCGATATTACAAAGAAAACCAGAATCCAGATGTCTCTTAGATCTCCCCTCTTATTCTTGAATGCTTGTAACCTTGATTTTCTTCAACTGATGTTCTGCTTCTCCAAAAATGTTTTAAGACTTCTCAAAGGATGCTCTTGTTTCTCATATGAATGTTCTTAGAATGTTTTGCATATATAGTAAAGGCACAATACTGTCAGTTTTAATTGATTAGATAAATAACTTAATCGATTAACACAAAGAGCTTGGCTTCCTGGTTTGCATCCAAACAATTAATCGATTAAATAAGTTGTTTAACAAATTAAAACAAATAACAAACTTATTTTTATCAGTTTTAATATTCAATTAATAACATCATACATTCAACACATATTTTAACATTACATTCATTTTAATATAATTTAACTTGTTAATCATTTCAGAAATATTTAAACATCATTTAAAATCATAAAAAAAACTTAACCATTTGGATAATTCCCCTTTATCAACATGTTCTTAGTAAACAACTTTGATGTTTACTGAGAAATGGTTTGCCATGGTGCATAATCTCTTTAAAATGAGATTTTTGACTTTTAATTTTTATACACAAACTTTTTAGACCCATCCAAATAAAGATTTATTGAATTACTATAAATAATTATATTTCATAAGATAAATAATGCTTATTGATTATTAAATTTTGATATATATATAACTTATCGGTAACTTAAATATCAAAATATTTTAAATATTTTTTGGCTTGAAAAAAAAAGTTAATAAATATAAAATCTTAAACTAACTTAAAAACAAAACATAATTGTACTTTGAATGGGTGATGTAAATCCCTGTGCATGCAGAAGCCCATCTCATACTAACGTGTCCGCCATCCCTTAAAAAGGACATTTCATGTTGATACCGTACAAATGTATGGAGGGAAGCTCACTAATTTATCTCATGGAACTCACCGTTGGATTTGCCATCTAATCATTATTACTTACAATGTTTCAATTTCAATATTAGACTGAATTTTTTGTATTTATTAAATATATTTTTTTTATTTTTAGATATATAGGAGGAGATGTGAACTTTGACTTTATATATTTAAATATGCATAAATAATTATCACATACAAACTTTAGGTACTAGGATAACTTAATATCACTCAATTTATTTATTTTATCTATGGCCATTAACCACTCTAATGATTTATATTATGTTAATAATTGATTTATTGAAAAAGTTAGGCAATCAATTTTGGTAAAATATTTTTTGTCTATAAGATTCCATATAATTTTTAATTTTTTATTATTACATAGTTACAAATGTAAAATAAATAATATATTTAATATAATATGTATATAGATAGATAGATATATTTTGACAGTAGAAATAGTGCAAATAAAGTATCTTGGTGAAAGAGAATAACAAAACCGACCATACTGTGATGGGTCCATCACTGTGTCGCAACTCACAAGAACATGCATTTAGGAATAAAGTTGGAGAGAACGACTTCGAATTAAGAAAATAAAATTTTA
The DNA here is from genome assembly GCA_027742785.1 of Vigna reflexopilosa. Taxonomy (NCBI): domain Eukaryota; kingdom Viridiplantae; phylum Streptophyta; class Magnoliopsida; order Fabales; family Fabaceae; genus Vigna; species Vigna reflexopilosa. The sequence goes on along the minus strand of CM050929.1, from coordinate 200,573 downwards.
AAATGTCCAATTAAATTAAAATCGAATATAATATTGAGAAACTATCTTCATATAATTATTTTCTATAATTTTGTCATGAATACAAATTATAATTTTAGTCTTCCTTTAATTCGTATCTAGGATTTTAGTTTCTCAATGTTTATATATTTATTTATTTATTTATTATGTTGCTGTAACATCTTAAATATTTAGAAGTCTGAAGATTGGGATACAATCTTGGTGGGGGACACAATCACACTTCAAATCTCATCCTATTCCCAATTTAATATTAACTAAACAAACATTAATCACATAATGACATCAAATCAAACTTTCAGAATCCCAAAAAGAACACAACCATGACATTGAAATACACCTATCATGCCTTCCATTTCCACTTCCATTTTTTCATATATATATATATATATATATATATATATATATACATGAAGTTATAAAAGAAAAGGTGTAATATAAAAGTTGTCACTAACATCTATTCTTTTATAAAAATAATTAAATTTTAATTTTGGTTCTTAGTGTCTAAAATATATTATCACTTTTATTCAGTAGCTTGTTAGAAAAAAAAATAAACTTAATTTATTCTTACAAAATTAATTACATTTATTAAATTATGAAATGTTTAAGAAAGATAGAATAAGTAAAACAATTATATAAATTAATTAATTATAAAAATGAGGTAATATTCCATGATAAACCTATATGTACGCATGGAATGCAAGAAGTACATAATATTTGATTAAATAATAATTAAATCTCTAATGTTTATAAAATTTCAGAAAATGATATTTTAAAAGTGATGGTAGTATAGAAATAGAAAATTTTGGTTATTTTAATATTAAATGGGTTATTTATAATAGTTTTGTTATAAATGAGTTTCATTATTCTTCTAAAACGTATCATCTCTTTATAAACCACTTTTCTAGAATTCTCTACCTTCTCTCTAAGAGTTCTGACTCTTGATTCATCTCTTTGAAGATCAGAAGGTGTCTAATCGATCACGGCGACAAGGTCTACATTTCTAGCCGATCAATTTCTATCATAGAGTAAGTAAGTTCCGACTTCTTTTTCCTCTCTCGTTCTTAATCTGTTTTTGGAAAAAGTAAGTGTTGTTGCATGTGTAATCCTGCTTCTTCTACTCATTCTCGGTTAATCTAAAGTCCTAAAGACTCTATCTACTTTCAATTTAGTGTTTCATAGGTTCATTTAGAAAATTCCTTGCATTTCAAGCAATCGACGAGACATAGTTATAGTTGGGTTGTTCATTATGAGGTGAGGGGAGCTAGATGTCTACTTTTAATTGATGTTGTGTAAATGAGTTTGATGCTTGTTTGTTTGTTAAATTGATTGAGTTTGAAATTTCAATAACTTTGTTATGCTAATTTAGGTAATTAACTATGTTTAGTTAATTTGATGATTTGTTCTAACTATGATTAAATTTGTTATGTCGTTGATGCTATTAATTACATGTTATAAAGTTGTTTGGATGGTTCTATTTGATGGCCAAGTTGTTTAGAGTGGTGAATGATCAACTAATTGGGTTTTAAGGCTAAAAAGGGAGGGTTTTAATAGGTGAAACTGTGAGATAAGTTCTGTTGTGAGGAAACAGTTTTTTCATGTCTGTTATGGGGTCATTTGAAATTTGTTAGAAGTATGTTTTGGGTGGAAACTGATATAGAACCCAAAAAGATGGTCAATGGTCATTGTTTGAGTGGTTTTGAATTCAAATTGGAGGTTTGGTTAGTGAAATTTTGATGTAACGGGTTGAAACTGAATTGGGAAGTTTAAGGTTTGTGTTTAAGTCATTTAGGACTTGTTTAGGTCTATAGTTTGCTAAAATTGGTGTAGCAAGTGATAGAAGTGAGTTTAGGTAGTCTAGAATGGTCAATTCGGGTTTGGAGTGGTCAATTCAAGTTAGAGGTCTGTTTTTAGATGTCTCTCAGTGCCTAAGAGTGTTTAAGAATCATTGAAGCTTGTGTAAAGGGTCACCAAATACAAAATAAGAGAGTTTTATAACCTGGTGCAACGTTGGGCACCCCTTAGGCGCCCTTTTTTCGAGAAGATCACGTCCAGGCGCGCTTTTTGCTAGAGGAACGCGCATAAGCACCCCCTGGTGTCCCCTAAGCGCCATTGTACCAGTTTTGGGTTTTTCAGGTTTTGGAAATCTCAAATTATGGGTTCCAAGTATCAGTTTTGGACGTTCCTTGGGTCGTTTTGGGGGTTTTAGACCTTTCCAGAATTGTTGGTGAGAGTTTTCAAGCCATTTTCATTCCTAGTGTAGGTATCAAGTTTTTATGAAGAAAATTTGTATTATTGTGTGATTTCTGATGACTTGCAAATATGTTTCTAGTTCTTTAATGTATGATCAGTGGTGTCACGTATTGGTATACTATGTAAAACTGAAAGGAAATGTGTATAAATTATCAAGTGGATTCAAAGTTGTGAATTGAGTTCCAAGGTGGAACTTCTTGGTGTAGTTTCAAGTATCATAGCAGAATGTCTTAGTCTTGGGTGTTTCCAGTATGATCCAAAGCGTGAAACGGACTAACCTTGTGAATATGGTAGTGTGAAACTCATTGACAATGACTTTGCAAAGCATTAGAAGTCACCACAAGTGCACAACCCACCATACCTCGATGTTCATTCTATGTTCGGACAGGGCAGTCAAAGTATTGTCATGCATAAAGTGTTTGGTTATATATGTGTATCTTGTATAAAATGTTTAAATGTTCTTATTCTAGTTTACCATTTTTTCTGTTATTGTTTGTATGTTTTTTTGAATCTTTATTAATTATGATAGTATGGTGGATGAGAACAAAGGATGATGAAATTTTTCTATAACAAGTGTTAAATAGAGGAACTCCTGATGTATAGTAACTTTAGTTAATAGATTTTATATAGTTTTATTTAGTTATTTTGTGAATAAAATTTTAATTTATAATTATACCATATAATAGTAATTAATTTTATATTTCTATTTTTATTTTTATTATTTATGTAATGATTAATATATAATTTAATATTATATTTTGGAACGTTAGAATGCTAAAATTTTCGTTCTAAAAGCTCAAATAATTTTATTCATACCATGAACTTAAGCTTTCATCAAGAGCCGCATGCTATTGCATTACCCTAATACAATTTTTTAATATAAAAAATAATTATATGCATGAAACGGCTCCTAGTTAAATTAATCAAGTTGTTTTTATTTATTCTTGAAAGATTAATTAAATATGAAACGATCCTAGTTAGGTTAATCAAGTTTTTTTTTTTGTTTATGTATGAAAAGTTAACCAAGTATACTATAAATTCACTTAAATTTCTAACCAAGTAAAAGTAAATCTTCCATAATAGTTACAAAGTTTACATAACTTTTACCCTGCAAGGAAATTTCCTGGTATTGAATTGGATTTTAAATTCAAATGTAATAGCAAATTTGGACATTATAAGATATGACTAATTTAACCTTAAATCATAAATTCTAAATGTAATGTTTTAGAAGTGAAAAAGAAAAAGAAAATAATGTAAAAATGAGTGAAAAACCCTAAACCCTGGTGTTGGAGGTAAACAGTGAAAGAAGCAGAAGAAGCTGCTGCTGCTGCTGCTGCCATGGGGAAAATCCCTCCGTCGTTTCGCTCTGCAATCGGAAACCCTAACATTCGAAACCCTTCTTCTCTGTTCCGCCCTCAACCACCTTCTCCTCCCTCCAAACCATTCCCTCCCACCAAGAAAAAATCCCCAAAACCCATCCCACAACAACCAAACCCTCTCTTCAAATCCCCAAATCTCGAAGATGCCAAGAAAATCTTCGACTCCATCGCCAATTCCTCCAAAGACCCTCGCTTTCCCAATTCCCTCCTCCACTCCTACGCCAAAATCTCCACCTCCACCTCCGACTCCGTCAAATTCCTCCACCACATCACCAAAACCCTCCCTTCCTTCTCCCCCGATCATTCCACCTTCCACATTCTCCTTTCCCACTCCTGCACCAACCCCGATTCCAATTCCAATTCCAATCCCAATTCCAATTCCGCTCTCTCCGCAATCCACCAAACTCTAAATTCAATGCGCGCCGCCGGCGTCACTCCGGATGCCGCCACAGCTGATGTTTCGGTCCGCGCCTTGTGCTCCGCCGGCCACCTTGACCATGCCGTTGACTTGATCAAAGAATTCGCCTCCAAGCACTGCCCTCCGGACACCTACACCTTCAATTTCCTAGTCAAGCACCTCTGCAAAGCCCGCGCCTTGTCCACTGTTTACGCCTTCATCGACGAAATGCGCGAAAAATTCGGTGTGAAGCCTGATCTTGTTACCTACACTATCCTGATTGACAATGTGTGTAATGGTAAGAACTTGAGAGAGGCAATGAGGCTGGTGAGTGTGCTTCATGAGGAAGGGTTTAAGCCTGATTGCTTTGTGTATAACACGATTATGAAAGGGTATTGTGTGTTGAGCAGAGGGAGTGAGGCGATTGAGGTTTATAACAAGATGAAGGAGGAAGGGGTGGAGCCTGATCTTGTTACTTACAACACTTTGATTTTTGGGTTGTCCAAGTCGGGGAGGGTGGTGGAGGCGAAGAAGCTGCTGCGTGTGATGACGGAGAAGGGTTATCTTCCTGATGAGGTGACTTATACTACATTGATGAATGGGATGTGTCGGAAGGGGGAGGCTCTGGCGGCGCTGGCATTGCTGGGGGAGATGGAGGGGAAGGGGTGCAGCCCCAATGAATGCACATATAACACACTGCTGCACGGGTTGTGCAAGGCGAGGTCGTTGGAGAAGGCGACCGAGTTCTATGGGGTGATCAAGGAAGGTGGTTTGAAGCTTGATACTGCTTCCTATGGGACATTTGTGAGGGCACTCTGTAGGGATGGCAGAGTTGCCGAGGCTTATGAGGTGTTTGATTATGCTGTTGCGAGCAAGAGCTTGACTGATGTTGCTGCTTACTTGACGTTGGAGAGCACGCTTAAGTGGCTCAAGAAGGCCAAAGAACAAGGGCTTGCTGTTTAATTGGTATGGATGGTATGTTTATATACTTGAGGATTTTCTCAAATTTATTGTGTGCTTCTGAGGTTTAAATTTGGTTGTCCATAAACACTTAATTATGTTGTATTAAGTTAGTTCAAGATAGAGTTATTTCTTAGCTAGTTGGATACCCTTGTAGCCTCTTTTATACTTGAAATTTTTTCTTCTTCGGTGTAAGAGAATGCATCTGTTATGTTGGAAATGCCGTTGAAATTTCGTTACCATTTCATCTTAGGATCTCTTTAATATTTCTGGATTAGTCGGCTGTAACAGAGTTTGCGTTGTCTATATTCATCATTCTAAAGGTCGGGTAGAAGCTAAGATTATCAAACCCATCGTTTTGTTATTTTTTTAAGCTTTTAGATGAAATGGGCATGACATAGTATTTAAGCTTAGTTGACCAACTGGTTATTTTTATGCAGTTTTTTTTTACTAAAGAGAGTGATATGAAATAAAGCTCTTTTACTATCGATTCCATCCTAAGTGAAGGGTGCAACATAAGTTTTCCTTACTTCTGGCATTGTCACCATTCCGCTGTTTTTTCATAGCTTGTCTTTTTTATCATCTGTTTGGATTATGGGATCGAAATTGTCTGTTTGCTAAGGTCATTAGTATGTCTTGATGCATAAATATGTCCTGATACCCGTCTTCATCATCGTTTGTCCTTCAAACTTTAGTCAAACTAGAAAATTACTTGCACAAGATACTATGATATTAAAGTCAGTAATTGGTGAGTTTAGCCGGTAACACATAATAAATACAATCATCTATTTTTTCACTTTAAATCTGTATTTATAGATTTCGGGATGAGTTTCAGATGACTTGACGGTCTAATCGTAATCCAATTGATGTTAATCATGTTTTGTCATGAGTTAATCTTCATTAAACCCTAATTATTGTGTAAGGATAGGATAGAGTCATTCTTTGAGTGATTATCGTGGTATTCATGATTGTAAGCACCGTCCGGTACATCACTCAAAGTAGTTTCTTTAATGTTTTGTTCCCTGACATTTTTATGGACGGTAAAAGTGATTCATAGATATATCTATTGCAGGAAATATCTTGTCGGTGCTTCCAAGGATCTAAGGGCAAGTTGCCAAGGTTAGGCCCAACTCCATAAGTGCATACCAAAGCTGCAAATACAATTTCTCTCTGTATTTGGTTGCAAGTAATGTAACAGTTGGGCACAACTTGGAACTGGAATCAGACAGGAGGCCAGAATTAGGAAAAAAATTTGGTTGCATATATTCGATGGTCGGCATGCAATGCAACAGCATTGTTTGAAGCTTCTTGGTCAGTCCTACTGATGATATTATTTAGCAGTAGCATTCTGGCGGATGTTTCATGCGGTTGACACATCCTTGAAGGAAAACATGTATTTTTTATGGAAACTATTGTTCATTATTTTGACTCTTATGATTCTCTAATAGATGAAGATAACAAGTTTTGAGTAAACATTAAAGGAGCATTTGATTGTTTCCACTGATAAAGGAGTTTGGAGATGTGGATTTATTGTATTTGTATCAAGATAGTTGGTATCTCTATAAGGTATCTTGGAATCCCTGTTTCATAGAATTTATTTTCACATTTCTTATATTTGGAAATGCTTGGATAGGAATTGGATAAACATATTCAGTAATAACAATAATATAAAAAAGTTGTTTTAGCTAAATAATGACAAATACTCAATTATTGGGATGAAATTTTATTTTTCTTAAATTAGGGAAAGATGAATAGTAAAAAAATTTACATGATTACAATTACTTCATTATGTAAGAAACGATTAATTGAGAAGTAGATGATTAATTTAAAAATTATTAAGGTAAATTTTGAAGGAAATGTATAAATTATTGATAAATTCAAAATAAATAACTAAATTAATCAATTTTCAAGAATAATTTGAATTTGTTGGAAGAGTTCTAGATCACAAAATAATTCATCACAAAATAGTTCTAAATCAAAAACTAATTCAAAAAATAATAATTCATCACAAAATAGTTCAAAATAAATAACTAAGTTAATTAATCTTTCGTATCATCTCACTCAACAATAGTTCATCTCAAAATAACACATTGTTAAAGATTTTCTTATATAGAAAAAAAGAGAGTTTAATTTCAAATTTAATAAAATATTTATAAGATTTTCTATTTTATTTTTAAATCACAATATATTTATATAATAATGAAATATTAGGGAAAGAATAAAAGTATAAATAATAAAAATATATTACCTTAATTTTAGAAATAATAAAAGGGAATAAAACATATGTTTATTTTGAATAGGGTTTTGTCCTTTGTTCAGTGAAGCAATGTATTTAGGTTTGTGATTGAACATAGAAAAGCCTTCCTACATTGAATTTGTTTCACTCTTTTTCTTTTGAATTTTTGTTCTCTGATTCTCATGGCGCTGTTGTCGCATTGCACTCGTCGTCTCATCTCACACACCTCCGTAAGATCACCTCTTCGACCCATCAATCATTCCCTTTTTCTCAACCCTACTGTGCCGCAGCGTCCATCCCCACTGTTTATCAGGTAAACTCTTCTCACCGAACCTCCAAAGCTACATTCTTTTTGAGATTTTGTTTATACCCAGAAATTCAATCGGTGACAAAGTTTATTGAATCCTCATTTTGCTCTGTACTGTATAGTATAGCTCTAAGAGGGAAACTAAAAATGAATTTTGAAGTAATTAAAACAAGAATGAATATAGGAAGAACTCATGGGCTGATAAAGACAGTATTGGAAAATGGATTATCACATTCAGTAATCAATAGCACCATCAAGAAGGACAAAGATGAAATCTAGGAGACAAGAATTCGGAGAAACCCAAATATGCAAAAATATGAAAAGATGACAGACAGCCATAACAACTGTCAAACAACAGCTCATCAGATACAGTGGAACCCAACATTAATTTGTAGACTTCTGGAATTTTAGTTCTGTTGGTCCTGCTGTTTTTGTGTGAGCTGATATTGCATCATGGGTTGTTGTTTTTCTGATTGTAAATACTGTCTTCTGTATTCTGATGGTGCTATTACACAATTACAAAATATCACATATAGGTAAGTTTTTAAGTTTTATACTAATTAGTTCACATATATCTAATTCTTGTTAATCAACTTGTGTATACCTTGTATAATTTTGAAAGCTCATAAAGTTTAAAAACTAAACACTTTTTTTAAATGTATTGTGCTGATGTATTAAAGTGTTGTTCTGAACAGAACTTTAGTGTACCAACTAGGAAGTGTGCAGTCACTTTTGCCTCTACATAGTGCAGTGGCTACTTCAAGATTGGTGTCTAGTCTCAGCATTAATTCAAGGAGTTGTGGAGCTCTTTCACTGGCTACCCTCTGCTGCGACTTCCCTGGACCCTGAGATCTTTGTAACTTTGGGCGACTGTCTCCTTTCTTATGTTTCCAACGGGCTCAGGTGAAGAGAATAAGCACAACTCAACATGTGGAGCTCTTATGATTGACCAAAACTAATGACTAGGTTGATTTTCTGATGAGTTGAGCTGCGAAGAGTTTAGCCTCAGTTCATTTTCTTCTTATGGACCAGATGTAACTTTGCTTGTTTATTAATCTTTGTGTATGGACAACCTCTTTTTGAACCTGTCATGTCATAAATGCCCCCATTGAATCTAGGTGATTCAACCTGCCAAGTGCCAATGCACTTTGTACGAATGAGTACTGCAGAAGAATGTACTGAGCATCTATGCTACTAAATAAAAAAGGTTAAGGCTCAAGTTGAAAATTTTTAATGGAGCTTTTCAGTGTTAATATGAGAGCATCTTGGGTGGATACAGCCAAGGAATTGAATTTGGTTAGAGAATTTTCTGAAACAGTGAACTTTGGGATATGGAGGTTTCAATGTGAAAAAATTGGCCAGACCTTCACTGATATAAGATAAATGGAGAGTCTTTCATGTTAACAATCTTGTAGTTGTGTAAGTTTACTATATTACCAATATTTGAGTGTATTTGACTGACTATTACCGAACTTAGTTAATAATTAAGTTATCATACCTGTACTTACATAGCCGAGATACTTGTAAATAGAATAGTCAAAATGACATTTAATGCAAAGAGTAAAGTCGATTACTGATATATTTATAATAATATTTTAATACATGTGAATCTTTATCTAAATAGGCTTGGGTATGGGTGTAATGAACCAATGATTCATTTACCATTTACTTGATGTGATGGTTAGCCAATTTTGACTAAGTTAAACTGTATGTGGTTCATCAATATCTTTATGATAGCAATAGAAAACATAATGTTCTTAGCAAATGACATTTAGGTATTGGTAAATGGCACCAAGTCTTAGTGAGTAATATAACCTTTGGCAAGAGGCATGAGTCTATTAGTAGGCGAAAGAAGCATGCAACATTCAGTACGTGGCACATGCGGTATCTGTCTTTTGGCGGTTTTTGTACCAGAATGGGTGAGTCCGATATTACGAAAATAGACAAATTTGTCATAAATTACGTAAATGGGGAAGTCGGGAGAGGGGGGAAGTCTGGTAATCGATTACAAGGGACTTTTTGCCCATTACACACAATGGTAAGCGATTACTAGGGACTTTCATTGCATTCAACCAGTTGGTAATCGATTACAAGGGGACTGTAATCGATTACCAGGCCCAATTTTGCCTACAAAGCTGAAGTCGTGAAGGGGTGGCACGATTTTACAACGTTGTAATCGATTACAGATCCATGTAATCGATTACCAGGCCCAGAAGTCGTTTTTGGGGTGCACGACTTCACCACTGTTCATATGAACAGTGTGAAGTCGTGCCCCCCTGCACGACTTCTTCTTTAGAATTCGTGCACCCCCCCACGACTTCCCCATTTACGTAATTTATGGCAAATTTGCCTATTTTCGTAATATCGGACTCAAATTTGCCCATTCTGGTACAAAAACCGTCTTTTGGCAGACAAATCTTGATCCCTAACGAACAATTCTCAACCTTTGGCAAGGAGTATTCGGCCATTGACAAACAGATAGTGACCTTTACAAAATATCACTTGACAATCGACATTCGATGATTAACTTTTCTAGATAATGCTCAAAGATTAAACACAAATCCAATCACAAAAACACATAAAACCAACAAACAAATATTTGAGACACAACGAACCTGAATGATAATGAGGAAAGGAGATGGAATGAACTCAAATGCAAACCACAATCAAGATAACAATTCGATCAAAACCATTTGCACATGAAAATGATGATAGGAGATGGAACAAAGTTAGGGGTGAAAAAAATACCAGTGCTCGCAGACATTCATAGTTAAAATCTAGAATGGATAATTGGTATCTGTGAATAACGGATATTTTAATACTCGTTCATACTACTTGTATCCGTGAAAATCTGTTACAAACAAAAAAACTAAAATTAAAATTTAATTTATATTTTATTAAGTTAAATTTAATTAAAATTAAAAATAAAATTAATTTATACTTTATTAGATTAAGTTTAATTAAAATTAAATTTTAATTTATATTTAATTTAATTGAAATGACTTTGAAGAAAATGTCATGTGACATGTTACCATTTTCTAAATGATACAATATTGAGGGTATTTATGGCTTTTTGATATTCTATGGAGGTGCAGGAATAAACCATGGGTTACAAGAAGAAATTGCCTACAACCAACGGAGAAGGCCCGTCACATTAAAAATGGGCCATGGCCTGCAAGATTAGTCTCGTAAGCCCAAGATAGAGGAACAGAAGGAGAGCATGGCTCCTTTCAGACCCAAATCAAGCAGCAAAGTAACCTTCTTCTCACTCGAATCTCACGCATTCTCTTCTCTTCTCTACCATTTCCAGCATTCTCTGTGATGATGACTCTTCCTCATTCCTTGCCATCCATGTCTAACTTTTCCTCCAACCAGATTCGCTTTCTTCTCACCACCTTGAACGAAGTCAACTTTGACTCCGTTTTCCATCAACTCTGTCAGGTCATTCATTCATTCTTTTCCCGTTCTTTTTCTTCCTCCTCAAAAACCTCATCTTAATTTTCACGCTTAATTTTTCTGGGTTTCTCTCAAATTTCGTGTTCGTGCTCTGTGCTTGATAAAGTTTACTCCTTTTTCACCTAGTGCTGCGATAAATTCTCTTTTAGGGAATCCAATTTAAAATTGAGTTGACGTTCTTTTGTTTGTTTATGCGTGTGTGTGTTCAATGCTTTAGTTCTGCGACCTTGGTGTGCGGTTTTCGAATATACTGTGTGTTGGAATGGTTTTGTGGATTTATGTAGTTGAGTGCTTCTAGGGTTTATGTTGCTGGTGTTACCTTTTCAAATTTACTTTTGTGCGTATGATGTTTGTTGGTCTTCTTTTGAAATGCTATGTTAGATGTTGTTGTCTTCCTCTGATAAGGAGAATAGTCAATCTGGCTTTTTTATTTTACATTATTTTTGCTCACTACTGCGGTTTAGTAAATTGGACTATGAAATGATTTACGTATTGGCTTTGGCCTTTGTAGTAGGTGATGCCCTGTGTACTGATAATCATTATTTTTGTTGTGTTTTGAGTTTATGCCCAGCTGAAGAGCAGATAATGTTGTGGAGGTGACTGTAGTGGATAGGATCTGGAGGCTTTTTGCCTTTGGTTTTTAATCATCTGGGATTCCCAAGAGAAATTTATGGTTTTAGTAGACAAAGATAATATGCTATGTTTCATTGTCACTATAATTTGGTAATGGTCCTGTGTCTATATTGTTTCTCTGGTGGTGAGAATATGACATGTTTCACAATGATTTGTGTGTGCCATTTCTGACCTGATATTTTTCCGCAGCTTTATGGACTTGCATTTTTGTTTATCTGCTGTCTTGCTCAGTGATCTCTCTTTGCTCCCGTGAACTACTTAACCTCAGACTAATAGGCAACTATTGTCTTCTGAGCACCTTAGTGGATTTTCATTTGTGTGCTCTTTAAATATATTCATATTTGGTACCATCTCTGTATTGGCTGTGTGTTTTGGATTTGTTATTGACTTATACTTTGTTTGGCTGACAGTTTACTGAATTTGGAACAAATGGATGCATTTTGCTGCTTCAAACTTGCTTGGATCACTATGGTTATGCCAGAAGAGATACAAAAGACATGCAGCACGAGCCAATTCTTGGTGCAGTCATTAAATACCTCTTGGGCAAACCAAACTTCAGTACAGTATTTTCTGAGTCGATGACGAATATGGAAATCAATGAAAGCTTTATAGAGAACTTTTGTAATGGATTGCAGTTATCTTTATTGGAAAAGATTATCATCAGTCTTGCGTTATCTGATTCTGAGAATTCTGATTTTAGGCTGTGTGGTAAGTATGAAGTTAGTTTCTAGTTTCAATCCTTTCTTAGTGTTTTTCCTATAAACATTTTTCTTGATAAGTAAAGTTTATATATTTTTGTAATGTTAGTTTGGTGGTCATTTCTGTTATCTATTGCATCAAGATATTCCCAGAGTATTATGTAGTTTTATGTGTGTGTGTGTGATATATATATATATATATTGTTATTTGATCTGAAATATTGCTTGTGTATAGGCAAAATCTTTTGCATGGCTCAGATCGAGGAATTATGCGCCAATCCTGGTTCTTTGAGTTTCCATGAGCAAATTCACGGTATTATCATGTTCCTAAAGCAGTCCGAGGGTCTTTCCAAGCATGTGGATTCCTTCATGCAGATATTATCACTTGTGGAGTTCAAAGCCACACCACCTTTTGTCCTGACTCCATTGCTTCCTGATGAGATGCATGAGGCTGATTTTTTAAGGTGGTAACTTATTTAGCTATACTTTTTGTATTTGTATGGGTGATATATTTATGGTCAAAAGGCATGGTAATCACAGATTGCTGACTGATTACCATCTATGAAGTTAACTACTCACTGTTTTGTGAATAATATTGAAAACTTATTTTAGCCCTGAAATTAGTAGTTATGTTGAACCGTTTTAATCATTAATTAAATTTTAAATGCTGGTAAAGTACAACTGGTTCCCCTTTTGAATATAACTGTATGTTTGTTTTACGTTAGTAATAATAAATGATTAAATTCTGAGATTATGATGTTTCTCTATCTGCATCATTACAGGAATATGGAGTTGTTACACGACTCTGAAGAAAATGATTTTGATGCTATCTTGGCAGACATACAGAAGGAAATGAACATGGGTGATATTGTGAAGGAGCTAGGCTATGGATGCACTGTTGATGTCTCACAGTGCAAGGAAATATTTTCTCTCTTCTTACCTTTAACTGAACATACACTCTCTAAATTACTTGGTGCTATTGCTTGTACCCATACTGGGCTGGAGGACAACCAAAACACATACTTAAATTTTCGTGCGGCCCATGGATACAATGTTTCTGAGTTGCCACCGCTAAACTCTTGGAATATTGATGTCTTGATTGATACAGTCAAGCATCTTGTGAGTTTTCTTCAATAAATCTTAAAATCTCATTTTGTTATACGCTCTTATTCCTGTTACTGGAATTGGAATAAATGAAGTAAATGATTTCATTTTTCTGATATAGGCACCTCATACCAATTGGGTAAGTGTTATTGAAAATCTTGATCATGAAGGGTTTTTCCTTCCTAGTGAAGAGGCATTCTCTTTTCTCATGTCTGTATATAAACTTGCCTGTAAGGTATGATATCAGAACACTACATATACTTTCCCTTGAGCTTAATTGATATACATGCACACTCTTATAAAATTCTGAATGAATGGAAATGGGCCTAGCAGGAACCGTTTCCTCTCCATGCTGTCTGTGGATCTGTCTGGAAGAATACTGAGGGTCAGTTGTCTTTCCTTAAATATGCTGTATCAGCACCACTGGAAATGTTTACCTTTGCACACTCTGGAAGACAGCTGGTATGATGATCTTTTTGAACGTTTTCTGTTGCTTGTTACCATCTACATATTTTATAGCAACTAATTGCTTTTCAGGCATATGTGGATGCAATTAATGGCCACAAGCTTCAAAATGGACATCCAAATCATTCATGGCTGTGTCTTGACCTTTTAGATGCACTGTGCCAACTAGCCGAGAAGGGTCATGCCAGTGTTGTTCGTTCAATCCTTGATTATCCCCTTAAACACTGTCCTGAAGTCCTACTTCTTGGGATCGCACACATTAATGTAAAACTTAATGGATTCATATTTGTTTGTTCTCAACAGTATTCCGTTTCATTTCTTGTCTTGATATGATGTTTTCATTTGTTGTTCATGCAGACTGCCTACAACCTCTTGCAGCAGGAAGTATCTCCAATTGTCTTTCCCTTGATTGTTAAAAGTGCTGTAGGCAGTGGGATGATTCTACACCTTTGGCATGTTAATCCTAATTTGGTCTTTAGAGGGATTATTGATTCTCAAAACAACGATGCAGACAGTATTATAAGAATTGTGGACATCTGCCAGGAGCTAAAGGTTGTTCTATTGTAAAGTGTGTATTTTTTCATTTTTATTGTTTTCTTAAATATGGATTTTAATGCCAGGTATTGTTTTTTTTCTTGGTTAAGTGTAAACTTTGTTAAAATGAGCAGCTTTCACATTTGTTGTGTCCTTTTAGTTATCTTGCAATAAACTTTTAAATTTGTCTTCATAAATACCAATCTCATGTTTCTGTTATGTTTTTTACCATTTTTAATCTATCATATTTGTTTTGCAGATTTTATCATCTGTGATGGAAATTATTCCTTCTCATTATAGTATAAGGTTAGCAGCTGTTGCATCAAGAAAAGAATTACTTGACCTTGAGAAGTGGTTGAGTAGCAACTTAATTACATACAAGGAAACCTTTTTTGAGGTAATAATGCCTTCCCTCATTACTTGATTTCTAAATTGTAAAGACAGTAGCATTGTAGAGATATGCTTTCTGTTGGTTTTATTCATAGGCTTTTTAGTCGTACTTCTCTGAATTTATTGTAGCATGAACGTGGTTTACATTATTAGACCTACTCTGCAGGAGTGTCTCAAGTTCATTAAGGATGCCCATTTTGGTGGATCGCAGAACCTTTCTGGCAAATCTTTTCATCCATCTAGTGGTGTTCTGAGTCTATATGCTGAGACAACTGCTACTGTTTTGAAGGTCATACTTTATTCATTTGGTTTCTCTGGCCTCATATAGCCTCATTTGATTTCATTTTTACTGTTGTATCTCACTTTTTCGATCACAGGTTCTTAAATCTCATAATGACTTGGTTGCCACTAGACAACTTTCTGAGGAGTTGGAGAGGCTGCATATATCTATTATAGATTCAAATCCAAGGCTTCAGAATGGTGGGGCAGGCGATTCATCTACTTCTGATGGTTATGCAGATGACATTGAAGCAGAAGCAAACTCTTATTTCCATCAAATGTTCTCTGATCAGTTGACCATTAATGCAATGGTACAAATGCTTGCTAGATTCAAGGAATCTTCAGTGAAGAGGTGGTAACTTTTAAAATTTCCTCTGGTCAATCTGTTACTGTAATACCATCCCAGTGTTGTATTATTTTTGTAGTTCTAGACTTTTTGTGAATTTGTGGAAGTTTAGTAATCTTTGTATCAAGGTTTTTGGGTCTCACTCTAGCTGTTAATTATGGCTCTTAAAATCTTGCCTGAAGAAAAGAAAGTAAACTTTCATATTTGAACGCATGTGTGTTCTTGTACCTTGTAGGGGGCCCAAATTGGTTGGACCAGATAGTTTCTTTTGGATTATAGTGAATTGGATATAAAAATCCTTTAATCCATGAAAAAGTTGATTGAAAATCTAATTGAATCTGATCCATTTAATGGTAATGCAATGCAATTCATCCATTAATTTTCTTATAGATGAATATCGAATCCATCCATAAAATTAATATTTAAAAAAATTGTTGTTATTTCATTAAAATTTAGAAATAAATTTTGTAACAAATTAAAAATAAAATTTTGAAAACTTTTGAAAAATGTAAATTTAAGATAAATTATGAAAAAATTAGTTGCACTATTTTTTTATCCATTATTGATAGGATGATCTATTGGATTTTGATTGATAACAGATTGTTCATTAACCATCCTAAAATTAGATGGATGGTGTTGACGTATCCATTTTTTATAGTTTTTTGTAATGGATGTGTTAGATGAGTGTACTTGTGGATTGCCTGATATATGTTTGATAAATGGATTGCTTTGCCTCCCCTGGTCCCTTGGTTGGAAATTCTATCAATGCATTAACTTTGTGGTATAAGGTTAAGTGCTAAAATCCTTTCTCTCTTGGTGGGTTAACAGGGAGAAATCGATTTTTGAATGCATGATTGCAAACTTATTCGAAGAGTATAGATTTTTTCCAAAGTATCCTGAAAGGCAACTCAAAATAGCTGCAGTTCTCTTTGGTAAGTTTCTCTTGTGGTATTGCAGATGATGAAATCTAACTTCATATGGTCACCAATGAACTGGGGTTTATGATGGTGTTTTGTTTCACCCAATAAACTTTAGATTTGGAATTGGTGAATTTTAAGTTATGGAAAATGTTTTTGTGCAGAGTTGTGCTCATAAATGTTCATCTTGTGAGCACGAGGCTTCAACACTGCATTTAGATTATAATGTACATTAGTAATTCCGTTTGCTGACAAAATTGACTGGGCTCTGTTGAATCTGAGACAGTGCTAGTTACAGGCTCTGTTAGAAAATTTATTCCCTTAGACTGTGATTCGAACTTGTAAACTTGTTATCCCTGTATTATGTAGTGCATACAAGTTTTTGGCTTTTCTTCATCATAGTGTGTGCATTGCTAAACTTATGTTTCTGAGTATGCACACTGCTTGCTTTTGCTACCAATATCTGAGCATGGTTACAACAATATTTCGTATTCTTCGGTACTATTCTTCCATCATTTATGTTGCATTTTTTGTTTTTACCCATTGTACCAGGTTCTGTGATCAAGCATCAGCTTGTAACTCATCTATCCTTGGGGATTGCACTTCGTTATGTTCTTGATGCATTGCGCAAGCCTGCAGATTCAAAAGTTTGTGTTCTTTACAATATTGAATTCCTTTGACATTTTCATTTGATGTAAGGGTTGACGATGCTTTTGAATGTTGCAGATGTTTTTGTTTGGAAGTCTGGCATTGGAGCAGTTTGTGGATCGTCTAATTGAGTGGCCTCAGTACTGCAATCATATTCTTCAAATTTCCCATTTGCGTAGTACGCATTCAGAAATAGTTGCTTTCATTGAGCAGGCCCTCGCCAGGATTTCCTCTGGTCATTCAGATGGTGATGGGCAGAGTCATGCTTCCGTTATTACAAACCATCATTCTGCGCAGGCTACATTAGGGCACGTAGAGGTAAACATAACTTTTTATCATTTGTGTTTGTCCCGTAAGTTATTTTCTGAAATTAGGGTCAGATTTAAGATTCTGGTTTTAACTTTATGTTAGAAGTGCAGTTGCACATGGGTAGTCAGTTATTATTTCATTTTATAACTTTTTTAGTTACGTATTATATACTTTATGTTAGTGGTTTGTTACATATTGTAACAGTTGCCTAAGTTGGTTGTTCTAAACCTAGTTTTAGTTTAAAAGTTTGTTTATTAATGTAGCTATGCTCAATATGGTCACACTTCAGTTTGTGTTTGATTTATTTGATTTTGGGTTGGGAGTGTTGTTAACTATCAGTTATTGTAGTGCAATAACCCCATAGTGTAGTGGGTTTCACCCTGAAATGCAGTCATGGCAGCCTTGCTCCTTGCAGTTGCCTTGCTGATTGAGGATGTTGTTGGATCATATCCCAGGATGAGCATAAATAGGTGAGAAATAAAATGGAAGTTACAGTTGATTTGGTGCTCCTTTTGGTGAAGGACTAGAGTTGTGAAGGATGTTTTTGATAAGCAACTGGGAACCCTTAGGGAAACAGGGTTGTTTTCAAAATTTTTAAAATTGGGTGGCAATATAACCAAACTGGAATTCCAAACTGTGAGTTGGGGCAATTGATTTGCTAGCAGCTTGAGCCTGCAAACTAGAACA
Source organism: Vigna reflexopilosa (assembly GCA_027742785.1). Lineage (NCBI taxonomy): Eukaryota > Viridiplantae > Streptophyta > Magnoliopsida > Fabales > Fabaceae > Vigna > Vigna reflexopilosa. The sequence goes on along the minus strand of CM050929.1, from coordinate 182,560 downwards.
CATTGGGTGGGATCAGCACAATGATATGCTTTGATTTGTGGATTTTAGGAGTAAAATTGTTATCCCACTGTGATCCCCAATTTTCCTGACTCTTCCTGTGTTTGATTGCATGGGTCTGCTCCACTCGCAAGACTGCAGATACTCACAGGACTTTTTAACCTCAAAGCCGAGTGTTTTTAATGTTGTCTTTATTTATTTATTCTATCTAATTTTTACTGATAGACTTGGTTGGGCTTCCGTACTTTTAAGTAAGCCCAAAGACTTTTTTATTTGCATTATATGCAACCTTTGCATATCATTCTAAAGCAGTTTTTGTCATATCATAATATAGACTATGCTAGGGCTCTGAATAATAGTCATTTGTTCCATTTTTGGGTGGAAGCTCAACTACATCACTTTTAGGTGTTATGTTTTCCATTAGGCGAATCATTAGTATGATATGTTGGTGTTAGTGGTTATTCTGTGGAGACCCATTGCAATAGTATTTTGTTTTACTGAGATTTGTGGTGGGGGAAGAAACGTGTTATGATTACTTGTCACTTGATAAGGTTATAGCATAAAAACAAGATTATGGATAATAGATATGATATTTCTTTTCCTTTCAATTACTTTTTATTTAATTTCTGTTCGGGTAACATTATTAATTCTGTATCCTTATAGCAGCTCGGTGGCTCCACCGTCATACAACCTGGGCAGCAACATTTGTCACTACAGCTTCAACAGAGACGTGAAAATCCCTTGGATGATCGTCATAAAGCTTCTGTGGGTTCATCTACTGATGTAAAACCACTGTTATCTTCTGTGGGGCAATCTTCAGTACTACCTACTGATGCTTCTAATACCAATAAGGTATAATACTTTTATATTGTTGTTAGAGCATTGTAATATTCTGTATTCTTGTATTGTGTAGTGACATACTTGGGTTTGAGAAGGCTGCTCGACAGTCAGTAACAGAAGCTGTTAGTTTCTATTGTAACTTGTGGTTGTTGGTTGTTACATAATCAGTGAATTTCATATATTGAACTACAAATTTATCAATGATTTTATCAAAGAATAGAATCCAGTTTTTATTCTAAACTGTTTAACTTTCTCAGTTCCCATGTTTTATTGTATTTCTCACTCTTTCCTTTTTGTACTGGGACTTCGTTTTCTTGCTACAATTGCAGTTACATAGCTCCCTCAGCACCTCGTCAATGCTATCTTCTTCTTCTCCCGGTTTTGTTCGCCCTTCCCGTGGACCTACTTCTACCAGTATAATTTTGTTACTTGTTAACAGTTATTGTTGATTAGCATAAAGCCATAACTATTATCCTTTAATTATGCTTTTATTTGATATGTGCATTTGATGTAGGGTTTGGATCTGCCTTGAACATTGAAACATTGGTTGCTGCTGCTGAGAAAAGAGAAATTCCTATAGAGGTTCTCTAGCCTTTTACAATTAATTTATTTGATTGGCTGGTTTCTTGAGTTTTGTTAATGGATTTGTTCAGGTGTTTAGATTATGATTTTAAATACCTGCTCACAAATAGTTTTGAAGTTTTTCATTGTTTTACTTTAATTCCTTATATGAATTTAAATTGGGTTTCTTTTGCTTGCTGGACTTTAAGCATAAATTTTTTGCTAACAGGCTCCAGGGTCAGAGGTTCAGGACAAGATATTATTTATTATTAATAATGTTTCTGCTACTAATATTGAGGCTAAAGCAAAGGAGTTCACTGAAATTTTGAAAGAACAGTACTATCCTTGGTTTGCGCAGTATATGGTTATGAAAAGGTTAGCTCTGATCCTTAAGTTATATCATGTGTCGTATAATTGCTTAAAAAGTTACACCTTTGTGGGTATATAAACAGCAGATAGCGAGTTTAGTAAGGGTTCGCAGGGAAGCTTATGTGGACTATTGGGGCTAATGAATAAGAATGAGTAGGATACCTAAACAGGGATTTGAAGCTATGGAATTTGGTTTTGGATATTGTCTAAGTCCTGCTTTATAGTGATGAAGTGCGAGGAGGTTTAATTCGACTGTTGGGGGTAAATAGAGAATTAAATGTTGTAGAGCACTTTACAGATCTCAGAAGAGAAATTTGCTTTTAGTGCATTCTTGACCTGCATAAACCACATGTTGTATTCTTCCATTACGAAGACCATTGTGTTCGTACCTATTTTCAGCGTACTCCATTTTCCATACAAAATGAACTGGACCTAGAGTTAATCAAGTTGTTGACTCGGGTTTAACATGGGAATAATGAGTTATTAGATGAAACAAACAACCTGTCGTTAATGTTTTACATTTCTCTCAATTGAATTTTGAGAAAGAATTGAAAGATAGAAATTAAGACAGAACAGGAAGCATTAAAACTTGGGATCTGAAGTGAGTGACTTTGGGAGTTGGAGATGGAAGAAGTTTCATGTTTTACATTATGTTCCTTACTATATGGATTGTTTTTTTGAAACTCCGTGTTTTTGGCACATCATACTCTACAGCTATCTTATCAAATCTAATTTTTGGCTTATAATTACCAACTGATACTTTCTTCCAGAGCAAGCATTGAGCCAAATTTCCATGACCTGTACCTGAAATTTCTGGATAAAGTTAATTCAAAGGCTTTGAACAAAGAGATTGTTCAGGCAACTTATGAAAATTGCAAGGTTTGATATTTTTCTTTGTTCTGTTCCTTGCTTGATTGAAGTTTAGATGTGTGAAATGTTTGAAATAATGCTTATTGTTTACATAATCTTCAGGTTCTTTTGGGATCTGAGCTCATTAAATCAAGTTCAGAGGAACGCTCTTTGCTTAAAAATTTGGGGAGCTGGCTTGGAAAGTTAACAATTGGCCGGAATCAGGTTTTGAGGGCTCGAGAAATAGACCCAAAGTCTTTGATTATGGAGGTAATTTCCAAATGGAATATATTTTAGGAGTAGATGGCATTTCAAGTTATCATTGCTTATCAAATTGTTTTCCACATTGTAGGCATATGAGAAGGGGCTGATGATTGCTGTTATTCCATTTACGTCAAAGGTATAATTTCTAGGTGGGATTAATTTTCATTTGTTATATTCAATAGCATTCTACATTATCTTTCAATTTTATGTTATAGGTCCTTGAACCGTGCCAAAGCAGTCTTGCATACCAACCTCCCAATCCTTGGACTATGGGCATTTTGGGATTGCTTGTTGAGATTTATTCAATGCCAAACTTGAAAATGAACCTAAAGTTTGACATAGAGGTTTATTTTCTGTTTCCTTGCTGGAGTATAATTCACATACTTTTGTTACTCATCCACCTATTTATTGGAATAATCGTGCTATGCAGGTTTTATTCAAAAATCTTGGTGTTGATATGAAGGATGTCACCCCAACATCCCTCCTGAAGGATCGAAAAAGAGAATTTGAAGGAAATCCTGATTTCTCTAATAAAGATGTGGGGGCATCTCAATCACAAATGATCAGTGATATAAAATCTGGTCTTGTACCTCCAGTAAACCAAGTGGAATTGCCACTTGAAGTCACCAATCCATCAAATACGGGTGCTCATCCACATATGCTGTCTCAGGTTTGTCCTTACGATCTTTTGGTCTACGGTGATCATTTATTTTTGTTGATTTATAACTATTTCTTTGAATATTTCTGGGTGGATAGTATGCTGGCCCTCTTCACATGTCCTCGGGTGCATTGATGGAAGATGAAAAAGTAACACCTTTGGGATTGTCCGATCAACTTCCCTCTGCTCAAGGACTGTTACAAGCAACTCCTGCCCCAACACCGTTTTCTCTTGGCCAGGTTTGGAACCAAAATCTTGTTTCCCTCCTTTGCTGGATTATTTATAGATTAATAACATGCTATTTTTAAGCATCACTGGTTGTTGCTTCTTCTGGTTACAGATGCAACCACAGATACCTAATATTGGGACTCATGTTATTATTAATCAAAAGCTCAGTGGTTTTGGTTTGCAAATGCATTTTCAGAGGTATGGTGGTATCATATGTTGTTCATATTGTTTGAATCTATGTATGACTTGGATACTATTTTTTATTACAGAGCGGTACCCATTGCAATGGATAGAGCTATCAAAGAGATAGTGACTAGTATTGTGCAGCGTAGTGTTTCCATAGCAACACAGACTACAAAGGAGCTTGTTTTAAAGGTTTACATATTTGTGATGCCTTGCTTCTAACTGCTTGATTTTTGAAATCCCATTTGTTTTAATTCTGAATTTAATTTCATTGGTTATATATCTAAGATGTTTTGGTTTAGAACGTCAGCTTTTTAGTTGTTTAATATCTTTTTAACTGTTGATTAAATTTGTATAGAAACATATTTTGTAGATTTTTGCTTGAATTTAATGTGTCAATCATTTGCAGGACTATGCCATGGAATCTGATGAGACACGCATATTAAATGCAGCACACTTAATGGTCGCTAGTCTTGCTGGGAGTTTGGCTCATGTTACTTGCAAGGTAATGCCCTTAAATATGATATCTATTCTGATGCTTATAATTTTATGGTTATATGCCTTTAGACTGCTTTGTTTTATTTTCTTCTGCCTAATGCATCTCGATTTGTAGGAGCCATTACGGGCATCAATCTCCGGTCAACTGAGGACTTCACTTCAGAACCTAAATATTGCCAATGAAATTTTGGAACAGGCTGTGCAACTTGTAACCAATGATAATCTTGATCTAGGTTGTGCTGTCATTGAACAGGCTGCTACTGATAAGGTTAGCTGCTAAACGTCTGTGGTTATAGTGATTTGTGGCAATGCTGGCAATGGGGAAAAAGTTTCATTTGTTGCTTCTTTTATTTGGTAATATAATAATTAATTTTAGAGAACATAGACTATATTGCTAGATATGGATATGTGAACCACCAATTGGTCACCTCTGTAAATTATCGGGTTTGTAAGATCAGTATTTATCAAAGTGTAACCTTCCTGGGATGTAATTGTTTGATTACTGTGTGAAATGCTTCTTGCGTTATAATTGACTGATGAAACATAAAGGGGATGTAGTAAAAGTACCTCCGTAGGTCACAATTTATATTGGCCTTTTCTTGTTTAATTAACAAAAGAAAATTTCAAGGCTGCAGAAGTATGAAGGTGAAGAATAAGCAAAAAGAGTTGCAGTGTAAAATGTACATTGTGTAGGTTTTAGTTTTTTTTATATATATATATATATATATATATATATATATATATATATATGATATATATATAGGCCTATGTAGATTTTTTAAATCTTTTACTGAAGGAAAAAATATTTCATGGTATAATTAATTTATAATCTGATAATAGATTTTATTATTACCTGTTACTGATTTTACATATTGGTTTAGGTGCAGCCTTAGTTTTTATCAATGATTTTTAAATCAGTAAAATATTGTTTAATACTGGTGGCTACAACTGCCCTTTCTCCTCTGACTTTGCATTTACACAGAAATCGAATTTAACTGGTTTGTTGTCTGTCATGCTATCTTATAGGCTATAAGCACTATCGACACAGAGATTGGTCAACAACTCTCTTTGAGAAGGAAGCATCGAGAGGGTATGGGTTCTACATTTTTTGATGCAAATTTGTATCCACAAGGTTCAATGGGTGGTGTTCCAGAGCCTCTTCGCCCCAAGCCTGGCCAGTTGTCACTGTCACAACAGCGTGTCTATGAGGTATGCATTTGGCTTTATTCAATGTGTGCTGGTATTTGTGGAGACTTACACCATGGAGTTTAATTTATGTTCATTCATATTAGGACTTTGTTCGGCTTCCTTGGCAAAACCAGTCTAGCCAGAGCTCACATTCTATGTCTGCTGGTGTTGCTGCTCAATCTGGCAATACTGGTCTTCCTAGCACCAATGGTTCTGTATCTGGTCAGGTTAACCCTGGTTACCCCGTGAGCACAGGATATGAAGGAGTATCTCGACCATTAGAAGATATAACAGAGTCTAATTTGGCTCCACATTTTAGGTCCCCTCTTTTTATTTTTTATGGTTGGTTTTCCATCTTTATCATCTATAAATCCAAATTTATTCACAATCTGCATTTAATGTTTCAGTGCTTCCTCAATTCACATTAGAGCATCTGATAGTGTTTCACAGCATAGTTTGGAGAAAGAGTCTGTTGCTTCATTTCCTTCAGCAGCTTCCACCCCTGAATTGCATGCAGTGGATTCGTCTGACGTGAAAGTGAGATTTTTAAATAAAAATCATTGTTTCTGCTAACATGTCATGATTAGAGTCTAAATGTTTTTGAAATTTATGGCCAGGAATCCGGAACATCACAGCCACTAGTTACATCAGGTGCTATGGAGCGCCTTGGAAGTAGTTTCTTAGAGCCTTCTCTCACTACAAGAGACGCCCTAGATAAATACCAAATTGTCGCACAGAAGGTTGTTACTAATCTTTACAGATTATTGTGATATTAGACTTCTGTGTATCCCATTATAGAAAGGTTAATATAGCCAATATATTTCATTTGCGTATACTGTAAAAATGAGTGAGAATATTGTTCTGTTTCATGGAGTGTGTTTCATTCATTTCTACCAGGCTTTTGTTATTTAATGAATATGAAGTTTGACCACTTGTCATATACATGATGCTCTTGTCCAAAGCATGCCAATTAGAGAAGTTTCTTAACATATTCTGTGTGTATGTTGCTGTTGTGATGGAAGACTGGTCCTAGGTAACTAGGTTTTTGAAGTTATTGGTGAATTGATTCAATTTATAGATAATTTTGGCAATGTCTTCAAATCATTTCTTTCATATTCTGTTGTTTTTTATGATTAAATGCAAATGCAACGGAGGGTGGAAATTAAGGTGGTCTGTTTGCTTATGCCCGTGATGTTTGTCTTGTTAGGTTAAGCTCTTAGGATAGTTGATATGAATTTATATGGCTGGTAAGGATATAGCATGGTTTAGAAAGAAATAGGTTTCGCTGCATGGTATACTTTTAAAAATGATACCTCTGCATCAATGAAATCTGCTTATGTTATTCTTTCATTTTTTGTTTTTATTTTCATTCATCTCTGATAAAGCTACAAATTTTTATACAGTAGTGTGGTAAAATAATTTTTGAAGCAGGACCATCAATTGAGTCATGGGTTGTTGGTTAAATTAATTAATTATTTGATGCAATATTTGTTTCAGATGTTTATTGACTGCCTTTATGTCATTGGTTTCAGTTGGAAGCTATGGTCAGCACTGATTCTAGGGATGTAGAAATCCAGGTATTTTACTGTGGTTCATATTCAAGTTATACAGTCTGTACTGTTCTGCCTAAGATGAATTACTATTACTGGTGTTTTTTTTTTACCTTGATAATTTTTTTTCACATGTTTTAATAATCTTGGTTTACTTATTTAGGGTGTCATCTCTGAGGTTCCTGAGATCATACTTAGATGTGTTAGTCGAGATGAGGCAGCTTTAGCTGTGGCTCAAAAGGTGTGCTTCCCCCTACTGAGAATTTCATGGTTCATGAATTTTACTGAACGTCTAATGCTATGTGGTATCATGAATTGATTACTTCATAGTTCGGACTATTGTCCGTGTCATGTCTAATACGTCCACTTTGGGTTAATGGGATTGACAATTTTTTGTTTTTAAAACAGGTATTCAAGGGTTTATATGATAATGCATCAAACAACGTCCATGTCTCTGCTCATCTTGCAATCCTGACTGCCATTCGGGATGTTTGCAAACTTGCTGTGAAGGAGCTTACTAGTTGGGTATGTTTTGTTGAACTCAAAAAAGTTGAATGTTCTATACATTGTTAGAATTTAATTTTTGACGATTCTTAACTTACATTTTGTAATGTTCTGTATACTTGATAGTGTTTATAAAATTGCATATTGTGATAAAATATTGGTGTTCTCTTTTTTTAAATTTGACAGAGTAGGTAACTTCTGTTTGTTGATAAAGAAAAATTCATTTGAAGATGAGAAACAGTAAATGAGTGTTACCAACACTCCCTCCTGTCTCGTATAAAAGAACAAATAATTAATTTATCAAGACCAATTAAAGTAGTGAAGCTAGTTAGTTATAATTACTAATGAAGTATATTTATTTTTTATTCCAAAATCCATAGAATTCAATGATTTAAGTGATTATATTAAATGACACCTAATATTCAAACAGTTATACTTGCTCTTTAATTTGTTTTAAACTGTCCATTCTGTACTCCTTGTAGGTAATTTACTCAGAAGAAGAAAGGAAATATAACAAAGAAATTACTATTGGGCTCATTCGTAGTGAATTGCTAAATCTTACCGAGTACAATGTTCATATGGCAAAACTTATTGATGGAGGAAGGAACAGTATGTCCAAAGAAATTACTTTTTAATTGCTTTACTTTCTTCTGTGCTACTATAATGAAGCAACTTCCTGGATGAATGTGCAGAGGCTGCAACGGAATTTTCCATTTCCCTTCTTCAAACCCTGGTTATCGAGGAACCTAAAGTTATTTCAGAACTTCACAATCTTGTTGATGCTTTGGCTAAGGTTTGTATTTGTACACGAATCTCTACATTTCTTACTGTACCCTCTATTCCTAACAATATTTTATTTTTCAGCTTGCTACAAAGCCTGGATGCCCTGAGCCATTACCACAGCTTCTTGAAATGATCAAGAATCCTGGTGCTTTATCATCTAGCAATGCTGGAAAGGAGGATAAGGCAAGACAGTCAAGAGACATTAAGGTCACAAGAGCAATGTGGTTCAGCTGCCACTATTGTTCATGCACTTTTTGTCTTCTCTTCTGGTTTATTATCTGTTGTTGCTTTTGGTTTTCCTGAAATCTGGATTTTTTGTAACCATATAAAAAACAGGTTCCTGGTCTGCTACCTGCAAACAGGGAAGAGTTCAACAGCGTGGATTCTATTGAACCAGATCCTGCTGGGTTCCGGGAGCAGGTATCACCTTGAAATTGATAGATAAGTTTGAATTTTGGTTGCTTGATACTGACCATAACTGCTCCACAATTTGACTAAGTTATGCTTTTGATGTCTGCTTATTGTAATGTTTTATTGAATATTTCATTTCGTCCAGCTGTACCTGAGTTATGACTGATTAGAATAATTCATCTGTGTTAGCTACACCTTAGAATTGCACTCAAAATTATGATTGTTTTTTTTATGCCTTTGTAAGATCTATAAGCTTTGGGAATAAAAGAGTGAGCACAGTATGAGAGTTCTATAAGTTTTTTTTTTTTTTACATTTTGGATAGTCAGCTTAATAAAGTGCCTACGTATAAGTTATTTTTATATTTGAGTGGAAAATAAAATTAACCTGTTTTCGTATGCTATTTTGGAGAGCTAATTCGAATAATGAAATCAACTTAGAGACATATCATAAGTTATGTTATATTTCAAGTCCACATAAACTGTAAAGTAAGTCTTTCAAAACACACCCTTGTAAAGTTATATGCAAAAATAAATGGAATATTCAGTGGCTCCTTTTAGGCTTAGGAAATGTCATGTGGAGCCAATTGGAAACCCTTAAATCTGATACTATTGCATTTCATAAAAGAAAGGAGAAAATATATTTTGCAAGATTTGGTTATTCTGATTTTGTAAGAGCAATATTGTGCGGCAGGCTGAGTTGCATGTAGTTTCATAAGTTGATTAGTTTTTTTTCCTTTATTTCTTACCTTTCATTTTTCATTTGTTTAGCAAAGGGTTATTGGCATAAAATCTTTCCTTAATCGTGTATGTGTTGGGCCAGAAACAAAATTTGAACGGCTAATGCTTACTTATTTTATGCCCAAATTGTAGGTTTCCATTTTGTTCAAAGAATGGTATAGAATATGTGAGCTTCCTGGTGCCAATGATACAGCTTCTGCCCACTTCATCTTGCAATTGCATCAGAATGGGCTGCTGAAGGGTGATGAGCTTACAGACCGCTTTTTCCGGCTATTACTGGTGTGGCTTTTCTTTCATCATGCTGGTTATTCATTTCTACTGATAACCAGGATTGTCAGTGTAACCTCTTTCCTTGTGCGTTTTTTTTCCAGGAGCTTGCTGTTACGCATTGCTTATCCACTGAGATGATTAATTCAGGGTCACTACAATCCCAACAGCTGCAGACAATGTTATTTCTTGCAATTGATATTTATGCAAAGCTTGTCTTCTCAATCTTGAAGGTTGTTAACTGTCTATCTTTTTCTTTTCTCGTTTCTTTTTGGAGTTTTTATTATCTAAGCTGTTCTGTTGGTTGTTGGAACAGGGATCAAACAAACCCTTTCTTTTATCCAAGGTGTGTAATAAACGAAAATTTGAACGCTATCTTTCTATGTCAAGGGCTTTATTAAATGTATAATTTTATTCTAATGCTTCCCATTGCTTTATGATAGATTCTAGCAGTTGCTGTCAGATTTATTATAAAAGATGCAGAGGAGAAGAAGGCATCTTTTAATCCAAGACCACTTTTCAGATTATTCATCAACTGGCTTCTAGATCTTGGTTCACTTGAGCCTGTTACTGACGGTGCAAATCTCCAGGTGTTTGTCACTTTCATTTACTTGAACAATTTATTTATTTGTTTATTTTTTGGGTACAAGCGTGGGTTCAAACTTTTAATAACCGTTGACATTGTTGATATATGTGTAAATTTGAAACTGTCAGAATTTTATCAGCAGATGGTTTTATTATTTGCTGTAATCACCCGTCAATTAAACTGGTTTTGTTTCTGTTGATTTTTATTGCTTTTGCCAATGCATTTCAACCCTCTTTCCATCAACCAATAAGCTTAGAACATGCATGCGTGTTTGACTAATACCACTTCATGAATTGCAGATTTTGACTGCTTTTGCCAATGCATTTCATGCATTGCAGCCCCTCAAAGTTCCTGCGTTCAGGTTAGTAATGCCCACCTCTGATTCATAGTTTGCTGTATTTTGGTTTAAGGATAATGTTGTAATGGGATGCTAGTTTATTGTGATGCACACTTTTTAACTGTTTGTGTTCCACTCTTATGGACTTGTTGATGTTGCTGAATTCATTTAAGAATTCCAGATCACATTTTTTATGGAGAGATGTAAACATTGTTGATTAGGGATCATGTACTTCTAGTTTACTTTGTCAGATATTTGACCCTTTTTCGGTGGAAGTAAAGAGGTTGTATATTTGACTGTCGGGCTATATGTGTTAAGTAAAATGTTGAACGGGCTCTGAATACATCAGAAATTTAAAACACATTAACTTTGCTTGTGAATTATGTTAGAATTTGGGTTGATTATATATCAGTTACTTAATGCAATTTCAAAATTGAGGCACATATGACCCAAGAGTACATTTTAACTCCAATCTGAGCAGACATTCTTTGACATGCTCCTATTATTGTTTATGGTATTACTAATTTTACCGATTTTACTATTGGAAGGTGGATCTCTATCTAAATATAATGTGTAGATCTCTATCTATGTAAAATGTGTGTCTTGCATGTCTGTCTTTGGGCAAGACAAATATCCACCTGTAATGAATTTACCATATTGTAATATGTCCTCTATATTGGTTTGAATTTTTCCACGTTCTTCCTGTATCATTCTGCTAGACTTTGGACAAATTTTTTGTACCTTTGATGGGTGAAATACCAAATGTATTAGTTTTTTTAGAAAAATTATGTATGTTGATTTCTGATGCTTGTATTTATCATTTTGAGTGAGTATCTTTATTTAAACTCATTTGATTGTAAAGTCAACGCTAGCCCTTTTATCAATATATATTTATAGATTCTGTAAAGTCTACAAAGTCTATCTCACACATACATCGTTTAATTTTGTTTTTATAACTTAGTTCCTTTATGGGCATATTTCTTTAGTTTTGCGTGGCTTGAGCTGATAAGTCACAGGAGCTTCATGCCTAAAATGTTGACTGGTAATGGTCAAAAAGGTTGGCCTTATATCCAAAGGTTGCTTGTAGACCTGTTCCAATTTATGGAGCCTTTTCTGAGGCATGCTGAACTTGGAGACCCGGTTTGTGTCTATCTATGCCTCAATTATTTTCTTTCATTGGAAATTTAAGAAATATCTGATTTCTTTTGTTATAAAAATATATTATCAGATAATTCTTAGGATTTCAAACAGCTTCCAACTGGGTCTATGTACAATAATGCTTCTTACATCTACACTTCTTTTTTCTTTTAATTTTGTTGTGATCAGGTCCGTGTCCTCTACAAAGGGACACTAAGGGTGCTCTTAGTGCTACTTCATGACTTCCCCGAGTTTCTATGTGACTATCACTTTACCTTTTGTGATGTTATTCCTCCAAGCTGCATTCAGATGAGGAATATCATTCTAAGTGCATTTCCACGGAGTATGAGGCTGCCCGATCCATCTACTCCTAATTTGAAGGTCTTAGAATCTCTTGTTACCCACACACCCCCAAACGTTTTGTTAAGGTTAAGGAGCATTAAGCTGATGTTACTGCCTTGTGCTTTTGTATGCAGATTGATTTACTTCAGGAAATTACCCAATCACCCCGCATTCTTTCAGAGGTTGATTCTGCACTTAAAGCAAAGCAGATGAAGGCTGATGTAGATGAATACCTTAAGGTCCGCCCTTCCCTCTTTGAATTTGGTCTGTTTTAATAGTTGATTTGCTATGTTATAATTCTGTAGAATTATCATGTTTGATGCATTTGTTGCTCGTCGACATGTGAATTCATTTTGGTCAAGATTTTCTACTTTTTATTTCCTTAACTGATTCACTCCAATCTATTTTTACTTTGCTACATTTTATGCACAAGCTTTCAATCATTTTTTTCGCAGACAAGGCAACAAAGTTCTCCATTTTTGTCTGAACTGAAGGACAAGATGCTTCTCGCACCCAATGAAGCCGCCTCTGCTGGGACTCGATACAATGTGCCTTTAATCAACTCACTTGTGCTATATGTTGGAATGCAGGTACTTTAAATGGGAAAATTTTAAGATTGCCATTTTAAATTGGAGTTTCGAAGTTGCTGAGGTTTTTTTGTTCTAAGCATGTTAGATTGTATGTTTATGATCACAATGCAAAGGTCTAAATATTGTTTTTTTGGTATAACAGGCAATCCATCAGCTTCAGGGACGGACTCCCCATACACAATCTTCAGCAAATGCTTTCCCCTTAGCCGTATTTTCTGTTGGTGCTGCATTGGATATTTTCCAGACACTCATTGTGGACTTGGACACTGAAGGCCGCTACCTTTTCCTAAACGCCATTGCCAACCAACTGCGTTACCCTAATACCAACACACACTACTTTTCCTTTATCCTTCTTTACTTGTTTGCTGAATCAAACCAGGTACACCTAAACTTGTGCTATGCCTTTTATCTTTTAGCTATAACAAACATACTTCCAATTACTATTTAGCTATATATATATATATTCATGTTTTGACATATAGCAGGAAGTTATCCAAGAACAAATAACCAGAGTCTTGTTGGAACGCCTAATTGTTAACCGTCCTCATCCCTGGGGCCTCCTCATTACATTTATTGAACTCATCAAGGTATTTTCTTCGTATTTTAATACATATTTCAGGTTATTAATCAAATTACTTCTCTTCTCTCTTTGTAATTTTTTCTTGTCATTTGGCAGAATCCTAGGTATAACTTCTGGAACCGGAGTTTCATCAGATGTGCACCGGAGATCGAAAAACTTTTTGAATCTGTGTCAAGGTCTTGTGGTGGTCCAAAACCAGTGGATGATAACATGGTGTCCGGTTGGGTCTGAATGTCTTTGAATAATTGCTAGTTTGTGTAGGTTAGACAGTAGTTAACCCTAACCATGTTAGTTAGGATCATTTTCCTCAGATGTAATCTAACACTCTGTTTCTACATTGTATATCTTGTATTAGTGAAATTCTTTCTCATGGCTTTTAAATATTTTCTCCTGGAATATGCATCTGGTTTCTTCTATGCAAAAATTTACATTTATATTAATTTTCAGTAGTTTAAAACTTTTAATAAAAATATATATTTTTAAACTTTCTTGTTATAAGTATATACATATTGATACAAATTACAGAATATATTTTCATTAACTAAAGATAAATATAAATGAATGATTATAGTGAATGATTATATGGGCTCGTTATCAGTGATTCATCACATCTAATTTTCTAATAAAAGTGCCAAATATTTATGATTGTTTTTTTGCGCAAGATCTGACCCTTCTACTTCTGTGCATAAACATTTTCCATAAAATCTTCTATGAGAAAATTTGTTAGAGAAAAAGTTTTATAAATTAAACAGATTCAAGACCCTGGATCATTGAGGGCAAACCGCATAATTACACTCTTGTATAAGCACACGAAACCAGAAGGTCATAGTAAGAGGTGGAAAAAGTATCCAAATTTAACGTACTTAGTTGTATTTTTAGAAAATTGAAAGTGTGGAACTGTTGATCCTGAGGTAACTTTGGATACACCTGTGCTTAGGGATAAGAGAAAAATATGGTTGAAAATTAGTGAGAATTCTTATGAAAAAACTATTTATTTATATAATATTTTAGATGTGATTCGGATAAGTTGTAAAGAAACATAAATAAAAGGTCAACATTAATTTGAAGAACAAAGAGAAAAGTTAAAATCAAGTGAACCTCACGGGACGTGATTCAAGCACTTTGTTAACTGGTGAAGAAACATTTTCTATTACAAAAAGGTGAAGAAGCTCTAAAACTATCTCCCTCATCCTCCAACCCTTCTCAAATATGTTACTGGAGACAGTTTGGAACTTAGGCATGCCATGAGTGTGGCATCTTAAGCTTTTTTTGGCAAAGGAATTTGCACACATAAAAGTTGCCTAATGTGGTCACTCATTTTAACTTCACCTTTAGCATATATAAACTGTAACCAACCATTCTACAATCAATGAGGAACAGAGCTCTAGTTGGAAGAGACAAACTGCACAAGAGCTGAATGGATTTAAGAACGCCAAGAATGTTCTGAAGGGGAGTGAATCTCAGATGTTTGCATGTGTTGAAATCTTTTCATTGTTGATCTTCTCAAGTTTAGCTTTTGCTTCTCTGCCTTTTCCCTCACTAGGCATATTTTCTTTTGAGTCCTCACTGAGGCCTTAAATTGTTTCCTCTCCAGATCACTCTGTAATCACAGGAGAAAAAAGATTAATGAAAAACATGAACAGATGCTGTTAAACATATGTTCTTATTTCCTATGATCCTCATCTTGATACTTTACCACATAACTAGTACAGTTCAAGTTTTGCGTTCTGTTTATGTAAAACAAGCAGTTTGATCTTGCACAGTTTGTTTGTTCTTCTACCCTACCAAGGTTATAAACTATGCACAATCTACATATTTAAAGGTATCATAGATGGAACAAGCTTACATGCCTGAATTTTGTCCATCTTGTCCATAGCTTTTCTTGTTTGCTGCAACTCCCAATCATTTATGGCGTGTTCCTTTCTTCTCATCCTACAAACAGATTTATCTTCAGAGCTTGCCTTTTTACTGTCTCAATGACAATCACACCAACAAAAAGTAACAGGTTTGAGAAATTTCTGCATAGTTTTCACTCACTTGAGCATAAGTTCAACATGCTTGGCCTTACGTGCATCTCTTTCTGCTTCCTGTTTCCTCCTCCTGACATCATCGAAAAACTCATCATATGGTCCCATCAATCTTTTTCGTTCATAGCCTCCACATTTTGCTGTTCTGTGAGTGCAGGTAAGGCAGGTCTGGCCTTTGAAAACAGGACTCTCTTCTCTAACGCAGGGTAAAGTTATGTTGTGCGGTTCATGATGTTCTGGAGCCACAGGGTAGCTGTTGCACAGTGCTGGGAGCCTCGAGTATTCTTCTTCTTCTTGGCTTCCATTTTGCCCCGAATCAATAGATTCTGATCAAAACATTACAGTAGGTATCATGAATAATAGCATTTAGTGTGTTTACTTAAGCTTTTTGCTTGTTGGATTTTGAAAAATTGATTTTAATGTGATTTATCTCCTTATAGTTTTTATTCCACAAACAAGTTAGCAGTCAAACTCAGTGGAATTTATCTAAAAACCAATTCTTTCCCTATAAATATTGATCTACAATAAGATATTTCAACTAAATTCAAAATCATGTAACATGAATCTAAAAACACATTAGAAAGCAGGAACCAGGTAGACATGAGATCACATGACAAACCTGTAAGATGGTTAGAGGATCTGCAGAACCTATTGGCATGTTCCAACCATTCATCAATATCTGAGAGGCAAGTGGAGAGCTTGCTGTTGTTGTTGTCGTCATTGTCAATGTTGCAGGCCATGCCATGGCTCTGTGATCCCCCCCCCCCCCAAAAAAAAACCAACAATTTCATTCAACGATGACATAAAGCAAACCATTCAACAACATGCATGATGGTGAATCAAGAAACTTTATATCAGTGGCATGAAAAAAGGGGAAACATTTTCAAGAACCCAGAAAAGAAATAGCCAGAAAGAATCAAAAGGAATGCAACAAGAAAAGGGTAATGCAGAAAGTGATTATTTTGGTAGAAAGATTCATTGGAAGATGAGGCAAAGAAGGAGTTTCTTGAAGGGTTGGCAATGGTACGAACGTGGTGTCTTGGAGTGGAGAACTCAGTGGCATGGTGTGTGGTTGGATGAAATGTGGTTGAGGCGTTGCTGCAGATGGTGGAGGGAGATTCTGGCAATGCAGTCATTAGAGAACTCATGCTCCATGCAGAGTTTTTGAAACTTCTTGCTAAACGAGAAGATGAATCAGATTTGTTGGAGCAAAAATGGGACATGTTGGCTTCCTTGTGTGAAGATGGAAATGTGTGCTTTGTTTCCAACATTGCCAATGCCAAATACTCTCTCTCAACTCTCTTTCTTTAAGGAGTTTAGCTACTTTACATGACTTCATGTCAAAAACAACTTTTGAATCAAACTAAACATTTATTATTTGGAAATGGATTAATAGGATGCAAGATAAATAAGTTAAATATATTTTATGAATTTTAATATTTATTAGGAGTGTTACATGCTAACATTATACCACAAACACTAATTAAGACTATTTAGAGCACATATATAAGATAAAATAATTTCAATTTTAGAAGGATAAAAAATAGAAGTTATACAAATATAAACTGGCATTCCTTTTGTTTTTTACATGGAATAAAATTTTATTTGATTGTTTTATATTTGTGTCACATATAACAATATATGTAAATTAATGTAAAAAAAATAGTCCATTCAATTTAGTTTGAAAAGGTTTGTAAGAATGTTGTGCTCTGGTTTTGTTGGTACTTCCACTCTCACACAAACACTTTGGTTCATTTTCATCTCATTCAAAGCTTAGTGCAATGGGTTTGAAGTTTCATGAAAAGGTTTCTACTTTTTCACAACCAGAAAAGAAAATGTCACTAATCTTATTCCTTGCCTTTTGGAAGAGTAAAAAAAAAATTCAAACTGGTTTACACACTAATTTAACACAAGAGAACAACATGGTAACAAACAAATCAAAACAAAGATGATCACACTCCCTAACTGAATTAAAAATGTTGACTGTACTATTATCAAGAACAAGAATTGGAGGTGATTTTGGTGTCATAGGAGAGATGCATGGCTATTCTTTGTTGAAAACATCAACAATCGTGTGCATATGATTCTGAAGCTTCTCTGCTACTCGACTCATGCTGGGCCTGGCATTTTTCTCTTCCTCCACACATTCCAAAGCCACTGTTGCCAATATCTCCATTTCATTCATGTCATAGTTTGATCCCAAAGCAGGGTCAACGATTTGATCCACCCAAGATGATCCATTTTCTGATCCTTTCATCCTTTTCTCCCTCACCCATGTCACCAACCTCTCATGATGAGGTGATTCTGCTTCTAACTCTGTGATTTGGACACCTGTTGTTGGGCTCCTTCCAGTGGTCATCTCCAAGACAACAATGCCATAGCTGTAGACATCCACCTTGGAAGTGATTGGCAAGTTGAAAACCCATTCAGGTGCCATGTAACCTCTTGTTCCTCTTATCCTTGAAAAGCTTGAATTGTTGAGGTTGTTCCTGTTAAGTAGCTTAGACAAGCCAAAATCTCCTACCTTTGGTTTATAATCAGAGTCAAGAAGTATATTTTGGGGCTTGATGTCACAATGCAAAATCCATTCCAAGCATTCTTCATGCAAGTAGGCCAGACCCCTTGCTGTTCCCAGAGCAATGTTATACCTTTTGCTCCACCCAAGTACATTTGAATCTGATGAAAGGTTCTGAGCCAAAGAACCATTCTCCATGTACTCATAAACCAACAACCTATGCTTTCCCTCTGCACAATACCCCAACATGCATATCAAGTTCATGTGGTTAAGCCTTCCAATGATGCTTACCTCAGCCAGAAACTCGCTTTCTCCCTGGTTTGCTACTTCATGCAGACGCTTTATTGCCACGACTTGATTATCTTCCAAGACACCCTTATACACAGTACCTCCAGCACCCCTTCCTATCTCTTCACTGAAACCTTTGGTGGCTTGTTTCAGCTCAGAGTAACTGAATCTTCTGAACCCCGCAGCTGCTGCAAGAACATACCCTTGTCCCTCAGCACCTGATGGTAACGTTCTATTATTCCTAAACAAGAAACACCACACCAGAAAGATGCACACCAGTTCAACTCCTCCCAAGGCGCTTGCAAACCATAGCATGAACTTCACCGATCCATTTTCTCCCCCTTGGACATACAATCTGTCAAGCATCTCTGCCTCCTCACCATCTCCCCCACAAACCAAGCCATTATTTTGGATGGTGTTCTCGAATTCATCACGAGACGATGAAGGAAGCTTCAGGAAGAATGATCCCGTGAAACCCGGTTGACTATTCCCATTACGCAAATGCGTCTTTGGGTAGCACTGAAAAAAAGCATTTTCCACGGAAAAGCTGTGTTGAAACCCTCTGCATTCGCACATCTCCGAGCAGAGATTCTCACACTGTTGATAGGTGTAATTTCCAAAGTAGCCATAGTCGTATCCGTAGAAATCAACATCAGGTATGCGCAAGAAGCGAGACTCGTTCTTGGTTCTGTTGTTGCTGCTGCACAAATGCTCGAAAGTTGGTTTGCAACCTTGAGACCAGTCTTTTCTATCAACCCAAGAATGACCTATTCACACAATTTTTTCATTAAACACTCACGAAAAAAAACACAATATGTCGTTTTCGAAAACTGAAATCTTGTTTTGGAAAAGTTTAACATGTTTCCTTCTCATACCTGGGAGGCACGAACACTTTCTACCACTGGGAGGGTCGTATCTGCAATAACTGTTAGCCCCACAAATCCCATGAGCGTAGCACGGATGTGAGCGAAATTCCCCCGCCATTGTCCACTTCTCTTCCCCATCCTTCTTGCTGTACACCCTCGCACTACCGTCGTGATCGAGGGTCAACCTCCGTTGCAGCACCGTGCCGTAATCAATGCTTCTGAAAGTGAAGTTATCGGAAGAAACCAGGTACCCCAAATCATCAAGCACAGCGACCCTGCTATCGTTGTAAGTGGATCTGCCATTTCCGGCGCCACCGTTCCCGAAGTTGTTGTTCTGAAGCCAAGGGTCCGGCCAATAGACGCTGGAAACTTGAGGACCCTGGTACATGATGCGAAGAACATTCTCGGAGTCGAAGAAGAGCCTGTAGAAACCGGAGGAGAAGTTGCTACCGCTTCTCGAGGAAACCAAGCTGCCACCCTTCGTCAGAGGTTGACCAGGAAGAAGCGTGTCGGTTGGGAAATCGAAGCTCTGCCATATCACAACCTCAGAGGAACTGTTCCGGCTTTCGAGGAGTACGAGGTTCCCGTTGTCGTACAAACGCAACTGGACTTGGTTGGATTCGGCGGCGGTGTTGGTGGACCACACTTGGAACTGGCCAGCGTCGGTGAGTACGAGGTTACCGGTGGTGAGAAGGGATAGAGTGGAGCGTTTTCCGTTTACCGGACGGTCCCGGTTGGCCATCCAAACGACGGTGTCCGGGGAGCGCGTGTACCATATTGCGAAGCAGAAAGCGTTTTGTCCGACGGCGTAAAAGCCTGCAGTGAATGTTTTTTCAGGTGATGACACTATGACATCTTCTTTGAAGTTCTCGACAGAAAGAGATAAAGAAGACGAAGCATGGAAATTATGGAAGAATATCAGAGAAAGGAGTAGAGCAAAACACAGTGTTGAAGGTGCCATTTTGCATGATATGATACTGTGTGCTAACGATGAAGTTGGTATCATGATTTAAAACGAAAGAGTCAAAGAAGCCAACATTTTCATCTCCTCCTGTTTTTCTTAGTACTTTCATCATCTTTTACTCATGTCAAAGATGTTAATGATAAACAAAGTTGGTTGATTTTTGGAAGGCAAGAATGAAAAAGACTAATTAAGTAGTTTTTTTGAAGAGTGATTAAGAGCAGAATATGTTTTGGAAGATAATGTTGAAAGATTAAAATATGAGTTTCATGGTTTACTTATAGAATAGTGAAATGAGAAGTAAACGCAGTGATCCCACCATGTGATGTCAACAGTTGAGGTCATGCATGAAAGTAAGGATGGACCTATGCTTCGGTCAAAATATATAATTTCAACAAGGAAAATTTTACAATGTTATAATTATTATCTTGCTTCATAGTTTTTCTTATTTATCTTAAAATGTTAAGAAATATACTTTTATGATTAATATAAAGTCACAAGTGTGTTTTATTTTTATTGAAAATGTATGATTAATATATTCATTTATACTTATAGAAGAATTATTTAAAAGTAAACCACTTTTGACCATTCTTTGATCACTTTAAAATGTAATCACTATGGAAAAATGTTGAAGATGGAAAAGTTGAGGAAATTGCAAAGAAGACTAAAAAAGTGATTGAGTAGCTCAATGTTAACCTTTTGAATACATTAATTGCTAAGGCAGAAAACACGACTTAGCATGCAATCTTCAGTTATCTATTCACACCAGGAACAGAAAAATATATTATACTGTTATTCTCTTCTTTTTTAATTAAACAAACTGGAAGTCATTAAATTTTCTAAACAATTTAAAAATAATATTTTATACAAAAAATAATTTTCAAACATTACAAATCAGGCCTTCTAAATTTTATTATTCAAAGCAAGTTATTCAAGTTGTTTTGGTGAATATTTTGTAAGGTCGAGAAACGTACTTTTATTCTGTTGCTTTTTTTATTTTTTATTTTTAATCTTTTTGCTTCAGATTCTTTAAGTTTAAGTTGAGGGAGAGGTATCTGCAAAAAACACTCCGACGTTCAAGTCAATAATATTACTTTAATGTATTCTAATAGTAATTGAGAATAGAATATCTTTACCTGGACAATATACAGGTAAAATAAGGGATCAATTTTATTATTCAAACCATAACGCACAAAATGAAATAAGGTACGATGACCCGGTTTTCATAGCATAACTAGCCCAACTGAAACATCCCGATTCACAGTTACTAACCTTCTTACTGGCCGCACGTGGTTGCCTGCCACTAGAAAAATAACAAAAATAATAACTTACTTTGTAGCAAATGAAAAAACTTCGTAATTAAGTTTTTAATGATTAACAAACATAACTCATTCTAATTAAGTTCACCTAGTAAATAATATACTTCGTAAATGTATTAATCAAAACAATAAATATTTATATATCAGATTATCTTTTATCTTTTATCTTTTTAATTTAGTTTCCACTCGACTTATTTTATTTTATTTTATTTCTCTAGTATTTGACCTGATAAAACATTTGTTAAACGTT
The DNA here is from genome assembly GCA_027742785.1 of Vigna reflexopilosa. Lineage (NCBI taxonomy): Eukaryota > Viridiplantae > Streptophyta > Magnoliopsida > Fabales > Fabaceae > Vigna > Vigna reflexopilosa. The sequence goes on along the minus strand of CM050929.1, from coordinate 160,874 downwards.
TTGGTAATGCACTAAAATATAGCTACGTGTATTTTCAATTGATTGTTAACTTTCAAATTTTCAAGATCATGAAACAAGGGAAGAAATTTTGGTTTCATGTAACAGATACTATGAATAAAAAAAAGGTTAAACCATTTCATCAATTTCTATTTTTGCTTAGTTTTTTCAAATATATTTCTTTGTTAGTTTTTTCCCCAATTGGGTCTTTAAAAGTGAAAAACTGAAACTATTGGCTCTCTACTGTTAAATTAGGTTAACGAAATTAACTTTCTCATGAGCTGTCTGTTTAACGTGGAATATTTTTAATACTTGGCGTAAGCATATGGTCTTACATGAAAAATGTTTAATTAAAAGATTAAAAAAAAGGTTTCTCTGTTGTCGCGCAAACAACCACACCTCCATCTCCACTGCCCAGAAACCCTGTCGCGATCTCCTCCATCACCAACCTAGTTTGCACAACACAAAAGATCGTCCTTCGTCTTCGCAGGGAAGAACCAAAAAACCCTAACCTGCAAGTCAAAGCCCAAAATCGCAGCGAACAACAACCACCACGCCGTCAACCATCTTTCATGGCCATCATCTTCTCCAACCTGCAAAAGAACCAAACCATAAGCAACCAAGAATCCATTTGAAGCCAGGTGTCTGTTGTCCCTTTTTAATAGTGAGGTTTAAGAAAGCATACAAATAATGCAACACGTAGTGGTTGGAGTATTGTGGGGACTTTGCAAACAAACACTTTATCAACGTTTTGTATGCAGTTTTGTGATCCAAGAAATTAAAATGATAAGTATACTAGTAAGGTTCCCCCAAAATGTCATGAGTTTGTGCTCCGAGAAGAAGAATAAGAACAAAATCGCAACAAAAACAAAACATGGAAAAAGTCATGCTTGGAAGGCCAAGAAAGAAGAAACGTTTTTCGTTACCTAAAACCCAAATCAACCCTACTCCTTATCCATCGTTGTACACTTCCCCAAACCCAATTGGAAGAACTTAAACAAGTCATCACAAACCTTGAAGACTTTGTTGAGAAGGGAATCAGAATTAATCATGAAATATATTCCTTTTTGTTAGAAATCTGTTATTGTTTACAAGTCATTCGTCCTGATATCAGACTCTACCGCCTTATCCCAATGTCCTTGTTGTGTAGAATTTTGGCATCTCTTCCAAACTCCTTAGGTTGTATGCATCTTGTGGGTATGTGGACGACCATGAATTGTTTGATCAAATTTCTAATAGGGAGACATCTGCATTTTCCTAGAATTCACTTATCCAAAGGTATGCCCAAATAGGCCTCTATGATAACGTCATTGCACTTTACTTTCCAACACCAAAAAAAGAAAATTCTTTAGCATTTTATATTTTGAAGCAAGGAATTGAGTAAAAGACATGCTTAAATGTAACAATGTACCAAAATTTGTTTATCAACAAACACTCCATCCAATAGATTGGTCCTTATAGAAACTTGCAAATGCAACAACTAGGAAGATTGAGGAAATGAACATTTTTTGCCAAACCCAATTGGAAGAACTTGAGCAAGTCATCACGAACCTTGAAGACTCTGTTGAGAAGGGAATCGAAATTAATCCTGAAATATATGCCTTCTTATTAGAAATTTGTTATTGCTTATAAGTCATTCGTTCTGATATCAGACTCTACTATCTTATCCCAACGTCCTTGTTGCGTATAAATTTTGACATCTTTTTTATAACGGTTGAAAACACTGCTATTTTATACTTAATTTTGATACTAAAAACACCCTTTATGACTTAGAAACTAGCTTGAAATCATGTTTTTACTTTAGTTGAGAGAATAAGACAATTGAAGGTGGTATTATTGGTTTTATGCTTGGTTTTCCTTGTTTTGGCAGGAATTAAAATGAATTGGATGAAAGAAGTTGAAGTAGCAAGGAGTTGGACTCAGGAGAAATTGTTAGGGTTTTTCCTCTTTACTCTATGCATTCTTTGTTTAACTCATTCAATTGCATGATCATTGATTTTGACGATATGGACACATACGGTGAAATCTAGAACTGGGGAAAATCTCCCGGAAGCAATATTACCTAGACATAGGAATAGGAGGATCGATTGCCTTCAAGCTTCTGTGCGAATGTAATGCATAATTAGTTGCTAGGGATACAAGACATTGTGAACTAGTAATTAAGAGTAGGCTTTCTTCACCGAGACATCGGGTTTAAAGTAAATTAGAAAGTGACATTAACATTAAAGAAGGAGTTGAATTCATAAATACACGAGAGTAGAAAGGATAAGTCGGAAACCCCAACAACATAATCATTCCATATTTTATACACCATTCACCTGCACATTCTTTTGGTTAATTGATCAACACTTGCATTCATATTTACTTTTTGCATTATAAACACAATGATTTTCGTTTTCAAGTCTTAAATAATCAACAAATCACATGACTATTTAGGCTAATGAGTCTCTAGGGAAAACGATACTTGATATTACCATTTATATTACTTGATACGATTCAGTACACTTGTCGGAGTCTTAACACTTTCCAGACTTCTTAGGTTGTATGTGGCTTGTGAGTATGTGGACGATGCCCACAAGCTGTTTGATCAAATGTCTAACAGGGAAACATCTCCATTTCCCTAGAATTCGCTCATCTCAAGGTATGCCCAAATGGGCCTCTACGACAATGTCATTGCACTATACTTCTACATTATGGTTGTATGGTTAACCTTTATGAAAGAGCAACACTAATTAAAATGGCTTATAGAATCATAGTGGATAAAATGGACTCTGAGACTGTAGGTTCAAATCTTTGGCAGAGCTTTGTTGTATGCTTACTTTTTGCATGAAGATGCAACTACATAGGAGATTGCTGCAAATGAACTCTTTGATTTGGAGTCAGGAAATTAGCATAACTTTGTACTTATGGGGATTTATGGAAATTCAGGCAGATTATAGGACATAGAGAAAGTTAGAATAATGATGGTTGACATAGGATTAGATTATTAGACAATTGTACATCCTAGTCATATGATTTTTTTAGTCACCGGAAATGTTTGATGGTTGATTCCTTTAGTTTCTATTTTGTACCACAAAATGTGATTACAATATACATTCCTTGGTATATACAACATGAACGCGTATAGCGCTTGATCAAATTTCAACCTATATTTCTCTTTGTCCCTAATGTCATACCAGAAAACTCATTACTTTTAAGTTGTGCAACTTCACACCATATGTAATTATTGGGTTGAGTACCTTGGTGGCTAGAAAAAACGATTAAATAAATATGTTCTTCCATTTGTAGAAGTTGATTTTTTCATACCTTTTTTGACTGTATTGTTTGGAGTTAATCATTTCCAACACCAAAAAATGGAAATTCTATGGAATTTTATGTTTTGAAGCAAGGAATTGAGTAAAGACATGTTTAAATGCAACATTGTACAAAAGTTTGTTTATCAACAAACTCCATCCAATATACTGATCCTTGCAACAACTTGCTCATGCAACAACCAAGGAGAAGTAAACAATGATATTTGTTAACTATGACATTAAGATATGTGCATACTACTAAAATTGATATTTAATAAGACTCTACACCAACATTCTTGTAGTGAAAATGGAAATCCTAAATTTATGGAAAAATCATTTTGCAGGGTATTAATATTGTTAGTAAAAAATAAAAGCCGAAGTCTAAATTGTTACCTATGGCCTCAGTTTGAGATATTCCATTCTATCCTAAAGTGCTCTATAAGTCAAATAAGTAATCCTACTAGCATTTAGGCAACTTTTTTGTTTTTTAAATGTATAACAATAACGCCATCATTCATAAATAGTCTCTTTCTTTTCTTATGCTGTGATTTGAAGCCAAATACCTATTGCCTTTTTTTAAAAATGTGGCTTAAGAAAACATACAAACAACGTAACACATAATGGTTGGAGTATTGTGGGGACTTTGCAAACAAACATTATGTTAACGCTGGGTGTGCACTTTTGTGATCTAGGAAATTAGAATGATAAGTATACTACTAAGGTTCCTCTAAATGTCATGAGCTTATGCTCCCAGAAAAAGAATCAAAACAAAATAAACAACGAAAACAAAACTTAGAAAAAAAGACATTGCAAGGCCAAGAAAGAAGAATTTTTGTTCATTACCCAAAACCCAAATCAATTCACTCATTCATTGTCGTCTTCTTCCCCATACCCAATCGAAAGCACTTGAAAATGTCATAAAAAACCTTGAAGACTCTATTAAGAATCAGCTCATAATCGACCTTGAAAATATATGTCTATTTATTATAAATCTACTATCACTTAGAAGCCATTCGTCCCAAATTCAAACTCCATTACCTTATCCCAACATCCCAATTGCGTCAAAATTTTGGCATCTCTTCCAAGCTTCTTGGGTTGTATGCGGCGGATGATGTCTACAAGTTATTTAATCAAATTTCTAATAGGGACACACGTCTATATTTTCCTATAATTCGTTCATCTCAAGATATGCCCAAATGAGCCCAAATATCCAAATTCGTGGATGAATATTTCAATAATAACTTAATTTGAAGTTGTCCATAACTAATTATTTGATGGTAATGTAATCTATTCAATTTAATACTAGAGAAAGATGTTGTTTTGTGGAATTCTATAATATTTGCATATTTCAAACAATGGACAGCAAATATGCAAATATTTGCATAACATAATAATATAATAGTCAGATTACCTGAACAACATATACTCAATTATAAAATTTTAAAATATAAATACTTTATTAGATAATTAATTAAAAATATCAAAACTAACGAGACTTCAAACTCAATTCTGTTTGTAATTAATTTTAAATTTTAATAATTCAATAAATTTTATATAAATTAAATTTTAAGTAATATTTGTGTAAAAACTTTATACTTTAAATAGTTGCACATTTTAATAAAGAAAATGAATACTTCATTAACATAAAAATAAATCATTGATTAATAAAATAATATAACATTAAATTAATAATTAAAAAAATGTAAAACTAAAACAATAATTAATTTTTTTTAAAATAAATTGTACAGTGAATTTTATTATTTTCTTTGAAGAGATGTGAACAAAAAAGAAAACTTAATTAATGAAAGTATCAGCTTTATCTACGAATACGTACAATCCGAATAAAATAGTTCACCAAAAAATCTGTAGTGTGCTCTGTTTTTTTTTTGAAATGGACAAAGCTCGAAAGGTGAAGTGTGGAAGCAGAGTGTCCTCAAACACGAACAACAACGCCACAACGCATATCGGAGAAATCGGAGAAATCGGAGAAGGAAGAGGGAAGACTCTTGAGCGCGGTGGCAACGACGTCGTTGAGCTTCCAAATGAGTTGCCATATATCTCATCGATGACAAACACGTGATCTTCTTCTTCAACCCTTTTGCCAACACCAAAAATGAGGGGAGTGAGTTTAGTGGGACAGTGGGAATAAAAGAAAAAGGATGGTGGTGCGTTAGTATAAAAGAAAGGAAGTGTAAATAGTAAATACCTAAAATGACTTATCCAGTTAGAACGGGCCTAAAGAAAATGGGCCTATTCAACTGTGTCTGATTTTGAACTCAAACACTGCTGCTTCTTCACTCTCCACTTTCACATTCAGATCTTATTCCTCCTCCTAATCAAGGTATGCTGCTTTTGCTTCTCCTCTTGGTTTCTTCCAGATATGTGTTTCTTTTGTCTGAATACGTTCTACTATGTGTATTTCTGCATTTGATTCTGGACATGCTTCTTTCTTTGATGAGGATCTGATTCAGTTAAAATTATCGTTTTACTAACCGTTTATCTCATCATTTCTATTTGTTTTGCACTTGATTTCACAAAAACAGTCTTGCTCCTTCATCTTCTTCCAATCCCGGGCTTCTAAGGTTTACGAAAAGTTATTTGCCAATTATTTCAAGGTTTGTGCTCAAATTTTCACTGGAAGCACCATGGTTCTGGTGTTTGCATTCTTGTTTTGTAAATTTTGTGACTTTTTTTTTTAATCTCAGGTTATCTTCTCTTTCTGCTATTATCTTAATGTGATGTCGGTTGACGTCAACAACCTTTCTTGTCATGGCTAAGCTGGTAAAATAAGTCTGAGGATGATGAGAAAAAATAACATTCTTTTTTCGGAGTTTTCCATTCGGAATATTTATATATGGAGACCTGAACTGAAGACACTTTCCTATTGTATGACTTCATATTCCCTCTCAGACTTGTTGAGGTCGATCTTTCTTCGGTTGACATTATCTACTTGTTTTAACTAAACCCGATGATAGAAAATAGTTTCTTGATTTTGCTCACAAGTTTAACCTAGGATCAACCCTTTTACTTAACCTGATCTTAATCCTAGAAGAGAAGGAAATAAATCCTGCATGGAAGATTAATCTCTATTTCAATGACATTCTTTCACGTATTGGGTTATTTGACAAGATATATATAGTTCCCGTCTTACCGTGTGTGTCATTACTCTTTATCTTCTTATTAGTAAGTATTATGAACTATAAGCATGATAATAAGGTCTCCAATTATATATCTTATCAAATAACAAGATGGGTTAAAAAATGCGATTAAAATCAAGATAAATATGAATATCCTCCACAGATGAAGTTCCTTCGCATCTAGAATTACATATATGGAAAACAAAAATGATACAAGGACCCACTTCTTACATTTAGGCGAGTCAAAATTTGATAAGAAAAAAGTAGGTTTGTGGGTATTTTCGTTACATATATTGTGATTATGACGTGTGTATGCACAATTTATGATCCAGGAAATTATAATGATAAGCATATTAGTAAGGTTTCCTCCAAATGCCATGAGCTTATGCTCCCAGAAGAAGAATAAGAACAAAAATAACAACAAAAACAAAACTTGGAAAGAAAGACGCTTGGAAGGCCAAGAAAGAAGAAATGTTCTTCGTTACCCAAAACCCAAATCAACCCCACTCCTTATCCATCATCGTCCTCCTCCCCAAACCCAATTGGAAGCACTTGAACAAGTCATCACAAACCTTGAAGACTCTGTTGAGAAAGGCATCAGAATCGACCCTGAAATATATGCCTCTTTATTAGAAATCTGCTATCGCTTGCAAGCCATTCATCCCGGTATTAGACTCCATCGTCTTATCCCAACATCCCTATTGCGCAGAAATTTTGGCATCTCTTCCAAGCTTCTTAGGTTGTATGCAGCGTGTGGGTATGTGGATGATGCCCATAACCTGTTTGATCAAATGTCTAATAGGGACACATATGCATTTCCCTGGAATTCACTCATCTCAGGGTATGCCCAAATGGACCTCTACGACGAGGCCATTGCACTCTACTTCCAAATGGTAGAAGAGGGTGTTGAACCTGACTTTTTCACCTTCCCGAGAGTTCTCAAAGTTTGCGCTGGGATTGGATCTGTTCGACTGGGGGAAGAAGTGCATCGCCATTTGGTTCGTGCTGGATTTTCCACTGATGGGTTTGTGCTTAATGCACTTGTTGACATGTATTCGAAGTGTGGTGACATTGTAAAGGCGCAAAAGATCTTTGACAAGATGCCTCATAGGGACCCCATTTCGTGGAATTCCTTGCTCACTGCTTATGTTCATCATGGCCTTGAGATTGGGGCAGTGAACATTTTCCGTCAAATGATTTTGGAAGGGAGTGAACCTGATTCTGTTAGCATATCCACTATTCTTACAGGTGTGTCTTTGCTTTGTCTAGGCGTCCAAATTCATGGATGGGTGATTCGACGAGGACTTAATTGGAACTTGTCCATAGCTAATTCCTTAATGGTGATGTACTCTAGTCATGGTAGGTTAGAAAAGGCATGTTGGATATTCAATCTAATGCCAGAGAGGGATGTTGTTTCGTGGAATTCTATAATATCTGCACATGGCAAACGTCGAGAAGCCCTTGTCTTTTTGGAGCAAATGCAGGAAGCTAGTGTTGAGCCTGATAAAATAACATTTGTTTCAATATTATCAACTTGTGCCCACTTAGGCTTGGTGAAGGAGGGAGAGAGAGTGTTTGCTTTAATGTGTGAAAAATATAAAATAATACCAATTATGGAACATTATGGTTGTATGGTTAACCTTTATGGAAGAGCAGGACTAATTAAAAAAGCTTATAACATCATAGTGGATGGAATGGGCTCTGAGGCTGCAGGTTCAACTCTTTGGGGAGCTTTATTGTATGCCTGTTTTTTGCATGGAGACACAACTATAGGTGAGATTGCTGCAAACAGGCTCTTTGATTTGGAGCCAGACAACGAGCATAACTTTGTACTTCTTATGGGGATTTATGAAAATGCAGGCAGATTAGAGGACATGGAGAGAGTTAGAATGATGATGGTTGAGAGAGGATTGGATTATTAGGCAGTTGGACATACTAATTGTATGTTTTTCTTTAGTCACTATAAATGTTTGATGCTTGATTCATTCAGTTTTGATTTTGTCGCACAAAATATGATTACAATAGACATTCTTTGATGTATATAACACTAAGATATAATATGCTAACAGAATTAGGTTTATACCCTTCCAAAATCATTTGGCAAAATATGTTCACTACTTCAATCTCAAGGCCATGATGAACATAACTAGTGAGCATGAAATTCCACGAAATGGAGTCTCTATGAGGCTTCTTGTCAAATACTACATAGATTGGTGGTGCAGTCAAACCCCGAGCCATGCAAATAATACCATGCAACAAAGCCATTACAATGACAAACTCAAACACAAATCTGAATTCCGGGCAATTCTCATTCACTTGGCATTGGAGAGAGTAGTGATCATGAGAAGGAAAGCATGTGAGTTGGGACACAATGGGATCACCAAGAAGCAGAAATCAGTGTTCCGTGATTGTTTGAAGCTCTACGACAACACATTGTTCCATCATTGCTGTACCCTCGAAGGCCTTCAGGAGAAGAGATAATGTTCACCCTTTGATGCGCAAACGTGGCTCAGCTCAGCAAAACATGTCAGAACGGGGCACTAGAACTCGGAGTCGAAGATTTCATGGCTCCCACTGAGAGATGCAATGTAACTGAGATTATAAGCAATGGCTTATTTGTGAACTGGGCTTTCCTGAAGTACGAAGCGGTTCATAATACAGAAGATGCAGAGGCTGATTTTCCAAACAAGTAGCTACAGTTATAACTTTTGTTTTAGGTAATCATACATTTGTTAAATTGTTCACTTAATTGATGTCAAATCATTATGTAAGTCTTATGCCATCACATCTGCGATAATCGAGGTGATAACTAAATACTGATTTTGTGAATGCCTCAAGGTTTTAATTCCACGCGTCTCTGCATATCTCGTGTTTCCGTGGTTGCAGTTACAGTGTATATGGATGGCTTGTATTCATATTTAACAGTTGAAGGTACTCCGGTGAGGTTGAAAAGTCTCATGTTGTACGGTTTTATGGAATCTCAACACTCAGATGTAGAAGTTTAGTTTATGCATGTTGATCGTGTAACTTAATTTTACTATCAATGAATCAAGGGTATTGGAAAGTATAATCACGGATGGTTAGTATTGGAACTGAGGCATTTGGGATGTTTGGACGTCCAGTTTGTCTTTATTATTCTGAAAAGCTTATTAATGGTCCAAAGTAAGTGGAAGTAATGCAGGCAAATTTCATAAAAAAACGAAATTGTTTTAACTAATTGCATGATCGATTGTTTCCGTGATCTAGCTAGATATTGGCCCATCTTGAATCTTGAAACAAAACTGTATTTACGTAAACGACTCCGTCAATTATAGAATATGTGAATCTGAACCTTAAAACACCACATATACTTCGATAGAATATATATATAGTTTTGCCGGAAATTGCATACTGTTATTTGGCAGAAAGGGTATATTATGGAGATAAGCCTGATGACAATTGCCAAGTTGAGAATCTAAACTATTATGTTTTTTTATTTGTTTTTCCATGTTATGAACCTGAGTAAAACTGTTTGGGCTCTATTGCTTTCGTAAACTGATATAATGTATTTAATGAAATGCATCAAGTTATTAATGATGCCATGCCTTTTTACTTTTTGGGGTTTGCCTCAGGAGGCCCTGGTAGTGGAAAAGGTACGCAATGTGCAAAAGTTGTTGAAACCTTTGGATATAAGCATCTGAGTGCTGGAGCTCTTTTGAGAAGGGAGATGAGTTCTGATAGTAAATATGGGTGATGCTGTCTTATCCTAATTTTGTTTTTGTTTTGTTGGTGCATCTTGGGGATTTTAACATTAAGAACTCCAAAATAGATATGATTCTGAATACAATGAATGAAGGAAATTGATTTCTGATAGGGAATATGCGTGATGTTTTATCCTAATTTTGTTTTTGTTTATGTTTTTGTTATGTTTTGTTGGTGCATCTTTGGGATTTTTACATTAGAAACACCAAACAGCTCAATGATTCTGAATATAATTAAGGAAGGAAAAATTGTTCCATCAGAAGTTACTGTCAAATTGATTCTAAGAGAGATGAAATCTAGTGACAACCGGAAGTTTCTTATTGATGGTTTCCCTAGAAGCGAGGAGAACCGTATAGCTTTTGAATAAATTGTAAGTATGACTTTTAACCTTCTCTTCAATTTGAGCTGAAGCAAGTTTAGTCCCACCTCTTCTTTCTAATGATAAATTGATATAATATTGAGCTATTTCTGCACCAATTCCCATATATCTATGCATTTAATTTACTACAAATTTATCTCCTATTGTGTGCATGGAATATGTTTTCAACTGCAATATCTATGGATGAACAAAGTGAATAGTAATGGTAGAAAACTGTATTTGAGGGAACTATGAACAAAATAGTAATCCGGTGTCAATTCTTTTGTGTATTCTTTTGACTAAATAAACACACTCTTCATTATGCAGATTGGAGCAGAACCTCGGTTTGTAGTTTTCTTTGATTGCCCTGAAGAAGAGATGGTGAAACGTGTGCTTACATTAATTAGACCAAATCCAAAGATCTAAGTTACACACATTATAATATAAACACGCTTCTTCTTTAAAAAAAATATCTCAAAACATCAATAATATGTTAGTCAATGCAATTTTAAGTATTTTTCTTCTCTATAATTATGGAGCACCATCAACCACTTTTTCAACAACTACCATTCATATACAATTCAACAAAAATCAATAATTATTTTTGTCTAATTTTGATGTCATAAATCTATACTATTATATGAGGATGATTATTCTTTTTGATGTTCACATTATTTTTTCAATTTTACCCTTCAAGTCTATATTTTTTTTTTGTAATTTTACTTTTTGATCTTCACATTATTTATATTTTTTTTATAATTATAAATTTATTAATTTTTGTTATTATAAAATGTTTTCACTAGTATTAGAATAATGATCAATGTAATAATAAATATGAGTATCATCAATATTATGAAAAGGAAATGCAACTAATATAATATAATAAGAAGACTAAGACGAGGACAACCATGGCCTATTCTAAAAAAAACAACTTGTGAGATAAGTTTCTATAAATATTTTTTCTTCAAATTATTAGAATATTGTTTACTAATTTATATTTTAAGTTTAACAATTTTTTTAATCTTAAAAAATATGTTAAAAAGAGAACTTTATCATCATGTCAGTAATTAACTAAGAAAGATTTCTTAAATTTACAAATTCTTAACATAACATATATTTTTATTTTCTATTATTTATAAATTAATAAAAAAAGTAATAACTTATGTGAAAGAATAAAAGTTATAATTACTACAATATATATATATATATATATATATTATTGTGTGTAATGGACGAGGATACGGAGGTTGTTTTCCACCATGGAGGGAAGTTCATTAATGATGGGATGTTGAAGTATGAAGAAGAGATTTCTACGTTATCTTTTGACCAAGATATTTGAAGTCGCTTCGTGGTTGTGAGTGGAGTCAAAGGTTAGGATATGTTGGATTTAAAGATCTGTGGTACTCTGTAGGAGGGGATTTAGCATTGGAAGACATGTTGGAGCCTTTTTGTGATGACATTGGTGTCATGCATATGGTTAACTTATCTAAAGCTAAATGGTCAGGTTTATGTATTTGTGGTACACACTGTTTCTGAACACTGAGTCATACACATGCTGGAATATGTTTATGATGATGAAGAAGAAGTTCAACCTGTGTTGCATGAGACAAGTCAGTGTGTAGGTAAAGCTGGTGGTGAATGTGAAGGTGAGAATGAAACACAAGAAAGGGGTGATTGTGATGGTGAAGTGGAAGTTGTGTTTGACATACAGGAAGAGGTGCATGGAGTTGAAGAACATGGTGTTGTGTCAGAAGAGAGAGCTCATTTTCATGGTGAAGTGGAAGGTGAGCCTAACATTCATGAAGAGGTTCATGAAGTTGAAGAAGATAATGTTGTGTCAGAAGTGAGGGCTCATTTTAATGGTCAAGTTCAAGGTGAGGCTGACATACAATAAGAGGTGTGTGAGTGTGAGCGTCCATCAATTGTGGAGGAGGAAGTTGATGTCAATGACCAAATGTTGTCTATTGCATATGTTTTGGTTGAAGTGGAGAACAAGGATTTATGGACCTGGTTTCTTGAGCTATTAATTTATGACCTTGGTGGGGATGAAGTATGTTCATAATTTACTTTTATTTCAAACCAACAAAAGGTAATAGTCATCTACAATTTGTAATTTTTGTACATTGACCTCGACCTTTATTAATTAAAACCGTTAACTGCACTTTATTGTATTAAAACCATAGGGCCTACTTTCGACTATACAAGAACTGCATCCTGGAGTTGACCAAAGATTCTGTGTAAGACACTTGAATGCCAACTTTTGAAAGAATATCCCTGGCAAAAAACTTAAGCGTCTAATGTGAAGGGCAACTACAACGACACACCCACAAACCTAGGAGATGAGAAACATAAAAGCGTTGAACGAAGAGGCTTTTAAGCATTTGATAGTCATTCCTCCAAGGTTTGTGTTCATAACTTAAACACAATTTAGGTTTTCATTAATGTTAATATTTGTTTACGTTATCTCCTGTAGATATTGGTCAAGATCAAGGTTCACTACAATAGCTAAATGTGACACCTTGGTTAACAAATGAGTGAGGCCTTCAACAATGTATTGGTTAATACCAACAGTAAACCCATCATTACCATGTTGAAGGACATTCGGGTTTACGTCATGCAAAGATGAGCAAGAAAGAGGTCAAACATATAATCCTTTTCAGACGAAGAAAAACATTGCTACAACACATCATGAATTTGTCATCCATATTGAAATTACAATTATGGTGATTAGACAAAGAACATTAACCACCCCTATTAACACCTTAATCCACTTCTACTAAATCTTAACTAATTTATCCACGTCACTTATAATCTTCCTACCACCTTCCATTTATTCCCTGTTCACGAAAGAGTCAGCCTTTCCTTTGTACTTCACATTCGTATCTTTTTCTCAATCTCATAATCAGTGCACCATCTGAAGTAATTGCAATCACCATCTTCACTACCATTCTGTAACAAAAAAAATACCAATTACAACGACTTAGCATTCCAACAATGGTCTATTTTTTGAAAAAATAACACAAATACCATAACATCCATGTTCTTTTACCTTGTACTTAGGGCAACCCCAAAATTGTTTCCTTCTGTTCTTAGGAGTTCTCGCAGTTCTTAAAACCGATTTCTCCCGCCAAAGACAAACAGATGATACATCATCAATCCTAGATCCTCCACCACCACGACAAATGAGATTAGGGTTTTTCTTCCACCACCCATTACATGTGGAAGACGAACATGAATGGGTCATCTTCAAACCTATATTACTTCAACCACAACACTGAAAAAGAATGAACAACTACATCAACTAAGATCACCAAGAACGTTGAATAATTACATCAACAAAGATCAACACTTTCTCAACAAACGAACAACCTAACAACCAATATTAAATGCCTTTTATTAGGGATTCAAGAACAACAAACACTCTCGAACAAGCATAATGAAAAACATCTACAATCCCTTTTTATTAGGGATTGAAGCAATTAGAGACTCAAAATTATAGACCGTACGAAATTTTCCAAACTTTTTTATTTCAAAACCACTTAAATCTATATAACTAACAAAATAAGTGGATCACGTTATTTAAAACACTATCAGCATGCCATGTTAACGTCTGTTTAACACTGTTGGTCCAATTCAACGACAATAATTTGATTGAAACAATTTTATAGAAATAAAAATCCAATTAAAACGAAAAAATAAACTAAAGAAGGTTCTTATTTCAAATAGGAGCATATGAGATTCTTATTTCAAATAAGAATATCGAATTATATTATTATTTTTAAAGTTTGAATATTAAATTGTATTAGAATTCAAGTAAACAATAAACTTTAATTTTATGTAAAAATTATAGACTAATACATATTTGATTTTTTTTTCTAGAACAAAATCTCTTTATCTTTTCTGCCTCTATACTGAAGAAGGGAGATACAACTATGGAAGAGGACAATGGCGGTGTTTTGCAAGGAACGATAATATCTTAAGAACAACCACCTTTTCGGGATGGGTAGGTGTAGTTAGTGAGACATTCAACACTTTTTTTCCACACCTATTGACTAAGACAACATTCTATTTCATGGATCAGCTTCACGTTGAGGCATAATTCATAGCCCAAGCAAGTTGCATCTGTTGACATGTTCGATTTGATTCTTCCTCTGTTTTTATTTATTATTCAACCACTGGAACCCCACCAGGAAGACATAAAACAGCAAAGCATACCATAACATGAGAAAATTCATTAATGGCAGCTTCAACACTGTGTATCGCTCTTCTCATTCCTCTCATCTTCTTCCATACTTTCCATGCTTCATCTTCCTTCTCTCTCTCCGTTCAGAACTTCAAAGAAGAAGTCATACTGTCATCACCCAAACCAACATTCACAGCAGGCTTTTACGCCGTCGGACAAAACGCTTTCTGCTTCGCAGTATGGTACACCCACTCACCCGACACCCTTGTTTGGATCGCCAACCGGGACCAACCTGTTAACGGAAAACGCTCCACGCTCTCCCTTCTCAAAACCGGTAACCTCGTACTCACCGACGCCGGTCAGTTGCAAGTGTGGTCCACCGGCACCGTCAACTCATCCAGACAAGTCCGCTTACATTTGTACGACACCGGCAACCTCGTACTCCTCGAAGATTCCTCCGACAGCGCTGTTTTGTGGCAGAGCTTCGATTTCCCTACCGACACACTTCTTTCAAACCAGCCTCTGAGAGGGAGCACCAACCTCGTTTCCTCGAGAAGCGGGAGCAACCACTCCTCCGGTTTCTACAGGCTCTTCTTCGACTTCGAGAATGTTCTGCGGCTCATGTACCAGGGCCCTCGAGTTTCCAGCGTTTTCTGGCCCTACGCTTGGCTTCAGAGCAACAACTTCGGTAATGGCAACGGCAGATCCACTTTCAACGATAGCAGGGTTGCTGTGCTTGATGAGTTGGGTGGCGTGCTTTCTTCCGACAACTACACTTTCAGAACGATCGATTACGGGACGGTGCTTCAGCGGAGATTGACCCTCGATCATGACGGTAATGTGAGGATCTACAGCATGGTAGATGGGCAAGAGAAGTGGGTGGTGTCAGGGCTGTTTCGCCCACAACCTTGTTTTATTCATGGCATTTGTGGACCCAATAGTTATTGCACAAATGACCCAACAATTGGCAGAAAGTGTTCCTGCCTTCCAGGTATTTCAGGAAACTGGTAGAGGAAACTTTTTGGATAAAGTTCTTATTAAAAGTGGTAAATAAGAAGTTAAAACGGACTGAGTATCTCCATGAACTAAAAGTCGACTTTGCTGTCTCAGTTTTTGAAGAAGTTAAAAGAAAAGAACTTTCGTAAAAATTGCAGTATGTATGATTATTTTAGCTCATTATAGAAGTTCAGTTAAGATTTTCTTATTTTCTTCTGTGATAAGTGCTTATGGAGAAAGTATTCAAACTTAGGCCAAATACTTCATTTTTTTTATAGAGGTTCTTTCCTTTAACTTTTCCTAAAAACTGGTTTATATCTTGTACATAAGATGGTTTTTATTTGACTTTCTTCTGCGTAGGTAAACCCATCAGTTAGTTCTTATGTGAAAAGAAAGTAATGATAAAATAAATTAAGCTTTTCCCATGCATATTATAAAATCAATTTTTGCTATAAAAGTTGATTTGAAGTTACAAGATAAGTTTATTTAATTCATTTTACTTCATGTATATGGTTATCTCCTCCTGTAGTGTTCATTGAGAAATTTATGCTATCAGGTCACAGATGGATTGATAGTCAAGACTGGAATCTAGGTTGCAGACCGAATTTTGATCCTTGGTGCAACACCACTAAGCAAGAGTCTCGTTTCGTGGGCTTAGCTCAGTTTGATTTTTATGGATATGATTATGGCTTCTATCAGAATCACACATACGAACAATGTGTGAATCAGTGCTTGCAGTTGTGCGAATGCAAAGGGATTCAGTTCAGTTTTTCGGACCAAGGTGGTTTCGGTAGTCAGTGCTACCTGAAGACACAGTTGTTGAATGGGCATCATTCAGTAAGTTTCTCGGGATCATTCTTCCTGAGGCTGCCTTTGTCTCACGACTATGAGAACCCCATCAGTAATGTTTTGGTTTGCGGGGGAAATAACGGAAGAGTGAAAGAACTAAAAAGACCGTATGTGGAAGAAAAAGAAAATGGATCGGTGAGGTTCATGCTGTGGTTTGCCTGTGCCTTGGGAGGACTTGAGGTTCTGTGCTTCTTTCTGGTGTGGTGTTTTCTGTTTAGGAGTAATGCTGACAAACAAGCCTATGTTCTTGCTGCGGAAACAGGGTTTAGGAAATTCAGTTATTCTGAATTGAAACAAGCCTCCAAAGGTTTCAGTGAAGAGATTGGAAGGGGTGGTGGAGGTACAGTATATAAAGGTGTCTTGTCTGATGATCGGGTTGTGGCGATAAAAAGACTACATGAAATAGCAAACCAAGGAGAAAGTGAGTTCCTGGCTGAAGTAAGTATCATTGGAAGACTTAACCACATGAACTTAATTGGCATGTTAGGGTTTTGTGCTGAGGGAAAGTATAGGTTGCTGGTTTATGAGTACATGGAGAATGGTTCTTTAGCTCAGAACCTTTCATCAAATTCAAATGTTCTTGATTGGACCAAGAGGTATAACATTGCTCTGGGAACTGCAAGGGGTCTTGCTTACTTGCATGAAGAATGCTTGGAGTGGATTTTGCATTGTGATATCAAGCCCCAAAATATACTTCTCGACTCTGATTACCAACCTAAGGTAGCAGATTTTGGCTTGTCTAAGCTACTTAACCGGAACAACCTCGACAATTCAACCTTCTCGAGGATAAGAGGAACAAGAGGCTACATGGCACCGGAGTGGCTTTTCAACTTGCCAATCACTTCCAAGGTGGATGTCTACAGCTATGGCGTTGTTGTCTTGGAGATGATAACTGGAAGGAGCCCAACAGCAGGTATCCAACTCTCAGAATTAGACGCAGAATCACATAATCATGGGAGGTTAGTGACATGGGTGAGGGAGAAAAGGAAGAGAGGGTCCGAAGTGGGATCATCTTGGGTGGATCAAATAGTTGACCCTGCTTTGGGATCAAAGTATGATAGGAATGAAATGGAGATATTAGCTACGGTGGCTTTGGAATGTGTAGAGGAAGAGAAAGATGTGAGACCCAGCATGAGTCATGTTGTTGAGAGGCTCCAAAGTTACGAGCACAATTCTTGATGGTTTTGAACAAATAGCCAGATATTGCATGGTTTTCATTTACCTTATTTGTTTATCATCTACGGTTTCAGTTCCTCTTGTTTATTGGTAGATTCAGCCTATCATAAATTGTCAGTTTGTGCCTTGTGGTAAATCTTCTATTCTTGTGCAGTTTAGTCTTGCTGTTGTATATCATATTCTGGTCCTTTGAAATCGTACGTTGCAGAATATTTCCATTAATTTCAGCATACTCTTTTGTTCCTTTAACATTATCTGTTGTATGATTCCAATTTTATCATAAAATTAGTTACTTATTACATGTTCAATCTTAAAATTATGGCAACAATTTTAAAGATATAGTTTTACAATGATACCTACTTTTGTATTAAGCTCTAAATTGCATATTTTTTCTGGATTACATATTCTTTCTTATAATCCCAATTGCTGTGGCAATGCGGTAGCAACCTTGAGCTAGGTTTAAAAGATACAAAATGAATGATTCCCCTGGAAATTTGAGCTATCAGGACATTTTCCAATCAACCGACAAGAGCTCTGTTGAAAGTTTAGGTTTGATCCTGACTCTTGAGAGCTTTGCAATTAATTTAGTAGGTCATTGGCAGCGTCAAACTACAGATATTATTCATAAAATTTACAAACTGGAATAAAAAATAATAGAAGATAGCAAAATTGATCATTTCTACCAAATAATGTCTCTTTCCATGCCATATCTAACATCCCCAGTTGAATAGAAATATGGTGCCAATTTCTAGTTGCCTAAATTAGTAAAAGGACATGACTCTACTCCATATTAATGCCTCCTCAGAAAAACAAACCATCCACTTCGAGGGAAGAAAAAGAGAAAAAACAAGGAATAGAAACAGAAAGAAAATGAGATTTGAGGGGTAAGGATGATACTAACTAAGCCTGATGCTAGGAACCTCGGGTTAAGCAGTTTGTCTGTGTTAATAACTAACCAACTGTAGAAATGTCCAAGATATCAAATTCGTCTTTGCATAGAGATGGGATTCCCATACTTTCTAGACATCTCCTTGAGTTTGAATAGAAGTCTCTGGTTGATTATCCAAGGGCATATATTGGGCCATAATTGCCCTTATCTCAGAGTCCATGTATCTCTGCAGAAAAAATGTTTCCTCTTGTAAGTTAAACGAGTTTAGGATGTCAATGCCTAAATTGTGCGCTTGTATTATAACTAAAACATAAGAAAAAGTAAGACGGAAGAAACTGATTGTCATTTGAACCAGCAAATCAGGACCAACATAATATGCTGACTAAATGGAATGAGAAAGTATTAATAAAATGAAAAGATGATTTAACAAAATGAAGTTATATTTTCTTAGAGCTATAGGTATTCTATTTTTTAATTAAAAAAAAAAACAATATTATTGTTGCATTACTATATTGACTGCAATCCTAACTAGATTTGTACCACAATCAGTATTACTCACTTGCAACATCGAAATTTAAGAGAAAATAATACAAAAGGACTAAAGGTGGTGTGTGACTTCATTAATTCTTTTATTAAACTTTTGATAGTTATTTTGAGACAGTTTTTCTTCTTTTTAGTACTTGATTAGACACTTAATCTTGATGCCGCCTTGACTTATAGCCTTGTTTTACGTGACCTGCATCTTGTTCCTCCTACATTGTACATCCTTCTCAGAAATATTCTTATGTACCACTTACTGAGTGCTGCATCATCTTGGGGGTGTTCAGTCTTTATTTTCAACTATTATGTTGAATGTTTTGGTATTTACGATGGTGTTTGACCTCGTACATATCGAGTATTGTAGTGTAACTGTATTTTCTGAAACTAGGTGTGCGAAGGAAACTCTCATCCTTCCTGACTCTAATCAGGAAGAGTCTTCCACAAATGCAGCATTCTTACCTCAACACTGGGAAAATGGATTTTTTATGTTTTGAATACTATAAATACTGAAATAATTCAAATTAACATAATAGCTTTTTATCTAGATCTGCCTTAAGGAATATTTGTCAAAGTCATACTGTTTAAAGGACAATGAAAGGAGTTAGAATTATACCCGGATTCTGTACTTGTAAAATGCATACCCCCCGGCACCAGCAACAGCCAATATCAGAATAACCATCCAAACGATGCCCCCACCGGTCACCGAAGCAGCATATTTTCCTGCATATTTGTAAGATATAGCAAATGTGAAAAGGAATAAATTATTATTTTAGTCTCAACAACCATGCAAAGATTATCAACATAGAAATTAGAAAGCCCAGAATAAAATTCAGAAACTACATACAGCATAAATAGAAATAAAATGCTAATGTGGCAACCAGTGCAAAGTCATGTTTTCCATGAAGAATCATCTATCAAATTTTAACGAGCGAACAAAATCTGCTGATCCAGTTAGTCAGGCATAAAAAATGGCATACAAACAAATTCAGAAAATGTTAAAAGTAAAAACTCACCAATGCACATATCATTTTCTCGCGTGTAGAACAAACCATCAGTACATGAGCATTCATAACTTCCCCAAGTATTTTTGCATTGACATTCTGGGCACTGGCAGGCCAATTTCTCCTTGCATTCATCCAGGTCTACAACATAATCAAAACAAGAAATTTTAAGAAACAAATGTCAGATTTGCAGAATAGCTAATGGCATAGCATAACTATTTCACCAAGATTAGTTCATGATTGATGTATTTGCCATTCAAAGGATAGGTACTAGAAGAGTAATGTTATATCTTCCTACACTAACCTCCTGTTAATTCTTCTAATATCTAATAATGTATTAAGAAAAAAAAGTAAATATATTTTTATCATGAAAACAAAAACATCCAATGCTCTTTTCATTAGGTTGTAAGTTTTAATGCAGGATGTTGTAAGAAGATTTATAACTATTTAGATTAGAACAGGTCAAACAAATTTTGAATGTCGTAGTACCTTTACAGGAGTTGACTCCATCTCCCTGGAATCCAGGTGGACACTTGCAACCTTTGGTGTGGTCATCCTGCATAATCATTTAAGAAAGCATATATCAACATTAAAAGAAAAAAAAAACATACATGCAAGAAAATGGAAAAGAGGACGAAGAGGATTACTTACAATACAAGCAGAGAAAGTCGTGCTACCTCTGGTTTCTTTCCAACAACCTCCGTTGTTGATTGCACACCTCAAGGCCCCTGTAGCTGCTTTGAAATAAAAATGTGTGAAGGTGAACTTATAATAGCGTGGAGATTATCACATGAAGCAATTGATCTAAATAAAGAAATTAATTTACCTTCACAATGGGTATATCCATCACCAACAAACTGCACATTTTGTATAACTGGGCATTCGCATACTCTTCCTCTGAAAGTGTCCTACAATTTTGAAAGTGAAAAAACCAAGCCTTACTCCACATGTGTTGAAGTACACTAATATGAACGTTCACAGAAATATGGCACAAGATTGAGTTAACAAAATACCCTGCACGCAGTAATGTTAGCAGCAGCGTCCTGCCAACAACCACCATTGTTCTGCAAACACTCATTAGTTTCCATGTCTGAAAAGGATAAGCAAAAGTACGTAATATCAATTCTTCTATCCAAAACGACAACATATGTTACACATTGCCAGCTGAAAGATTTGATAAGATTTAATTTATTGGCTCTTCTCCTAGGATGTTTGGGAGGGGTACGAGGAGAAAAGAAGAAATGCAAAAAGGGACCTGGAGTTAAGCAAATTGATGGCTCAGTAGTTTCTTGGAAGCCTGAACATATTGCCTTGAGTACTGCTGCTTTTGATAGCTTACCTAAAAGTGGTAGAAAATTAAAATAACACAGCAGAACAGGGTTAAACAGCCACGAAGATATTCAGAAAGGTTATCAAACCTCTATATTGTCTGTTGTTTATAATAAGAGTAGGTAGTATAGTAACATCTCCACGATCGCCGTTACCAATCTGAAACAAAAATTCATTAACCAACAGAAGAGCCAAATTAGAGAACCGAAAAATCCCAGAAGAATGCTATATTCCCTTATAACACAAACCTGTGAATCCTGTTCATTGTTGAGAACAGGGTTGTCGACATTTGCATCAGGATCTCCGACACAATCTTTAACTTTCTTCAAATCAATACCTGTAAAGTATACCAGGAAAGAGTAAACAAACATGCAACATATCCGTAATTAGAATAATTTAACAAAACATTCCCCCAGAATATTTGAGATGACAAATGAGAAGTTTACTTAAATTTTTGACAACCAATTTTAAAATAATGTTTACTTCCACTTATAACTCAGTACTATTATATTATATTAAAATGCTTCTAATACTACATTAAAAAATAAACTTATAAGTTTAATTCAATCCTATAAAATTAACTTATAAGTTTGCATTCAGTTATATATACTTTAAATTTACTTTTAGTTCCAACAAAATCATGTAAGCATGATAAGTTTGTTGTCTTTCCCAGTGACTACCTTCAAAAACCATCTCAAATGTATCTCGATGAGTTGACTGTGCTAATTTTTATACTCAGTATAACTAATAATCTCTTATCATGAGACCAAAAAGAAAAAGCCCTATATGAGCTTTACAGGATTTGAGAAGTTCTGGCGTACACTCAAAATCTAACAGCAAAGAGAATCACAAGTCCACTGCAAAGTGTATCCAACATACCAAGAGATTTAATAACTTGGTCTGAGCATTCTTCAGTATACTTATTCTCTCTCATTGGGCAGCGGATTGAAAAGTCAGTCACATAGTCCCACCATTGCCAAGGCTTTCCACTTTCATTTGCCACTTTAAAGAAGCATACTTGACGTAAGTTTTGGATAACAACATCTTTACCACTATACCCTCTTTTGTAATCTAGCTCAGGATCTGGTGCACAGTATCTTCCATTATTTATGCACTGGGACTTGCACTGTTCGCTCAATATAAATGCTTCTGGACAATACCAAGTTATATAGTGAGGTGTAAACTTTGCAAACCCTTTCTGCTCTAGTAATTGAGCTGCCCCTTTAAAACCCTTGACAAAGTTAATTTCACTTTCACACTTTGGTCCACACTCATCATTGCTACTTGTCCAAAACTCATACTCAACTCTCTCATCAGGGTGAGGAAGAGCCTCTCTCCAATCAAGATTCACATTAACCATTTCCCCACTAGAGAGAGAACTCTTGATTTTATCCCCTAGTGATTTGCTGATAAGGGCAGAAGGAATGTTGATCTTCTCAATATAATCGTCTTTGCTAGAACCAGTTCCTTCTTCAGGTGTGTCCATGGTGATCAATGGTTCTGTCCTATCATCTGCAACAAGAATGGCCGCTGCTCCACCTTTCTGTGCATTCCACGCCTTTAAAGTGAAGTAGCACTCTAACAAAAGTGGCAAAAAGAAGTTATACAAATTTTATCCTTATCAACCATTGATATCAACAATTTTGTACCAATCAATACACAATAATGTGAGGCATATATAATATGTACCACAATCTTGCACAAGAAGTTAACATTACATTATTTTGAGAATACCTTCCATGTCTGTGATAGCAACGGAAAACTAATGTCAAGATGCATATTCGATCGAGAAAGTTACCACCAACTGTCCAAGTGATGCCATAAATTGCATAAAAGGAAAAGAAATTCATTGCAATGAACAGAAGATTCAAACTTTACATACGTATAACAACATGGAACTGTATGTCAAAGAGTAAAACAAACTCACACAAATCCTGACAGTTATTCTCTTAATAAAAGCCCATTTATGAAAACCAAAAACAACACTGAATAAACCTACACATTTTACAATACAACAAAAACTTAGATGCAAATCCACTGTGACGAAACTCTAATTCTATTTGAACAAGCATGCTAAAAGCACTTGAGTAACGCCATTTTAAAGTACTTAATGAACCCATCGGAGTCTTATACTTCTTTCCTTTGTTATAATTGACTGAAGACCATTGAAAGGAGTAAAGGGTAGCTAACCTCCTCGATCAATAAGAACAAAGCTGGGGAAGGTTCCGGGCTTGGAACTCAACGAGGAATCAAAGGGTTGACATCCATTCTGATTGGTCTTCGGGTACACCACTGAGCCAATCATGGTTCCTCCATACTTGGGGACCCCAAAATTCCCAATTGCACATTCATATATACCTTTCAATGAATTTGGGGAAGTGATTTTCAAATTGTTCTTCTCCACCACAAACGATCCCAAACAAGACCCACAAAGCAAAATCCATACAAAACACAAAAAACTTTGCTTTGTCCTCATTATCATCAGATGTTGAACACTTCCACTTCAATAGAGAAAGATCTCTATCAACAGAAAATGCAAAAAAAAAATGTAGTTTTAGTTAACAACACCACTGAAATTGAAATAACATGTTTGAAGCACTGTCTGGATCAAATGGAAAGCTTAGCTAAGTGCAATGCATGCTTTGCTGAGAAGGAAACCCAGATGAGGAAAATGAAAATGAAGACCAAAAACAATGGCTTTAGTGGCTGTTACGTGGGAGATGAGAAAATCATCCAAATCTAGAACCAATATGCGAAAGAAATGGACAATGGGGTGAATGGGTTAGTTATATTCAACGGTAATTGCACTCATTGCAATTCAGATACACAACTGCAAACAATTACGATGTTCCAAATGTGGTTCAACATTTTTCTTTTAATATAATTCTTTTATGTTCTTTGTGAATATAAAATCTTTACCCCTCTATATTTATTTTCAGACTCTATATTTTGTTTAATTGTTACAAATAATAATAAAAATATTCAAATGCTTTATATTATACACCTTAACATGGTCACTACACTGATATATACCGTGTGATTAGATTTATGCCACTAAATAATGTCATGATGGTTTATAAAAGTTTTAAAAATTTACAAGTATAAAACTGACAAAATAGAATAATTGAAATAAAATTTAATCATACTTTAATGTATCAAAAGTAATATATTTAAGGAAAATATATATTGACTATTAAATTTTCACAACTTTTTTACACTTGACGTGGCTTTCTAGGTGACATCCCATCTTAATTTTTTTAAAAAAATCCATGCTGGCAAGGAGGGAGAAGGCCCGTGGTTTTGAAAGTTAGAGTAATTTTATGATTGAATACTAGCAGAGAAGTTATTCATTGTTCTTCTTTTTCTTTTTCAAAAACCCTTTTCCATACCTTTCTTTTTTTTCTCGAATAACGTCACTCGTACCCTTTTTCTTCATTGAAGACCCTGTTCCATTGTTGTCAATGATGTTAGTAAAATGTTAAAGCTGTTTTTTTATGATATCCAAATTCAAGTTTCAAGAATTCACATGACAAGAAAATCATTATGAAAATTTGTATTGTTTGTGAAAAGTTTTTGTAATAAATAAAAATTTGTATAGGACTCAGAATAGTTTTTGTTTTCATGTATTTTATGTCTTAAATTGTTTTTTATTAAAAAATACTCTCAGAATAATCAATTAGCTAAAAAAATAATTGATTATCACAAAACAAGATTATTAAAAGTCAAAAACTCAAAATGACTTCTAGAATAATCGATTACCTTGCATAATCGATTACTTAAATGAGATAATCGATTATCAACGAGAAAAGTCACAACGGATTTTTGGGGCTTTGGAAGTTATTCTTCGTGAAGCATTAAGAAAAGGTGTTCATTCAATAAAGGTGTTTTCTAAAACTTAATCTCTTTGAGGGATTAGCAACTAGAAGTAGAATTCTTGTGATCCAAACCAATATAAAATTATTTGTACAATTTCTCAATTTTCTTAATGTATTATATTTGTTTAAATTATCTGCTAAGTAAGATTAATTTGAGAAAAATTTTTAAAAGATACATGTTTTCGAAAAGAAACCAATTCATCCCCTATTGGTTTATTGTTAACACGCTAACATTCTGCTGCACCGCTCTGATAATTGTTATCAGAGTTTGCTTTGATAGTAATTCAAATGGCAGAACAATATCAAACATTTGTATCTGTAGGAAGCTAAACCTCGTGATCAATAGAATCCTGATGAAAGATCTTCAGAGTCACTCACAAGGGAACAAATGATGTAAGAAGAGCAAGAAGAAACACTATGATCCAAGAATATGAGATGTTTCTTAAACTACAACCTCACCTCGTTCATCAGAAGACTCTACCTGGTAATCAATACCTTTTATGGCTTCATTTGATTCATTTTTTCCATAACTGGAAACTCTGCTACTACTTGTAATGGGGACCACAGTACTATGCTTCAAAATGGCTTATGCTTCAAGCTATACTAACATTAATTAGTTAAAGATGTTGTTTTTGTTTCCGATATATAAAACCACTCAAAAGTTAGTGAACACAATCTAACTACAGAACAGCCAATTGTGTAGCTTTTCTTATAAGCCAATGGAGTACATAGTGAGAGATGTGGTTTCTTGAACTGCTTTGATTCTAGCCTTCGTTTTTTGAATGCATTTCAGGATATTTTGTGCTTCTCTAGTGTCAAATGTTTGTTACAATTACTAAGGCCAAGAAATGCATTTTAATTACTATAAAATAATTTGCTAAACTGCAGAGCTCGCAATTGATATTCAACCTTCTATACAGATCACCTTTAAAAGGAGGATCAAACAAGTAAAAATAAAGTTGAATACAACAAGCGCAGTGTAAAGCATCCATCACAAATCAGCCAGTACAAATCAAATTTGAAGCCAGATGCTTTCCTGTATGAAAAACTCCAAGCTTGAAAGGTCTTATGGAGATCACCACTGTTCTCTGGGACGGCCATCGGAGAATACAGGAAGAAGGGCCTCTTCATCATTCTGTCTCGTGTATTTAACTTGTTTATTTGCCTTTCCTTGTCCAATCTCCAATACTTCACTATCGTCATCAAAATCTGGTGGCAAACTGTCATCGTCTTCATCACTCCAGCCATCATCACCATCATCAAAATCCTCAAATCCTCCATCACTCACTAAATTATCAACTTCTTCTGACCATGCTTCTTCCCCTTGATCACTTTCATCTTCTCTGCCATCACCTTCTCTCAAGCTATCTTCAAGGGTCTCGCGAGCAGGTCCCTTGGGGAAACGCGGAACATTAACCAGGACACGAAGCTTTTCCTTTACAAGCAACAACCGATCCTTGTCCACCAACTGAGAGTCCCGGTAAGCTTCCCTCAGAAACACAGAATCTCTATCTCCTTTCAGAGAGACATAAAACATATCAGGATGCCTTATCAACATCCCCCTCAGCTGCTGAGAGAATCTGAACTCCTCGCGAAAATGTGTGAAGTGATCAACAAGCGTCCGCTTCTCAAGTGTGAGACTCAGAATCTCATGAACAACTCCACAAGCATGCTTCTCCTTCTCCCTTGATCCTGGCCTCAGTCCAGAGAAATCAGAGTAAGGCGAAATATAAGGCAAGTCTCTGAATTGCATAATCTTCCTCATCTCACCCTTGGAAAGATTAAGACCCTTAGGAAGCTTCACCCTGTGGAACCTGGGAGGTCTGTCTATGATCAAATTCTGCTCCTCCATTTCCCTGATACGATTATCCTCAGCCGATAGCTCAGCCGCTGAAACCGCAAGCTCAGGGTCCCAATGAGTTAGTTCCAAGGCAGGGCCACGCTCAGTTGCAACCACTTTGAAGTACTGAGGGTACCTATAACAAATGGTGTCACGAAATCCCAAGGGGAGACCAAAATCAGTCCTGAGATGTGCAATTTTCTCCAACAAAATCCGTTTTTCCAGTGACATCATCAACAACTTCCTGAGTTTGACGACCACCAAGTCTTCCAACTCATTCCTAATCTTCAGCTCCTCAAAATAGAGTCTCTCAGCTTCAGGGGTCATTTTGAATTTCAGAGAGTAAACCCCTTCTTCCATAATCTGAAACACTGCTGGGAATTTCTTCAATATGGCAATAAGTTTCCTCCTTTTATCGAGCCCCAAATCTCTTTTGAACTTGCCAAGCTGCTTAAGCGACATAACCCTATCCGGTTGAGCCACCAGAATATTCCTCACCCTCAGAACGAATTTCAGCTTCTTGTCCCTCTGAATCACGTTGTCAAACGGAATCTCTTTCCTTCTCTTCACCGCCGCTGTTATTATGGGCCTCGCCACATCAAATTTCGGTCTTCCATGCGGCGATTGTGATGGGACCCAACTCAAATTTCTTCCCCAAAACTGGGACTTTTGCAGGGTGCAATTGAGTTTGACGGAAAGATTGGGTTTTGCATGGAAAGGAAGAGTGTTTGAGATGAAGAAAGGTAAAGGAGTGGATGATGAAGGTGCAGATAGTATGAGTGAGGGTTCCATCTAATCTTTCATTCAAGAAAAACAACAGCAACAAACTAGGGATAGAAAAATGCAAAACTGATTAGAAGAAGAAGATGTTGAAGAGGAAGAAGAAGAAGAAGAAGAAGAAGAAGAGACTTACTCAGTGCTATGGCTTTCTGATGTCTGTGTGTGACGATAAACCCCTTTTGCAAACAAATATCTTAGGGTTCTTCTCTATCCATTTGAAAATAAAACATTAACAATTCATTATTTATTACTTCACTTCAAATTTAATTAAGAAAATTATACTAATTTAATTGAATTCGTATGGCAAAAATTATTATCAAATAGTTTAGTTCTTATATGTTGTACATATTCTCCATTTTATCTTTACCATTCATATATATAAACATTAGGATTTAATTCTTATCAGTAATGTATATGTAGTTTGATTTTTTTGGACAAAAGAACTGGTGCAATATTTTTTCAAAATTATTAAAATGCTGTAAGTTTTAAAAAACTTATAAATATAGGTAAATTGTGTCATTTTGGTACAATTTTTTATACTATTAAAGTTGTGTTAGCTTGGTACAACTTCACTACGTTGCATTTTCTTTCTTTCAAAATTTAAAATCTAATTAGCTAGTTGACGTTTCTTTCTTTTAAGAGATTATGCATAATTTTTAATTTAATCAAATTTAACTCCTTTATTAGTCTAAGTAAAAAAAGTTCAAAAAATTTATCTGTTTTTCTAATTAAAATTTTATTGGAAATTTCGTTGAACAATAATATATTCATGTTACACATATTAAAAAAAGCTTAAGAACATGGAAACGAGATCATAACCGGAAATGTCAAACTAATAACATTTGTGTACACTAATTTAAAAAAAAAAAAAACATATGGATAAATTGAGAATTAGACATATTTAAAGAAGCATTTTGTGTGATTATTTAAATTTTAAATACTTTGTACGTCTGTGGTTTTGATGCAGAAGGGTGAACAGAAAGTAAACTGCAAGAAGATGCTGCATTTTCTTTTATCTATCATTTATACGTCATAACTTTATAACTAAGAACAATCAACATCTGCTTTCATAGCTCAGTTGGTTAGAGCACCCGTTTAGTAAGCGGGAGGTCTTGAGTTCGACTCTCAATGAAAGCATGCTGTTTTATCTTTTCTTCTGCACTAAATTTGGCCTTGTTTTTATGAAATGTTCCAGCAATCAGAGCCATAATGATCTGTAACAAGTGAGGAGTTGAAGAAAGAGTGATTTTCATTCCATTTCAATGTTTTGGATGTGGTGATGATATCTGGGGAGAGATTCATTCCAGCCAAAGCAGCTGAAGCAAGGGAAAAGGATGCATCTTTGGAAGGAACTGAGAATGTAAGAGATGCCCAGAAAACAGTGGCAGAAGCAGCATGAATGAAAGAAAGAGTGATGCCTCATTTCTTAGCTTTTGGACAAAATCAAAACCAGTTGCACCAGTTCATTCATAACTAGAAAAGAGCATAAGGAAATATGGCCTTTATCAAAAGAAGATTGAAGCTGAATGATAATATTATTTGATGTGAAGAATGAGAGTGAGACTGAATGGGTTGATGATAGATATAGAGAAAGTTGGAGGAAGGGACATTCATATCAGTCTGATCCGACAGAAGCATTTCATAATTGGCAATAATGAGTTCAACTGTCGACAGCAATACTCAGCTCCTATCAGATGCCTCTAGAATCTATCACTACTTTGTGTTCAAGTTTATCCACAACAAGCCTTTTTTTTCTTCTCAAGATTTAACACCTTTCGTTTGTCACCAACCAGTTAAATCGACTAATCAAATCGGGATAATGTCATTGATTAACTCATAATAATAATAATTTTACTTGTTTATAAAATGTTAAAGACTTGGAAAAAGATTATTTTGGTTGTAACTCTTGTTCAATAATTGAGTTTAATTAAATTTCAATGATTCAAAGTATGAAGGTAAAACATTATTCTTATATTTTATTCTAGGAACCATCTTCAATAAAAATAACCAAAGATAATTTAGTCAATGTAATCTTATATTTAATGAAATAAAAAATATTAAATATTTCCTCTTGAATGTTTTTGCCCCCTTTTTTTCTCATTCAGTAAAGACTTTCCCGTGTTTCAATTGAAAGATCATCGGTCCATCTTGTCTCAAATTATAAATTTGATTTTAAAACAATAATGACTACAAATCTAAAGAATAATTTCACATCTTTCTTGGGCACTAAGAGTGCAGAAGGAATAACACAATTAGTGCAAGCTAAATCTACTTAAATATATTAGAGGCCGAGAGTCTCAGTCAGTCTCAACAATGTCAGAAATTTTTCAAGTTAACATCCCGGGGCAATGATTTTAAAACTGGGTTTGCTAAGAAAAAAAGCATGAGAGACAGCAATGTAAATTTGAAGGCATGGTGATGGATACATACGGATGATGGTCATCTGAAACCATACAGGGGAATGATTTTATCACACCATCTGTCACGAAAAACTATTCATTCTAATTTCTAATGGCATGGGGTTTGTATGACTTGCAATTAAACCATTTTGATGTATTGAGGAGATTGCCACAGCCTCCCTTGTTTCCCATCACAATTGACACCTGCACCATTCAAAACCGTATCTGTGTATATATGGACATCTACAGACATCCTTGGGAGCAATGATATCATGTGAAACACTACTATACAAGTTTGACATTATTCTCGCTTATCTTCCTCCAGATCTTCTCCAAAGGCAAGATCAGTCTTCCGTTCAAGTTTGGCTGCAACATCCCCAGTTATCTTTGCTACACTGCTTGTCAGAGAGATACCCTCCTCATCAAAGTCATCTCCTGTTTCCTCCAAGTATGCATATCTACAAATGAATATATAAATGCAATCAGTCTTTCAAGGAACAAAACAGCACGAAAACAGAAAGAAAACCAACCCACCGAGACATGGAGAAGCAGTGTGCAAGAATGAGCAAGAGAGAAAAGGACTGATTTAATATAAGATTATTGATTTCTTGAATGAGTAAAATGTATAATAATTCACAGTTACTAAAGTACAATTATACAAATACCAAACTAAAGAAAGTACGATGTTAACATGTGATTGATGGAGAGCAGGTTACGATTTCTCCAACAGAGATAAAGTCGTGAGTGCAAGACAAGAATTAAGTAGACCCAACATATATTAACAGGGTTAATAATTAAAACCGTTATCATTGTTGAAAAACTTAACTTAAAACAGCGGTTTATAAATCGTATACAAAATATAACCCATGGAGGAGACCAAGTCAGCATTCGTCTACACACACACATACACAACCACAAGTCATGCAGCAAGTGCAAGACTACGATTATCTAGGCCCGCTAACTGATTAGCATAGTTAAAAATACTACCTGCAGTGGGTTAAAAATCATATATAGAAAATAAATAACATATTGAAACTAATGTGCCCACTAAGTTCTAAACATGGTCTAAATAAACAACATATTGAAACAAGTTTGCAGTGAAATGAAAAGAAAAATCAGCAAATGAAGACCCGAAGCAACTGTTGCTCTAGTAATAACTACTTCTATGCTAAATAATATTAAAGGCATTTCAAATAAAAGGTTAAATATATTTGCATAAAAACTACCAAGTAACTGGCATAAAAAAAACACTATTCACCACATCAAGGCCATGGAAAGGACAAGTACCTAGTAGGGTTCCGAGAAGGAGCCCAAAGGACACATATCACCAGCAAGAGAGCATATGAAAGCAGACACCAGAAGGCTGGGATAATCCAAGCGATTTGCCACAACTCATTCAATGGATCGGTAGCATTGAAGTATAGCTGGTTGAACACAGAGAACCCAGATCATTAGTAACACTGACTAGCATAAAAATGATTAGACAAAATTTTTTTGAAACTCCGGCAGAAAGAGCACATCTCTAAAATTGATAATTTCTGTACATCAAATATATTTTCCAAGAACTACCTCAAAGCCAATCCATGCAATGGACAGTAGCACAGACACCGCGAGTGTGTTTGTAAACTTACGGTAGAGCTCAAGTTTAGCTAAGTTTCTCCTTGTCTGCATCCATAAATAACAACACAATCAAAGAACAATAGGTGCAAACGTTACTAAGCCTAACCAGTTCAAGACGGCAAACAAGTCATGCTTGCTGAACCAAACACATTCAACTAGAGTTAACATTTATACACAAAAACAGTCAAAACTCAAACCAAGGCAGCACTCACTCCGTTACCATCATAAACTAAGCATAACAACATCAGACTAGAAAACCCAAGGTTTTGGAATTGCCTGCAGTTTCTCCAAGGTTTTGGACAACGATGAGAAAATCCATAGAATGAAGCAGGAGTCAAGGCAAACAACAGGGAGCACCAAAAGCAGCTTGGTCTTCCCAGAGAAGTCATTGATGTTCCCCAGATGCTCAACAAGCCCGAGTGCCTCATAGGCAACAAAATACAGCAGACCAAGAAGCAGCACTCTGTAAGCAATCCTGTTCCCACCGAGCGTGGGGCGAACAACCCCATACCCCATGGACACAACCAGCAGCAGCAGCCGCGACAGCGTTTTCTTCACCGAAGTAAAGGTGACAGCCCAGAGGGTAATCCCCATGGGTCTAGTCCCAGTGGAGTTAAAATTAGCATACTCGAAATACCACACAGCCATCTCACACATTCCCAGCGCAATAACAGCGGTGATATGATAATGCAAGTGGATAATGTCTTTCCAAAACTGAACAAACCTCAAAAACCAACAAAGACCGAGTAAAAGATAAGCCAGAGACATGAAGCCATAGAGGGTCATTAGAGGGGCCATTTTTCCAGGCAGATACCCTTTAGGGTTACGCCACACTGTCCTTCCCTGAATGGTGGTGCCCTTAAGGGAAGGGTCGCAGAACATGAAGTAGAGGTAGTACATACCGGTGGCATTGATGTCAAGGGTCGTCGTATCCATCTGGACCTGTTCATCGGTTCCCTGGAAGAAGGTTTTGATGCGCTTCGGCAACTCGAGGTTGTCGGGGTTCTTCTGGATTATCACTTCGCCGAGGTTGCAGATCCGCTCCTTAGCCAGCTTCGGATCGCAGCAGATCAAATCGGATTTCAGGTACGAACCTCCGATCCGGTTCCGATCCCGAACCTCTAGCAATATGGCCTCAACTAACCCCGTGTTCTGCTGCATCCTCCCCTGCACGATTGCGGATTCACGCGGACGTGTAAACGTCACCGTTTCGAACCTGAATCCAATCGGACGGAATCAGAAATCATAACTAACCCTAGAAATGAGAAAGTGAGCGAGTGAAGGGGAACTAGACCTGATGAAGGATTTGGCCAAGAGCGCTTCGCTCCCCCCGTGGAAGAAGAAGGCGTCGGAGCGGTGGGTGAAGGCCTCGTTGGAGTAGTCGTGGATAGAGGCATTGATCGGAGTTAGTAACAGTAAGAGGAGGAGAGGAATCGCGTGAGACTCAAACGCCGTCATCATCGCCGTCGTCGCGAAACACGAACATGCAACAAGCAATGTGATGCGATGCGACAGAAGCAATTGAAATTGTGAAGAAACGGAACGGAACGGAACAACGAATTTTGCAGGTTGGTTAAAACAAAAGTGAAAGTAAAGCTGAAAACGGTGATCATAGTTCTGTTAAATCATAATCATTCGTGAAAACCAAAAGAAAAAAATAAAATTATTAATAAAATTTCAATTTGTGTTTTAGTATAAAATAAATGCAAAATTATTTTTACTAAATTAGGCAAAAAAAATTGATAACTTTTGTAATTAAGCTCTTTTTTTAAGTATTGATGGTGTGTATGGATTTTGAGTTGAAAGATGATTGAATTAAATTAAATGTTAAAAAGAAGAATGAGAATGACTATGTTGTTGATTTTTTATATTTTTTATTTTTGACATTTTAAGGTTTGTTATTTTTTAGATTGTAGTGATAATGACATGAGAATGTATATATCCAAAACAAAGATTGGTGAAAACAACTTATCAGTGTAGATTAAGAACAAGACAAAGAGAGCATATGAATATGATTATTTACATTCTCTTAATCTTAATCTTAATCTTAATTAATTAGCCATCCCATTAATCTATCTACCTCTATTGACTGAAAAGTGATAAGAACTAGCAAACAAAAGAGGATGGAGAAATATTATCATAGATTGAAATCAATTTTAAAAGGTTGTTGAACAATTTGAGACAAATATAGAGGATTTCATCGTTGAATTCAAACAACTTTTTTTTTGTTTTTCAGTGTGAACTCTTGTAAATCTATCAAACAGAATTTTCAATTTGTTTGAAAATTGGTGTGCATAAGTCATCTTTTTCAAATGCTACAGAACATATGAGTAGTTTTAATATATGATACAAATAATTAATATATTTCATGCCTTTCATAACATAATAAAATAGTACTCATATATCCAATGAAATTCTTGATATATAATTACAACACCCAACATTAATCATATTCTTAAATCATTTGATAATAACATTTTATAAAGGGTAATGATACTTTGACACCCAAGATGTGACAAATTTTTACACTGTCACGTGTCACATTCTGTGTGGTCCACGTGTTTTAAAAAAAAATAAAATGACAGAATAAAGTGGATTCAATGTGTAGTAACATACTTGGGATCAATGTACAAATAAGTGGTTAGTTTAGGCTAACTTTTAACACGAAGATGACATCTTTGAATCTGCCACTTGTTTTGAACTCCACGGTTTATTTTTAACCAATTTTATTGAATAAAATTCATTAATTATCATTTAAGAACACATTTATATCGAAGTCCATCCCGAAGTAAATATTTTTCTTTAAAGTGATGGTACAGAAAGGAAAGTGGTAGCAATGTACAAATAACTGAATAGTTTAGGCTAACTTTTAGCACCAAGAGAGCATCTTTGAATCTGACACTTGTTTTGAACTCCACAATAAATCCACGTCATTCTGTCATTTTATTTTTTAAAACACGTCCCAGAATGTGACACGTGGCGATATAAAAAATTTGTCACATTCTGAATGTCAAAGTATCATTACCCTTTTATAAAACAACAATAATGTTGTAATACATTTCAAATATTTTATTAACTCTGAGAATATAGAAAATAACACAATTTGTAAAAGAGAACTTTATTTCAAAGTATCCATTCTCTTACAAGATACATATTGCTGCTAATTGAGTTTGTTAACTTCCTATATTGGTGTGATAAATATGCCAATAATCAAACATCATAAGAGTTAATCTTACAAGATACAATATACATAATTACACACCAAATGATATTAAGAGTTAAACAATATAAATATGTGCAATAAAAAATTATTCCTGATATTTAAATGTGTACTTGTCCAACATTATAAAATTCAACAACTGTTACATGTTAGTTAATTTAAGATTTCTCTTAAATAATGAATAAATTATTGAAGAAGACTTTAGGTTATAGTTTTTCTTTTATATATATAACTTATTTAGTTTATCGTTAATAAAAATTACTAAATGGTATCGGTAATGAAAGAGTTTTGTATTAATCAATATAAGACTATAAATAATTGTCAAAACTAGTTATGCCACATAATCTAAGTTAATAGGAAAATAAAATATCAATATAGTTGTTGGGTATAAACAAATCCCACATCAGAAAAAAAAAAAAGAGATGAACATGGGTTTATATACATATAAGATACCTCCATTCATAAGAGGCTTTTTGGCTTTTTGAAGTGGTACCTAAAACAAATCCATGAGGGCTTGGCCCAAAACGGACAATATCTTATCAAATGTAGAAACTTATGTGTATGTGTGAGTGTGGAATCCCTCCCTATAATGTAGAGACTTCAATATAGTTTCACATATTCAA
The DNA here is from genome assembly GCA_027742785.1 of Vigna reflexopilosa. Classification (NCBI taxonomy): domain Eukaryota; kingdom Viridiplantae; phylum Streptophyta; class Magnoliopsida; order Fabales; family Fabaceae; genus Vigna; species Vigna reflexopilosa. Next base: position 125,028 of record CM050929.1, on the reverse strand, counting down.
TAAAAATTTATTTTTTTTATATGGATTTTAGAACTAGAATTTCATCATTTTTATTTTTTATAAAAATAAGATTTTTATAACAAATTGACATTGCAATCAAGTAACTTTGTCATTTGAGATTTATTTATTTCATATTTTGGTGTTGAAGTGCATAAACTCTTCCATCTTAATTTAATACAAAACATAAATTTAGAGAAGACAAAGGGGAAATGTTAACTTCTTACCAACATACATAATTAATCAAGAAAGCTTATTACTTCATAATATCTTAAGCACAAAAGGTTTACAAAAAGAAAGTTGTTGTCATCAATTCTTAGACTATTATATTTTGCATATAACAAATTAAGAAATTTATGTTACTAATTTCTCATAACAAAGTAATTGATATGCTATTATTTTGGTTTGGAATTTAATTAAGATTAAAAACATATATGTCATCTATGAAATGTGGATTTTAAATAAAATATTTATTCGACACTTTGTAAAAACATTTGATCTCACACATGATAAATTGAATCAAATATATAAAACTAGAGTGACATTTAATCTTATTTCAATCAACATATTTATTTTGTATGAAGAATATGTGATTTCTAAATAAAATATGTGATTTTTAAAACATTTGATTTCATAATTTGTATTTAAATTAGTTTATATGCTCGCTCAATGATGAAAAATATGTGATTTCTAAATATGTAATATTTTATTGTCTTTTCTCGTTGAAAGTGTAAGGAATTTTTTAATTTAATAACCAATCAAATATTTAGATACATTAATATATAAAAGTCTTTTTTATATCAGTTAAAAAGAGTTTTTTATACCAATTCTGTAACCAGTATAAAAGTAGAAGATATCAAAAGTATTAAATTTTTATATCGGTTAGAAAGTGTCACTTTTATATTGGTTAAAGGTATAATTGGTATAGAAAAATTCCTTCAAATCATTCCAAAATTCCTAAAGTTCACAATCTATGACTAAATTAACCTCATCATAACCTAAACTTTCTTCCAATTCTAATTTCTTCCCAACAACTCATACACAAGAACCTCAAATTCACAATCTTCATCAACAAAATGATGAGCAAACCCAATAGTCACAAGCACCACTCAAAACGATCTTCACCAACGCAAAATTGTTAAACTGTGTATAAATTTGCAGTGTGAGCCACGCTAAATGTGAGTTCCACCGTGCCTGAAGCAGATCTCCTACCACGAATAACATACGAAACCAGATTGCCTCGCGCGCCACTACAAAACGCAACTTCACTAGATCTCTAGCAGGCCAGCAACCCTCATGGAGAAGGCAACACTTCCATGCAAGTGACAATACTTCTATTCAAATATGGTTTATAGTGTGCTAGATGATGAAGGAGAGAGCGAGAAAAAGGAAAAAGGAGAATGAGGGTTAGGGATTTTGAAACCCTTTGTTTACGAATAAATAAAAAAGTAAGAAACTACTTTCTATATTAGTTATGATTAAAACTGATATAGATTTTTTTATTTATTACAAAAATATCACCACTTCCACTTTCTATATCAGTTATAATCACAATCGATATAAATATTTTTCTTATTTATTACAAAAATGTCACCGTGTCCACTTTTTATACAAGTTACAATTAGAACTGGTATAAAAAATTGTCTTATTTATTATAAAAATGTCACTGTGTCTACTTTCTATATAGAACTAGTATAATTTTTTTTTCTTTATTACAAAAATGTCAATGTGTCTACTTTCTAAACATATTATAACTATAATTGGTATAAAAATTATTATCTTATTTATAGTTATGCCACCACGTTACTTTTTATATATGGTGAACTATAACAGGTATAAATAGTCGTTATAAAAAATGTTTTTTTTGCAATAATAATAGTGGTATTTGTGTAATTATGATAGTTGTATCATATGACCGTCCGATCGATCAACGTTTCCACAATTGACCGCTCGGTCAATGTTTCTAAAGGAACATTGAAGATTTTCCCAATCCCAAGGGAATGTTGAAGATTTTCCCAATCCCAAGGGAATGTTGAAGATTTTCCCAATCCCAAAGGAACGTTTCCAAAGGTATAACACATTTATGGACTTTTAGGCTGTAATTGGGCTCCCTCATCCTAATTAAAAACTCACTTCGAAACCCATAAATACAAAGATAAGGTAAGGAGGTATGTGATTGTATTTATTACGAATTTAAGACTTTATTATGATAACCGATCAGACATGATTGAGTTAAAGGTCAAAATCTCTTTGACAAACACTCACTCGCTCCGGTTGAAAAGACTAATAAAAAAGTGTAAAAGAGTAGTTCTTGTCCCCACATCCAAACAATAGCTATTTGACAATTTTTATGATTATTTTTAAAAGTGAAAATAATTTTGATTGAGCAATTCACCAACACCATAATCTCTTGTAAAATGTTGTAATACCTTTTAGGTAATTTATTTATATTTGATTTTTGTTGAGTTGTTTGTTTTTTTTTTAACCCACAAATGTGTATTCATTGTAGGTTTATTTTTAAAAAACTTAAATACTATTTATAAATTACAAAGATAAATTAATTTAATAGTAGATACAAATTGGATAAAGTAGCCACTTATAAAATCCTTCAGATAAGCTAGTTCAATAAATAAGTAATATTTAAATTAAAGATTTAAATCAACGTTAACAAGAATTGAGCATATGCAAAGTATTTAGTTTAGCTTTAGGATAAAAACATTAAATTTTGAAAAAGAATACAGTAAATATTGCTGAAAAAAGGTATTTAGCCAAATTAGAATATTAAAATATGTAATTCTTACATATTGATGAATATGTTTTTCGCTTCCCAGAAGTCAGGAAGATTTAACACAATATAAACATTCTACATAAAAAATCAAGATACAACAAAATCTTAAAATAATATATGTAAGTATTTCTATTCGTATATTATTCTTCATGTTCATGAAAAAACTTTTACAAACTCATTAAAATCCTAAACTCTTACATCCTAACATTAAACCCTACAAGAAATTATTTAATTAAAGTTATTATTAGAGATTGTTTTGTTGAAATCATTTAAGACAAGGAAACATATATATAATTGAATTCAAATGATTCAACAAACTTTTTTCTTTTTCAGTGTGAACCTTGGAAATTTATCAAAGCAATTTCTCAAGTTTTTGGAAAATTGATGTACATTGATGAAGATTCCTTGTTTGACCCTTAATTAGTGGTACTGTCGTACCCAGCAAGACCCTTTGTCTCTTTTTTTGTAAGATTATATTCTTTTGGGTTCTTCTTCTTTCTTTTTTACATTTTTTTTTAAATAACTTTTGCCAACAAGAATTAACTAAGAAGCATAAAAAAGAAAAACAAATTATTATATATTATTCTTTTAAAATAAGTTGAATAATAACAAACATCATATTCTAGAAGTAGCACGTAGGGTTGAATTAAAGTGTTGGAGATCATGCATCCACTAAAAATAAAATTAACTTATAATTTATAATTAATGGAGATAATTCTCATTTAACTATACAAGTAAAAAAATTTATAAAAAAAAAGGCAGATAAAAATCCATATCCAATTTTTGAACAAAGCACTATAGTAGTAAATTGAAATGTTTGAATGGTGATGGGGTTGTTGGTGCATCGCTTTACATCATCATGTTTCCTATATCTTTATCTTTAAAAAGTATCCTCTTTTCATGACTCTTTCTTCTTTCATTTATTGGTTTTTTCTGTGTCATTTTCTGTATTGTGTTGTGCCACTCAACTATTTATATTTGGTGATAGATACGCATAGTACCTTGATGATCTTCTTTTCAAAGTTCTAAACTCATGCAACTTGTTCACACACAATCATATTGTCTATAAGTGGGAAAAAAAAGTCCATTTCTGGTCAAATTAATCTATTCTATAAATGTGCATGTGTATGAGAAAACGACATATATTAGACAATTGTCGAAGATTCCTAGATATCACTTTCACCGTTAGTTAATTGATAAATTCGGTGTTGTTAGATTCTATGTGCCTTCAAAGGTACATGTTTTCAAAGTATATACTCAGAGCACTCGTTCACATTGTCTTTTCTATTAATTTTATGTTGCTTTCATTCGACTTTAATAGTGGAGAATACCTAATTGGAAATAAAATTCAAACAAAATCTATGACAAACGAGATTATTTTGATGGATTACTAGGTTGGAGACTTTATATCCATTAGAGATTAAACGATTAAAAATTATACGAGTTTATGAATCTATACTATACACTATATAAGTAAGTGAAAAATTAATTTTACAAATCAATTTTATAAAATTAGTTAAATTAATAATTATTAGAGAGTCATCCATAACTTATTTTAACAAGATTTATACTTTGTTAGATTTATGGTCTAAGTTATTATAGAATCTTTCATTAATATTAAGTTTCAAGTATATATTGAAGATCATACATATATATATATATATATATATATATATATATATATATATATATTATTATAGATAAACATATCTTAACATGAAGATAATATGTTTGAAATCTTATATATCGCTGAAAATAAGATAAATTTATAATATATAAATTTCATATTTTAACACAAGAAACACGATTTAATGAAAACAAAATCAGTATAATTGAAAATGTACGGTTAATCAAAGATATGTACTATAATGGAGCTAGCTAAACAAAACTCTCCCAACTTTCAAGAAAAGCATGAAGCAACGTTTATTCAATAATTGATCTTTTACACTTTACATATAACAAACACTAGTTTCAAAATGATCTAAGAAATTTGGCAACCGAATCAATAATCCAAATCCAACCAACGTTTGATATCGTCAATGTCAAAATCAGACAAGGCAGAAGACATATCATCCCAGTGATCGAGTGGTGGAATGACATTATTGTGCATTGAATAATCATCCAAAGTGGGTTGTGGGGATAGCATGTAATCATCATAACATGATGGAATTGTCTCCTCTGTGATCAGTGATGGTGAGGGATTGATAGATGATGATGATGATGATGATGATGATGATGATGAAAAAAAGGGACATTCTTGCTTGGTTGGAGCTGGGAAGCTGTTGTTAAAACTTAGCAGTATGGAAGTGTCAGAAGGAGAATCATTGGAATCAAGTATAATTTCAGAACTTAACAAGTCATTGCATGTGTGGTGGCCAAAATATGTGGTCTTGTACAAGGGAGGATTCTCTTGAATTCTTTGCACTTGTTTTGTTGCTTGACAATTCTGATCATACTTGTGAGTGCACCTGTAATAGTTCCTGCACAGGTTACAAGACATTAGATTAAGGAAAAATATGCAATTTATGCGAATGAAATTATAAGTTTGCTATACCTACCTTGAGTATTTGGCTTTGAGGATCTCTTTTTGGCCATACTTTCTCCAGTGATGGCCATCAACTGGTGGAGCTTCTGAAACCTTCTCCCATTCTTGTGTACTTCTTCTGCATAGACAGCAAATAATGCTGATTAGTTTACACTAAAACTTGACCAAAATCAAAAACTACACTTAGTTTTGAATAAGCTAGCAAAACCAAAGGGGTAAAAACTACAAACAATCAAAGACAAAAACACCTTATATAGTATTATATCAGAATAGTAATGCTAAACAATTTGATGGGGACCATCAAACAACCACCTTGGACAGAAGAACAATGACCATTTAGGTTCCAAAGGGACACTTATATATGTTATCTTGGAGATCCAACAAAAATGTTCAAACTCAAATTAAAAAAGTGAAATTCAAACCTAGCTCATGCACACAAACCGAGTCTACGAAGAAATCAAGAGAAGCATTGCAGAAAAAGAAAGAAAAGTATTGCAGAAAGGATTACTTTCTCTTGTAGCAGCCTCTTCTGTTATTGAAACTGGTGAAAGTCTTGCAGCTTTCTTGGGAGTCCTCAGATATGGTGGGAGAGAGAAGATGAGAGAGATGATGGTGATGAGAGTCCAAGAGGAAGAGGGTGTTGGTGAAGGATCTAAGCACGTTCTTGGCAAGACTTTGAAGGGTTCTTATTTCTGACTCATCTTTTTCATTCATCACTACTCGAAGTTGAGTAGCAGATTCATAACCTCTCAGAAGCTCCTCCAACACCTTTCTTTGATCCATCTTCTTCTTCTTCTTCTTCTCTTACTTACACGATCTTAATCTTTTGGAGCAACCTTGCTTTTCTCCAAATGTTCTTCTTCTTGTCTCTTACATTCATATATATATATATATATATATATATATATATATATATATATATATATATATATATATATATATATATATATATATATATATTGGTAGCTTTTGTTTTTTGTTTTGGTTTGACGTTGTAAAACACTTGTGTTTGGTCCACCACTGTACAAGGTACATTACCGGATGCATGAGGGTGATTGGCCTTTTCATATTATTTTAGGGTTTAGAAATTTATGAACTTAAAAAATTGTTAGGATGTCCTTTTCTAAGATGACAAAATCGTGTTAGTTAAACATATTTTAATTCTGCAAGATCCATGAAGTTTTTTAAATTTGAGAATGTGACCCCACTTAGAAATAAAACTTTGGAAAAAAATAGTATTCGTATATATTTTAGTTTTGTGCTTTATACTTACGGTGTCAATTTTGACTGATGTAATAAATTGTAACAATTATAAGTGGCAACTTTGTTCATGAGTGGAGGAAGTATAATTTTTGTTTTTGGTTGAATGCACATGTTTATATTAAACTTAAAAACAATTATTTTTGTTTCTGGACAATTTCTTTTTAATTTATATAATTAAATTTGTAATTTAGTGATGTAACATCTTATTATTTTAGTAATAGTTAAAACATATTAAATCAAATAAAAATTTTCAAAAGAAAACATAAACATGACCAAATCATTCCTATCCTACACATTTGCATCAGTCCTACACTTGATTTATATTACTTTCTCATTTGCTAAGGTGATTATTGTAAATAAAGAAAATACATAATCAAACAAACATAAAAGAAGCTAATGTGTAAAAATAACAATTATACAACATATATAAAGATATTAACATAAGTAAATAATTCATATAATTCTAGCACTTACAATTATTCATATTAGACTTAACCATTTAGATACATATATTGATATCAAACTTTGGTAAGTTATGCATTTGTGGTGACCTCTACTGTTTTACAGAGTCATTGTCAATGAATTTCACCCTACCATACACAAGATTAGTCTCTTAAGATCTCTGAACAAGGTAAAGCCCTAGACTAGGGCTTCTTGCTCCTATCTTCTCTACTTGAGATTGGATGGTTATTAAAGACATAATAACTCACAACATGAAATCCATATTTCATTACATACACTACTAAAATCATCACAAGAAACTTCTCCTTGAAATTTCTCCTAACAAATTTATCACACATATTCACAACAGTGTTATTAATCCAAAAAAAAAAAAATATCATAATACATCTTAAATATACACAAAAGTCTCAAACAAGTCAAAGCATATAAGAAAATTTCAACATATACATTATTGCTCAAAGGTGGAGCTTAGGGCCAAACCTTTCGCAAAAGGTGGTGCTCGGTAACAATCCTAACTCTCAACGACAAACCTTTCGCAAAAAGGTGGCCCTCAACGAAAATCTCAATGCTTAACGTCATTCTTCTCGTAAAATATTGTACTCAACGATACCTTTTTATCGCTAATCATTCTAGAACTAAAATTACTCCAGGCTTGTAGTGGACAATGCCAAAGTATTTGTATTTTTTTTTTTTGCATTCAGTAGTACAAGACTGACACTCAATAATCTAGAGCTAAAATTCTCCAAAACTTCCACAATGAATTGGTGCTCAACGCAAGCTTGCCACCTCTCAACGTTATATTAAATATCAACAAATAAATTTTTTGTGATTTTGGGATATGGACCTGTTCAAATGGTCAAATTGGTATTTCCTTCTTAGTCCTTGAGTCAAAAACAACTTTTAATGTCAAGAGAGATACCAATTGATTCAATTGATCAAATTCTAAGTTTCTAATTCAACACAAACAAACCATAAGGCAAACATCCAAAACAATCAAATTCAACAAATCTAACTTCATCATACAACTCAATCATGAAAATCACAAATTTAAAAATGTATAAAACTTAAAATAATCTAATTAGTTTCACTTACCTAAAAGATGGATCTACAACTGAAGAATCCTAAAAATACCTTCATACGCACATGAAGTTCTATATGTTCATAGTAACAATACAAACACAATTAAAACACACCATTTGGATCACTAATCAATAAAAAATCTTAGAGAAAGTCCAAATATCACATGCGAATCAAGATGGTCCACATGCATAGAAAGAATAAATCAGAAAACTAATTTACTCTATTACAGAAACTAATTAGATAAAAGTGGAGAACTCACCTCAAAGATCACTCTAACGGTTTCTGATCTTCAAACAAATAAATAAATGGTTAAAAAGTCTAGAAAAATAAAACTCTAGAAAAAAAAATTTTAAAAATAATATGATTTAAGATAATAAAATTAATTTATAATAATTTTATTTATACTTCAAATTTTTATTATTAAAATAATTAAATCTCATTATTTTAAACATATTATCGATTTAAAAATACTATTTTTTTTTTCACTTTTACCATTTAACTTGTATACAGATTGAACTTAATTAAAAAAATAGTTCTAATATGTAAATGTGTATTCAGATTCACTTGTTTCAAGGAAATAAACGTGACTTAGCGGCATTCAATGTTATTTTAAATGAAAATTCAGACATACTACACTTCCTTTGTGAGAGCGGAAAAGTCACGAAATGGAAAACTGCGAAAGAAATAAAAATAATAAATTCTCCATGAAAAAAATATATTAGTCCTTTACTATACTTTATTCTTTCTAATTTAGAAAGAAAATTACAATAAAAAGATAAAATTACAATCTATTATTACAATTGAAACAAAAACAAATAAAATTATTATATCTCATTTTATCAGAACTTATTTTTCATAGTTTTCTAGTAAGGGAAACATGAGATGTATAAATTTGCAATTTACACGCACAATGTATATATAGGTTACACAATCAAGTGGTCGTGTAATACTTGATTAGTGTTTAATTACTCGATTACTTGTATAATGTAAATGAATAGTATTCATTTATTGTATTTCACATCTACTTATTATAACAATAATTAAGATATTCTTATTTATAATATTTTAATAAATTTTCCCTATCCATGTGCTTAAGCTGTTATGGTATTTAATTATTTATCTAATGTGACTTACTACATAGATGCTAGGATTAAAGTGATAGGTATCTATATCCATAAATATATTTTGAACTAACTTTTTGTATTTACATTATTTATTTTATTCAAATTCTTTTTCTCGTCTTTCTTTGATAAACAAATGTATTGTTGATGATGGTTGGCATAGTGACAAAGAGAGAGAGGTTAGAAATTGGACCAGAAACAGTGAATGATCTGCACATTTAAATTTGCAAAAGTTGCTCATCATGTTAGCAATTATTTATTCTCAACCCTTTATTTAAATATATTATTATTATTATTATTATATGAATGAATTTTGGTGCATGCGTGCCTACCTTAAACAAAGAATAAAGAACCACTTGGTGTTGAAAAACAAAACTGAGACCCAGATAAGAATCGATGGCTTAGGATGTGCCAGGTGGGTGAAGATTGTTGCACTGATGTCACTGTGATTGTGTCATATGATGACGCGAAGAGACATGTAACATGAGAGTGTTACAGTGACTACGTTTGGGTGTGAAAGGACAATGTTACCCTTCCGGATTGTGCAGAGTGTTGCTGTAAACTGGACAAAGGGAATTTACGGATTGCAGAAAATTACATTATTTTATTTTATCTTTTGTTGAGACAGTTTATCTTTTTCTTTCCCGTTTCAAAAAGGGGATAATAAGGATAATACAAGCTTGATTTTTACATGACTTTTGTACATCTTGTTGCTCTGTACAGTAACCATTCTCTCAAACAAGACCGTGGATCATCATCATCATGCCAATGCCCCATTTTTTAGATTTCACCCACAATCAACTGCTGAGTATCTCTTTAACAAATCATTAAGTAAATTTTTATATTTTTAAAAGAAAAAAATAAGAAAAAATAATGTCAAATGTAAAAAATTTGTGGGTGATAGTTTTCTCTTTCATTCTTCATCTTCCTTTTACCTTCATTATGTGATTCCACACGACATACTTGATTACTTTGCAGGATGAACACCTGTTTTGAGTTGTTGCAATTTGCTGATCTTCTCACCTGAAGAATTGACCTCACAAAAGATTAGGGCCAAGTACAAACCTAAACACTTGACAAGAGTGCTTATTTTATTTCTGTAAAAGGAGTCAACACAACATTTTTCCATCTTCATCCTTATATATATATATATATATATATATATATATATATATATATATTCTGGTACAATAACAATAAAAGTCACTCGAAAATAACAGTAGAAAATACCAATTGGTGACATTCAATGGTGAGCTTTTAACTAGTTTGTCAGTTACAAAACATAAACTGTATACATGTTTCCTCAACTGCTTGCTAAACCCATGACCATCCAAGGAGTTGGCAAATGTAAACAAAAACCATCACAGAAAGCATCCAATAAAAACCATTCTTAACCAAAATAGCTTAAATAACTGTCCAAATTTCATTGCCACAGGATATTTTAGCAGTAAACAATGCAGACAGTGTGGATAAGAATTGCAGAGTCACATACATCGAGCATAAATTTGGGATTTATGTTGTCAAAGAACTCAAAATGCTAAAGTTTGGTTTTTCTAGTGCGGGGAGAACTCCGTGCCATGGGAGATTCCTATATAAGAGTGGCCAACAGTACAGAACCCAAAGCAAGCCAGATTTTCAGTTAACAAATTAATAAATTCTCGTATTGCAGAGAGGAATCCTTGTTGCTGCCAAATGACATCCATTCTCCCTTCAGAAATTATATAATTGAATATTTTAAATTTGAAGATTCATTTTGAAGAGAGAGAACCACCCATCAAATCCATCGTTGTTTTTTCAAGGAAAACTATTCCCAAGGCAATTATAAAATACTCATCTGACTGTTGCCCAAATCAAAGACTCATTGTGCCATTTGATAGATAGGCTGAGTTGAATGAAGTTGCAACATGCAACAAGAGCTTTTAAACCTTTATAGAAACAAAAAGAAATAAAAAATACTACTTGAATATCAAAAAAGTAAAAGAGAGACAATGTAACTGAATTTTAACAATTGCAACTGAAAGTGTAACTGAATTATTACATCTTAAGCATCTTACAAAGAGAGGAATATATAGCTGACTAAGAAACAGAGAGGTTCAGCATACTATCTGATACCAATTATTATTGAAGGTCAAGTCCCAAAGAAAAGACAGACAGCAAAGTACAGAGTTTTGGATAAAGAGTATCTAAATATAATGCTACAAATAAATATTATAGAGAGCTCTCATTTTACCCCCAAAACTCCAAAATAATATCTCCCTTATCTATGTTGAATATGTGTCCAATTTTTGACGAAAAAAATCAAATCGTAAATTCAATATTTAACGAAGATTTTGGTCCTCAATTTCCATAAATATGATTTTTGGTCACACCTATAGATGCTATTATTGGTGGTAATTATTGGTCCTTATATTTTCACTCCTTTGAGTATTAGCTACTCAATGACCAGTACCTAAAAAACTATAAGAATCAATCCTCCCTGGAACAAAGGTCCAATATTTGTAGATTCAATCAAGCCCATGGGACTTCTAAATTCTATAAAATCTGAGTAACAGCATTGCTATTTCGTCATTAGGGATAAAGGGCCATCATAAACCATTGAGAGATCTCCGTCTCTCTTAACTACTTATTCTAAGATAGCTTTTGGAATATTAGTAATACATATCTAAAACTATTAAATTCACTCTCAGCTTTTGAAAACCACTGCGTTCAATGAAATTAAATAAAATATCAATAGATAACTATAAAAGAACACTATTCAAAATATGTTTTGGATTAAACAGAGAAAGCATACACTTGCCTGGTCACTTGTACAGCCAACTGCCACAAGAATGCAATGTGATGGACAGATACAGTGGAAACCATTCCAATGAGATTCTCTAGTTTCTACAAGATTGATAATAACTCGAGTTATTTGGAAACTGGACACTTTGGTTGCAAATTACCATGCTGTTTTATCATTGTCTCAGCTTCTCTGGCTATCTGGATATCTGAAGGACAAAAGCTTGATAAAAAGCTTTGCAAGAAAAGCGAGGTAGCAATGCCACGATTATTATAAGAAAAATTGTCATCCAATATGTAGGGGAACTTGCCAAATGATATATAGTCCTGAAATTATTAGAGGCACGTTAGCTATATATCCCACAGTACTAATCTAGAATATAGTATGCTAATAGGAAGACTGTGACCAACCCGTAATTGGGAAAGACAGGTATAGAATCCAATATCACCACGCAGCCATATGTAATGATTATTGATCCCCATACGGCAACATGACTAACCAGTGCCCACTGGTTAATGTCCATAGCCAGGTGTACATTTACAAGGATAACAACTGAAATTGTCCATAAACTGCCCATGCTCCATATATCAATTGTGCTGTCCTTATAGATGAATACGGGAATGTAGAAGAGAGCAAGACTCTGCCATAACGTGTCAATCATTGTAATCCAAAATAATTGCAAATTGTAAGCCTCATGCCTGTGACCTGTACCATATAATTTTGGATACAGCAAGAGTGTACTATGACTCAAGTCTTTGTCCATCACACCAACAATGATAGTGGGGATAGATGTGTATATAACAGAATAAAATACACTACTCCACTCTGTCAATGCAGAAGTTGTAGAAAAAGCAGTGCATAATATATACCTACGGACAAGGAAGACACCGTGATAGAATCAATAAAAGTTTTGTAAAATCTCATTATGTAAAACTAAATGACTTCTACCACCAAGCCCAAGAATTGGCAATACATCCTCCGACATATTACAAATTTGAACATGGATAACATAGCATACAGCCAGAAGCAGACTATTCTTAATGGGCAACTTCACTGACAAATGTTAACATACAAATGTTGATGTAGGAAAAATAATGAAAAGGACAATTTTCAAGTTCAAGTTCAAGCCTAAAATATTTAAAGAACAAATAACAGAAAATATATATACATACATACATACATATATATATATATGTGTGTGTGTGTGTGTATATATATATATGTGTATATATATATATATATGTGTGTGTGTGTGTGTGTGTGTGTGTGTATATATGTGTGTGTGTGTGCAGGAATGAATCAACAAGTTAAAAGAAAGACTAATTATATTGAATAAATAGGTGGAAGTCAACCAGCAGTATGAAAAGAAAGCTATACATACCAGAATAGCATCAACACAAAGACAGCATTGCGGTAAAAGTTGTACAGAACAAGATAACCAACACGCTGATAGTTCCAGTGTCCGTGAACCAGAAGCAATTTTTTCAAGAACTGGAATTGTGCCATGGCAAAATCTGATGCCATCACGGCTTGGCGCCCTTCCTGCCCACATATTCCAACACCAACATCTGCCATTTGGATCATCGACACATCATTTGCCCCTGTCCAAAGTAGTAAAACACAAACAGAAGAGGTCATAAGTTAGATACTGAAAATCTTCGTTTTAAATGCATCTGATCATACAAATAACAAGTTACATGCAAAAGAATCTTGATGACCTCAACTATTAACCAGACTCAGGCACCCAAAAAAGTACAAATGTAAAGTATACTAATTTCATATCATTATGAAGAACTTACCATCACCAATAGCTAATGTCAGATCATCTGTGCGGCTTTTTATCATATCAACAATTCCTGCTTTCTGCAAGGGTGCAACACGGCAGCATAGCACAACGCTACAGGAAGTTGCAAGTTTGAAAAGCTGTAGAAAGGAAAATGGAAAACAGTAAATATTTGCCATGAAATTATTGATACCAACATAAACCAGCACTTAAATAAATTAAGCTTCGGTTTTCCAATATATGTAAATATTCCTAATGAAAATTTCAAGTGAGCAAGGTTAATCTTGCCTCTGACTCCAGTTCCTTCTCCAAAATATAAACTAAACTGGTTCCATCAATTATGAGTGCCAATGGAGCAGTAGTTCCTTCTTTTTTCCCTGCATTTGACTTGGGCAAGTCCAATGATTTTGTATTATCGTGAATATCAGGGCAACCGTGTCTAGAATCAGTTTTGCACTTCAGATTCTGATGTTCTCTACTTGAAGATTTCAATCCATACTTTGCTATAGCATCAGTCAAGAGCTTTCTGCACTCAACCTCTGAAGTGCCATTTATAATGATCTTCTGCATGTCTCTACTCAGAAGTTTACAAGAAAGACCAATTGAAATTGCAGTCTCCTGCTTATCACCAGTAAGAACCCAGACCTTGATTCCAGCTTGCCGCATGGACTCAATGGCTTCTGGCACACCCTCCTGCAGCTTGTCCTCAATTCCAGTTGCTCCGAGAAGCTTTAGGTTGCATTCTATCAGAGCGGCTGTTTGACGTAGTTTTGCAGCTCGATCAGTCAATGAAGTGCTTGCATCTTCGTACATGTTTTGCCACTCCTCAAATTCAGCATCTGAAAGATCCCTGGAGCCAACTACAAGAGTTCGTAAACCTTCCATAGAATATTCACTTAAATGACTCTGAGTTTCATGCTGTATTCCGTTGTTTCCTTCAGTGTCAGGAGCTAAAATGCTAAACATTGAACTGTCAGCGCCTTTAACCAACACCTTAACAACATTATCAGGAAACCGGAGAATAACTGACATCCTCTTTCGCACACTATCAAACTCATGCAGGCCCAATACATCCAACCTATAATAATGCACACAGAAATGGTTAATTGAATATAAACCACACAAAACATAAAAGGCTGCATTTCTAAATGCTATGTAAATAAAAATCAATTTCATTAAATACAAAAGCCCAAAAACATTTGAAAAGAAAAACATATAGTTTGGCGCCAAATGGAAGTCGCTATTTACCTGAGTTTCTCACCATTGACATCAAGAACAACATTTCCAGATGTTCTCTCAAATAGAGTATATCCATATGCAGATGCAGCTGAAACTAGAGCTTGTTCATCAGGAGACTCTCCCTGGTAATCAATACCTTCTATTTCATGATTTGATTCATCTTTTCCACAACTGGAAACTTTACCACTACTGATAATGGGGATCACAGTATTACAAGCAGCCAATGTGAGGAAAAACTCATGAGCAGCAATTCTTTCATCTAAATTAGAGTCTTTCCGCAACAATGCCATTAGTTCAGAATCAACAGGAGTTTCAGATTTGAGTTTCCATTTTCGTTTACTGTTATTGGCTGCTGCTTCTGCAAAACATTACCAAAATTGGTTTGTGATACACATATTCACCATCAAATTTTCATTGCATCATAAGCTTATAGATGATTCTAATGAGAAATCAAGTAGTCATTCAGCTCAAACATACAACATAATCAAATGGTGGATGATAGAAAAAATTTATTGAAGGGTACGGACATTTCATCAGACAAGTCTAAGATGAGGCGGAAATTTCGAGACAGAAAGTAAGTCCTACATATATACAGATCTATAGATATGAGTGAAACATATTCCACAAGTCAATCCCAGGATTTATTTAGGTAAACAAATAGAAAATGAAAGCCCAAGAGAACATCGTGCTACTGGGAAATGGTGGTGTATTTTACGGGCACCAGTAAAGCACTCATTGTCATATACCAAAAATATCAAAACTAGCACACCACTGAAACTTCCATGAAAACCAAAATTTTTCTAATGATCTCAGTGCAACACACAAAGCTTTTCAGCAAATTTCAAACTATATCAGCATGACAGAGATCAAGGCATCGTACCACACCTTTAACCAAACTGGAATTACATAATGACCTCAAGAGAAGCTCAAATAAAGAAAAAAATACCTGTAATTTCATCATCTGTATGCAAGGAGCTCCCGTAGCTCTTTCCATGAATACTGGCTCTCTGAAACTCCATTTTGTTTTCTGTTAGAGTTCCTGTCTTGTCAGAAAACACGTAGCGTATTTGACCCAAATCTTCATTTATATTTAATGATCTACACTGGAACCTTGATCCAGATTTAGAATCGTACATATCCTTGTCCTCTATCATGAAGTATGACTGACCCAATCGAACTAACTCCATTGTGATATATAGAGATATTGGTATCATTATCTGAAACACAATAATAGAGCTCAAAAAGGAGAAGAAAGTTTCCATTGTTATCCCATAGTACCTGTATTTCCTTCCCTCATTTGGCCCTTTGTTGAAGAATTTTTTTCTGTAGTAAGGCAAGGTATCAAGCTCATGCTCATGGCGTACCAGCCAAAGACCCATCCCTAGGGAAACAACTGCGCACATGATAAAAAGAAAAACTGACAACCACAAAGTTTCTCTATTCATGTAACTTTCCAGTTTGCTTCTCTTGGAAGGGGAAGCTGCACTGTTCAACATTGCTTTTGTTTGCTGTCCTGCATAGACCACAACACCAATTATCCAATCCGTGTTCTTCAGCATGCAACCACGCAGAACAATGTTTGACTGGTTAAGGGGAATCTTATGGCCATTTAACTCCATGGTGGCAGTGAACTCATAGATATTCCGATTAGGTGGTTCACATCTAATAACTCCAGAGACAGCACAAGCATCTTGCGAAAACGCTGAAACTGTTTCTTGCTTGGCAAACCGTGTCTTCAAATTCGATTCACCATCCAAATTCATTGTTTGAATATAAGCAACCCCACTAGGATCGCTTGTCCCCAGCAAGACCATGTCAGCAGGAATCATCTCATCGGCTAAGATTTTAATCACATCACCAGCCTGCACATTTTTCCATCTCTTGGAACGGAACTGAGCCGATTGAAGAACCAGACACTCACGATTGTTTTCATAGCAATCTGACCTGTGCCTGCGCCAATCCTCGTAGGCATCCTTGATAGCAGTGACGCAAAGCACAAACAATAGGGGGAAAAGGGACACGGTTCGGCCGAAAACAGCTAGTGGAGGAAGCTGATTCAGGGCAGCAATGGCAAGGAAATAGAGATAAGCAACCCGGTGGAACTGAATGAACAGATTCTTGGGCAAGAAGTTGAGAAGAGTGTATCTGCTGGTTCGGATGTCATTCCCACAAAACTCATACTTTTCATTAGTCTTGGCGGGATCATTAACATATATGACGTTGCCGCTGTCATCATGAAAGAGGGTGTTATCATCAAATTGGACGCTGCTTTTGGGACGAACCCTGCTGCGGTGAGAATGGGAAGTTTCAGAGGGGGGAATGTTTGGAGCATTACGTTCCATAGCACTCCACGATCCCCCCCTTAACGTGGTGCACTCAAATTCAAAACTTGTTCAGTACATTGGCAAGCCAATCCCTGAACAAGGCTATACAATTCCAACCAGATTCAAAATAGAATAATATCAACAACAAACCCTCTTCTTGTCTCTTCTTGTATTGCTTGCAATCTAAAAATCAACCAAATAGCAAAAAGGTAAACAAATGATGATGCAACGTGATGGGCCTTTAAGCCCACATTGGTGGAAAAATCATGTCATTTCATTGCACCGCAAATTGCATCCATGTTGGCGATTGTTCCTCCCCCTCCCCCTCCTGCTGCAACAACAACAAACCATTCAATTGAAGGATGAAAACAACAATCAAACAATAAGCAAATGAACGAAAAAATGTAGAAACCAAAACAGAAAGGAACCCTAAACTGACCTTGAAGAAACAAACACAATGTGCTATTGAGGAGAAGAGGAAAGGGATTGGATCGAGGTGAAAATGCAAATGCAAAGGATATTGTAACGCAGAGAGAATTTCCCCGCGGAATGGAACGGAACGGCTAAAGAAAACCGTTAGATGGAAGACAATAACTTGAAAAACGAATAGTATAAAAATGTAATAACAAAATAACAAATAACAATAATAATAATAATAATAATAATAATAATAATAATAATAATAATGCGATAATAGTACAATAATGTAATAATTAAAATGAAAATAATAAATAAATGGTAAGATTAAAGTTTGGCAATTGAGAAAGAGGCGGGGAACCACCGATTCCGTTTCTCATCAAACCAGAGTGCTAACAAAAATATTTTTTATTCAAGAAAATATATTTTTAATTAAAATGAATTATTTATTAATGTTTATATTATTATAAAGAATTTAAATTAAAGTGCAGACGAGCCTTCATACTTTAATTCTAAAAAAGTATTACTTTTAACCTTAAAGAAAGAGAAAAGCAAATAATATATGATGTTTTTGTCACTCAATTTTTTTATTGTTTTGTTGTGTAGAATTTTAAATTGAGCATATTTTATGATGAATTAAGATCATAAATTGTATTAAAATAAGTTTAAAAAATTAATTTTCCATAATCTAAATAAAGTGTTACACGTGTTTAATATTTTTCTGTGGTTCCAAGTATGATGGATGAGGCATTAAATTTGGACCAAGAGAAACAATGGATGAATAGGAAGAAGAAGAAGAAGAAGTGGCAAAAGTGGTGCCTCTGATCTGAGAAGCATCATCATCCAATGGCTTCTCTGCTCCCTCCAACTCCAACTGCTACTTCCACGCTCAAACACAGCCAAATGGCCTCTTCCATCAAGCTCACCACTCCAAACAATGCTTCTTTCTTGCAAAACTCAAACCACCGTTTGAAGAGCAACTCTGCAAAGTGCCATGCAGTGTTTGGTGATGTGGCCAAAGGGTTGGTGGAGAACAGTGTTGGCATGGACCAGTTTCAAAGTATCCAATCAGGAATAGTGCAGTTTGAAAGAGTGACTGAAGGGTTATCTGACATGCAGAGGTGGGCGGTTCTCGTGTTTGGTGGGTTGACTTGGATTTACCTGACTGCGAGGCCAGGTGTGCTTGTTGGTGCCATTGATGCATACCTTTTGGCCCCTCTTCAACTGGGGTTGGACAATTTGGTTGGAAGGAGGAACTTGAAGAGGAGTGACTTTGTGGTTGGAGAAAAGCTTGGTGAAGGGTCTTTTGGTGTTGTCTATTCGGGTGTTTTGGTTCCGAAGAATGGGAATGGGAATAATGGGAGTGTTGATGTGCTGCAGAAGAGGGGGAGAGGCAAGACAACGCAGGTGGAACCCAAGTCTAAGGATAAAGTCATTCTTAAAAAGGTACTATTGTAAGAACTTCTTTAAGGAAAGAAAGTGATCTTATGTCGGTGTTTGTTTGTTCTATGCACGAATATAGATAGTGTTTTACCTTTGGTAAATTTACTAATTCTCAACACGTCCCTTTATTATGCAGAATCTTGAGTTGAAATTCCAATTCTGATTGCATAGGAATGCTTAAAGAACTATATCTGAAATTTTTTACTAAACCTTTGATGATTAGGATTCCTCATTCATTCTGTCTTTTTTCTCTATTATAAATTCTTGTTTTCTGATCAAGAGAAGGAAGATGTATAATTCAAATGTTTAAACCAGTAAATTGGGTACTTGATTTGCTGAATATCCATTTTCTGCTTTTAGACTATGTAGTCTATAAAAGGTATTTTGCATCTGACTAATGGGATGTGCAGGTTAAGGTCGAAATTCAAGGCGCTGCGGAGTTTGGTGATTATGAGGAGTGGTTCAATTACAGGCTATCTAGAGCAGCTCCCGAAACATGTGCTGACTTCCTTGGAAGTTTTGTTGCTGATAAAACAAATTCACAGTTTACAAAAGGTGGAAAATGGCTTGTTTGGAAGTTTGAGGTGCTCTAGCTTGTATTTTTATTGCATCAACAATAGCCATAGATGAACTAATCATGCCTATTTAACTGTCAGGAGTTTTATAAAAAAAGTTTTTTCCATGGTGTTGAATGCCATCTTGTAAATATAAATTAAATTTGCCATCTTAGTCTCGTTTAGTTCTCCATTTATTTAACTAATTGGAAGGTTGCTTGTGTCACAGGGGGATCGCACTCTTGCTGATTACATGAAGGATCGAAACTTTCCTTCAAACTTGGAATCTGTGATGTTTGGACGTGTTCTGCAAGGTGTTGACTCTTCAAAACGAAATGCATTGATCATCAAACAAATAATGCGCCAGATCATTACATCTCTGAGGAAAATTCATGATAATGGCATCGTTCACAGGGATGTAAAGCCAGCCAACTTAGTTGTTACTAAACGAGGGCAGATTAAACTCATTGATTTTGGTGCAGCAACAGACTTGCGGATTGGAAAGAATTATGTTCCCAACCGTACCCTTTTGGATCCTGACTATTGCCCCCCAGAATTATATGTCCTCCCAGAAGAAACACCAAGTCCACCACCAGAACCAATTGCTGCTTTCCTTTCTCCAATCCTTTGGCAGGTAACTTCACTCCATTCATGCAGCATGTTGGCTAAGATCAGTTCACAAAAATAGAATTGTTCTGTGAATTAAAATTTGAGAACTCCTAGTTAAGAATCTTCCTATTTAGGAACATTAACTAAAAGATTTGTTAATATCTTAGTGGCATACTGTTTATTCCACACATTTGTTTTTTTGAGGAAGTGCTGAAGTGGAGTTATGTGATTATTGTTGCAGTTAAACAGCCCTGATTTGTTTGATACGTATTCAGCTGGGATTGTACTTCTTCAAATGGCAATACCATCCTTAAGGTCTTCTGCTGCTTTGAAGAATTTCAACTTGGAACTAAAAAACTGTGGATATGATCTGAAAAAATGGAGGGACTATACTCGCAGCAGGCCTGATTTCCAAATTCTAGATGGTGAATCTGGTAGAGGGTGGGACTTAGCTACGAGGCTTGTATCTGAGAGAGGTTCCCTAAGAAGAGGACGTTTATCTGCTGCTGCAGCTCTGAGACATCCTTATTTTCTTCTGGGTGGTGATCAGGCAGCTGCAGTACTTTCAAAACTAAGTTTAAGCAGAAAGTGAGCTGCATAGCAATGTGGGTATACTGTTTCATTTTTTAATTCATTCATTTTTTTAATCATTGGTTATGTTTCAGATTTGTATAGTCAAGTTTGATCTGATAACATTGTTATTTCCTCATGCTGGCGCCCATGTTTTCTTCTGAAACTGTATCTAGAGTTATCTACTGTTTCCTTGGCAAGAAACCAAGCAAGATAGTTTAGAATTAAAGAAAATCACTTTTGTGAGAAATGTGCATTATCTTTCTCCTCACAAGGTGATGTAAAAATTACTGGTTAACCTGAAAGGTAGTTTCTCACTGTACAAACAACAAATTTCTTTAGTTTTTGGGTTACTGGTAATAGGACAGGACAGTTCACTCATTTGTTTGTTATTTTGTTGTTAAGAACTATGGATCATATCACTTTTTATTGAAGTCCTCTAAGGTAATATTGTTTTTATCAGCAGCAGGAGGAGGAGGAGGAGGAGGCATTTGAATTCAAAGGTGTTCCACAGCCAGCCAGCCAAACATGTGAATTGAGCACCATCAATTATAAGATTTTGTTCCACTTTCTTTTTTTTTGTCTGGGTTTTCCTCCCCAAGTTTAAATCAAGGGGAAATTTTCTACTCAATTTCAGTCATTCGATAAGCCTGAGAATATCAAAGCATACAGAGGGAAAAATTATTGCTGCAGTATACATTTATGTCTTTCATGTTACGTATATGACAGCAATTTCAAACAGGATCACATAGTGCTTGTACGAGCTTAATCAGTTATCTCCTATGGTTTCTTTCTACAAAAGGTGAATGCTTGAAGATTGGTTGAACTTTATCTCTAAGACCGTAATTTTGAGTTATATGCTTGAAACAGGACATACAGCAAAGCAGAGCTGCATTCTATTGACACTTACCAGATGAAGTTACTTACTTACATCCAGGATGATATTATGTATTTAGTTCCATCCCGTATAGTTCTATCATCTGAATAGTATTCTTGTACGAAATTGTGCTTCTTGTTGCTTACAAGAGTTGACACTGATATAATAACAGTTCTTCACACCAAAATTACTAGCTTATTTTACAAATTGCCACACAACTGTCAGAACATACAAAGTATAACTATTGGCATCAATACAATGGTATGCTGCATAACCATATTTATCTCTTCTCTTCACTTTTCTATGTAGTATCATTTTCATACTGAAGCTATTATCTTGGATGCACCACAGACATGCTTTTTACATAGCACAAGTTTGCAACTTTCCTCATATGGTATTAGAGTTCGTCATGATAGAGTACTGTTTCCAACACATTTCGCTTCTTACAACCCCAACGGCATTTTGTAGAGCACAAGGAATTGAAGAGGGCTAGCCTTGTGGATTGAAGGGATATAATGCTTGATGTGGAAGGTGATTTTGAGAGAACAATTGCATACCCATCATCCATGTAATCCGTTCCGTCAGGAAAGAGCTGCCACACAAGGCTTCCAGCTCCACTGCCTCCTTTCTTGGTAGAGTTTAGGATTGTCTTGTACACAGTGTTTATAAGGTTGTCTCTATATGATGAATTGAAGCCAGGAGCTTTTGCAGACACACCAAACTCACCAAAAACAACAGGCATTCCGAGATACTTTTCAGCATCCTCTATGTGCGCTTCCATCCAAGACTTTATAAATGGGAGGTGGGAATCAGCAATTGATTGTGAAATCCTTTGGCAAGGTAATCAAATCATAGTCAGAAACTCTCACACTCATTTTGGATTTCAGATAATTAGATGAATGGTAAAAGCAAAGAAGACACTTATCGCATAGTACATTAATGTAGTTTATAAGCACTTGAATATGATTATGATAAAGATGAATGCTAAAAGTTTGCGGCAGTTCATTGTTATGATACTGTACATACTATAGCAAATGTCATCATTGAATAAACATAGTAACTTACCAAGAGTCTGGATATATGTGAACAGAAGCGAAGTCAACACCTAGAACCTGGTGGTTCCTGATAAAATCTGTTCCGACCTGGTGAGCATATGCATTTGGGTTTAACTGATATCTCTGAGGTGTCGAGGGGCCATAAAATCCTTCCAGTCCAATCTCCACCAGATGTTTTGTATCAATGCTTTTCACATAGAATGCCATTTCTTTTATCCAATCCTATAATGTATTCAGTTGTGCACAAGATGTGATATCATGGAAGGAACTGATTAATGGAATGCAATTGTTTTATGTATTACAAACTGAAAGAATAGTTCCACAGGACCTGGGCAAACCTGTAACACATCACCTGTAGAGTCTGAGTTGCACCGAGGCTCATTCATCAGTTCCCAAGCAAAAATGGCTGGATCTTCCTTGTAAGTGATATTTGTGAATGTATTAACTCTATTGAGCACAGTCTACACAGTTAAAAATAGTACTAAACCAATTAGTTTTTAGGTTGTTAAGCATTGCAGCAAATAACAAAACATGCTTTACAAAAGGTGGTTTTTGATCTATTGGATTGCAAGAAACTACATGCCTTAACATGAGCCTTGTAATAACTTCTGAGAGTTGGATGTGAAAAAAAGGCATCATCAGAGGTCAGGTTGAGGCCAGCTGCATTGCCCCACTTTACATACTGTGCTTTGCCACCGTAAGCCTCCCAGTTGTTAACCAGTGATAATATGAGCCTTATTTTGTATTTCTTTGCTTCACTTACCACGAAATCCAAGGCCTACAGTTCAAACAATGAAATGGAATTGCATGAGGATTGATATTTAACTGCACATACAGCTAGAAAATTGGCAGTATCATCACTTAAAACATTAATGACTTCTAGCCATAATACAACGGTGAAGAAAAAATTGATTATACAAGAGAAGTAATCATGATACTGTTTTTAGTAGAACATAAAAAGTGCTGACCTTGAACACGTCTTCATCATAAACTGATGGAGATTTCTGAAGAGCACGCCATTGGCCATCATTGAAGGCCCAAGTCCTACAAACTGTCATGCCCACAGAGGATGCATGTTTGAACACCTCAGTGACCTTTCCTCTGGTGGACTCATCCGCAGCAAATACCATCAACCAGTACGTGTTGAATCCATTGACATAGAAAGGTTGGTCGTTCACCACAAATTGGTTTGCTTTAGTTTGCACCATCTGCCATTCATTTTCTTCCATGTCTTCCATTTCATTTCTTAACCCCAAAAAATATAGTTAAGTACCAAAAGTTAAAAAGGATAGAAGTAAGAATTAACAAAAGGGTTTTCTAAAATACATACCCATAACTTAAGATAGAATCTGCTATATCAACGCTTTCCCCATCTTCATATTCACTGACATCAAATGCAGTTGAGCTTAAACTTGTAGTAAGAGTCAGAAAAAGGACCAAGGAAATTGTACGTAATCCAAATCTCACGTGTGTTTCCATGGAGTTGGTTACCTAGGCACGATGTCTTATGATGTTTTGGACCAAATTATATAAGTGATCATCTTAAATTTTCTTACATAGGATTGGATCAAAGACAGAAGAGTGGTGTGCAAGTAGAGACCGTGTCATGTCACTGCTCTAGCTTTAAAGCCAAGAAAAGCTTCTATTCTATTATATTATCTTCCATTGCTTAGCAATGTATAGCAAAGTCAGGTAGGAGTAAAGCAGCAAAAAATGTGTGTCCTAACTCCCAAGGTACGCTCATGTGAAGTGGGCTCCACAAACCATAATACATGAAGTTTTGTTTGATTTTAACTTTAAAGAAATCAAAGTTAAGGAATCATAAGACAGTCACTTCTCAACACAAACATACAAAGTATAACACCAGGAACTTTGTTCTAATTGTATCTTCTTAAGGTCTTCAGAATCGATTCTGTGAGATAGGTATATAATGACCACAAGAATTATTCCAAAAGAAAAAAATTAAAAAGAAAATCATATATACCTGTTTCTGTGTGTGGAGTCCATGTACCTGCTATTGATCCCTTGATAGGGAGAAAAATAGAAAAGATAGATGGAGATGAGACAGGCAATTGGCAAAAGAAGAAGAGGGTATCGGTTGGAACTGACACTTCTAGCATTGTTTGTGATATTTGCACTTTACCAGCAACATATGATGTTTATGTTTTATGAGAATGGCAATTAGATATATTAATGCCTGTCTCCAAAGTCAACCATCATCTTTTTCGAACTGGTGTTTGAGCTTGTTAATTGTTTTTGTTCCATACAATTTATGTTTGCTTCTGTACCAAGGCCTGCTCATATATGATTCTTGTTAAGTCCTTTATTTATGTTCTTACCGAAAAAATAGAGTGAATCTTATAAGGTGGAGAGGTTGGTGCTTCAAGGTGCCGAGTTGATAAGAGTTGTTAGTAAGATCCTAGTGTTAATGTATTTGATTATGTCTTTATTAGATTATTATTTTTCACCTTTGATATATTGCTGTTAAATAGGAAATTTTGTATAATCCTTCCCTTTATTGCATATCTCTTGCAATTTCAAATATTAATGTAAAAATATTTTATGTTGCCTATTTAAGAGAAGAGGGCGGGAGAATACAAGCAAGCAATTCTAAGCAAAGAAATCTCTCATGCTTTCTCTTGTTTTGATATTTTGATATGGCATCAGAGCTTGGTCTCTGAACCGTGGTCTTTTCTTGGATTCTAGTGTTGTTTCTTGTCGGTATCTTGGAGTTGGAGTAAACTGTCAACATAATGAATGACAAAGATATACAATTATATATTTATTTGTAACTGTTATTTTCTTAATTAGAATAATTAGCTGTAGTAAATGTATATATGACAGTTTAGTTTATTTAGTGGGCTGAATATAAGCTTAACATATTGTAATTAGTTGTATATATATGAAAGTTTTCCAGCAAGAGAACACACAGTTTTCTGGGCTCAATCTTCTCTAAGATTAACATAAACACCCTTAAATCATGATCTTTATTTGGGTTCTAGTGTTGTTTATTATGGGTATCTTGGAATTGAAGTAAATACTTCTTGTGGATGATCAAGATCTTCTATCGTCATCTGTTTTTTGTCTTGATCCAAAAATTTTTGTGAATTCGTTATGTCGTCTAGATATGCAGCACACATGTTTGTGAGGTGTCTACTAGGCTTGTCAAGCTCCTTTAAGGAAAACCAAGCTCCTACCCAACAGACGGAGCTCCTTTAAGGAAACCCGAGCTCCTACCTGATAATTCGAGCCCAACAGTCTGAGGTTCTACCTTGCAAGCTGAGCTTCTACCTTGGTAGGACGTGCTTCAACCCAGAATCTCGGTAGGCCGAGCTTCAACCCGACAGCACACGGGTTTTCTCTCTTCTTTCATCATCTTTTATGATAAATTTGAATCATATCTTGTTTGTTTTAATGGCAAAAATTATGTTGCTTGGGAAATTCAATTTAAGCTTTTTGTCAAAGGAAAATAATTTTGTAGTCATATTGATGGTTGAGATCCAACATCTATCAGTGTAGCGGATTTGGCGAAATGGAAAAGCAAAGATGCCCAAATCATGTCCTGCATTCTTAGCTCAGTTGAGACAATGTCATTCTGGAGGTTTCAAATTGGAGTATGAGATGGTCAATTTCACGCAAGGGAATCTATCGATTGAGGAATATTATTTTGGTTTTCAGAATCTTTGGTAAAGCCCTAGTTGCTCTTCAAATCGTTCACGAGACTAGCAAGCGAGATCAATTTTTGATGAAGCTACAATCTGACTTGGAAGTTACTCGTTCCAATATGATGAACCATGACCTTGTGTCGCATCTGGATGTTTGCTTGAGTGATCTTCTCTGAGAGGAACAATGAATTAAAATTCCCAAGTCTCTCGTTATTTTTGCAGCATCAAACATCCATCGGACTATTTGTATCATGTATAACAACCTGGGTTATATGATCATCACAGATGGAACACGACCACAAAAAAATGCAAGGGTGAACTAACAGAATAAACATCAAATCAAACCATATAACATTTATAACACAATGGTTAAGTCTTTACCATAATTCTATCACGTCCACGTCCAACAATCATCACACTCCTAACCATTCCCTTAACTAGAATTTTACCATTCCCTTAACTAGAATTTTACCATTCCCTTTAGCTCTACCTCATCTCTCGAGCAAAGGCAACCCATGCCTATATCAAATTCTCGTATAACTTTTTTTTTTTTTATCTTCTATACTTCCACGAATATTCTATTTTACCGAAATAGAATGATTTGAGTGGTCCTCTACCGCAGTTTCGGACCTGTCTCCCTTCTCTACCATGTCCACCACGACACTGAACTCAACATGAGTTGAACCCTATGGACGGAACATTCATCCTTTCGACCCTCCCGCAAGAAAAAAAAGGTCAGTACTCGAATTTTCAGTCTCCTAGACGAAGAGACTCATACCTTCCACCGCCTCTTAAAGAGGAAGAGATAGGAAAGTTACAACCTGAATTAAGTATAGACAAAAAAGCATAATAATAATCACCACCATTATTATACAAGTATAAAAGTCAACCAAAAAAAAGTCCATGCTTTATACACCACCCCTTTTTACCACATACAACTTAATTCATAATAGTTTTTCATACCACATCAAAAGTAGTCCCCACATCACCACCATTCTCTCTCCTTATTATTAATTTACTTTCGTCACATGCCAAATACCATGTATCTCACTAGCCATCCCATAATTGCTTTGCTTCCGTAAATTCATATATACATATATAATATACCACAATTACTCCTAAGTCCATGCATCATTTTCATGGAGATAAACCCTTACATCAACTACCATGTAAATCTCACCCATATATATATATATATATATATATATATATATATATATATATATATATATATAGATGTATTTTTAACAACTTTTTTTTGATAACTTTTTTATAACCGCTTATATGACTTAATCCGTTTTAAATATACAAACCAATAAAATAGTGATATATAATCTGTTGTCAAAAAATTATTAAAAAAATTGTTAAAATATGATGGTCCAACGTACTTAATATATTGAAACACAACCCATATCCTTATTTTCCCTCCTAGACTTAACATATCCTTATTAGTCCATTTTAAATATACAAACCAATAAAATAGTGATATATAATCTGTTGTCAAAAAGTTATTAAAAAAGTTGTTAAAATATCATGGTCCAACGCACTTAATATATTGAAACACAATCCATATCCTTATTTTCCCTCCTACACTTAACATACCCTTATTAGTCCGTTTTAAATATACAAACCAATAAAATAGTGATATATAATCTGTTGTCAAAAAGTTATTAAAAAAATTGTTAAAATATCATGGTCTAACGCATTTAATATATTGAAACACAACCCATATCCTTATTTTTCCTCCTACACTAGTAAACAAAAATGTAATAACATTATTTAATATTTAACTCTAAATATTTCAAAATAAAAGTATCTTAGACTAAGTACTCAAATAGAATAAATATATAAAATTTTGTAATTGAAATATTAGTTACATTTTTTTAATTTGAAATTATGTTTGATAATATGATTTTTTTTTAAAATGGTATTAACATATAACTTATCCATCTCCTTAAATTTCTAAAAATCTACTCATTTTTTTTATAAATTTTATTAAAAATTATGTCAAATTGATAAATAATAATATAACAGAAAATGAATGAGATAATAATGGATGATAATATAATCAATTTATCAACAACTTTATGTTAACTAATAATACAAAAAATAAAAATGACTAAAGTTGAAATATTTGTAAATACTCATTATTTCTTTCAACGACTAAAATTAATTTTGTTAACAAGATATGTTATTATAAATATACTGATTATTATTCATGATCAGTATGTGAAGTTACAAAACTTGAAAATTGATAGAATGGAGAAAGGAAAGATGTTGGTGTTTGTTGTGCTGACACTGTTGTTTGGCTCTTTATGTGATTCTTCAAGGTTGATGAAGAATGTTGAAAGCCAAAATAGGAGAAATCTTCTTGCGAATGGCCTTGGTCTCACTCCTCCAATGGGGTATGAAATCTATGTATATGCAAATTATTAAGTTCTTTTGTCACTTGCTACAATTATCACATCACAACATACAATAAATTACTACTGATTAATGCATTAAAACATTTATGATTTGTGATTCAGGTGGAATAGCTGGAATCATTATCACGAGAATATAAATGAAACCATCATCCGAGAAGCAGGTATCTAATTTTAGCAAATGATAAAAGAATCACTAATAGTTATTATCTCAATAAAGCATGTTACTTCCAGGTACCATAAACAACATTTGTTCATCTGGGACAAACATTAGCAACTTTAAAACTTTAAAGAAAGGATTTTTAGTGGAATCAGATGGCCCATTGAATTCATAATTTTTTATTTATTTTTACCTGTAACCTTTTTACTCAAGACAGAAAAGAATTGTGGTAAATTAATGTAGTATGTTTGAATACTGTATATCTAGAATATTCAATTCAACATCACAGTCTAATTGCAAAATTGTTCATATTGTTTTGCAGCTGATGTCCTTGTTTCTTCTGGTCTTTCTGAGCTTGGCTACATTTATGTTAACATAGGTAAATGAAAAAACATTTTTTTTTTCCAGTGTTGATAGCCAGTTTTATTTTTATTTCACTTCATTTTAGTTTGCAAAATGACATATGAACTGCAAGTAACCTTGATCAACAATTCTTTACAGATGATGGCTGGGGTGAAATGACTCGAGATATCGATGTATGGATTGTATTGATAGTATAAGTTTTGTTTCTTCATCTCTTTAAACCAAATTAAAATGATTTCATTGAAATTAATAAAGTATTTCATCCAAATTGTTTGTGACAGGGTAATTTGGTACCTGATAAAAAACATTTTCCTTCTGGCATCAAAGCCCTAGCAGATTATGTTCATAAGAAGCGTTTGAAGCTTGGCATTTATGCAGATGCAGGGTACAAGATATAACCAAAACACATGCTTCTCTTAATTAAAAAAAAATACACATGTTGTTCAACTCTTTCATTGTTTAGGTTTATGTAGAACTGTGTTTGAGGGTAATTTTGCAGGTACTATACTTGTGCAAAACGTATGCCTGGTTCACTTGGTTATGAAGAGCAAGATGCCAAGACTTTTGCATCATGGGTATATACACACATATTTATAACCCTGATTATCTATTAAACGATGAATGTCAACAACACTTTTTTCTATAATTAGCTAAGTTTATTAGAAATTAGAAATTTTGGCATGTTCTACTACTCATTTAACAATTCCCCTCTTGATTTAGCAGTAAAGAGTGATAGAAAGAATGTTGATGGCATTCCTCTATTTAAATTGCTTGACTTTATCATGTTAGTTGCTTGTGTTGGAATAAACTTAAATGGGCAGCCTTAATGGATAGATAATGTGTTAGAAGTTTTGTAAAGTGCAAAGGTCGGAAGTTTATTGTGTTGTTAATGGTCATTAATGTGTCATGTTTTGTAATGATTAGCAGACTTGAAGGCTTGAAGATGAAAAGCCAAAATTGAGACTTATAGTGTTTGATTTATTACAACAAGTGTATGACAAGTATTTGAATATAGAAAGACTTGATGTCAATTGAACAAACTGTTATTAATATTATTGTTTCTTCCTGCAGGGTGTTGATTATCTCAAGTATGATAATTGTAACAATGGTGGAATAAAGCCTCTTCAAAGGTCCCAGAAGCTAGTTACATATTTAATAGCACTTTTATGGTTATTTTTCAATCTTATCTTGGTACTTAAAAGTGAAAATTGTTGTGTTCTTTTGATATTCATAGATATCCTATTATGACTCGAGCTTTGATGAAGGCAGGCCGTCCAATCTACTTCTCATTATGTGAATGGTAGTTTTGTTTACTTTTAGAATGTTGATTGTCTTCAAAGTTTTCCCTCTGATTACATGTGCTTTGTTCGTAGGGGAGACATGCACCCTGCATTATGGGGTTTTCCAGTGGGAAATAGCTGGAGAACTAGTGATGACATTGATGATAACTGGGAAAGGTAAGCAAGAAATTGTAATAAAGTTTGGTTTATGTTTAGTGGTTGTAGAAAATATATGTAAAATTGTTCACTTTTGGCAGAATGGTTTCAAGAATAGACAGAAATGATGTTTATGCTGATTTTGCAAAACCTGGTGGTTGGAATGGTATGAATTTCACTGATGACTCATGAGAGAGTATCTCTTTTATATTCATCTTACTGTGCACCATTCTTTAACAATCCTTAAAATCAACAGATCCTGACATGCTGGAGGTAGGAAATGGAAAGATGAAGAAACATGAATACGTTGTTCACTTCAGTTTATGGGCCATTTCCAAGGTACCATCCATCTTAAACATTGTCTTGTCATGCTTGTATGTAACTTCTATGAAGAGACATATACTTCAGATTAGACTGTTCATGCACTGAATTGCAAGTCGTTTGAATATTGTCTTCTAATTAGAAATATATATAAGTTTTGTAACAGCTATTTAAAAGCCATGCTTAAACACTGCACTTTGTAGAATCTGTTTTTTCATGCAAAGACTTATTGCAGGCTCCTCTTCTTATTGGCTGTGATCTTGGAAAAATGGACGATGACACTCTAGAGATACTATCAAATGCAGAGGTTATTGCAGTTAACCAAGGTGAAGAGATACTATACTATCAATTCTCCACTGTACATTAAGCTATAATGACCTTTTGTTTGTGTGGTTTTTTAACATGTTTTTGTTCCAATTTCAGATCCACTTGGTGTACAAGCTAAAAGGGTTAGGATGGAAGGAGCACTAGAGGTAAATTGCACTTGTTATTATATTATATGCTAGGAATAATCCAAACGTGAATTTAAATCCTCTGCATAGAAATGATAAAATGAAACATCATATAAGAAAAAAGATTCATAAATTCATTGTCTTGAACTTTTGGATTAAAAGTAATGCTAATATTTTATGTGGATAATGCTAATATTTATAATTTCTTCCTATTAAACCCTTTAAAAGAATCTCATCAACGGTATCAGACCTTGGATTCAATCCTAAAACAACACCACAAACTCAACTTAAACATTACTGTTCAACTTCAATTAACACGGCAGTTGAAGGTGAGAAAGAAAAGAAACAACAATGATAATGAAAATGTGTTTTTTGATCAGGTTTGGGCAGGTCCTCTTTCAGATTACAGGGTGGCTGTTCTCTTAGTGAATAAATTCAGTGATCGCCGTTCAGAGATGACTGCAGAATGGGAAGATATTGGCCTTGACCCTTCAACTGTTGTTCAAGCAAGAGATCTTTGGGAGGTAATACAATAATTTAGTCACAAATTCTACGTTGTTTTTCAATGGATACTGATGCTGTAATAACACATGTTCTTTTCTGATGTATGCAGCACGCGACATTGGAAAGACAGTTCGTGGGCAAAATGACTGTCACTGTTGAACCACATTCTTGCAAGATGTATGTGTTGAAGCCAATAGCTTGAATTTCAGAACATGTTCTTCTCAACTTTTTATTCATAGAGACATCATTCTACCGTTTTGTTACTTCATGCAATGTTATTCTTAGTTATATTTATGTTGTTTTGTCAGTGTCAGTGTTTCTTTAATATCTTGAGTGCTCATGGTTTGGATAATCCATACTTAACCATATAACTATTCTTCTATGAGAATCGGAGAGAGAGAGAAAAATAACCATAATTATTTGATAACTATATATAATATATGAAACATGGATATTATATATAATAAATCTGGTTTTAATTTTTTTTTTTTTGGAATCAGTCACGTAACATATTATAACCAAAATGTGTTATACCAATTATAATACTCAGAATTGATTCTGAAAATAAATAATTTTGTTTGGAAAATTGATTTTATGGTTATTATTATTACACCTTAACAACCTATTTTACTTTTATTTAAAAAAGAAAAAAACTACAAATATAAACATGTTTTATGCTTGAAGAATTGAATCATATCTAATCAAAACTGATTTTAAAGGTTAAAATTATTTCTAAGGACTAAAATCAATTATTGATCTAAAATATTTAACTGTCAAATTAATACTTGTGGAAAACGGATTATGGTTTTGATATAAGATTAACATATCAAATATGATTAATATTTATAATTGGATTCTTCTTTTTTCTTATACACATTTTCTTTCTAATTTTTTACCTTTTTTTATGCATATTCTTTTTTTTTCTAATACACTAGAATAATTACTTTATTATTTTTACCTTAAACCATTTTTTCAATTTGATCATTTAGCTATCAATAATAAAAAAAATCTACAAAATAAATAAAAACTATTCATTGTAAATGTTATTTATATTTATTTTTATAATTACTAGTAGAAACATGTTCTTTTTATAAATAATTAATTAAATTTTAAAAAATAATTAAATTTAAATAAATATTTTTAGAAGGATAAAATAGTAAAATCATTATTTTAATTTAAAAATTAATTAATTTAAAATGTGAAAATGAAAATTCAATTATTTTAAAGTATAATTAGAAAGAAAGTGTACACAGAAAAAAAGTCCATAATAATAATTTTATTATAAAACAAATACACATGGGCATATTACATATATTTTTTTATTAATAATTACTAGTGAAAATATATGTATATGTATCTTTCTTTTTTTACTATAAATAATAATTAATCTAATTTTAAAAACAATTAAATTCAAATAAATAACCATTTAAAAGGATAAAAAGAGCAAGTTAATTATCATTTTAGTTTAAAAAAAGTTATTTAAAAAGAGAAAATCCTCCTTATCATTGATAATTATCATCAAACCATTTAAAAAAAGTTGAATACCTATTTAGTTTTAAAAGTGATACAAATGTATTACCTCAAAATAAAGATGAATAATAAAACGTGGGACAATAAAAAGAAAAATGATTTGGTAAGTTAAGGGAATTAGTTAAGTTTATGTAATGAAAACAATGTGCCATTGTTGGAAGTAATGTGATTTTTCTTTAGATTGTAAATCATAGCGAGATACAGCAAAATTGAATCTGTTGCAAAGGAGTGATATCATATACAGTATTCATACTTATCACAAATCATGTACAACATTCACATTGAAAATATTTGTGTAATATCTTTTCATTTAAACCAGTGTTTAAAAACCCTTTCAACTTTTAAAGATGTCTTTTGATACAACTTTCTCCATATATCATATCTTTCATATTTTCAAAACATATTTCCAAAACTCTGAAAATCTAAACACATATTTGGTCCATCTACCGGAAGAGCCTTGAGGCTGATCTCTTAAAGACTTTTCCTTCAAGTTTTAGCCGTCTATATGCTTCTCTCAGATGACAAGGCCGAATTGGTCCAGATTCCTTCCTTTCTTTCATAACTATTCTAGCTGCAAAAAATAGTACAATTCATTAACATAAACAACTGGAATTATGCAAAATGTCTACTTGCACTAAATAAAACATAGCAACATCGTTGAAATCTGTAGAAATAGATACTATGATTTTAGAAGTGTCTCAAACTTACAAAGAAGAACTAGCCTTACCTGTTTCAACAACTTCACCAACAAACATTTTTGCAATGCCTGATACTACAATCGTCATTGGCACTGAAATCTTCTGGGTCCCCGTGATACTAGCCAATAACTGATAGGGGGAGGGAGAGGAGAAAATTTCAGCAAATCTTGTTATAGTATATAAATTACTGATGCAAATTTCAGCAAATCTTGTTATAGTATATAAATTACTGATGCAAATTTGGAAATAGAGAATGATAATCCATAAACAAACGCAAAATTATGAGTTGAATCCAAAAGGAGCAGCATGCACACACCCGGCCAATAATCAAGGAGAAAATTCAAATGTTGCCTCAATCAGTTAAAAACAGGACAAAGTCCAGCAAATAGTTTGACAACTTTAACTTTTTACATTTGACAATGTCTTGTGTCTAAGGTGGTGGTGTAATCTAATCCTTTATGACTGTTGACATTAAACTTATTTTTTTCTCAATCAAGAAACAAACCAGCCTACTCGCTAAACCATAAAGCTTCAATTCTGATAAATGATCAATTTCAGTATTTACATCAGCATATTGATCTCTGTATGATTGTTTGATGCAATGATATTGATAACCTATCTGATGCCCTTATTCTTTTTTTCCCATCATATTTTCATTGCACCTATTAATTTCCCGTGGAAAATTTCCTTAACATCAACAAGTCACCAATCCAAAACCATACTTGTTCTTTATTTCCAGAGTAAATTACAAAGCCCTAAGATTTTATCAAATCTACCCTCTCCCTTTCTAATCCCTACCCTACACCAACTCTTCTTGTGTATAATTGTTTAAAATACATTACGGTCACTTCCTCTATACAATACCCATAAAGCACATTACACAGATCAACAAACGTTAAACCCATCATCGACATAATACTCAGGAGGAAACACATTACAGGGTGCAGCTCTGTAAGAAAGATCACTAAGGAACAATTACACCATGCAGCACTGCAAGAAAGGTTACTGTAAACGTTGAAAAAAAGAAAGAAAGAGGGCTCATGTACAATTTCAAACAAGAAACCTCAGGATTGTCAATGTAATTTGCTCTTGGTTCAATCTTCTATCAAACAAACGAAATTCAGATCCAAAAAGTACGTTAACAGTAAAAATCAGTATGATGTTTTTTATCCAACACAAAACCATTGAAGTTGATTCAACTCGAAATGCATCCATGTCACAGTTCCTCAAAGCAAAGTCAAACAAGTGAACATTTTCCTATAATCAAATTAACTGGATTAACTCAAACAGGTGAATATACACCTAAGATGATATTAATTGATGTTAAATCAAACATGTGAATACATATATAGAGCTGAAATCACATTAACTGGTATTTCAACGTGAATACAAACACGCTTCTTGAGAAAGTGAGCAACCCAAAACAACACCAGCTGTTAATTAAAGCAAATCAATGAAACACAAATGGAATAATATAAGAAGAGAGGAAGGGCACATACCCTTTTCATGTTAGCTCTCTGAAACCCAGCCCTCCGGAAGGACTCGTATCTACTCATCTGCTCTTCGCTGAACTGAGATAAAATTGTCCTGAAGAAGAAAAAGGGGAGAAATTGGTAAATGTGGAAAAAGGAACGAATTTGAAGTGAAGTGATTTACGAACTGCATCTTGGCCATTTTGTGAGGGTCGCCGGTGGAAGGGAGCTTGGAAAGCTCAACGTCCATGTTGTCTTCTTCTTCCTCCTCTTCATCGTCCTTGTCTTTGTCTTTGTTCTTTACCGCCGCACTCGCCTTCTGCGGAGGCCCTGGGTTGAGGGGTAGAACAGAAGGAGAAGGAATAGGGTTTTGGTTATGATTATGGTTATGGCTATGGTTATGGATTGAGTCCGCCTCTATCTCCGTCGGAGATTCTGGCGGCGATTCCTCGAACGCTGCTTCGAACGGATCCTTCGATTGCTTCATTCCTAACACACTAAGGTTTTGTTTGAATCTGATGTCTCAAACGCTATATATACAGTTACAACCATCTCTTTATTTTTTATTTTTCAACATTTTAAGAAAAACTATTCGTTATTAGAAGATTCTTATTTTAATGTGCATAACTGTATCTATTTCAATGATACCAATATAACACATTTTACAATAAGTAATCATTATCCTAAGATACTCTATAATTATAAAATATATAAAAATTAATAAAAATATTTACTTTATAATAACCCTTATGACATCTAATTTTTCAATTTATTATTAACGGTAAAAAATGGTACACAAACGCCTGTTTCCATTGGTGTTGTAGAAGTTTTTTTACATTATTAATCAATTATATTATTATAATATGTTAGGGTAATTCATATTCATCTCTATTTTATTCGTTTGTATTACATCATATTAGTTATTGGATATTGTTCTATCTTTATGGCAACCTGCAGTGTTCCAAGCTCATACAGAAGAGAAAAAAACTAATTTGGATTCTCTGCAGGATTGTTTTTTTATGTTGTTCCTCTGCTCTCGTTTCAAAATACAGTGATAGAACTAATTTTGATGTTTTAAAATATATTAAAAAGAATTTTAATATACCAACAATATAATATCACATCAGTGTATGTTTAATGTTAGCAAAAGACAATACTAAAAAATCCAACCGAGAATCCTGATTCCTGAGAAACATAGTTTGGATAGTTTTAGGAAAGTGATGGAGAATTGTGACTTGTGAAAGAGGGGTTCTGGTAACAATATATCAATATTCTGTAAAGCATGAAACACACATATATTTACATTGAAGAAAAATACAATGACAGTGTCACATGAAAACATGTTCTGAAGAGAGAAGGGAAGAGCACAGGTTCTACAAATTGACATGAAACAACAATCACTGTCGATAACGAGGAACTCCACCAGTAATCGCAGCAATCCTCTTCTCCAGCTCTGGCTTGTTGGCTCCTACAAGTTTGTCAAACTCTTTTCCATTTTTAAGAAAGAAGAAAGTGGGTGTGGCTTTGATGTCCAAGGAAGTGCTGAAGTCCTGCAACATACAAAACCATGTTCATTACTGTCACACAAGTACAAGACAATAATTTAGTCCCATAACATCCCAGAAATTTTCATCTTTGATTATTGATTTTCCATACAAATTAATCAGTGGAAGAACTTCTAAATGTTTTATGTTCATATAAGGGCAGTACTAGTCAATATATTTTTGATTCACTTCCAGGTAAATAATAATAATAATAATAGTATATGCAACTTCTCTACTTACAGTCATTTCATCCACATCCACTAATAAGAACATGATAGAGGAGTGCTTCTCGGACAAGTTGCAGAAATATGGAGCAATCATCTTACAAGGACCACACCATGTTGCACTGAAATTTGCAACAACCTGTTAAACATGAAGCTTTAGAATTAGATACTGCACCCAAATGATATAAAGTATACTCATGAAGAAAAGGGGGTCTTGAGATGCAATAAAAGTTAGAGTGAAAATACAAGCTTATAATATCCTTTAGCAGAGTTTAAGAATAAATTATAGGATCTGCCCATGACATTCGATGCCTCCATACTCCCACTTTCCTACCCAGTCTCAAAAAGTTTCTAATCATCAAGAAGCATGATAGTAACTAAAGAAATTGAAAAGAAAAACTTGGTGGAAAATTCAGTTTCTGTAGTGGATTGAATGAGAACTTTTTCCTAATGTTACTGACAAAAAGGTTCACAAAAGGATTAGGGAGGCTTTGCTGTCAAGAACTGGATACAAAGTTTTACTCGCTACAGACAGTTATAATTATTGTGCTATAAATTAAATAAGTAGAACTAACAATTTTACTGTCCCTATTTGCTTGTACCAATTGTTGGTCCCAAGATTCTTTGGTAGTAATAAGTTGCACATTCCCAGAAACAAAATCCACATGATGATCAGAATCACCATCACTATGATAACCCTGCAAACGTTAGAAACATGAAACTAAAGTCAGTCTAAGTATTAATGAAAGATATACAAAATTGTTTTAGAAACATTGAGGCGCCGTGAGGCTTGCAGAACTATTACAGAAATTAAAAAATTTCCCTTCCACTGAGGAGGAAAGAAAAGTTAGGAAGATACTATGCTGAAAGAAGGACAAACCTTTAGGCTACAGTTCAAGTAAAATTGCATTCAGGGAAAAAAAAACTGCAATCTCAGACATCCTTTGAGTAAAGATGAGAGCCTTTCAGTAACATTAAAAGCATGTGGAATTCAAGAAAAGCAAAAGAAAGAAAAGCACAAAAAACAGAAACAAACAAGCCAACATTGTATGGATAAGCTACTAGTAAATGCAGCTTAATAGACCAAGATTAGATTAATTAGAATATTACTGCCAGATAGCATTGGTCAATGATATTCCATCATCAATAAACCATTGATTGCGTTAGAAATGCAAAATCATTTCTAGGCTTCTACCAAAAAGCTTAAGCTCTAAGCAAAGTAGGTCTTCTACACAGTATTAGAGCCTCTATAACCAGATGAACAAAAGTTCAAACCTTTGCACCTCCATTCTTCTACATTAAGTTGAATATCACCAGTATAAGAATTGCACAAACTTAAACTACAATGGGATTTTACATGAAAATGTACCAGAATCTAAAACCATTCAGGGTTTCTACCTGATAGCTTTAACTTTTAAAAATATAAGTTGGATTTAGACAAGATGTAACAAATCATCTTTTAAATAAACACGTTATTTATTGTTAATCCCGTTGTTGCTTGTTACCTCATGTTAATATCGTTTTTATTCTTGTAGCTATCCATATTCACAAGTTATGTCAATTTGACATAGATTGGCCAAATAAACCACAAATTTATGACTTCACTGCGAGGAGCTTTGGTTAAGTTACATTCCAAACTATAACCTACGCTGGAAGTGTATATGATCTGTTTTAAGATAACACTTCAAAAGAGAACAGCATGAAAACCTTGGGCTTTCAAGTTCTTATGGAAACAAATAACTAAAAAAAATTCAATTATTCTCACCTTATGCATACAATTGCCCATGTAATTGTTTCAAAGCCACGACACTCCAAATCTTCAATAATTAACCCTGCAAACAGAATTTCGGCACAACAAATCTCAAAATCCATAAAACTCGAAGAAAGGACAACAAACAACAGTAAAGTCAGAGACTAAACAAGGAAATTGGTCTGGCAATTACGGAAGAGTAAAAATGACAATAAAAAGAGGAGGGGATACAACATGAGAATTACAATGCCTATTTAGACTCTACCTTCCTACTTAAAATTCTAAAAATGGTTCCAAGCATTCATTAGCAAAATGAGGAAATTAAATGACTAAAATGATATGATGATGATGGTGATGGTGATGACGATGCAAGTGGGGTCCCGTCATTCGTTCAGGGAACTGATTTAGAAGCTGAAAACACAAGATTTATTGCCTCCAATAGCACAACTTCTATATCTGGGAATAAAAGTAACCAACTTTCATCCATTCACAAGCAGAAAAAGAAACCCAACAAAAAATTAACCAAAAATGAAGGGACAAATTGTGGAATTGGATCACGGGTCTGATTGAAAGAAACCCCATAAATTCAATTTCAGAGAAACAAACAAAATAAAAATAAAAAACACACCTTTGAGGAAAAAAAAAACCTAATTTGCAGATTGGGGGCAAAAGAAACCGCTCCTTCAATTGAATCCGTGAATTGGGACAGTGAGTTGAGGTATTAGCTAAGAGAAGATAAAGCGTTTCGATGCTTGCCGGAATAATAAATGAAAGTCTTTTTGGTTCCCAACACAGAAGGTTTCTATTTCATTTTCAGACATGAGTATTTTATTTACAGTAATTACTTAATAAATGATAACTAACTCCTACTAATCAATTCATGCTATAAACAATTACGACAAAGACTTTGAAAAGTTTCGAAATTTCGCATTTCTCATGTGTGAAATGCTAATTATTAATCATTAAAACCTATTGGTTCCTTAAAGAGAAATAAAGGACACAAGGTATGAAAATGGAATATGGAATGGTGGTTCAATTTTGACCTCTGACCTTTGAAGACGACTCAATACCAAGTTTTCCACGTTATCCATTATCATATGTGTGTATTGTCCTTTATTTTATTTTATTTATTATTGCATTTTTCCTTTTTAAAAAAATTAATTTTATGGTATTTTTTTATGAAATATTTTTGTTAGATACTTTAGAATAATTCTTTTACAAAATAGACTGTAGTATTTTATATTTAAACAATTGAATAATTAATATTTCAAAGATACATGGATTATTTTATTTAAAATAGCTAATGTGCTTGACTAAATATTTATTAAAAGTTGGATCATAAAATAGATTACTTTAATTATCAAAATGAAATAGAAAATAAAAAGCCTTGCTCTAATTTTATTCTCTTGTTTCAAGAAGAAAAATGGTTGACCCGACAGGTTACATGCTTCTGCCCATTGCAAGCCCATTTTTGTTGGGCCAATGCATTTTAATCAGTGGACTCCTTTTAAGTTTTTTCTTTCTGCACCTCCATTATGTCATTTTAATACAAATGTTGTCCTCTATTGTATAAATCCTATAATACATATGAATTACATAATCTAAAAATTCAAAAGTGTATTTTAAAAATGCATTCTGGATTAAGAATATGAAAGTCCATAAATTTATTCTACATTACATAATTTAGAAATCTAAAAATTTATTTAAGATTATGTAATTTAAAATATATTTTCAAATTACAAATCTAAAATACATATTTAGAATCCATAAGTATATTATGGATTGAATAATCCTTAATATATTTCTACCATCTAATATTTTTTCTAACTAAGATAATTTGGATTTTTCCTTAATATATATATATATATATATATATATACACATACTATACAATACACACACACACACTATAAAATATATTTTAATCTAAGTTTTATGTTTGTTTTATTTCATAATTTGACTATACATAAGATGAATATTGATAATTTGTTGCATGGTATTCACTTGTATTGTAAGGTCGAAGTTAATCCATGCATTTCATATACACCGTGTTCACTTCTCCAGCTCTGAGACACAATAATGAAGAAGTAAATAGCATATTACAAATTACAGTGAGAAGAAGAAAGAATGCTAGCGGAGTCCAAAGGGTTCTGGCAGAGACTCAAATCCATTGTCAAAGATATCACATTTTCCATCAACACTATGCAGCCAATTTGTGTTGTTCAAATCTTCTTTAAGCAACAGTGAATCATAAGGATAACTCTCGTACAAATCTACCACTGCATTCAATTTTCCCAAGCACTGTTTTTGCTTTTCACCTTTTTCTCTGCCACTTTTCCTGTTAGTGTTGTTTCCGTTGTTTCTGCTTTGGAGGCTTCCATTAATGTTCATTGAAGATGGAACACTCAAACCTCGAGCGTGGTGTGTCTTGTTGGGAGTTGAAGAAGTTCGAATACTCTGAGGGTAGAGTGTGGCACTTGAAAGTGAACGAAGAGTTCCTGAACCGTTCCTCACAACGTCCTGAACGAAAAGGGTTCATTGCACCATTATGATACAAGATGGTTAAGTTAAGGAGCAAACTGTGATTGCAGAAATGGACTTACCATGTTTCTGATAGCCATATCCAGTGATTTCTTTGAGATGGTTCTTCCCAGACCATTGTTGTCTGTGACAGTAGTCGAAGACTTCACAGATTTTCTTGTAGATACCTCAGAGGGGTCACCAGCATTTGCATGGCCACGGCTTTTTGATGTGAACTCAGAGAGCCTCCCCCTGTTGGGAATAGGAGATTGCTGTCTCCTTGACATGGTAGTAACAACTGGGGTTTGCATTTCAGAGTTTGGTTTCAAAGGAATAGTAACAGCAGCACCAGGACGAGACCTTCCTGCAGAAACAGGTCTATCAGAAGGCAGTGTTGTTCTGAGGTTTGGTGGTGTTTCAAGAGGAAAATCAGGTGGAACTATTGGCTTGCGTGCAACACGCGTGGCTGAAGGTAATTGAGATGGCAGAGAATGGCGGCGAGAGGGAGTAGAGGGCCGTGAAGGAGACCTTGGTGTGGCAGCAATGGTTGGCCTTGGAATTGAGCTTGGAGTGGATGGCCTTGAGCCTTGTGATGTTCTAGTTCTGTTGGTGTCAGATGATGGTGATGAGTTGGTAGAACTGGGAAGTGAGCGTGGTAAAAGTGTTCTTGGTGTTGTAGTTTGGCGTGAGGTTGGAGTGGAAGGCCTTGCTGCAGATGGACAGCGAGTTATGGGAGAAGATGGCCTTGTGTTAAGTATGGAGGAGGATCTGCTTGGACTGCGAGTCACTGAACCACTTCTTGCTGGTCTTGAGTGAGAGTGAGTGTTGCTGTTCTCTGATAGTGAGACTGAAAGCTGAAACACATGAACTGTTATAAGAATTTATGCATAAAACTCTGGCTTAGTTATTCTTTTGTGCTGTGTTCATATAATGTTAGAATACCAAATTGTGTTTCAAAGTTGTAGAAAGAAACAGTAAGTGGATATAGAATTCAGAAGGAGCCAACTTTACTTTCTTATCTTCTATAAATGTTTGTTGGAAGGGTTATGCAAACAAGTCTGAGTAATTATCACAAATGATGTACCATCTGGTTCTTTTGAGAGATTGAGTGTGCTTGAATTTAATTTTTATGAGTTGAAAGCAAACATAATTTCAATGATAGCACATTGGAGTGCAGTTGAAGTTACTCAAAGAGACCGCTGAAAGGCATGTACAGAAGCTGCACTAAGTAATAAGCATCACTCTAAGAAAAAGCCAATGCTTAAGCTTGGGATCTAGTATCTTGCTCAATTGCAATTACTTCATCTTATTGATAAAGCACTAACAAATTTTGAAGCAAGAAAAAAGAGCACTGAAATAACTGTGAACATCAGTGTGCTTGTGCCTATGGAACGCTTGGAAATGAGAATTTATTACAGGACATACCCTTGAGGCATGAGTGTTTGACATTGGTCTACCCAAACTGCTTCTTGGAGGCACCAAAGCTGGTTGGTGTAAACCTTCTGATGATGGTAAATGGGGGGTCTCCGGTGGAGTAAGGAGCCTACAACACACAATAGCAATGGTTACAAATCCAGTAGAAAAGATTACAAACGCATGTGCCAACAGTGGGAACTATTTGAAGTTGCAGTGTGTCATTTCAAAAGGTGAGGAAACATGAAGCCAATCATGTGGGAAGTTTAGATCAGAGATAAAACGAATTAATCAAGTTTAAAGTTTATTTTTTAACAAACCATAAAATCAGACCAAACAATTTATAAGTGGAGTTGACGTGACATTGAAAGTGTGTTGTTGTACTAGGTAGCAAGATTCAGGACAATTGGATATCAAGCTTTGGTTTTGGTATGCTTTTGATTGTTGATCTGTGACATTGAATTGCAACTTCAGTAATCTGAGTATAACATGAGGCTGAATGACAATGTGATTTTGTTGATCTATCACAGTAATTAATCAGTGCTCTCATATGGTATTGGTAAACAATCTTATACAATGAAAATAACATACAAGTTACAACCCAAAAGCCTAATTAACTGATTACACACGTCTAAATGAATATTATCCAGTGTCTGGTATGATAAAAAGTGACAGAATGTTACCAATCATAGTCATGCTTTCCTCCTTCGGTGGATGACAATAGATCATCAATCTCACTTGTGGCCAGTTTTGCTGATTCAAACGAAATTTTCCCCGGTTGCCCTATCAAGAAATAGCTAAAGCAGTGATTAATGACACTAAATTGCAAAGTCATACAGTGATTAAACTCAGCAAAGTTGAGTTTATCAGTACAAGAAACAAAAACATGATAAATGGAAGAGAAAGTGTTGAGGATAATAAGGAGTTGGTTAGGACCTTGGGAAGAATTTGTGTTGGAGAAGGGATGGATGTTGGCAAAGCCATTGAAGCTGTGACCTCTTCTGTGATGATGGTGATTCACATTCCTGGTGTTGTTCATGATGCCAAAAACTCAAGTATGCATTTCATTCATCCCTCAAACTCACATGTGTTGATATAATAATATGGTATGTGAAATTGAGCTTAGATATGATGAGTTGTGCTGGTTGGAAGGGATTGCGAGAGTGCATTGCAGTGTTGTAGATGGCAAGCAAAAGCATTCACTTGTTTGTACGTCAACACACAAAACTGAAACACAAGCAGAGAGTGAAGGAGGGTACAATTCAATTCAATTCAATGCTCTAACTTTGTGATTCAGTTTCTTGCTTTGTTTCATCACACTTCATTCAGTGCTTCTTTCTCAAGTTTAGTTGGCTTCTGTTGTCCATTGGGTGGGATCAGGTGTGTCAGAAAATGTTCAATGACAGATCATGA
Source organism: Vigna reflexopilosa (assembly GCA_027742785.1). Lineage (NCBI taxonomy): Eukaryota > Viridiplantae > Streptophyta > Magnoliopsida > Fabales > Fabaceae > Vigna > Vigna reflexopilosa. The sequence continues at coordinate 80,234 of CM050929.1, read as the reverse complement.
TCAATTTCTGGACATTGTCACGTGTCCACTTCCTACTGGCCCACGTGTCCACTTCTTTGTTTCATCCTTCTCACTTCATTCACTCATGGCAGCTTTGAAATTGAGTTTGAGACAAACAAATTGGGGTTTACATGTGCCCCAATTGCACATGGTATCATATAATTAAAGGCCTTCTTTTTGGAGTTTGTTTTGGACCTTCTCCTTATGCTCATTCATTGCTCAAGAATCAATCTTCAAGTACTTCCACACACCTTGCAATTTACATTCTTAGGTTTAGGTTAAATTATTTTATTTTATTTTTATGATCTCATATCCCTTGTAAATAATTCAAATTTATAGTTTATAATTGAATATAAATTTCAATTTAAATTCAGTTTTATAAGATTAAATTAAATTTAAAATTTAAATCTTAACATGATATTAAAATTATGTGTTATAAATATTTGTTTGTTAGATATAATAAACTATCATTAATATCAAATTTCAAATATGTATCTTTTTCAATTAATATAAAAATTATATTAAAATTTTCATCAACTAAAACAATTTATCATATATATAAATAAGTGTAAATTACACCTTTCACATCAATTTTGTAAAATTTAATTAGGTAAGATGAACTAATAATATACTTTTTCTCCAATAATAAAAATATGTTATTGTAATAATATCTATTCATTATTTGCATCACATTTCTTTTGAATCACATGTCAATTTTATATACCAAGTATTTCTTTTATTCAGATAATGATACTTTGACAACATTTTAACATTATCTATATGTCATTTTGTGATTGGTTCATGTTAGTATTTATGATTATTATTATCGTTGATTATTGAGTAATTTTGAACCAATCACAGAATGACACGTAAATTATGATAAAATGTTGTAAAAAAAATGTTGTCAAAGTATCATTATCCTTTTTATTCACAATATGTATAATTTTCATACTAAGTTAAAAAATAAATTATAAGAAGAAAAATAATTACTAATTCTAAATTTTAACCATAATATGTAATAGGAAATGAGTTAAAAGTTTAGTATTACTCATTGCACATGATTCCAACCATACTTTCTTTAAGTCAAGTATTTGGTTATGTAAAGTGAAGGAGACTCTTAACCAACTTCGAAGGCATTGTGTTATTATTATTATCATTGTTTGAGGGTTATGTAGTTCCTTAAGATTGGGTATTAATTGATGAAGCAACCATGAAAGCTTTCAACATCGGTTAAGCTCCTTAAGTTACACCCTCTCTCTACCATTCAAACATTATTACATGATGATGCTCATAAAATTTGTTTTAGTTCCACCCAAAAAAGTTAACTTTAAATTTTCGAGATACTTTTTTTTTTATATCGTAATCTTAAAACTTAATGTATAAAACAAAGTTTAATTTGATAAATGAATAACAACTAGAAATTTAAATCAAATTTATTTTGAATAAAAGTGTTTATTAGAATGAAAAAGATTATAATTACAAGATAAAATTGTAATCAATATAAAAATATGGTGAAAAAATAGAATAAACTGAAAAGTAATCTTATTTTAAGAGGAAAATATAAATCTATAATATAAAATTAAATTAGACCGAAATTTCAACATACTATAAGAGTATATATATATATATATATATATATATATATATATATATATATATATTAATTTCGCGAATTTAAGAGTTTATTTATTTATTTTTATCATCTCTACCATATATAACTATATGAGTTTGTTTTATATATACGAGTTCGTTTAATATTTGAGTGTGTTTGTTGAATTTACAGTTAAATATATTTTTTATTTTTAAATTATTGTAAGAAAAATTATGTTTTATCTTTAAACTAATATTTGGTCTTTCTATGTTATGTTATGAAAGTTATATAAAACATTTTTTAATAAATTAAGGTGATTTAGTGGTTATAAAGAGTGTGTAAGTTCAACTTCTTTAACTAATATGTGAGAATTATAAGATTGATTTAAAGAATTTAAAACAGAATGTGAAAAAAAAAAGTTTTGGGTTCAATTCCCCTAACTATCAAACAACTAACATTTTTTTTATTAAAAGAAATATATATAAAGTGTTTTTTATATGACAATCCAAATTTTACAATACATTATAATATAACATATATATAATTTTCATAAAGTATTACTTTATAATCTAATTTAAAATGAAATATATATTTTTATAATAGTTTGAGAACGAAAAGTATATTTAATCGTGAAATTTATATATGCGTGGTTTTCAATTAAAAAAATGCAAATTTTCAAGGCTGAGAAAATTGTTCTATAAAATTTATACTTTTTTTTTGGGTACAAAATGGTGTTGGACTAACACCATCATCAACCTTCAATGGTTGAAGTTAAGGTGGAAAGAAACAATTATGTAAGAAAGCACATTATTAGAAAGTGGTGCTCCATAATGGAACAAGAATCTAAGACCTTATTGAAAGTGAAGTTATGTGTGTATGTATACTTGGAACCTAGACACTTTTGACATTAGGCAATGCCATGAATTTATACCAAAAAATTCAAGAATAATTCAAATGGTTGTGTCTAAAGAGAGAAAGGAATAGATTCTTTGAAAAGAAAAGAAGAAAAAAATCCAACAAGATTTAGGCATAAACCTTCAACCCTAATGTCAAATCACTATTTGAAATAAAAATAATTGAAGTTCAATTTAATTAAGACATATGATAAATAGAAATCAACAATGATAACCACTTATCCAAATGTTATTGGAGGCATTTAAATACTTAGATCCACCATAATATAAAATAGTATTTTTGTTGGATATTTCATGTGAACAACTTATAATATGTAAGTTGAGTTAGAGATGAAGATCCTAGACCACTATAAATTTGATAATTTAATTTTGTGTATTTATAATTTTTATATAAATAATGAAATTAAAATTACTTATATAGGTATTAAAATTATCCAAATTTATATTTTACAATGCTTATTTTTATAATATTTTATTTTATTTGTATTGATATTTGGTAATAATTTTTTTTTAATTTAAATTTAAGATAAAATACAGATATCATTAAAGCAAAAAATTGATATACAATTAAAAGGGTTTTCTTTATTACATAATGAGAGTTACTACATACACGTTAAACTCTTAAAATCAAATACTTATAAAATAGATCAATTTTAAAAATGACAAAAGATAACAAAAACTATTAAAATGTATCATAACAAATATTTTGCTTGGTTGTCAATTTTGTCTTTTTTTTTAACCTTAAAAACCTTGAATCTCTTCAAAATTACTGTAGATGCCTCAAAGAATGTTCAAGACAACTTTGGATGTATTCTTGCTTTAGATTTGATCAAGATCAACATGTTTTGTGTCTTTGAAACTAAGTTAGAACACATATACATACACAAGATGCAAAAAATGACACGCTTAATCGATTAAGTTATTTTCATAATTGATTAGGCTCTCCTCATTGTTTTAATCGATTAGGTTAATTCCTTAATCAATTCAAACAGAGCGCTCTTCCTGGTGTGCCTCTCTCATATTAACTGATTATGAACAATGTTTAATTGATTAAGACATAAGCATTACACCAGATTTATGCAGTTTTAATTCTATGCAACCAAGACTCTATCCTACATGAATTTAGCGTAATCTAACAATTCAAGCATATAAGAAAGAACATTAATACAATTTATCATCAAAAGCACAGTTTACCATATATTTGAGAGAGTTCTCTCTCTCAACAATTATATTCCTAGTATCACTTTGAATCCGGTTTATGTTGGTCAATTATTTTACAAACAAATCATATATTTCTTATTGTTGTGATTGTAAAATTGTCAAGCTTACAACTTTTCCTTTTATCACTAGTGCATCATAGAGGTATGACTACAACTAACCTTGATATTAAACTATGGTTAATGAACTATAGTATATTTAGGCATAGTATAAAAGGGTAGGTTATAGGCTACGATTTTAGTACATAATAGGTTACGATTTTTGAAAAAATTGTAGCCTATTCATGACTATAAGCTATGATGATTAAAGGAACTGTAGTCTATTTATGACTACAAACTACAATTATTAAAGAAACAGTAACCTATAGTCATGAATAGACTATAATTTTTTCATGGACAATAGCTTATTATTGAATTTGTTTAAGAAAAAGTTTTCATTTTAGTAACTTTGCACTCTATTAAACAACCTACAAAATCAAACAAAGATTTAGTAACATTAGATACATTGTTGAATAAGAAACAAGCAACATAAAAATTCAGTTTCACCATTAATACTAATTTTGAAAAATTCACTAAAAATAGGTAGGAATTGATTTTTGATTTAAATATTTTTGTGTTAACTTTTATTATTGTATATTTGTTTGTATATTACACATATTTTTCATAGATTTTGTTTTGGTAAGAGACTTGGTGGAGAAAAAGCTTGACATGATGATAACTTTTATTATGGACCTCGGATGAAGATGTTTTAAATTGCAAAGTTATTTGAAACCGTGATTCTCTTCCAATGGCTAAGATCCAAAGGAGGTTGGTGAACCAAAATTCTTAAAATTCAATTGTTTACTATCTCTTTATTTATTTATTTAGTATTCTAATGGACCAAACATTTATTTCACTTGCCTATATACTCTTCAAAAAAATCTAATATTTCTTTAATTATGTTTTTTAACATGAAATAGAGATTTTCATGCTTTTACATTTTATGTTTGTCATACTTTCGCGTATACAAGATTTAGATTTTATTATTCTTTTACATTTTATGTTTGTCATACAAATTTTAAATTTATAGGAAGATTAAGGCATGAGACAGAACCTGGGAATATGCTTTGAAACAAGAGCAAGGCATATTGGTGAACGAGTGAGACACAAAAGAAAATGAGAGAGAAGATGAACCTCTAATGGCGGGTACAAGATACTCAGACGAGGTGGGTATACTTAGACGATGAAGAAAACAAGAGAGACAAAGATAAATGCACCAAAGGAATAAAACGATAAAGAAAATGACAAAAGACGAACCTAAACACACCCAAAAGAATGAGTAAGCAAAACAAGAGAGAAAACCCCATTCATGGGTTTGTAGTGGCGGGAGGAAAACGTAGTATGCTCAGACTAAGTTACAATATTGAAATTAATCCTATTTAGAAGGATATAGACTATGATTCTCTATAAAATCGTAGTCTATACTTTGATCTTTGATAGTCAAAGTATAGATTACAATTTTTTTCTTAATTGAGAGTGTATACTTTACAAACAAATTGAAAAAATATCACATCATTTTTATAGGCTAATTTAAATTGTGACCTATATAACGTGATTAAATGCAATATTTTTGCATTAGGATAATAATTGTTCTACCTCTCATGCACCTTTGTGACTTTATTCAATATCATTTATTGATGGTCATACTCATAATTATTGGACTTATCTTATGAATCTAAATTTTAAGGATTTTTTTATGTATATCTTTATGTTTTGTACTAAGCTTAAACCTTAAAATAATATTATCATTAAATATTTTCAAAGTAATTTGGGTGTTAAGTACAAATTTAATAGATTTTGTTAATTACTTGTCATTGGTACTCTTCATCATACTTATATTAATACTCTTAAGAAATAATACTCTTAAGAAAGAAGGAAGTTGTTGAAAGAAAACATTGTCACATTCTTGAGAAACTTGGACAATAAATCAAAATGAATTTTCCACTTATATTGTAGTGTGACAATTGAAATTTTTTTATTAGTAAGAATTAAATATGTCTAAAAAAATATAGAATAGTAAAAACTAGTTCAGGCTTCTTGCTCAATTAAGTAAATCAGATCTATTGATTAACTTGTTAACTAACATATGATCTACCTTTAAATATATTAGCTAGTGAGTCAAATATATTAATTAGTATTTTCATTATTGCTCGAGAATTTTGATTATGAAAGTTGAAAACTCTAATTTGTTTATGGAATATGATTAGGTGATTGGTGATTTTGATTAATTATTCAAAATGATTACCCTATTATCAAATAACAATACATGTCATAAATTAGAGAATAATAGGTATTGAATTATTTTATGGATTGAAATGAATCCCTTTCAAAAAATTAAAATAAAATTGTTTGATGAAATGTTTAAACACTCATCACACTTAGATAAAGGTTGTGGTTGCTTTTGACCTTGTATTGTGATATGCTTACATAAACCTTTGTTATTAAAAATAAGAAAGAATTGGGTGGAATCCAAGAAGATGGTGCCACACAACATGTTTAAATGTCAAACACTTTCTTTCTTAGGAACTTTTTAGGTGTCGTGTCCCTCCATAATCATTGGCATAGAGTGAATCCGTTACCCACTAGTAATATAAATCTCCACCATTTTTATTCTAAACCAATGTCAAAGCTTCCAAATAGACCACTAATATTCCAATACCGACTTTAGTTGGTTGTTGAAGATCATACGAAAAAGAAGACAAGGACTTTTCTCATTGATTACAACCTATTTGGGATATACATGATCTTTATAATTTGGTCATCATTCACGATAATCTTCATCACATGAAAATTCATTTCTATTGGTTCTTTCTTTTCATTCCTTTCTTATCTTAGTCAACTATAACCATTCACTTTTTTTACCATAACTGTTGCTTCAAATAAGGTACTTAAACTTGGATAAAGATAAATTAATCAAACAAAGTACATAAACATGTGTTGAACATATTAATAATATTAAGAGGTATTGGAAGTTCCATTATTTGGATAGGTACAAACTTTATTATTAAAAAGTGATTTTTAAATCTAACTCAATCTCACCAAACCGACTTGTAAAGTGAGGTTCGTACCTTACTTATATATTATAATTTGACTTTATTAGTCGATGTGAGACTTCCAACACATTTCCTTCACGTCGAGGTATAAACATCTCGAGCGTGATAATAGAAATGAGTGATCCGATAGCGCTCGACAACGGATAGAATAAAAATGCCCAAAATAACAAGAAATATCGTTAAAATATACTCCAACCATGATTCTCATATGATATTAAGTGGGCTTAAACCCTTAACATTATTGTGCATTGGCTTCTGACGCTATATCCACTGTCTAAACCAATGGTTAATATAACAAAATATGTTAACCTTAGATATATGGAATACGATAAAGGCATTACTATGGAAGGTTCTAGGAAGCCAAACGACATGTCTGGGGTGGTTGTTGACAAAGTCCATTGTCCCAAGCATTGGAATTTGCTTGGTTTCTGTTATTTACAGCCAGTGATACATGACATTCAATAACGCACTATTGTGTGGGAAAGAAAAAAGGACATGGATGGTGCATTTCTGAGTCCATTTTTTCCACTGCCATAGGATTCTTTTCATATTCCAACTCTGCTATTGACTCATTCCACATAAATTTCACAATCATATCAAATCATGAAACCAGCACTTAAAACACAGACACCAAGCAAATAAAATGAAAAATATTAATTCCACAGGTGGTTTTTATTTAGTGAACAATGAATGTGTGTGATGACATTAAAAATATTATATCAAAGTGCACGTAATGTCATGCCATTATAGGAAAGAAAATAGCACATTAAAATTAGTATCTGTGTTTTGAGTGCTTCTGTAATGCCCACCCACTGATTAATTTAAAAGGTTATTTACTAGAATCATTATGATTTAAGGTACACTTAATTGTTTACTGAAAAACTATGTTGTGTTCTTTTAAAACAAAAAAGACAGAAATATGTTATATATCTTTCAACAATCGAAATCTCTGTTATGTGGGTGTAGCTGTGAAATATATGCCTGGTCTAAGTGACCCTGTGCTTCAAGGTGTTTGATAATTTTGAAAAATAGAGTGAAAAGTTAATTGCACGTTGCTGATTATTTAAAGATAACAAAACTGTGTTTGGTATATGAGTTGAAGATCTAATCACTGATTCAGTTAGTAAAATAAAAGTAAAGAAGGAAAATGATGAATGGGTATGTTAGTAGAATATATATATTAATGATGGTATCTGTGGTTGAAGTCAATGGATTTGGTGTGATATGGATGAAGATAAAAAAGGCAAAAGACTTGGTCAGATGACACTTTTTTTCTCGGTATTGTCCTGGTCAACGTCCATGCACGCAAAATCCATATAGAAAGCTTCCTCTTGATTTACTTTTCGTCTTGGTGTGCTGCTGAGACAGCCAAGAACAAACAAAAGACACAGATATCCACCACCACTTTTGCTGGACTTGTCCTCGTCAATGCAAAACTCTTGCAACACCTCCTCTTAATGTTTAATCATCAGTCAATGAAGACTTTTAACAAAAGAACTTGCTAAATTGCAAAGGGTGATCAGTAACAGTCCAAAATATCAGAAGGAATCAGTCTTTCTAAGTTGAAACGACTCCTCCTCTTCCATATTCCTTCAGCCAGCAAGCGTGGCACATAAACTTCATAATATAGCTCGGTTGTTTCCTCAATATAGTATACAATGTGAAGAACAACACACACAAAGCGGTGTTGATGCCAACAGACGTGAATATTGCGGACACGATCATGTTTTCAAGGAAATCTCAGAAATCAAGACAGTGGTAAATAAGCTACTGCAGGAAACACAAACAATGAAAACAAATAATAAAATCTTTTTCAGATTTGAGTTAATGGTCACAAAACACAACACGACAAAGAACAAGAAACAACCTTCGTAAGTAAACTACTTAAGGTTAAAAAACCCTTTTGGCTCATCACTTTATTTCTTAAATAATCTCTGTTAAGCCAGGTTAACTATCCCACTAGTTTAATTACCATGCTATCTTAGTCAAGTTGGTAATAAAAAATGAAAATTTTCACATCAGTCAAAGTTATCAGTGTTATGCAACAAAGAGAGCAAGTTCACATCACCCTTGTACCTGTTGTACGTAGTAGCTCTTCTGAAACGCCTTTACCAGCCCCACACCGGCGACACCTTCTTAGTGAGAAGTAACTCTCGGAAATGCCGACGGCAGCGCAAGAGTCGGCGACGTGGATGCGGTGGTTGTATTGTAGCCGATGACAGTGAGGATATGGAATACGATGAAGACATTAGTATAGTGGGTTGTAGGAACCTAAACCCAACATTTTCCTTTTCCATCTCCACCATGGTGAAGAACAGTTTTGCTCTCTGACGCCAACCCCACCCAATGAAAAGGAAACATATGTTAGTGGAAATTGCATATGCATGCATAATACTTTTCTACGCTTCTCTTCCCATACTCTTTGTCCTTTCTATATAAACACGTAAGATAGGTTTATCTTTGGTATCAAAATGGAGAATTTCGTCACAGTTTGAAATTGTAAGAATCTTTACCTTTCCTTCTCTTTTTCTTATCACTGTCTGCTATAGCTCGCTCCTTGCTTTTCACTCAGCTGTGGCTCATATTTCGCCACACACTTCCATTCTTTTTTCAACTCAAATACAAACCATCTATTGCTTTCTTCCTTCCTTTCAACTTGAATCATATATCTATTTTTTCAGAAATATAACTATGAATTTAAGTTTCTTGTTATACTATGACAAAAGTTAAGACAATGGCCAATAAATTCATTTATTTAATGTTTTGGATTACGACGGTGTCTAACGAAATAACCATTTTTTTTTAATAATTTTTTTGATAATAAACTGTTTATTACTGTTTTATTAATTTTTATATTTAAAATGGACTAATCTAGAACTATCACATTAATTATTGTAAAAAAATTATTAAAAAAATATTTTCCATATCAATAATAATAGTGTAGTTAATTTCTTTGAAAAAGAAATCATATAATTTTTTTTAATTATTATGTAAAAAATGAAGTTTATATAATCTTATTACTAATTAAAGAATTGATTATAAGTGATTATTTGGTTGGATAAACGGGATAAGAAATCGATAAAATAAATAAGGAATGGGTACAAGATTTTTACACATCTTAATCAATTGTTTTTTTTTTGTCATTGTCATGAATATATAGTTGATTATGAGATTTTATTTTATTTTTTTTGAATTTTTATATAATAAATAAAATAATAATAATAATAATAATCATTATAAAAGATCAAAATAAAATAAATATAAAGATAATATATTTTTATCGTTCATTTTTTTCAACTAAACAATTTTCATTTTTATTCTTTTTCTTTTATTTTCTCTTTATTTATTTTTTCTCTCTACCAAACTAAAAGAAATCTCTTACCAACTTAATGCATGTTAATTGTCCAAGAATATATCTATCTTATTCAATGACGATTTTCTTTCTCTTTATGTTTCCATAAAAAATTCTTATTCCAAAATTATAAACAAAAAAGTTAATTTTTAAGATTGTTTCAATCCCTGATGTAATATGACTAGTGTATGTAAAACATTAAAAATTCCATTTAAAAAATCCAAACTTTACACTTTTACAACCTTTTTAATAAACCATATTATTATTATTATTATTTGAAGAAAAATATGATGTTCTTGCACTTGTCCCACAACCTCAAATTCGGGGATACATTGCATCTATGTGCATGTATTCATATATCATATTGAACTTCTCCCTTCACCTGATGCTGGAATCCTGACACACTTGTTCTATACCTAGTGAAATTCCCCCTCCCAACACCAAACAATCTAATTTTATTTCTTCAAGATACGGCCATGTTTGCTGAATTGACATGGCATATATTCTCTTCTAAAAAATAATCGCATAACATAAACAAAACAAGTAATTCATTATTTTGAAGTGTTATAAAAAAGGAACTTCTGTATATGTATATATATGGTATCGGTGGTGCTTCTACTGCAAGCCATTATCATGAATAATATTATATTGAGTGTGCACAAGAGATGTTTGTGGAAAAGCTGAGAAGAGTGTGTTGAAAGTTCCAGGTATAGTGTGACAGAGGAAAAAACACAGTGAGGTGGGTGAATGGCAGAGAGAGCAATGAGAGAGTTGTTGAGGGTGGTGATGGTGTTGATGTTACTGATGTTGGCAGCAGAGACAGAGGCAATGAGCAGCAGAAGGGGCAACAAAAGGGGTAAAGAAGAGTCATCTAGGTCTGGTGAAGGGGATTCAATGAGCTTTTGTTTGAGTTGGAGATTGGCAGTGGAAGCAAACAATGTGGTTGCATGGCCAACAGTGCCACCACAGTGTTCCCAATATGTGGAGACTTACATGATGAATGGACAATACGAAAGGAACCTGGATTTGATAGTGGAGGAAATATTGGGATATGTCAACCAAACATTGCTCCCTCCAGATGCCATGGATGCTTGGATTTTGGATGTTGATGACACTTGCCTCTCCAACATCTTCTATTACAAAAGCAAAAACTATGGGTATGTGCAGCGATTCTTCAATTAGTTTCATTCAAATTTGTGTTTCTATCAAAACTTTTTTGTTTTCTTGCAAACCAGATATTGGTCTGTCTGAGAAACTAGATTAATTGTTTCCTTTTGTCTTAACTTTGTAACCATCCATCAGTCAAAGCATGGATTTTTATTGATTCAAGGCTGGTAAAACAAGAAGTCGGTGTCTGTGCAGGTGTGATCCGTATGACCCATCTGCCTTTAGGAAGTGGGCCATGACAGGAAGGTCCCCTGCAATTTCTTCTGTGCTGAGATTGTTTAGCATTTTAGTAGACAGAGGGTTCAAAGTGGTTTTACTGACTGGAAGAGATGAAGAGAGTCTTGGTGAAGTTACCAAGAACAACTTGCAGAATCAAGGATTTATTGGCTATGAACGGCTTATTTTGAGGTAAGAGAAATTGAATTTGCATGCATGCATTTGAGAATGTTGAGGTTAACTGAGAAGGTTGGGAAACAAATTGCAGGAGTGCAGCATACAGAGGGAAAAGTGCAGTGAAATACAAATCTGATGTAAGAAAGCAGTTGGAAGAGGAAGGTTACCGGATATGGGGGAATGTGGGAGACCAGTGGAGTGATATTAAGGGAGACTATTTGGGGAACCGTACTTTCAAGCTACCAAATCCAATGTACTTTGTTCCCTAATCTTACCATAATTAATTTTTTCATGTTTGAAGATGCCTAATGTTAAGACCACCCTCTTTGTTCATCTTTGTGATTACTCTAAGTCTTATGTATAAGTTAGTAATTAGTATCTATGGAACCAAGTGTTCATTGTGATTTTTTTTTTCTAGTTTTTCGCACTTATCTTTGATATTCTTCTTCTGCTCATCACCAACACACATGCCTTCAAAGGATCTACAAAGTCCAAAATCTTGAATGCCAGAGTTAAAAGCATGGTGAATGAAACACTTCCACAACTCTAGGTTTCTTTGCTTCGACATTTCCATTGACAACAGAAAATATTTATTGAGAACTTAAGTTACCTTAAGTAGAAATGAGAGTTAAATCATTTATATATTATCTTACATTTTTGGTTTAAAGATGGTCAGTTCAATTCAAGTTTTATTATTGTTGAATGATTCTGGTGAATCCCTTTCAAAAGAACAATTTGACTGAAGACCAGCTAAGGTGCACTACCTTTTCTCCCTTTGCTCCCTTACATGACCATCTTCTGATAAGCTACAATTCATGCAAGAAAATAAGCACATACTTATCAGGCTTTCTGTTGATATTGCAACACTGAACCAAAAGAACAAACCTAATGCAGTACATCCTTTTATAAGTGATGACTTCAATCCAACAATTTTCTTCTCAAGTCTGAGTCTTCTTTCAAATTAAACGGAAACATTTATGTTCACAAATATGTATTAGTATGACTCGGTCATCAAAAGATATCACTAATGAATCTTAACACCAATAAAAAAGGTTTTTAATCCATATAAAAAATCGACATTACTTTCCATCCAAAACTTTAAAATAATAAATATATAAATTTTTATCTCAATTTTCTGATTTTTACTTATTATAAAATTTAGACTTACATTTGGATTTTTACCTATTCTATACCACTTCCACCTACTCTTCTTCTATTAGGATGAAAATTCTATGAGAAGAAAAAATATGTCATCTTTGTCCAGAACCAAACTATATAATTAGTAAGAATGCAAATTAGAATTCCTTCTGGTTTCGATTGAAAACTTAGATGCATTTTGTTCTTCAAATTTAAAAAATCGATGGTGTTATATTGTAGACTCTGTGTGTGAGAGAGATCTTTCACTGTTTCTTATAATACTCAAAATATACCAATTCTAATATTCAGTTACTATTATTTCTCTTCTGTATTTTCCATCCTGTTTTCATCTTTGTTATTCTTGTTTTGCTTCTCACTATCCAACAAGTGGTGTTCACCGTGGGACACAAACAAGATTATTCAAAGAGATGTCAACAAAGTTCGATATTGAGATGAAGCATTGAAAAGGAGAGTCGAACATGGCTTCAACCTTGATGCAAGTCGAGAAGAAAAGAATTATCGATAAGGTGAGGAGTGCAATCGTTTTGTGTCTTGGAGACAAGACACTGAGGGAGGTTGCAAAGGAGAAAATGGTTGTTGGGATATGGGCGAAAATAGAATCTCTATATATTACGAGATCTTTGGCTCATAGGTTGTGTCTCAAGCAACAACTCTATTCATTCAAGATGGCAAAATCAAGAACAATTGAATAATAGCTTGCGGAATTCAACAAGACCATCGATGACTTTGAGAATATTGGTGTAACGTTAGAAGAGGAAGATAAGGTTGTCATCCTTCTGAATGCTCTTTCGAAAACCTTTGAGTATTTTAGAGACGCTTTGCTCTATGGAAAGGATCAGTTGATTACCTTGGAAGAAGTTGTGAAATCGATTCGAACCTAGGAGTTCCGGAAGCTCCAAGATTCAAAAACAATAGAGGAGGTGTCATCGGGTCTTAAGCCATGAAAGGAAAAGGGAAGAAACATGAGGGTAACTGGAAGAAGGCAAAACTAGAAGACAAGAAACAAGTTAGATGTTTCAAGTGTCAGAAGATTGGACATATCAAGAAGCATTGCCCAGAGAAGGGTAAAGGTTCTCGGATGCAAGAAACAATCGATGTTGTTGAGGCCTCTGAGGGATATGAATCAACTGGTGTTCTGGTGGCTTCATTAGAAGATTGTCAGAGAAATTGGGTCATGGACTCTAGTTGCACATATCATATGTGTCCGGTGAAGGATTATTTTGAGAATCTTGAACAAAAAGAGTATGAGACTGTTGTTGGTACCCTCAACAGAATGACCTGACAAAAAGGATTAATAGAACCATTCTTGAAAGAGTTCGATGCATGAAACTCTTGGACAACACATGAAACTCTCAAAGAGTCAAGGCCCAAAGACTGAAGATGATAGGATAGAAATGGATATTGTACCTTACTCTAATAGGGTTGGAAGCATCATGTATGGCATGGTCAGCACAAGACCTGACCTGGCACATGTTAACAGATTCATGGTTGAACCTGGTCAAGCTCATTGGGAAGCCTTGAAGTGGATGCTGAGATATATAAATGGATCATTGAGCTCTGACCTGTTCTATCAAAACAATTTTCAAGGTGGAGGTTTTATTGAAGGCTTTGTTGATGTAGATTTTGTAGGACGCTGACACAAGAAAATCTTTATCTGGGTATGTGTTTACCTTATATGGAACAACCATTAATTGGAATTCAAACCTCTAATCTGTTGTTGTTCTATCTACCACTGAAGCAAAGTATTCTACATTGGCTGAAAGAGTAAAGGAGGCTCGTTGGTTGAAAGGAATGTTATATGAATTGGGCATCAAGCAAGAAATTGTCCAAATTCACTGTGACAGTCAAAGTGCCATTTATTTGGCCAACACATAGATATCAAAATACATTTTGTTAAAGATATAGTGGAATCTGGTGCAGTTCAAATTGTGAAGATTGCATCTGAAGACAATCCAACTGACATGCTAACTAAACCTCTTCCAAAGGAGAAATTCATGAAATGTTTGTCCATGATTGGTTTTGCTTGATCAATCTATTTGTTTCATACATAGAGTCTAGGTGAAGAATGTTATAATGTAGACTCCATGAATGTTTGTTTTCTGGTGGTTATGTAACTATTTTTCTACTTTATATCTATAAATAAGATTTTTCATTGTTTCTTATAATACACATAATATACCAATTCCAATATTCAATTACTATTCTTTCTCTTCTCTAATTTTCATCATGTTTTTATCTTTATTATTTTTGTTTTTCTTCTCCCAAATTGATATAATTTTTTTAATCCAATCATATCATTTTTTTTTACTTGTTAAAAACATTTTCTAACTTATATTTAAAAAAAAAAATCATTTTAATATTTAAATTGTTTACACTGTTTATTATTTTAAAGTTTTGACACAAAATATATGACGAAATTCCTATTTTAATTTCACATTTGAAGTTAAAGTTAAGTAACTTAAAAATATATTTAACCTCTTAATAAATTTATTTTTCATATATATGATATTCTAAGTCAATATAATAGAATAATATATACAAATTACCTTTAAATACTCAATTTTCACCAAAAAATCGTAAATTAATTTTAATAATTGACTTATAATTTTTTTTTATAATTTATGAAAATTATATAATATTAAGCTTATAATTTAATTTTGATAATTCTAATAAAGAATATAATTAGAGTGAATACATTATGCAGTTCTAAGTTCAACAGAACGATAAAAATAAAAAGGAAGGCCAAACAAACAGTTCTTTTACCTAGTATTCAATTCTCTAGTTCTTTCCTTCTTCCATCTTCTTCGCATTAGCATTCACAGTTATAATTTCTCTGTTATCCATTTTCTTCTTCATTATCATTCTGCTATTTTTGTTTTTGTTCTTTTTGCTTTAACCATTTCGTCAATTTGATTATTGCACTGCAGCTACCTGATTCGCCACCCTAAACCACCGGGTAAATTCCTTTCATAAGCAATTTTGGTTTCACTTTGCTATTGTAGGATGCTAAGCGAACCGTGAAACAACTCAAACGTGTAACGCTCTGTTCCTTCTAAATTCCAATGTCATGAATCCGTCGTTTTAATGTTACTTTCGTACATTTCCCGTTCTGTGCCGATTCCACCTTCCGTTGCTTTCGTTACCTCATTTATCACTTTTTCTTTACTCTCCGAATGATTATTTGGCTGCTCATAAACTGTTTGATTAAATGCCAGCTTGGTTGACTGATTCAATGTAGTTGTTTTCTGCTCATGGTTTCCGGGTTTTTAGATGTTTTAGGTATTTGCCAGTTGTTTGGTGCTGTAATGTCAGGGCAGTTTTGTTAATTGTTCACTTGTTCTCTGGTTATTATTACTTGATGACTGTTTTCTGTTTTAGCACAAGTCCTCTTAACGGATATGCAACTTATTTTTTATTTGGTTGTTATTCTTTCTCCGTTTTTTTACACCAGTATATCACGTGTATTTTTATTTGTAAGTAGTACCCAGTTATTTTGAAAGCTGAAAATCTAGCTGTTTGGTTCTTTCATTAACTCAAGCAAATGGGCATCATCTCACAGAGTTATTCGTTTCCGAGTTCTATCTGAAGCTGTGTACCTGAACCTCTGTCTTGCACCCATGAAACTTGAAGACATTTTCCATACTATTTGACTTATGATAAATAATTCTAACACTTAAACAAATTTGATACATGCACTTATTTTCAAGAGAGGAAATGTTTCTGTTATTTGGTATTGTTGTCTATGATAGCCAAATGTAATGGAAATATTCGAAACTATGATTCTGTGGTGTGAAATTATTGCATGGTCATTGACTCATGCAGATGTTCTGAGCAGCATTTTCATGGACACTCTCGATAGCGCTGAATTTTTAATGATATTTATTGATCCATATAGCTTCCTTTCTATTTAACTTGAATATGGATGAATTTGGGAGATAATTGTCAGAGTTCTCTTTATTGTTTTTGGTGCACACTTTTCTTAGTGGAGCTCAATTTCTTTCCCTTTTTTGCCATGGTTGCTATAATGTGGTGTACAATTTTACTCTAGGAAATGGAACTAGTGGTTATATATGATTCAATCTTTTATTTTTATGGTATGTTGTTCCGATAGTTTAAGGTGTTTCTAGTTGTGCTAAGGAATACGTAAGGCTTTGCATTAATCATCCAGGGAGTAAGTTTATGAATTGATCTCAGAAAATAGATCTAGGCCTAATTTAACCTTACAAAACTTACTTGTAATGTGAGGTTAGCATCAATTTATATCTTATAATTTAGTCATATCTCTAATTAGTATGGGATCTCCAACACTCTTATACGTTAGAGTTTTGATATCTTGAGCATGGAACTTGATAATTGTAAGTGGTCCAATAGTGGTTGACACAATACCCAACAAATCTTGTTAGGATAGATCATGATATCATCTTAGAAAGTGAATTTAGGCCTAACTTAACCTAGTAAAACCAATTAGCTAGGTGAGATTTGCATTCACTTATGTATTAAAATTTGACTATATATGTAATTGATATGAATCTCCAATAGTAAACTTAGAACAATTTAGTGGTAATAATGCCAATCCATTTCCTTTTGGAGATCACTTTACTTGTCACTAAAAAATAACTCCAACCTTTGGAAAGGCGAAAAGATGAATTTGCTATTACTTGCTCCCAGCTGCCACTATTTAATAATCTGCTACTATCATTGGAATTTGACTGCAATTGTTGGTCATTGCTGACAGCAGCACATAATTACAAGGAAATGTATCATTTCCTTTTCATATATGTTTACTATAACATGGACTTTCACAATCATATTATTTTCCACTGAACAAGCATCACTTAGTATCCCTTTGTGTTATTGTCAGTTATTCTAATTGGACATAAAATGTATTTATAGTTTGTCGCATCATGTTGAACACTTAAAAAGCATTGTAATTATTCTAATTTGGTCTTAAATAGTTTTGGTGCAACATTATATTTCGATTGCACTATGAAATTAGCATGTTTAATGCTGAAATTTGACATTGTTGTATTTATGTTGTTTACTATCCTGTAAAATTTCGTACTAAAATTCTGAGTATAGCTAGCAAAGATCTTATTTTCTCCAATTATGATTGCAGTCTGCATCTCTGATAACTCAGAAGTTCCCTATCTGGTGCTTCCTATGGATAGATTTATTTGAAGTGTGTATTATTAAGAAGAAAAGTACATGGGTTTCTTTGCTCTGCACGTGAATTAATCCTTTCTATTAAATGCAGAGAGAAATGGGAATTGCAGGAGTGCTAAGGAACATTGTTCGCCCTCTATCACTTGCATCATCAAGAACCTTGACCTCTCGAATGTCCACCAATGCTTCGATGGCATTGTTTTGTCCTGTTTCTCCATCTCCCTGCAAACCCCCCAGTGGACTCTTCCCCTTTTGAATCACTTCCATAGCTTGACAGACACTCGCTTCCCAAAGAGACGACCCTCTGATAAACCTCGTCGAAAGAGGGCCAGCCTGAGACCGTCTGGTGTGTGTAATTTTATGCTTTTGATTTTGAATTTGACTCAAATTTTGAGACAATTTATATGGTTCGCTGTGTGCATTTTTATGCTTTTGATTTTGAATTTGACTCAAATTTTGAGACAATTTATGTGGTTCAGGGCCTTACGCTTGGGTTCAATATACACCTGGCGAACCCATACTTCCAAATAAGCCGAATGAGGGGAGTGTCAAAAGGAGAAATGAGAAGAAACGAATGAGGCTGCGACGTGCCTTTATATTGGTGCGCTCTCCCCTTACCCTGTGCAAATTGAATTTTGCAGACTTCATGAACGTTGAATGTGTTTTTTGTTTACGTTTGAAGAAAATGAAAACTCTTTTCTAAATGTAATAATGCACTGAAAAGAGGGAGGGGAAGGGCAATTGGAAATGAAGCTAGATGAAACGGGATAGGAAAATTCACGGTACTTGCTGATTGTGTTAGAAATTTGTTATTTTGAATTAGTTTCATTTCATGTTGTAGGAGTCATCTTGTTTAATGGTGAAGAGAATAAACCTAGTTGGATAAAGCTACTCTGTTTGTTGCTATGAGAGTCATCTTATTTAATGGTGAAGAGGACTCTTCAATATTCAACAATAAGTTGTATGGGATTTCTAACAACGTAATTATTAAATGTCACTGTTAGAACTTCGTGAATGTGTATAGTATTGTTAGGTGAGTGAACAATTATCGGAGATATACAGGATCTAGTCATTTGTCACAAGCTCAAACAAGTTCATGTGAATCCAGTAATTCTTAGCCCTTGAAATTACTAACTCTTAGCCCTTGAAAGCATCTGTCTTTCTTTTTTTTTTTATTCATGGACAGCACATTTTTTTAACTATATCCCTTTAGTTCTTTTGAGGACTCCATTCTGTCATTTAATCTTTTAACCTTCATAAACATGGCATATGAAAGGTACTATTATATTTTGCTAGAGTAGACTGTGTGCAAATCTTAAGTACAACTATATTTGGTGGCAAGTTTATTTGCTATTGAATGTCAAACGAGTTCCATGGACAAAAACTATAGCCATAATAATCACCATTTGGAAATTCAAATTTTGTAAATGGGGTGAACTTTTGTCTATGTTTAACTGTATTAGACCATCATGTGCTTATTCATTGAAAATAACTCTGGAATTTATCGGGATTCTTTGGCAAATAATTGACTATCAAGTGTCAATCAAAGTTCTAAATTTGTTAACGCTAACTGGAGTTGGTTATGACCGTTTTTATCTGTCAGGAGGTGATTATTTTTAGCTATTAAGGAGGTTAGAGCGGTTTTTTTTTTTTTCAGAACTTACCAAAATACCGGTGTTATGTTTGAATTGATTTTTTTGTTTTGTAAACTAGAAGTTTCTCTAGCTATGCTATCAGTCCAAATATTTGTATTGGAATAAATGTTGAATGTGAACTCTTGCATACAGGCGGAGAGGAAGAAAAGGAAAGCTCAGCTGCAAGAGGCTAATCGGAAGAAAAATATTCAGAGGGTAGAACGCAAAATGGCTGCAGTTGCAAGGGAAAGGGAGTGGGCAGAAAGACTGGCTGAGTTGCAGCGACTTGAGGCACAGAAGACAATCTAATGGAAATTTTTAGGACCTATCTGCAGTTGGTAACAATGTTTGTGCACTCTACACTATTTCTATATTTTCATTATGTTCAGAAACATGAAAGTCTGAATCCCCACATTTTGTTGTTGAGAGTAAGGCTAAAACGCTGACATTTTTTTCTTGAAACAAAGATGAGAAAAATAAAAGAAACCTGGTGTGGGTAGATCTGTGTGCACATGCTAATAAATCTTAGAGTCTACAACATTAGGGTGGAAATATCTGTTGGGAATAATGAGAAGGAGCAAGGAAAGTAGAACTGGTTTTGGTGGGATGAAGGGCATCCAAAGGAAGGTGGATGGAAGGGGAGGGCTTATCCAGAATGTATTATCCATTTTGGCATATACCTGGACCAAGTCTCTCCTCGTGATTTCATTTAGGTCTGCTCAGACCAACCACCATAAAAGATTGAAATGAATACAAAGAGAGATTCAGAGCGAATTTTCAAAGGAAAGGAATAGAAAAAGATTTTGAGTTCCAAGGTTGAAATTATTTAGAAGGGAAAGAAAGTAGAAAATATAAATTTTAAAAGTAACAAAAAAATTCATACATGCATTTAATATCTGTATGAAACTAAAATCCATCGGTCTCTTCCACTGTAGCAACTTTACATTTTCCAAATTGGAATAGAATTATTTGAAGGATAATCAAGTACTATAATTATTGAAAATAATAAAAAAATAATTTACTAATAACCAGAAATTAAACTTTGCTTTCTTCTGGATTGGATGAGACCTTTTCTATTTTTAACAATCAATTTTTTTCTTCACAGAAAAACTAAAACATGAATTCAATAATTAATGATAACGTGTGCGATCAATTGTACACAGACAATTGTTATTATCATTATAACCAATAATTGACTAATTATTGTGAGTCATGAGCTTAATGTTGTTTATCTCTGCCCATCTGAGTTTTCTATTTTAGTGTTTCATTTTCTTACGGATTTGTGTTTCTATTTTCTTATTATTTTAAAGTTTAAGATAAGATTAATTGATTTTTTTTCTCATTTATACTATTATTAGTTACAAATACAAAAAAATTAATAAATATTTTATTAAAGTGTTTTTTTATTATTACATTTCTTTCTTTATCCATACGAACCGTAAACTCATCTAAAAAAATAATTAGTAATTGATTATTGAATACATGGTTGATTGTTTTTAAGATTTTTCCATAAGATTTTCTTTTCATAACCAAAGTCTGATAATTTATCATAAGATTTTCCCATATGAATAATTAATTTAATTGTTTTTTAAGATTATACTACGAACCTATCAAATTTGCCTGTATTGGTAGAGACTAAAGTTTTAAAATTATGTTCCTATTAATGTGTAAAAAACACAAATATTTGTAATATTTAATAGACACACAAGGAAAATAAATTTAAAATTATATAAATTATAAAATGTCTTATAAAGAAAAAGACTAATATCATTAGTCTTATAAAATATGAGTCAACTAAAGCATTGTAATTAAGTGATTAATTTTTAGTTTTAATCGAATATTATATTCCTATAAGCTAATTTATTTAAAAGAAAAGAAAGAAAGGAAAAGGATAAAGATAGAGAGATTGGGAGAAGTGGAAAAATAGAAGTATAGTCTTGTCTTCAAAAGTTAGGTACTTTCCATTATTTATAATGAAAGTTAAGCAAATTCTTCTTCTCATTTTCTTCAAAAGAATACTTGAGTGGAAAGATTAAGAAAGGTAAGAGATTAATAATTATGCATTAATAAGTTTTACTTTAAAAATATGTTGTGTATTATAATAGAAACAAACTCAATCATTGAGATTTACTTTTTTAAAAAAGCTTATTTTACTTTATATATAAGTTGATTTAACCAAAAAAATTGGTAATACTATTTTACATTGACAGACACTTGAAAATATTTTAATTTATTATGCTTCAATATTTTTCTAGCAATTAGGTGCCATATGGATGATGATTCATAGTTGTTTAATTTTAAGTATTTAAAATAATGAATATGATTTTTTTTTTTATAAAAGTTAAAAGTAGTTATTAACGCTCCATTTGTTTCTGCAGATAGCAACAAAAGCACAGAAATCAAGATAGAATAAACACAAATAACTATAATATTTTATCTTTTTAAGATTGAAAAGATTTTGAAAGAAAATGATTATAATATTTTATTCTTTAAATAAATAATTAGACTAACATTATTAAAATAATAAATAAAATCGATTTTTTTAAAATTTTACAGTAATATTTATTTTTACTTAAATTTATTTTAAATTTTAATTTATATTTATAAAAAATATTTTTATATTAAATTATTTTAAATATAAAAACAAAATTATAATTTTATTAATTGAAATATTTTTTATCTATCAAATCAATTATATCATTCACAAACTTCTCATTTCTCACAACTTTGTTTTGAATTCAAATAATTTCACTTTCATATTTCTTTTCTTTCAAATCTACTTGTTTCTATACAGGAGAAACCCTCAAACCCCAGTGAATTAAATACTAATAATTTTTTACTAAAACTTATGTTTTAATTTTAATATTTCTATGTTACATAAAAATTTACTTGAAAAAAAGTAATTTAAAAAATGTCGTGTTCTACCTTTCTTTTTCTTTCTATCCAAAATCAATAAGAAGCGTATTTCTCTCGTGTTCTCCGACCAAAATTTTATATTGTATACATTTGTTTGTATCATTTGTCATGAAAAACATTTATTTTTTAATGAGTTTGATTTTTGTTTTGTTTTAATAATCTATGTGTGACTGCTAAATCAAATTTTGCATTTTGACCAAGTCCAATGCCAAAAATTGCTTATATTTAATCATATTTTTTTTTAGAACTAGTGTATAATTCAATGTCATAAATCTGTAGTGAACAAAGAAATTTTTATTGAAAATATATCAATTAAAAGTTAAATTGGTATGACATAGAAGATACTATTTTAATCCTTAAATTTGTTAGTATTGATTAATTTACTTTTACTTTTACAATCTTAAATTGGTATGACATAGAAGATACTGATAGCAAAAGTTCTACTTACATGAGAAAATGAAGTGATGATTTTAAGAGAGATTATGATAAATTGAGAGATAAAAATACATCTTATTTTCTTATATTTAGTTAATGTATAATTTTTAATTCACTTTTCCAAATTATAAACATCAAACTAAATATTAGGTTCAGATTTGGAGTCAAGGTCAACAATTTATTGTCATACAAGTTATTAGCATTATAAATGTTTGTCCTCATGTTATTTTTAGTCTTTTTCATCCAAAAGATACTCTAATATCAAAGTTAGTAAAGATTTAGTAGCTCAAGCTATTAATGTGTATTAAATGTCATCATCTACCTCTTTATCTCAAACTTTTATTTATATATTTCGAAATTCGTTTTAGATTAATGACAACATAATTATGGTCCAATTGGTAAAAAACATACTTTGTCTTAAATTGATCAAGAGGTAATTTTTCTATAGGCTGACTGTTTGGCCCAGCCACACGAGTATAGAAGTAGTGTGTGGCATGTTTGTCGCATGGCTAACTGTTTGGATTGTCCAGTCCAAGATTGACCGAACGGTGATACTATACAATAACAGCTTAATAGTAGTCAATAGTATAGATTTAATAAATAACAATAAAATAAATGTTCAATGATTATAATATCATATTAAGAAATAAATTTTGAAATCTAATATAATTTTATAAAACTGATTTATAAATTAAGATTCGCATATTGATATATGTCTTTAACATAAAGAGAGTTTAAGCTTAATTGTTTCAGGGAGTCCTTGACTGAACAAGTTGTTTTGTATACTAGACGGGTTGAGTCACTCCCTAAGCTGTTTCTATTTTGCCACTTAGTTTCCATGATATTCACAACATTTGGTTTGCATGTTGTCCACATTGCTTGGTTTCCACGTCCATAGTGTGCTTGGATGATACCTACAAATGGTACTTCGATACTAAAGTCAGTAAATGGTCGTTCAATTAGCAATTGATGCATATTATGTGCATATAATGTTAAAGTCATACTTGAGACCTTTATATATAGTAGTTGTGATGAGCTTTTACCTTAAGTTGGTCTAATAACGATCCAATCATACCTTAATCTGTATTAAGAAGTTAATTCGTCATTATTATTATTAATATGAACATGCTCTAATCGGTTGACCATGTTGTTTAATTCTAATCGTGCTAATACTAGTTGGTCATATTATGACTAGTTGATCTAGAGTAGGTGGCGAAAAAGACTTTTCACGAAAGTAATTAGTTTTGAAGATCAACTAAAAGAGTTCAATTTTAGAGTTATGTTGAACTTAGGTGAAGGAGGAACTCGATCTAAAAGAGTTCGATTTTAAAAAAAATTTAACTAAAAAAGATAATCTCGAGTACTTGACTTAAAAAACTTAACTTAAAAAATCCATCTAGAGAACTTGAAGTGATAAAATTAACTTAAAAAGCTCAGCCTATAAGATAACAACACGATGAAATCAAGTTCTCGAGAGTTCAGCACGAGAAGATCGACCTAGAGAACTCAGAAGTCAACCTAAACAAAGTATAAAGTCAATCTAAATAAAATGGCCTTAGAAAAGATGAGTCTGGATGAACTCCATTTTTGGAGAACTCCGCTGTATGACATAGGGTACACAGACCATAATTTATTTTTTTTAAAGATGTCAAACAGTCATCATATTTAACTGAAAAAAGGTTGTCTTTCATGTTCAAAAAATACACGTAATTTCATACGGAAAAAACACTCACGCCACGAATAAAAGCAATTCATAAATATAATATAATTTAGTCGGCAGGGAGATGACGCTAACAAATTGCCTAATCATAAAGTTTATTAAATTTCCTAATAAATGTTTTCACGTAATACTATAATTAAATACATGAAATTCACATTTAAGATATAATATATACGTCACTGGCTGACAAGAACTAAAAGATGACACTGCACGTGATATGTATTTTTCTTTATTAATATTCATACTTTGTCGATTTATCTTTTATATATATTTGTATCTTTGACATTCCCCTAATGCTCCAAAAAGAAATGTTTATTTAAACCGTGTGCTCTTATTTTGAAACTTTTACCAATACAAAATTAATTCACAGACATTATTATTAAATTTGTTTCATTTTCACAAAACTTGTCTGTAAAAACTGAGATTGTCCCCTTTATTTATGGTAGAATATTTTTAATATATCTTTGTCACTTCCAAAATTATATATTGTAAAAAACAATATTTTATTAAAAAATAAGTTTAAATAAAAAGACAGAACTGAAATGGAAATTTCCATTTTAAAGGAGAAGTAATTAGAATATGAGAAGGTGTGATGAAAGAGCATGATAATATAAGGATAAAGGTAAAAACAAATGATTGTTGCTGTGGAAAGAGAGAAGGGAAGCAGAAAGAGGTTTTCGTTCCCATTTCCATGAACTTTCGATGAGGGACCCATAAACTTTGAGATAAAAGTCACAGTCCCATCTCTCAATACCCATGCCTCTTCTTCTTCTTCTTCTCTCCTCCTCATGCCAACCAAATCATCCATAGCTTACTACGTAGCAAGTGAACAAAGATGGTGTCGAAGATAACAATTCTGCGAGCAGTGGTTGCAGGACTAACGTACTTGCTGGCCTTGTTAACGAAAGTGGTGGGGAGCCAAAAGGGTCGTCCTCATCAGCAGAAGAGTGCGGAGGAGGAGTCGGAGAAGGAAGCGAACGAGAGGTTTGGTCTGAGTTGGAGGGTGGCGGTGGAAGCGAACAATGTGTGTCCATGGCGGACGGTACCACCTAGGTGCTACCAGCACCTTCAGAACTACATGTGTTCAGGACAGTACGAGCGTGACCTAAACCTTGTCGTAGAAAACATCCTCATCTATGCCTCTCAGATTCCTCTTTCCTCTGACGGCATGGATGCTTGGATTCTTGATGTCGACGACACTTGCATCTCCAACGTTTCTTACTACAAAAACAAGCGATTTGGGTACGTAACTCACTGCCTTTGCTTCTTCCATTTACACACTAACTATATATATATATAATATTTATCATTTTTTAAGTTTAAGAACTAAAATTTGTAAATGTAGGAATTGAAATTATATTTAACTTTATAATGAATGAGCATTAATGGTGGACAAAAATGATGAACAAAACTTGTAGTTGTGACCCTTTTGACTCGACCATCTTCAAGGCATGGATTATGAAGGGAACGTGTCCAGCAAATCCTGCTGTAAAATTATTGTTTAATTCGTTGAAAGAGAGAGGCTTCAAACTGTTCCTGCTAACAGGAAGAGACCAAGCAACTCTCTCTACAATCACCTCTAACAACTTGCACAGCCAAGGCTTCGCTGGCTATCAACGTCTCATTCTCAGGTATTTCTTACATAAAACCTTCTTTCATCAATCAAACTTTGTAGTGATATCTATACATTTATCAATATTATGTCTAGTTTCACATTCCAGAGATGTATATACACTTTCGGCACGAGAGACACGTGTTAAAAATCCTACATTAATTAAAAGATAAAATCTATTTAAAATATCTAAATAAGTTTAAAAATTGAAATAGACTTAAAATTCACTTCTTAACAATCATGTTTTCAGAAGGAGACATAGGACTCTTATGCTTGCAAGAAGAGCATCTATATGAAACAATTTCACACGATTCTTCTAAGTCATTTATGGAAAACAAACAAAATACTGAAATAGCACGTTAACTATAATTTATTCAATGCATGCATTTGTTTATATGATAGGCATGATGACATGATGCATGTGTATGACATATTGAGTAATCTAATAACTGATAAATGTCTCAGTCCTGTGAATATTTTTTATGAAAATCTCGTGACAGAAAACACAGTTTTCTAATTATTTAATGGGAGAAGACAGAGAGAGGATAAAAGACATGGCGTAATTGATGGTGTGACGAGGTTTCCAATTATTTGTTGACCTTTGCGTAACTTCCTAGAAACACTCCTCTCTTCCTTTCCCATAAACATCTTCTTCGGTCAAACTTTCTTCCTCCAATAATACTCCACCACATGCATGCTGTTCCCAATTTCATTGATTAGT
The DNA here is from genome assembly GCA_027742785.1 of Vigna reflexopilosa. Lineage (NCBI taxonomy): Eukaryota > Viridiplantae > Streptophyta > Magnoliopsida > Fabales > Fabaceae > Vigna > Vigna reflexopilosa. Next base: position 53,149 of record CM050929.1, on the reverse strand, counting down.
ATCATTTTAGCTGCTTTTGTTTAGTCTTTTGTAATCCAACACTAACACTGTCATTAAGAAAAATGTCTATTCATAGACATACTGAACAACTAGGTCGGCGAAGTCTGCGGCTAAAATTAATAACACAATATTTTGGTTACTTTTCCGTTTGGTCTGACCATTGAATGACACATGTTGCATGGCATGGCAAGGTGCATGCACATAAGGTCGGCAATTTATAAAACGGGTGGAGGTAGGTGCCTACTGTTTGTTGGTTCTACACGTGAGTTTAGATTTTCAGCATAAAAATTCATAAATTTATTGTTTTAACCTCCACAGACCGATCACCTACTAATCAATCTGTTTACCAGTTGTAACATGAAACACTAAGATATAAATTGAGTTTGTTTTAAAATAAGAAAAAAACATGTAATTTTATTCACTGCACAAAACATGGTTAATTTAAGGATAGCATGAGGAGGGTTGGAGACAGGTCTGGGGTAGTTGTTGACAAAGTCCATTATTGTCCTAAGCATTGGAGTTTGCCTGTTTTCTGCTATTTACAGCTAGTGATACATGACACTACATTCAATAACGCACTATTGTGTGAGAAAGAAAAAAGGACATGGAAAATGTGCAGAGAAGGTGCATTTCTGAGTCCATTTTTTCCACTGCCATAGGATTCTTTTCATATTCCAACTCTGCTATTGACTCATTCCACATAAATTTCACAATCATATCAAATCATGAAACCAGCACTTAAAACACAGACACCAAGCAAATAAAATGAAAAATATTAATTCCACAGGTGGTTTTTATTTAGTGAACAATGAATGTGTGCGATGACACCAAAAATATTATATCAAAGTGCATGTAATGTCATGCCATTAGGAAAGAAAATAGCACATTAAAATTAATATCTGTGTTTTGAGTGCTTCTGTAATGTCCACCCACTGATTAATTTAAAAGGTTATTTACTAGAATCGTTATGATTTAAGGTACACTTGCTTGTTTACTGAAAAACTATGTTGTGTTCTTTTAAAACAAAAAAGACAGAAATATGTTATATATCTTTCAACAATCGAAATTTCTGTTATGTGGGTGTAGCTGTGAAATATATGCCTGGTCTAAGTGACCCTGTGCTTCAAGGTGTTTGATAATTTTGAAAAAGAGAGTGAAAAGTTAATTGCACGTTGCTGATTAATTAAAGGTAACAAAACTGTGTTTGGTATATGAGTTGAAGATCTAATCACTGATTCAGTTAGTAAAATAAAAGTAAAGAAGGAAAAATGATGAATGGGTATGTTAATATATATATTAATGATGGTAGCTGTGGTTGAAGTCAATGGATTTGATGGTATGATATGGATGAAGAAAAAAAGGGTAAAAGACTTGGTCAGATAACACTTTTTTTCTCCGTATTGTCCTGGTCAACGTCCGTGCAGGCAAAATCCATAAAGAAAGCTTCCTCTTGATTTACTTTTCGTCTTGGTGTGCTGCTGAGACATCCAAGAACAAACAAACGACAGAGATATCCACCACCACTTTTGCTGGACTTGTCTTCGTCAATGCAAAACTCTTGCAACACCTCCTCTTAATAATATTTAATCATTAGTCAATGAAGACTTTTAACAAAATGACTTGCTGCAAAGGGTGATTATAGTAACAGTGAAATAAGAGTTAACCATATAACTTTTTGATGAGATTTTTGAGAATAGGTTAATTGGAGAGATATGAAGAGAGATCACGTAAAACATTGACACTGTTTTTAACTTTAAATATTATAAGATAATAAGATTATCGGTTATTCACAAAGATTAATGAATGTTGTTTTGGTTTGTGTAGGAGTGCTGAATACAAAGGGCAAAGTGCAGTGAAATACAAGTCAGCCATTCGGAAGGAGATTGAAAGAGAAGGGTACAGAATATGGGGAAATGTTGGAGACCAGTGGAGTGATCTTCAAGGAGAATGTTTGGGAAAACGCACTTTCAAACTCCCCAATCCCATGTATTTCATATCTTGAATCATCCATCTGTTAAGGTTGTCTTTGCTTTGTTATTGTCACAGCTCATCAAAGAAGCTTGTGTTCTTCAATATTGAGTTTTCAAAACGAACGCACGTATTTTAGTTAGTATTTTTACCTTGTAGTTTCCACCTCCTGCATTCTACCACCTTCACAATCTCAACACCATGCACCTTAGTCAATGGCTACTTTCGACTTGTACTCAAGAAACAGTGCTTGCCCAGTTCATGGTGTTATCTTGTCTTATTTCAGTCTTCATGCCTATTATCAAAGCAACAAAAGTTAATTGGTAAAAGTAAAATAAAGGATGAGTAAACGTGAAAAAGAGAAGGAACAGGGTTTCTTACAGCAATCCTAGTAGGAAGTGTAAAGATGCAAAATACAATAAATATATAAATACAAGTGCATAAATATTAAATTATTCTTGATTAATATATATAATATCATTTAACAGTTTTCTCTCTGCGAAACATCATGAAAATGTTGAATAGTTAAAGATAATGCAATGATTTCATGTTAAAAATGGAAAGTGAAATGAGAATTAATTTCAATAAATTTCATATACTCCATTTTTTAGCGTGCGTATGCAACAATTTGAAGTGTTAAGATCGTCTTTTTCTTCTCTTTTAATTATCTTGATGGGAGAATCTTGAACTTTTATGATTTCTCTCTTTTGTTTATTCATAACTTTTTTCGTTCTTGTCTCTTCTAACCTCTCTTTTGTCATTGGTGTGTTTGACTTATTTGTATATACTTTTTTTCCAATGACAAAAATGACTTTTGTTAGTTTATTTATAATTATGGTAACTCTTCAATAGTAACCTTTTTATCAATTGGAGTTCCTTAACAGCGATTTGCATGAAGAAACTTTATGAAGATATTTGCTTTAATAATTTGGTAACACTCGAATGTAGAAGTAGATATTCTCATTAAGTTTTTATTGATTATATTTGTAACAAGCTTGATACATATGATTTATATGCACCAACTTGAGGAAGAGTGTTAGATATCTTAGATAAATATCTTATCTTTATCTTTTATCTTTAGTTAGTTTATTATTGTTCCTTATTTATATTTTGAGCTTAGTCCATATTTCTTCTATTATAAATAGAATACTCTATGTGTATATTTAACTCAAAATAAATTAATCTCATACATAATTTTTATTATATTAAACACTAACAATTAAACAAAATATAAGAACAACTAAAAAAGTAAGAGAAATAAAGTGTATGATATTAGTAAAAGAAATAAAATCTATATCATCATGACTTAGTATGACTTGACTCTGCACCCAAATCGCCATTATCTGCCATGTCTTTGTCAGAGCAATATGTGCAAATACATCATTAACCATTTCACACATATTATTAGTAATTGGAAATCTTCTACCATCTTTACCCTTTTGGAAAAGGTTTAACAATTAAGTACTCATATATTTCTTCACGACTTTGTCATTTCTTAAAATTTCATTTCTGACATAGACATATTATCTTTCTCCTAACATCACTATTAGTGAATGCGAAGTCCAAGAAGGTATTCAATTCTCTCATATATTGACTTGTACTTTAAGACATGTCTATCCATGATTTATCCATTAAAACAACTCTTTTTCATACTAAGGATTTGAATGTTAGAATAAGTGACCATATTCAACAAAGTACATTTCATAAGAAAAATACTAAACTGATTATAAAACTAAGTTTTATACTAAGTTAGTTATAAGTTTGAAAACTGAAATAATTCCACATACTCATGGGACTGAAAAATTCAAAACTAAGTAGTTTTCCTACTTAATTATGAAATTGTTTTCAAGATGATTTAATAGTAAGTAGTATACCTACTAAGTGCTAAAATTAAATAGTGAATGAATTATAGCATACAAGATATGTAATATGCTTTTTATATTTATATTTTATCGCAACCATGTTGGAGAAAAAAAATTGGCGAACTAGGGTGTTGTAGGTTACGCAGGAGACCCTTATTTTTTTTTTTTTTTTTAACTAATTAATGGTGAATTAATTAGTCGTTTTTGTGGAAGTTGACGATAACTTTGTTAGGTCAAAATTAAGGATAAAAAATATATGGAACGTGGATGACCAAATAAAATCGATGAAAGATCAAATATTTGAAAAACGTGTGGTTGGTTTATGACCTATGACATGTAAAACATGTAACCTAACTAGCTAGTTGTCTTCAATTTCATTTTCTTTCTTTTCATGGAAAGAGCACACACACATAAATAGAAAGATTACAATTAATCTAAAAAGTTTTCTCAACGGAGATAAATAATTTTATATTATTTTTGCAAAAATAAAACATTACAAATTCCACCATGAAAAAAGAAATATATAATGCTTTAATTATTATTTTTAAGTTTTGACCATAATATAAAACAATGTGCATTTGCTAATACAAAAGGACATAATTTCTATTCAAGCGTAATAAAACTATCAATAAGCGATAAAAAAATTCTTAACTATTAATATAAGTTTTAGAACACATTCAAAATTATTGACTAATCTGAATTAGTCTCGTATGAATTGATCAATGCATGTGCTACTTCCATATCCCTATCGACATAATAAATATAAACCTTAAAACTTTTCATAATATAACTTTATTATATAATTTCACATTTATTTTTTACCTAAGCATACACGACGATAAAGATTAGGTTTCCTTGAAATTCAAGAAGCAGCTTAGTAAAACTACTTTTTATTTTTGGAAAACATGATAACCAAATTTGTAATAATGCAAAATCTGGCATTCGTTAGTATTAAATCTCCAATTATGAAATCTTTCTGTTCAAGTTCGAAAATTAATATTTCATTTAAAATATAGTTGGATAAATATTAAAGCCAGTCTCAATCTAAGTTTAAAATTTTATCTTAATAATCGTTCTGGTATACCTAATAATCTTACATTGTTTAGGATGACAAATGTAGTTTAAATACGTTTTCTTCCTTTCATCTTTCGAAATGTTTTTTAAAGACAAAACTGTAATTGAACTCCATACATCAAAGCGAAAAATACTTCAGATATGATGATTGAACCTAATTATGTCACCTAACAGACTTGGAATTGAAACATTTATGTTCCAATATTCCTAATAGTTTCACATTACTTATGAATCGAGAGGAATGATAATTTAAAAACAAAATCGTGAAATTGAAACATTAATGTGTCTAAGTATGAGAAATATATGTTCTTTATATTATTATCAATTTGGAATGGTATTAAGCATGTTTAGAATGTTGTTTTTGAAAAGACTTTTTGGATATTAGGTAAGACTTATTGTATATTAATCTTTAGAATGATCGTTGGCATTCAAACATTTGTTTTTCTAAATTGGCTAGAATTCTTTATTTTGACAGAGTGATGTTATACTGAGTTGTTAGTTCGACCTAGATAGGTACTTATTAGAACTTTCCTTCTTTTGTTTCCCATTTATGTGATTTTTCTTCATTAATGGTTAATGAGGATTAGAATGTGCCTAATTGACTTTTGGAAGAACGAGTGTGCTTTTTTAACAAGTTGCAAAAAAAAATTATTCTTCTGGTATGAAACGTGTGAATTGGGAGAACTTGATTTGGTTAGATGATATGCCATCATCTAAAATTTTGGTTTTTTGAAAGTTATTATATGGTTGATTACCTATTAATTTGAAGATTAAGAAAAAAGAATTAGTGGTTTTATGTTGTATGTGTTCTTTCCATCCAAATAATATTGAATATTTATTTAATTTTAGAATTCGATGGTCTAATAACCAAATTTTGACTTTTTCTTAAATAAAAATAAAATATAGATTGGACTCAGAACTCAGTTTTCCAAAATCAATGATCACCAAATTTAATGAATGCAACTTGATTTCTAGGAACTGACTTCTAACCTTCTAACCTATAGCTCAGCTCACGTACATCAAATTGAAGGTTAGAATTCGGTTTGTGAAAAAAAGAAAAAGAAAACTTTATTCAGCCTCCAAACTCGATTCTCAAAATCCGAATTCCAAATTATATATCGGCCAAAACCACGAAAATAATGGTCTAAACTCGACTGTCCAATAAACGAATTCCAACCCAAGTAAATATAAACTACAGTATGATATTGGGAAATTAAAAAGCAAAGTATGCTATAAATCTTATTAATGATACTTTATTTCCAGGTTGAGCATCTAGTATTTAATGATCATTAATGACATTGTCGTACGCTAGAATAGGTGATTAAAATACATTAGTTATATGACAAACACTATTTATTACAAATTTAATGTGTAGAAAAACTGAATTGGATTCTCTACGATTGAATTAAAAATATAATTAAAAGAAGTATGTTTTCCTAAAAATTTAAAAAATAACAAACTTTTTTAAGTGAAAATGGAGAATTAATAGGTAGATAAAGTATATTGAAAAAAATCCTATAATTATTAAGCTTAAATGTTGGGATAGTCTCTATTTTCACGACAGTGTATCTATTTGTATCTATTTGGTCTTTGTTAAAATTCTCACATCGACTAGAGATAGGGTCAATTTAGAGTATATAAGTGAATGCAAACATTCATCTTACATTGTTTTACTCTATCGGATTGTTATGGGACCACTCATTGATGTCTAGTCTCACGCTCTGAAATTTTATGAAATTGACACTTTTTTAAAAGCTCACACTATCCTGAAAATGGGGATCATCCAAACAATTAATTTTGATTAATTTTAGCACTTTTAAATGTAGATTTAATTAGGGTTGGATGAATAGAGTTTAAAAAAATGAATGTGATTAATTAACTTAAACGTTGAAATTAACTCTTTTGTCTTATTATATTCTGAGTTCCTATAAATATCCTTTAACTTTTGGACTTGCAAATGAAACTAGTACATGAGATTTGGTAATATCATGTCTTTGGTTTTTGTTCTCTCTCTCTTTCTTCTCTTAGAAGTACCCAAATCATGTAGTGCTTACGAATATTTTAAGCTTCCACAAACATGGCCAAAAGGCTATTGTGATAAGCAACTACAACTTGGAAAGCGAACATGCAAAAAAATACCAAAGAATTTCATTATTCATGGACTATGGCCAGAACCTCATGCAAAACCAAAAAATGTCAGTGTACTTACCGAGCATGTAAGTATATCTATCTCCTTGTGTTTGTGTTATGATTATACATGAATTTGGATTCTTTTGATACCTCATACTCAAGTTTTATGTATTTATTTAGGATATAAAACCAGTGGAAAAAGAACTGGAGTTGGATTGGCCAAGTTTAAATGGGCACAATCTTTACCTTTGGAAAGGCGAGTGGAGCGTGCATGGAGTAATCTCAGAACACAAGTTCCCAAAACTGGAATACTTCAAACTGGCGTTGGAAATTTATAAGAAAAACGACATGTTCGATATCCTTAAAAACGAAAACGTTGTCCCAAAAACGAAAGAGCGTTATGCTAGAACTTCCATCCTTGAAGCAGTAAAGAAACACACTGAGCATGATGCTCAGGTTGTATGTTTTATGGATTCAAAAAAGAATGTCAGTGCTCTTTATGAAATAAGGATTTGTTTAACCGCCGATGGAAGCTCATACAGAGATTGTCCGAATCCTCATGGTAATTGTGGTGATGAATTATTGTACCCAAAATGATTATGCACCCATCATATTTAATAAATAACATATTTATACATGTTCCTTTCAATTTTTCTTCATCAATTTTAAATATATATATATATATATATATATATATATATATATATATATATATATATACACGCACAAATAAAGTGCATTTATGATATAATAATAATTTTTAATGATAATAAAATTAAACAAATTTTCTCCATTCATTTTCATTATTTTTAGAGACAGTGAAACCATGAATTGAAGCATAAATATTCGAGGAATTATATGTTTTAAAAATTGAAAAACAATTCTAAATGAGAACAAATTAAAATCATTTTTAAAACAATTTTAGTAAAACTTATTGTTTTTTCAAAGTAGATTCATTATTATTATCTACAAATTAATTACAAATTAATTAATCGTTATTTTTAACTTTTAAATTAATTAAAGCAAATTCTTAATTATGTTGTTATTTTCATTATTAAGCAAAGTAAGTTTTCAATTAAAAACAATAATTTTACAGATTATTCATAACAAATTCAATCATAGTGCATTCTCAATTAAATTTTATTATCCTTAATCATATATATCTTTTTACATATTTTTCAAGTAAAAAGTTAATTAATCAAAATACATTGTTGATTAATTCTTTTTTTTAAGTTTTTACCACTAATCAAAGTACATTTTCAATTTGTAGTAAACATTTGTTCAATCATATCAAAATTCCTAACTTTAATCAAAGTATATTCTTAACTAAAATTAAAAACATTTAGACTATGCATATAGATTTAAACGTTTCGTTCATTAGCTATGATATAAAAGTCATTACATTTTCCGTGATTCAGAGATAAAAAAACATAAATAAATGAAAACCAAAACAATAATCAAAAGAACAAAGACATTATTTTAATCTACACATCATAATCCATAATAACATTGTCTTTCTTAACCATAACTTTTTTCGGTTAATACTTTCACAGTTTTCTAAAAAAAATCACATTTTTTTAAATAAAATAAAAATTTAAAAAAAAAGCAAAAAATAAAAATCCTAAGTATGATATTTCCCATCACATTTATTTTAATAATTGTTCTCTATGAACTTATTTGAAGGTGAAGACAAAAAGATTTCTGACTTGTAGCACAATTTGACTACATGAAAGAGGATGGAAAGGACGAAATTAGGTCCTCCAAAGGGTTCTTAAGCTTCTTTGAAGTGTTTCCTAAATTTTTTTTATATAAAAATTGGTTGAACTTTTTCTGTTATTGTAATCTTCTTTTGATGATGTAATATCTTCCAATTACCTTCTAAATTAATTAAATATCTTCGAGATAGGTTCTTGTTGAGATAAAAAATATTTAACATGATCTTGATAGATTTCAAAACATTTGATACTTATTATCTTTTGATATTTACTAATATAGTTAAATAAGATAATTATTTAAAAATATTTTTCATGATAAACATTTTTCAATCATCAAAGTCCTTTTCTAGAAAAATATAGAGAAAATCACAAGGTCCAATTTTTGTGGCATGTTTCTTCTTCCCAACTTAGCCAAAATCATTTTGGCTCGACCAAACTTATCTTTTTCATATTCTTCTTGCCTTCTCATGCAATTCTTTGCTTGACTTTATGTGATTTTGATAATTTTCTATTCTTGGTTTTATCTTTAAGGTGTCTTAAGGCTTTAACCAAATTATTTTTACATCTCTATGAACTTAATTTAGTTATAGTTGCACTAAAACACTTCAAAATATCTAAAGGTCATTTATACAACTACAATGTTATTTTTAACATGTTTTTATATCTCCTACTCAATAAACTTAATTATAACAATCTTTTAAAGCACAAAAATCAAATTAAGAATACAAGATTAAAAACAAATAAGGACATAAAAATGCACTTGTCACACTTGCTTTGATTAATGTGTTCACGAATAATATTTAACCAATGTAATATTTTTCAAATACAATTTATTAAATTATAGTACTATTGATTACTTTAAATATTTTTGTTACTCTAAAAATGTTAACAGAACAATTTACTATGCCAAAAAGGTATTTTTATACGGATTAAAAAAATGCTTTTAATACTAGTTTTCGAATCAGTATAAAAGCAACGATATATAAAGTATTCGAATTTTTATACAGGTTCCAAAACTTGTATAAAAATGGTTTTTAATTTTTATATTGATTCAAAAACTGGTGTAGAAATTTCGCTAAGGAAAGGATAAAAAAGTGTATTAACTTTTTATATCGGTTAGAGCCTCAACTAGCATAAAATGTTTGAATTTTATACCGATTATGGTTCTAATATGTGTAAAAAAAATTGACTTTTATACCTGTTGGAACTCTAATCAGTATAAAAAGTCATACTTTTTATACCTGTTAGAGTTATAACTGGTATAAAGTCAAAATTTTTTTACTTATTCTAGCAATAACTAGTATAAAAAGTGATGTTTTTCTTCAATATCATATTTGTATGTGCTACCATCCACATACAGAATTACATAAAATTCAATCTGAGAATACAATCCAAAACACTACTACAAAAACAGCGTACAACGTCGAATATTTTTTGCCTTTCACATCGAATTCGAAAATGAGGTCATATTGGGAGAAGTTAAATTGACGTCAAATTAATTTAACGTCGAATTTGGTAATATACGACGTTAATCAATTTTTTTAATTAATTTTGATCATTTTTTATAACTCTACGAGACTTGAAAAGCAGAAAAGTAAAAGTTTCAGTTTTTGGTATTTTGTAAACCATGAACTATGAACGTGAAATATAGTATCAACAACAAAAAATAATAACAAACAACAAACAAGTTCAATCAAACAAAAAAAAAATTCAATCAAACAACAACAAACAAGTTCAACAAAAAAAAAACAACCAACAAGTTCAACAAATAAGTTCTTCAAAACGAAAACGAAAACTAGTCTTCAAAAGGTGAGTTCATCGGAATAAAGTGTTGTCACCAGTGAGTGAGAAAGCAAAATGCACCTATGAAGAACAAGAACACGAAAATAGTCGGTCAAAACAAACGAAAGTCATACCTAAAGTAGTTAATTGGCATGCATTTGTATCAAATGAAAGAAATATTACATGTGATGGTCATCAAAATTCGTTCGAGAAAAGTTTGAGCAAAGAAGAGGGTCTCATGCGCTAAGATAAAGTGAATGAATTTTCAATCTCCCGTTCAAATTTTTATTGAATCCACTAACCTTTTGACGTCTAAGGCTGGGGCATTCGACGTTTTATATCCTTTTTACGTCGAATTACAATTCTAAACGACATTTAATAATTGCATTTATTTACAAAAGTGTCACTGGTCATTTTTAACATTGGCTATTGAGTGGTTGGATGTTTAACACATGATATTATACGCTGTTTTTGCACTAATAATATATATATATATATATATATATATGTTTCAATTTTCTATTTTCTTTTTACCTTTGTTATATGTTTATTTTTTTCCATTTTTGAATTCTCAATTTTTTTTCCTATATAAAATCCATTAACTTAACCTATTTGTTCAAGTATCTTTTGTGTTCCTGTGAGTGCAAGGTATTGATGAAAATAAAGAGAAGGCACATAGAGGCAAAGAGTATTGGTTCAATAGTTGACCCCCAAAAAGGAGTTTGTTTTCTTTCTTTTTTAAGTTTTTAACCACTTGTTTGTTGATGATAAATCAAGTTACCTCTTTCTTGATGACAAACAAGGTTTTAAGTTTGGGATAGATGATAGCATTATTTTTCTACCATTTATTGGTGTTAAGTTTAGTGAATAAAATCAACTCTTGTAAAACTTTTTTTTAATCTTGAACTTGTTCTAATCGTGTCTTTAAATTAAACTCTATGAATTGAATATGTGAAGGGTCAATTGTGTTAAAATACTCTTGAGAAATGATTTTTTTTGTCTCATAATTGTGCATATAGTTGGGATAACTTGTGGCATATATTGAACGTGAGATAGTTTGGGTGGTTGCCATGATTCAGTCCTTGTTCAATGTAAGAGTATGACTAGATTTTTGAATATTTGAGTGTTGTGAGCTAGAGTATATAGAGCATATAGGATCATATAAGTTTGGGGTAGGGTATAAATACCGTAACAGAGTATGAGATTGGACAAGATTAGGATAAGGTATCAACACCCTACCCTAAGAAAAAAAATGAAAAAAAATAAAGATAACAAATTTCATGTGATGAAAAGGGTTATTTATGAGAAGGATATGAATTTTTTTGGAAGAATTATTGTGACATAAGGATAGAGAATACTAGAATACCTTTTAATTATTTACATTTAGTTGTTCTCTTCAACTCAGTGGTGTTTTTGAATTTCTGAAAAATCATATTTCTTCTAACCAAGCCTCGTTATAACATATGAAAGGCCTTTTGATCTAACTAAATGTGAAAAATGTGTAAATTAGATAATGGGAAAAGGTTGATGAAGTAGTTTTATAACATACTAATTATGAGTGATCATTGATAAAGACTTGTGTAGAGTGTTAAACACTATTTCTTGTAAGCTATTTTAATTCAATAGTCTAATTATTATCTCATAATTATGTAATTGAGATAACTTACATTGTGAGATAGTTTGGTGTGGTTCTTTCTCACCAACCTAGCATTATACTTCTCAATGATTTCGTTAGCCTTGTATTTTATTCTATAAACCCATTTGTATCCAACATGTTTTTTTTCTAAGTAATAAAATGACTAGCTTCTAAGTACTATTCTTCTCCAATGACTTTATTTTTTAAATTCATGGTTGTTTTATTTTTTGTCAATTCATGTCTCAGGTACATAGGAATGTATAATTATAATGTTTAGACTTGTGAATAACCTGGTAAATGATAATAAGGTTTAATAACCACTCTAGTTAGTTGAAAATATCTAAATTCACTATATAATGAACTCTAGTTAGTTTTATAGTTTTATTATGATTAAAAAGTACTATTATCATGAATGCATGATGTACTTTTATTTGTATATATGTATTAAAAATTGATGCGGAAGAAAAACTGAAATGAAAATTATTGCATATATTAAATAGGCTTAAACCCTCTATTAGTCCTCATATTTATATGCAAATCTCAGTTTAGTCCTCAAGTTTTGAACTGTCTAAATTGGGTCATAATTTTATAAAAATGCACACATTTTACCCTAACCGTTAAGTTGTCTCAAACGGCGTTAATTGATGTTGGGATAAATTTTTTATTTTAGGTTTAATCACTCCCTTTGTCCTTATGTTTGTATCAAAATCTCAGTTCGGTCCTCGAGTTTTTCCTCTAATCCTTATGAAATGCAAACATTTTATCCCAACCGTTAAGTGTATTGAGACGGCGTTAACTTTGAACTGAGCTGTAATTTTTTTTTTATGTTTTAAAATCATTAAATCCAGGTGGCTATGATCTTTCTTTTTCCTTCCAATCACTGATCACAGTTCACTCATTCCTCCACCCTCAACCCCTCAAACCCCCCGACTCACACCTTTTCTCCCTCTCAAACTAAAAAATGTCGCCGTTGTCGACAGTTCAAAAATTATGACCCAATTGAGACAATTCAAAATTTGAGGACCGAACTGAGATTTTCACACAAACATAAGGACCAAGGGAGGGATTAAGCCTAAAATAAAAAATTCATCTCAGCATCAATTAACGTCGTTTGAGACAACTTAACGATTAGGGTAAAATGTGTGCATTTTTATAAAAATTATGACCCAATTGAGACCGTTCAAAACTTGAGGACCAAACTGATATTTGCATATAAATATGAAGACCAATGGAGCATTTAAGCCTATTAAATATTATGGGAGCATAAATTGATACATCATTTTGGGAACAATAAATCGCCATTACCACAAGTACCATGAGGTATCAGACAATTTGTGTACGAGGTTGCATTGAACGTTAAACAAATCCTTATTTCATAAAGAGCACTGACATTTTTTTTGGAATCCCTATAACATGCAAGCTGAGGATAATGGCCAGTGTGTCTCTGTACTGCAGCAACAACCGAACTTACACTATAAACTTGTTTCGTTTTTGGGACAATTTTTTCCTTGTTAAGGATATCCAATAGGTCGTTTTGCTTATAAATACGCAACGCCGTTTTGAAGTATTCTAGTTTTGGGAAATGCGCCTCAGAAATTACTCCATGCGTCTGCCACTCGTATCCCCAAAACATCAAATTTCTTCCAACTAAATTTGGCCAATCCAACTCAAGTTCTTTTTCCACGGGTTTTATATCCTAAATAAATACAATTTTTTTTTTATCAAAAACAAGGCATACATTAGTATATAACGACATGAAACACAAAAATGAAACATAAAAAAAGATAGTAAAAATTCAATTAAAAAACATAAAACTCACTTCCTCGGCAAGTTGACTGCCATTTGGTGCATTTTGATTTGGTTGTGGCCATAGTCCATGAATAATGAATTTCTTTGGTATATTGCTGAGACAGTGTGTGGGTTTATGTTCCTCTATTTGCTTATTACAAAAGCCTTTTGGCCATGTTTGAGCAAACTTAAAATAGTCGTAATTAGCAATACATGATTTGGGTACTTCTAAGAGAAGAAAGAGAGAGAGAACAAAAACCAAAGACATGATATTACCAAATCTCATGTACTAGTTTCATTTGCAAGTCCAAAAGTTAAAGGATATTTATAGGAACTCAGAATATAATAAGACAAAAGAGTTAATTTCAACGTTTAAGTTAATTAATCACTTCCATTTTAAAACTCTTTTCATCCAACCCTAGTTAGTTCTACTTTTAAAAAGGATAAAAATAATCAAAATAATAGTTATAAGAGTTTTTTTCTACATACTTTATCTACCAATTAATTCTCCATTTTTTCTTAAAAAATATTTCTTATTTTCTTAATTTCATACTTCTTTTAATTATATTTTTATTTAATCCGTACAAAGAGAAAAACAAACAAATATATAATGGTAGGTAGATATGTACATGTTGAAGCTCGAGCAGAAGATTTGGGGGAGGAAGAATTTGGGGAGAGTGAGTGGATAAATTTGACAGGATTTGTGGATGAATTTTTTATTGTTTATTTGAGTGAATTTGGAAGTAATTGAAAGTGGATTTGAAAATAAAGTTTGTAAAAATTAGTGGAGGATTTGATTAATGTGACAAATAAAAAAATTGTTTAATTGGTAAAAATGAAATATTACCAAAATGTCCTTAGTTATTACCGTAATACAAAATGATAATTGTTAATGTTATATTTAATTGTAAAAATATTTATAAAGAGTAAGAAATTAACATTAACTATTTAATTATTAAAATTTAAATTTAAGAGCCCATTTAATATTATCAAATTGTCTTAATTAGTTTTTAAGGTAATATTAAATGTTGTTAAATATTTATATCTTAGAATTTAAATTTTAGAGGCAATTTAATACATAAAATACATTTTATAAGTTATAACAATCAATTATATTAGAAGAATAATAATATGCATTAATATTGAAGAATAAAAGAAAGATTAAAAAGAAAACAAAAAAAAGGTTATTTTTTCTTCCACAGGTCCTTTGGAGAAACAGACACATCAAATGCTATTTAATGATGTTAAAGCATAAGATTGTTGAATTTTTGTTTAACTCGAAAAAGAAAAGGATGTGTGAACATTTCCTTCATATCTGCTTCCTCTCCAACATGCTCTCTCTCGCATCCATTCCTTCTTAGTCTCAAATTTTCAACCACCTACATCTTTCTCTTCCTCTCCATCTCTCTCAAAACAAACACCAATCTCTTACTCCAACCACTTCCCTTGCATGTTCTTCCCACTCGCTTTTCGATTGCACCACTCTCTAGGTGCTTTTCTCTATATTTCTGCGTTTTTGAAATTCGATTGTCTAAATAGTTTGATTTAATTAATTTCTTTATCGTTCAATTTCTTCTATGCAGATACTCAGAGAAAGTTTTTTAGTTGTTGTGTTGTGATTGCTTTTCCTTTTTTTTTGTCTTGAGAGAGTCATTTTTTTATGAAGTGTCTGATTTTCTTTTGCTTTTACTTTCTCATTTTAATAATTCCTCTTATTTACAGCTAAATTTCTCTTTATTCTATGTTGGCTCTTGGGATTGCTTGAACATGCAGAAATGTGTTCTTCGAACCCTAGGGCTTCTCCGGTGACTTAGTCGTTGATGCACGCTTTGCATGTGACACCTGGAACACTCCGGCGGCGTCCTCAGCCTTCGTCGCAACATCCACCAGCAAAGCAACCTCCAGCTTGGTCGAACATGACGCCTGCACCTCCACCACGAAGCTTGGAATGAAATGCTCTAAGGGAATCACATACTATCAAGTTGGAACCAAATACAGGTTACATGTAAATTCTTCCCACCCCTATAATTGAATACGGATCTTCAGCACAATGTAGTTATGCATGCTTTTTCGATTCAATTATGAAACTTTGAGATCAAATAAAAAGGGTTAATATTCTCGTGGTAATTTACAAATAAACGAGGGCAGACGTGACTTTTGCATATAAATCCTTGCAAATCTTCGCAACACAACGAGATGCTTAAATTGAGCTTATCTAGCAAATCCCCACATTTCCATCTTCGCAAATCCACACAAACGAACAAAAAAAAAATCTCGCAAATCGTCGCTCGCAATCTCTCTTCTACAGTATTTTCTGCTCAAGTGAACATACCATAAAAGATATATATTGTATAACTCACTTAAAATTATTTTAAGATAGAAAAGTAAAATAATTTTATTCATTTTTGGTAAAATAATAAATTAAACTCACTAGTTTAGTGAAGGAATACGATAACAACTATTTTCGAGTTATGACAACAGTTTGAGAATTAAGACATATTAAGACTAGGTTAAAAAGAGAAGGGGAGTTTGGCCTCGGTTACGAACTGAAGCAAAAAAAAAAAATATTTTGCCTCGGTTAAAGAAAACTGAAACACTAAACTAAAAAAATGAGTTTTTGGTAACAGTTCTACAGACCTTCGTTGTTTTGGGAGGAACCATTGTCATAGATATTTAAAATTAAATAATTATTTAAAATATGATATGGTCTATGACCTCGGTTGTTTTTGAAACAGCTGCCAAAAACCTTTTATGTTTCGGGTATTTTGAAAATCGTTGTCATAAGTCCAACTGGACAATTCAAGATTCAATACTTATTAATTATTAGTATTGTCTCCTCTTATATTCATTTTTTAAAAATATACATTTCTTCAGAAAACTTGGAGACAATAAATAATTTTTGAATTGAATTTCAAATGGAAAACTAAGGCTAATTTAATACAATAATATATTTAAGCATACAATTAATCACATATCCAACATACAAAAAAGAACAACCTATTACAAAATTATATGCTCATATTAAAAAGTAAACTTTAAACATAATAATAGGAACTTGGGAACATGAAAGGCGGACAACAACGAAGACCGGTGCAACAACCTCTGTTTTGCAATGGTACAAAATCCCACCACAAAAAAAAAACAATACTTGACAAAAATACAAACAACATAGTAGTCTTAAAAACCAAAGCAAACTCAAAAATGCAAAAAAAAAAAAAAAAGTCACAAACGAGGAACCAAAGCTCACTATACATACTACGGAGAATCGCGCTCACGGACGAAGAAACCAAAGCTCACCATGAATCAGTGATGATAACGTTCATACTAGTGACGACGATGTTCGAGGCAGTGACCACAGCGTTCAGAGCAATGACAAAGCACAAGCATAGCAACACTGGTTTGCACAGAAGCAAAGAAGAAAAAAATTGTAAATGGGTTTGTGACTTTTCGTGAATTTTTAATCCCGGGAAGAGATATTGCCTCAGTTATTTTAATAGATGAAGTAATAACTTGTCTATAGCATTGGTTTTTCTAAAAACCGATGCCTAAAGCCTATCGAAAAAATTAAAAAATAAAATTTCTAGTGATAATTTTGAAATTTGGTTCAAACTTTTGACATCGGTTCTTCATGAACTTGAACCATAAAGTCTCTATGGCACTGATTCTCATAACACATGAGGTTGTATGTGCCTTTCAGACAATAAATAAAAACAATTGCTTTTTGAAAGACTTATTATGGCAGCAGTTCTGAAAAGAACCAAAGTCAAAGACTAGTTCAGAAAGGTTTCCGTATGAGATATCAATCTTCAAGCGAGAATGTTAGGATGCTATGGCAGTTGTTCTACAAAGAAACGAAACCATAGGCCCGGTTCAGAATGTTATTAATTTAAAATATCAGTTTTAGTCTACAGTTGTTTGTTTCACAAAACCCTGTGGCAGCAATTCTTTAAACAATCGAAGCAATAGATCCTGACATTTTTTTTTAAATTTATGCTTATCTGGCATCTCTTTAAACTTCGATTGTGTTTTAATCAAGGTCAAAAACTACATATAGTTCGGTTTTTTAACCAATGTTTATATGTTTTCAAATATTATGAAAATGTCATAATATCGACTTAAGTTTTGATTTCGTCAAAACCAAAATATAATAGACGCGTTAAAAGCTCTTATCTGTATTAATAACAATTATAAAAAAGAACGAGAAAGTAAAAATTTATAAATTCCATTCTAATTCAAATTATTTACTAATTTTTAAAGTTAAACATCAAAATTACATTGTATTAGTATATTAAAATTTTATTAATATTTTTTAAAACATAAAAAATAGTGTTTATCTAAATTTTGTAAGCATAATACCAATACTTAGTAGAGAATTCAATTTAGTTTTTTTATCCATATTAAATTTGTAATAAATTTGTCGTACAAATTAATATAATTCATGCATCTTATTCAATTATTCTAGTATACGAAAATGTCATTAATGTCAAATCTAAAATAAATATAAAAAAATTCAAAATAATAGTAATGAAAATATACTTATTTAATATAATTAATTCATCTTATTTAATTATTCTAATGTAGGACAATGTTATTAATGAGTTTAATATTTTATTCTCGACTAGTGAATAAGTTATATATAGGAAAAAGAAAAGGTAGAAATGTGAGTGTGTTGTGAGAGAAAAATAATATTTGTGTAGAAGGTTTATGAGAATTTGAGGTACATTAGAAAGGTGTTTTTTGATCAAGGAAAGGAAGTAATGAAAACCAAGATAAGGGGAGTTGTCCTTTCTTTGTGTTTTATATCATGTTGGTATGTTCTTTTTGTTGGTGATGATAATTTTTGGAAGTATAGATACATTCTTTCAATGGTGGGGAACTCTATATTGATGGTTTGTATTATGATTACACGAAGCAATTTTTGAGGTATATGATTTTGTTTTCATGTTGATTAATTTTTCTAATTTTTATGTTGTTAAGTGGCCATGTGCAAACGTTGTGGTGTTTATGGTCCATAATGTTTTGTTGCATTTTGTGTAGGCATAAATACACATAACGTTTTCTATGCAGAATGATGTTAGTGACTTTGTGGTTTGATAGTGAGCAAATATTTAATGTGATGAATTTTTATAAGAAATTTGTGCATAAATGTTGATTAATTCCAAAATAGAAGGTTGTCATGTTGTTTGAGTTTATTCTGGGTTGTTTCTAGTTGGTCTAAGTTGTAGGCATTGATTTAGGTTGCTTATGGTTATAGTCGAGCTATTGATCTTTGTTTTAATTTGGATGTATTTTTTTATTGTTAATTGTGTTGTTTGCTTCAAATTTGTGTTGATTGCTTTGAGATTGTGTTATTTAGGTTGTGATTCATGTCATTCTAGGCTTCTAATCTTTTTTGTTTAGTTTGAGTTTGTGCGGTAAGTGATTGATGTGCTGCTTTAAGCTTAGAACATGTTGTTCAAGTCTGATCCATGTTGCTCTAGTCTATTATCGTGTTGTGTTTGTGAGTTATTGGGTTGTGTTTTGTATGTTGTCGTGCTATTTTTGGTTTGTTGTCATGCTAGGTTAGTTTGGTCGGGCTGGGTTACTTTGGCTAGACTAGGTTACTTTTGGTCAGACTAGATTTTGTTTTGCTGAGATAGGTTACTTTGTGCCGAGTTATATTGGTTTTGTCGGGATACGTTTGTTTTTGTCCCAGGTTGAGTCGTCCTTTGGCCGAGTTAAGTTAGCTTGTTGTGCTATGCTGCTTTGTGTCGGGTTGAGGTTGTCTTGACCAAGTTGTGTTAGTGTTTTGTAGTGAGTTGGATTGTTTATGACCAAGGTGTGTTGTTTGGACCAATTTTTTTTCACCTCGGTTCAGAGGTTTTAGAATTCGTTCTATATGTTTTGGAGGTCGACCATGAGGTTTTTCACCTTGGCCAAGTTGTTTGTAATGGTTGTCAAGTTGTGTGTTTTATTGGTCGTGTTATTTTGTTTCCTTATCAAGTTGTGTATGTTGGTTGCTAAGTTATGGTTGAACATGGTTGGGTTGTTTGTTGTTGGTTTAGTTGTTTGATGTGATGTGGCTCGTCGGTTTAGTTGTCATTGGGAGACGAGTTTGATTGTTATCTTTTCTTTCTATAATTGTAAAATCAAGTTTTATTCCTTTTCGCTTGAGACTTTGGTAAGCCAGGGAAAAATGGTCATTTTCACTTGAGGCTTTTGTAAGTCGAAGAAAGGGGAGGTTCCAATTTTGTTCCTTTTCACCAAAGGCTTTGGTAAGCACGGAAAAATGGAGATTTCACCCGTAAGGCTTTGAATCTTTGGTATACAGATAGAGGTTTTACTCGTAAAGCTTTTGGGAAGCAGGGGAAATGAATCTTGACCGTGATGTTTTGGTAAGCAAGCAGGATGACTCAGACCGTACTGCTTTAGTAAGCAGGTGAGGTGACAGTAGGTTACGGGAGAATGACTTATTGATTCGATTACTTTGTGGTAATATGTTTTTGTGTTTCATGAATGTAGTCTTGACTTCATGGACTGGAATAGATGATTTTGAGCAATATGGGTGAGTATGGTCATTGTACATTGATTTTGTGTTTTTTTTTTTGTTCACCCTTGTTTGTTTATGTTTGTACAATAATCGTATAATTCGTGTTGTTATACTGGAACAAATAATGTTGGATATGCTTAGAGTGAACAGGCGAGTTGAGAAATCTTTTAGGAGTTTTCTAAATATATTTGTAACTAATTTGTTTTAAATTATAGTTTTCAAACAACATATTAAGTTTTAGAATTGAGATAAAGTTTTATTTTTGAATGGTTTTAACATAATTTATGATGAGTAAATATTTTTTTAAAAAAAATCACTTTATAGTGATAGTATCAAAGATAGTCTTCTTTAAGAAATGGATGTTTTATAAACTACAAGTGACAGGGGTATTACATTTATGATGAGATATCATTCTCTTGTAAGTATTATTACAACGACAAAACGCTCCATGTTAATCCTAATAAATACAACTAGTATTTCCTAAGAATTACTTGTTTAATAATCATTCATACTTATTACTGTATTAAAAGATATTCAAACTCTCCTACTGATTTAAATAAAAGAATTTAATTTTGGATCATTAAAAACTTTCAAGTCATCGTTAGGAGTTACCACTTGTTCAATTCAAGATCCCAATAAATTTATATATATATATATATATATATAAACATATTTTAAAAGGATTAAAGATTTGAGAAAATTTCTATATACTCAATTTTTGTGAAGTGTAAGTAATTTTTATTTTAATGTTATCTGGTTAATGATTTTAGAATTTTTATTTTATTTTAATTTTCTTTATTATGTTTCAGAAATAGAAGTGAAATTGTGTAATATTTGAGGAAGAAGATAAAGTTGACCGAGTGAAGGGAGTAGCGAGTCAATGAAAATCGAAAAGAAAACATTCCTCGCCATTCAATTCTTACCAAATTCATTACCAAAGTTAATAATTCGTATTAAAAATAGCAGGAAAATATATTCCAATAAAAAGATATTCACTTTTAGATATTTAAAATTTTCCTCAAGACACGTGTCGGAATATGTAATCAAAAGTAGTTAACTATATTCTTATAATTATCATAATATATAATTATTATTATTATTATTATTATTATTATTATTAGTATAGTGAGAAAAGAGATATTTGTAGGCACTAGGGTTTTGAATTGAGTCTTGTCGTTTTCTTTTGGTTTTGTTGTCATTCTCCGTTCTCCACCCAGCAATAACCAATTACACATTATTTATATATTTCAATTTTGATTTCGCATATCACTTTTTTTGTTTTTGAAGATGATTTGATATGATCATAGGATGTCAAGTTTGGGGAAGTTCATGTCAACGAATTGCCCATTCCCATGGTTTTTAATTTTTCTCCAATAAATGTGAATATCTGCATCATTCTTTCTGCATTTTTTGTTTCACCTCAATTATTTGGTATGGACAAGTAATTTGTGCAAAATTCGATTTGGGGCCTCTGGGTAGTTGGCAAGCATTTTCCAACACAACATGGCTCCTAATCCGAGGCCCAAGTTGGTTGTTCCATTCTTCATGTTACTGTTAATGCTTCTTTCCTTTGGTTGTTCCAATGCTGAATTGGAACAGGAGCTCGGAGCTGCTCCTCATAAGAAGGTAATTGTTGGCACTGGTGGGGAGAATTCCCTCAAGTTAGAGGAAATCAATGGCAGAAAAGGTGGAGGCAGTAGTAGAGTTTCCGTTTCCACGGTTGCATTGTTCACCTTAGCAATGGCAGTTGCCACTGGTTTAGGGGCTCTGCCCTTCTTCTTTGTGGAGCTTGATCCACAATGGGCAGGGTTGTGTAATGGAATGGCAGCTGGTGTTATGTTGGCTGCAAGCTTTGATCTCATACAGGAAGGTCAATATTATGGTACTGGAAATTGGGTTGTCATTGGGATTCTAGCTGGTGGCACCTTTATTTGGTTGTGTAAGAAGGTAGTTACCGCACCACTATCTTTCTTAACTGCTGCTTCTATAAACATTTATTTCTCTTAATCCTTGTTATGATGAATTTGTATAGCATTTTGATTACCTATTTTACTCACATGTTTATGCTTGATAGATAAGAAATTCCTTAAGGGTGCATGACGTGTTAGTAGTAAATGTGGCACTGTTTTCTTGGGGTAGGAATAATCCAGACGTGAAATTTTCTTGTTTCTTGGAATTTCTATTCTGAAAAACGGTTTGCATCCAATTTTAAGTGATCCTTGCACTTTAAAGGATTTCGTAAGATGGATATTTTGTTGTTATATAGTTTTCATGGTCTCGTTTGTGTCTCACATAACCTATTGTATTTCAGTTTCTTGAGCTATATGGGGAAGTAAGCATGTTGGATATAAAGGGTGCCGATGCAACTAAAGTTGTTCTTGTAATTGGAATAATGACTCTCCATTCTTTTGGGGAAGGATCTGGGGTTGGGGTCTCCTTTGCTGGCTCAAAGGGTTTCTCTCAAGGTTTATTGGTAACTTTGGCTATTGCTGTGCATAACATTCCAGAGGGATTGGCTGTGAGCATGGTGCTGGCATCAAGGGGTGTCTCTCCACAGAAAGCTATGTTGTGGAGCGTTATTACATCTTTACCTCAGGTACATATTAATCTGAAAGTTAAGTCATTATTACATTGTGAAGGGGAAAATAAAATGGCTGTAATGGGTACATATTAATCTGAAAGTTAAGCCATTACATTGTATAAAATGGCTGTGTTGTGATAACATTTAATAACAGTTTGCCTAGTACAGCTTACTTGTTTTGTAGCTAAAATAGTATCATTAGGATAGTCTCACATTAATTAGGTTTATCCACAGTTCCATGTCGGTAACATAGCATGAGTGGATATTATACTGCTAAAACTTGCCTAGAATATACTGTATAAAACTTTGGCGGTATGTTTTATTTGTTAAATTCAGCTGAAGAAACTTTATTCTGTTGGAAATAATTCTTTCCAATTCTGCTATGGATTTTGAAAACTTGTATCTGACGTCTTTCGTCTTTGCCTTATACCATCTCATGCATGTGTTAATGCAGCCAATTGTAGCCGTTCCTTCATTTATTTGTGCCGATGCATTTAGTAAGTTCCTGCCATTTTGTACTGGGTTCGCTGCTGGATGCATGATCTGGATGGTTGTTGCAGAAGTGCTTCCTGATGCATTCAAGGTATGTATGTCTATTAAGGTTTGTTTCGATTGAGAAAATGTTTCTTATTTGGTTGAAGAAAACATTTTTTCAAAGTAAACATGCTATTAATTTTTCTCAAAATTGGACCCTCTATTCCTATCATCTTGCATGATACTTTAATGAATTCAAGTTGATTTTCCATAACTACTTCAATTTTTTTTTCTTTGTATTTTACAAATGGTAAAGTACTCAATAACATCTTTAATTTGAATGAACCTTCAAATTTAAAAATAGTAATATATAGCAGTACTCTTGGGTTCCGATACCAAGCCTCTATATGGAAATGATTTGCCTATTTGTGTAAGGCACAATCATTGTTTATACTTTATGAAAACTTCTTCTGTGTGCTTTTTACAAGTCAAAGGTGCTCTAATATATTTTTCCGTACTAAAGGATTTGCTCTCTTCCATTCAGTAAGTTTGACTTGGAATTTGGAAACAATATAGTATGTTGGAAGAGGGATGACAATGTCTTCATTCTTTATCGTCTGATTACTTCCATGGATTTGTGGGACTTCAGCTCTTTCGGCAACACCTATTTGCAGTATGTTGTATTCAGATATATAATATCGTTCTCATACTTTGGTATACAGGAAGCCTCTGCTTCACAAGTTGCATCGGCTGCAACAATTTCGGTAGCATTTATGGAAGCTCTAAGCACCCTTTTTCAGAATTTCAACCGTGACAACAGGTGAGTGTATGTTATTTTTAATCAGCTATGCAGTATTCGGTTACGAAAATGCTAGTTGCTGCTTGCTGGATGGCCAAAATTCTGATGAGTATTATCTAATCCAAATAACTAGCCTATAATCTAGTTGAATTTTGTAAAATTTGGCGGTCTTTTCAAGTGTGTAGGCATTACTCACTCGGTTTTATACTTGAATAATACTATTAAATCTCATTGCTAAAGTTTGTTGATTTTGTTGCACAATTTGGAAGACCAGAAATGTTGCTTCAGCTTTTTGAGTATTGGCTTGAAAACTTTTAGTATTCCCATCAACCCTACAATGCAACTCACTTTTGTTATCTTAATCTTTCTTGTTACAGCTCTGAAGATGCTTCTGGCTTCTTTGTTTCATTACTTTTTGGCCTTGGCCCATTACTTGGTGGGATTATTCTGGTTGTATTTGCTCTTGCTCTTCGTCTTCGGCATACTATCCTGATGGGTATTGCATGTGGTATTGCCTTTGTTCTCGGTGCCTGGCGACCAGTGCAGCTAATTTTGTCTTCAAAATTAGGATTTGTTCCTGTTGTGTTACTCCTTGCAACTGGCGCTGCTTTAGTTCATTTTTCCAGCTCTGGTGTATTGAAGGTGGCAGCTCGCAAGAAAACCTCAGTCAATGATTTGCCTTCATTAACAGGCTTCCCTGTGAGTGTTCAAACCCTTCAATCATTTGTATCATGTGGTGCAGTTGCTCTACATGCTTTGGCTGAAGGACTTGCGCTTGGAGTAGCTGCACCAAAAGCTTATGGATTTGGTCGTCACATGGTCGTTCCAGTCTCTCTACATGGTCTCCCCCGAGGTGCAGCTGTTGCTAGCTGCATCTATGGTGCTACTGATAGTTGGCATGGTTCTCTTGCAACAGCTGCCATAATTGGATTTATGGGTCCAATATCAGCAATTGGATCTATTCTTGCTGGGATTGACTACAGTGGCCTTGATCACATAATGGTCCTGGCTTGTGGTGGAATAATTCTAAGTTTTGGAAATGTAGTTAAGAGAGCACTTAGCTTGGACAAGAAAAAAAGCACATGTGGCCTCGTTATGGGAATTGGGTTTGCTAGCTTATGCCTAACGTTCACTAAATTAGTTTGCTTGCACACACCTTACTGCAATTCTGCACCAGAGGCTGTCAGATGAGAAGATTGTGCTGCATTTCATGCATCCTCAATTGTTATATGCTTACATCAGTAGTACATATGTTTCTATAGTTTGTTCTCCCAACGAATGTTGTATAATATTGAAGAGTTCGGAGAAATTGTAAATAAAGAGAGACTAGATATTTTTTGGAGTGTAGGAAGAAATGTCCAAAAGAGAACTTGAGACAGATATACAGTGACACTTTCATACAAAACCTGTAATATAGAACGTATCATGCACCGAATAAATTGCATGGCCATGTAGAACTAATCAGATTCTTTTTCCTCATTTGGGCTGTTACAAATAGAGCCCACGTTTTAATCTCTATCTTAAACTAGCATGTTGCGACTTGCTTAGAGTTTCATTTGCATGTTTCTCGTGTTAAGGAAGTTCTATAAAACTTTCTTACAGTCAAAGATTCCTCTATTAAAGTAACTAAAACAATTATTGAAATTAGTTAATCAGTTAATAAATGAATTACTTTTCGTTGACTTGTACTTATAAAATCTCGCTCTATAATCTGATTGGGTCGCCACGGATCCTATCCGATGATAGAAAAGGTTTAGTTGCTGATTGGTTGCTGTAGTCCCCTTGGCTTGCATTAAATGTAACGTACGTCCACATCAGTACAAGTCCCACCAGCACGTGATGTGAGTTTAAAAATATACAGCGATCTCACGCAAAAGAAAATGATTCCATTATAATGATCATGTAATGTAACAGTATCTTACCACACTTCTTAAATTTTCCATTTTTTTCTTAAAACCATCCCTCCTATTTCACCCTTTTCTACCTCTCTCGTGATCGTAAACTACAATTGCAAGACCAAATATCAATGGATGCACCTCGTAAAAAATCTCAAGGCCAAATTTTGTGCTGGCTGCAACAATGTTAAGATCAGTAGAGAGCAGATAATATCTTTTGATATCGTATCACATTAGTTAAATTATGTTAAAAATTATAAAATCATTGAATAAGAAGCAAAATCTACTCAGAAATCTAAGTTTCTTCAATAAAGACTTTTTCACCTGATAGAGAATGTTTTTAAAGTATTTATGGCGGTGCAACAGTAGTATTTAATTTGAAGGTCAGAAATGAAAGCACCTGATATAATGATAAACAGAGCATGTTATTGTTCTCTGAGGCAAAGATGGCAAGTCTTGATGATTCAATCCTAAAGCCGAAGCAAGTAGCAGGTAAATTATAAGCACTCCAAAGTTAAAAAGAAAAAGAAAAAGAAGAAAGTGATGATAATGAGTTGTGGTGAAGATCCTATTTGGGTTGAGAAACAGAAAGAGCCTGAGAACCTGTGAACCTTGCCAACATGACAAAGGTCATCCCTCCGACAACATTGTTGGCCAGTCTGAGAGCCAAAACAGAGGATTTGAACACCAAAGGAGGAACGCACTTCTCCAACAGAAACTCGAAGCCATTAAGACACTGGTACCTTAAATTGCTGCTCACACCCATGTGCGCCGCCCAGGTAAGCGCATTGAGAAGGGTAGGGGGGGCCTTGTTCGGGGACTCGAACGTGGGGTCCACTCTCTTCCTCACCGCAATCAGCCCGTTCGAAATGGCGGTCCCGGCAAGGCCAGCAGCCAGGCCCACCAGCGCAAACAATCCTCCCTTGTACACTAGAGTCCCACACCGCTGCACTACTCCGTAGGGACCAGGTTCGAACATGTGGCTGCTAGGACACGTGGCGAACAACCAAGGAAGGGTGGAAGACGAGGACAAGGTTGGCGCCAAGAGGTACATCAGAATGAAATTCAGAATGGACCCCACAACCAGAGTGGAGAAGACGAAGTCCAGTTCGTTGAGTCCGAAGTTGGGGCGAGTGGCCATGTCGCCGGCAACCGCCGCACTTACACCTACCAACTCCTCCATCAAAACCTTGAAAGGGAATTGTGGGTCCGCCGCCACCCTCGATCTCCATCCGTTTAAAAACAGCCCCAAAACCCCCAATCCCACGCTTTCGCCGTCGGAGTCTCCGCCTCCACCCCCGCCGCTGCCCCCTCTGGCTCCTCCACCGTTGTCGCCGCCGGAGAACGAAAGGTGGAGCCTTTCGCTGCGGGGGTGGCGCGGAGACAGGAAGGAATGGGTGTACCGGTAATTGTAATGGTAGCGGTGATGAGAAGAGAGAGGAGAGAAACGGAATTGGGCCATGGCTTGCGCTGCCACTGCCATTTTGATTTGAGATTGCTACTCTCTCTGTGTGTGAAAGAAGTGAGATTGAGAGTGAAAATGCAAAGAAGGATTAGAGTGAAGAAGATAACAGGTAGGTGGCAAAACAAGTGGTGGAGCGATATGCGAAAAAAATTAGGAGTTTGGGAAGAAGGGAAAGAAACAAAAAAAGACCTAATTTTTTGAAAGAGAAAGGAGTGTGTGTGATTGTGTTGTGAGCTGCCACGTGGACTGCCCTCTTTTTCATATCCAGCCAAGAGAAGAGAAGAGAAGAGAGTACAATTAGCAGCAATTCTAATGGCATAGTTTGAAGGGTTCTTTTTTACTGAAAAACTTGTTCCTTATTCCTCAGTTCATGAGATTCATATTTACCGTTTCATGACAGTCTGAAGGAATTGAGTTCTCTCTTTAACAAGCCTCACATTTTGCTCCCAGAAACAAAAAAACAATAATCCCATCTATTTCCATTGGAGATGGCACAAAACTAAAATAATTGCTCAACAAATATAATATAATATAATATAATATAATACTGTATTCTATATAAACAAATACCAGGGTTTTTCCTTCACCGATACATGGTATGATATCTGAGACATGACAGTAACATGTATCGTTCATTTGTGACGCGGAGAATAGAATACAAATGCTTGAGACAAACAACTATAAAGAATTCAGCCTATGCAAACTAATTTGAATACCATTGAGACCTGATGTGACATGCCCACAAAACTTGATTCACTTAGAGACCTAAAACTTCACCCCATCACATGTATATTCCATGCTTCTCACAAGTTACGGACGCAAGAATAAATCCAATAATAAATGTATGAAGTGTACACCAAAAAAGACTCATTTGAACACGCCTAATCTCAATACCCAATTATATTATCTTCTTTTTTTATCATCTTTTTCTTCTAAATACCTTTCTAGCTTTGACTCCTGTTGTTTAAGAAGAAAAATATAGGATAAAGGGGATGATGTAAAAACCACCAGCAATAATTGTTAGCCTATTCTTTCATCGCTGCTTTGTTTGAGATGCACTGGAAAACCATAACGCCCATCTACCTTTCTTTCATCGACCAGTTTTGGCTCGTTTCATTCCACTGGAGTTGAATGGAGATACACTTCCACTTGGTCCAGGACTCTCTTCTCTGAAATTTGAATTCAGCATCGCCAATTCACGCAACTGCTGCCTCTTGATATAGTCCTCAGACTCTTCCTGCACATCAGAAGTTGCCAACCAAGACAAGTAAACATAAAATTTTTCACAACCATTGTTAATCAACAAAGGTTACCGTGTGCAGGTTTCCATGTTTCTGATTTCCAACAATAAAATGGTTGTCAAGGAAGGTATTGAATGGTTTAACTCACACCATGTTTTAAGATAAATTCCACTAACTTGCATCCTGTTTGGTACACCACACACACACCCTCATTCTTTTTACATCAATTTTGGAAGTTACAAGGAGTAGCCTGTGTTGAAGGTGAGATGGCACAAGCATAACATATCCTAAGTCTTAACCAAACATGGACTTAATCTGCCAGCTTGAAGTGATTCCAACAGAATATTTCGTGAAAAAGGCAAATGTAAACCACCCAACCGAATTCTAATAAGTCAATTTTGACACCTCTGAAGGTTTCAAACTTCACATAAAAAAATGAAATGTGGAAAGAAACCTGGGATGGCAAACAAAGAGGCTGAACAGAAGATGGCAACTTTATTTTAATATATAATTATTTGTCAAATGGCTGTTTCCTTATTATGAATTGTCAAGTAGAGAGTGTGAAAGAACTTACCACAGGTTTGAGCAATTCTTCTATGATTTCCTGAGCCTGTCGGAGCCTAATGTCAACAATATTAGCAGGTAAATCAGCCTCAATCAAGATATGGAGTGGCTCATTGAGATGCTCATAGCCTGGTCTTCCTCTTAATTTTTCTTCCTTTAAGATTGAAAAGATAATAATCTCAGTCATTACACAAGAATAATACATAGATCAATAAAAAAGAAGCATCATATTTATTTCACATGTTGCAATACTTGACATAGAAAATCACATCAACTCCTTCATTACCTTGTCCGGATCTTTTATTGAACCCTTTCCTCTAATATACACCCGGCAACCAGTAGAAGCTTCCACCCTTTTCAGAGAATTTCCTCTTGGTCCCAGAAGCCTTCCAACAAAATTGAACTAATGCACACACACACACAAAAAAAAAAAAAAAAAAGAGAGAGAGAGAGAGAGAAAGATAAATTACAACAGTCTGATATTTAATTAGTCTTTAATAAATCGGAATGGATATACATAAGAGCTTACATTGGGGTATGTGTCAACTGGAATTTCCAAGCGCAAAATCCTCTTAACTGTATATGAACTAGGACTTGCAGGTGCAACTTGCCAGTCCATTGTCATTCCAGGAGTTCCCCTCAACCTCTGTTTAGCACAGGAAAAGGGATAATAATGTCATTTATGCATAAAAGCTCAAATACTGCAGGAAAAGAACATGGTGAAGAACAAGAACTATGACTTG
The DNA here is from genome assembly GCA_027742785.1 of Vigna reflexopilosa. Taxonomy (NCBI): domain Eukaryota; kingdom Viridiplantae; phylum Streptophyta; class Magnoliopsida; order Fabales; family Fabaceae; genus Vigna; species Vigna reflexopilosa. The sequence goes on along the minus strand of CM050929.1, from coordinate 22,903 downwards.
TAAGTACTGTAAAGCATAGTTAATAGTCTCAGATAAAAAGGTGTAGCAGCTAGCTTTGAAACACTTTAGTGGAACAGCAAAATGAGAGCATTGTTTTAACTATTATGATACATAATAGTTAAAACACTTTAGTTAAAACACTTTGTATCATAATAGTTAAAACAATGCTCTCATTTTGCTGTTCCACTAAAGTGTTTCAAAGCTAGCTGCTACACCTTTCTATCTGAGACTAATAACTACGCTTTAACAGTGGTGATTTAGACCCACATTGATTAAAAATATGGATTATGGGCAATTCTCACCACACAATATGGTTTTATTGGGCTTAAAGGGTTGGATTAAGCCCTAAGCCCACTCTCAAAGGCATTTAAACTTCATGCATGACCTTTTATTCAACATTGATTGATTTACAAGGTCATTCCACTAAATTTAACTACCCACACTTATTCAGAAAGTTGGTCAACAAATTAAATTTGCATGTAATTATAATATTGTTCCAAAATTACCCTTAAATAATTAATGTATGGAGAAAGAATAATAGTATTTTAATTTTGAAAACTAAATTCCTGTTACTCCAATCTTCAAGAGAGAAAGAGACACTTCATAATAGCACTCTTATTATTTATGAACTAAAATAATTAAGGGTACTTTAATAATAATAAAAAATTCATATAAGAAAGGATAAAGAAATACCAAAACAATGTCTTATAATTAGGGACAAAAAGAAATAATATAGAGTCCATGGTACCACATCATTTACAGTCTGTTGGGAGGAATCTTCTCCATAAGCAATTTTAGAAAGAGAAAAATAAGAACAAAAAATGAGATCAGTTTCTTCCTGAGTTAAAATTAGCTTATGTGAGAATTAAAAATCAGATTTTACCAAAGCTAATAAGAAATAACTTTTAGAGATTAATTTGTAAATGAGTTAAGTTTAAATCATGAAGAAAGCAATTTTATTGATCCTTCTTATTTTTCCTTCTTACATAAGCTTTTGAAGAAATTTCTCTGAAGAGACTCTTGATGTTACCAATATGTATCACATGTTCACTTTTTTTCACATTCATCCTTAAAAAACATTTCAGGTATTGTCAATTCATTATTATGAGGAACCACAAGAAAATCACTTCTCTCTCTTTTCCACTTTCGCTTTTACAAAAACAGGCTTTACTTTATTTGACAAAATCAACTGCTAAAGGAATAAGCACAATATGTCATGAGTAGAATTAATCTTACCTCATAATCCAAGCCATTGAGCTAACAGTATATGAAATAATCTTAGCATTATCAGATATAGAAATTAAACATATATGAGCATATAGAAGTCCTTTATGAGTCATGTACTGTCTAAAGTGCAAAAGAAAAATTCACATCAACATGAACAGATGATAGTCAAACTATGACAAGCATAATAAATTGAGGATTATGAAGATATGATTAGTTAGGATCCTTTTTTTTTCTCTTGTCTCAACACTCAACCATGAATTTAACAAGGATCAAAGTTTGGATGAAAAGATGAACAATTCCAAAACAATCACCTCTTGCTGAAGACCATTCCATCCACCTAACCCCGTTCCAGTGACACTTGACATGAGGTTTGAAGAAGCCATTGGACTAGGGCTTCTGTGCCGCAGTCTATCAAAGTCACCAAAACCTTGATTGGACAGCATTCCAGAAACTCTCAATATTTCTGCACATAGAGATCCCGTGTAATGAGAAAGAAACCTAGATGCACTATTTACCGTCATATCTACTGAATGAAAAGAGCCATGATAAATCAATGAATAAGACAATATTTGCATTTATAAAGAAATAGGATGAAAGAACAGATATTGTGAAATGAACAAGATAAGTCCAATATTTGAGAGAAAGTGTATGAGATAGATATGTAATACAAGGTCAAAGTTTTTCTTAAAAAGATCTACTGCAGTCAAATTTTCACATGTTTTAAAGGTACTAAGGTCATAGAGCTGTGGGTCAATATTTAAACACCAATTTCATCTGCTTAAGGCTGTGAGAGGAAATTTTTATGTGGATGAGAAGGAAAGAGTTACTTCCCCCAGTAAGGAAGTAATGAACACTAGTAGTAAACTACCCCCAGTTTGGAAGTAAAGACTGAAGTGGAGGGCCCTAGAGCCTCAGCTTGAATGGCACTATCAAGTCCCTCCTCAGGGAACTGCTTGATCACAGGATTGAACCCCACTAAGGGCTACTGTGATCAGCCAAGGCTCCCTGCACCAAATCTAAGATCTCTTCAGTAGCCGAAGAAGAAAGAAAAAACTAAAGTACAAGAAATAAAAAATGCAGTTAGAAACTTGAAATAAACTGTTCCCCTGCTTGCCCCAATTTGAGACTGACAAGGGTGTATGTAGTAGGGAACACCTCTACCTCCACTTCCCTCCTTATCTTCCAAATAAGGGTTTCATATTTGGTCAATTCCCCATCCTTACCTCTCATCCAGTCAAAGCATATGAAGATACATTTCCAACTTATCGAATCAGATACCACGCCAAATACTTCCAACACAAAAAATTTCAGTTTCTTATGCAGAACATTCTAATCAAGGTCCCATTGGAAGGATCTTCTCCTAAACCCAAGAGTAGACACGATTCAGATCCCTAACCTCATAATCGGGAAGGAAGCTTATTGGCATCCCAGTTTGCGCCAAACACTTTACATAGAGCAGAAGCTCTAGAAAGTGAAAACCTTGAAGACACATTGGGTGAAAGGCGCAATCTTTAGGGGCGATTCAGGGTTTTAAATTTGTAATCAAGAGAGGGAGAGATAGAAATGAAGTTGGAAGTGAAGTGAGAAGAAAAAGGTGATCTACAGATCTCGAGAAGAAAGAAACCTTGATTCAAGAGACGAGTGCAAATGGGAAGAGCTTGCATGAAAGGACCAAGCTTCTGATGCTCTGCCAGCAACTCCGCAAGGTACTGACTGAAAAAGAAAAAGCAAAAACAGAAGCAATTGAGTTGAATTGATTCAGATGAAGCGTAGTTGAAGCAACCCAGTTGAAGTGTTGAAGTTGAATAAGAATACCTGTCAACTTCTGGGTTGGTTCTAATCTGAGGAGAAGCAGCTCTGACCGGAGAGAAGTTGGAGTTGTAGAGACCCGACATGGCTAAAAACCTAAACCTTGGATTGTGGCAGAGACAGCCGCCGTAGGTTTAGTTTAGTGTCGTGAAACAACGCTTGCTGTTGCTGGATGGACAACTATCTCGATTTCACACCCAACAAATCATTTTTTTTATTTTCTATTTTTTTATATTAGTTACTGCTTCCTTGTTTGTTTGTTTTGTTGTAACAAGCTGCCTTCTGCCAAGAAAAAATAGGCATAAATAGTAAGAAAATAAAAAAGCAGATGGAATGGTAAAATAAATAAGAAGAGAAGAAAAAAAGAAAAGATTATGACAGTTGGAGAGTTAAGGTAAGTGAAGAAGAAGATTTGACCGAGGGAGTGGAAGAAGAAAGAGAGAAAGAAAAAGACAGAATTTTTAATTTTACTCTGTATTTGTATGGTGTGAGTGTAGTGAAGCAGGTTGAGACACGTGTTGGGCATGCATGGAGGGAGACAGAGAATGAAGGAAAGGGGTTGCTTTGGTTTTGTTTTGGTAACTAAATATCAAAGGAAAGAGTTGCGTTGTGTTCAGAGTTAAGAAGAGTTGAGAAACAAAAAATAAAGAATGAAAGAGAGAGAAATTATGATGTTTGCCAGCACTCTCATGGCTGGACCCTCTTTTTTATACTCATTTAAAATCCATTTTTTCTGTTTTAGTTTTAAATATTATTCAGTTTCCATATTTTCAGCCTATTTTCATTTTTATGTTATTTATATATTTTTTTATCTAATGAATAAGATGTCTACATGTATTATAAATTTCGAAAAAATTGTTATATACAAAAAAGATAATAGGAAAACCGTTTATTATAACTTCTTCCTAATTCATATTATAGATTTGAATCAGTAAAATGCTAATAGGACAATATTTTACTGATTTAAAGGAATTGAGAAGAAGAAACTATAATAAGGTAGTAAATTGTATATTAGAGTAATATGACGCAGTACTATATACTAATAATATAGTAATAAGTATTATAATTAAATAAAAATATCATAATTTTTCAAATAAAGTAATAATAATAATAATAATATTGTAACAAGGAATAATGTAAATAATGATTATCTCATATGAAAAAATAGTATTATTTTATTTCAATAAGTTCATTATCTTTTGTTTTTACTTACATTCGTATGTACATTTTTTTATGATAAAAAATAATAAAATTATTAATGTAATTATAAAAATAAATATAAGTAATTTTTACAATTTTAATATGAGTAATTATTTCAACTTTAAAAATATTAAATTTTAAAAAATATATATTAGAATAAAATTACTAAATAAAATATTATAAAGTTTGATAATACCAAACAGATAGATAAAAAAACATATAATACTAGTACAATTATCCATCTTAATAACTATAGTAACATAATATATGTATTGAGTTTTTCAAAAAGAAAAAACTCTTATACAATACCACTAAAAAGAATTATACAACCTCTTTGTTGCATTATTGTCTTTCACCAAAGACATATCATCACTCCACTCACTATCTGCTTATGTCATGAAGTGATCATTACAAAAGAAAATATTAGGTGAGCTCGTTTCAAAAAATAAATATCTCAAGATAATTAGATCGCATTACATATAAGCTAAACAATGATGAAATATAGTAACTCTTATAAACATACATAAATAGTCGACATTAGACTTAATTATTCGGATACATGCTTTTAACATAGAGCTTCATTGTAAGCGTGCACTTGTAGTAGTATTTATGCTATGCAGAGCCAAAAACATACGAATTATCACCTTACTTTTCACAAAGTTAGTTTCCTTCGCACCTAGGACCAAATAGTCTAGTGGTTAGAACATTCTGTCATTCTATCCCTCCTACCATTCTTATATATGAGTTGAATGGTTGATAAAATATTAGTATACCTCATTTATGAACTCTCGTATGTCAATGAATACACTGAACATCACCACCACACATAAATTCTCCTTGAAATTCTCTCAACAACATTTCCAAAACATATCCATAACAAAATCCTCGTTTCCACACACATAGTCATTATCCTTTAAATCAATGCCAAATAGCCAAGAAGAAAAACAAATCAACATGCAAACTCATGTCAAAGGTGATGCCCAATGTCAGACTCCTCGTAAAAGGTGGCTCTCAACACCATTTTTCTCGCAAAAAGTCACACTCAACGACACCCTTCTATCGCTCAATGGCCTTAAATTAAAATGTTTCAAACTTGTAGTGCAAGATGGTGCTCTATGATGTCTTATTACCACTCAATGTTAAAGCATTCATAAGATTGGATGCTTAGTGATGAAAAGGGATGATCAACGATCTAAAGTCAAAATGTTCTAGACTTACACAATCAAGCTTGCGCTTAACGCCCAACTGATACCGCTCAACGTTATATCAGTTTATAATACACTCAGATTCGTGATTTAAGTGAACTTAGACCTGACAATTGTTCAAATTAGTATTCCTTTTTCAGAGAGTTGCTTCAACATAACTTTTACACATAAGTCCAAACAACAAGTAAAACTCAATTTAATCCTCAAACCACACAATTTAATTCAGGCATGCACACCAATCAAATTTAATCAACATATCAACAACATAAGATTTATTAAACTTATGCACACTAAAGCAAGTAACTATGTGACTTAGAACTTCTATTGTTTGTATCAAATAAATCTCAAATAATTTCATCAAACGAAAACCCACATTTCTTTTTGTCTTTTAAAATACTTATTTTATATACAGACAGACATTGGATTGAATCTAGAAGAAATCGATTTACAAAGAAAATATACTGAGAAACAGCAACGAAATACTTACTACAAAAGTTTAAAAAATTAAAAGCCAAAAAAAATATATCAATTTGGTCTACCTAAGTAAATTGTAGTATTTAGTTTGTCAAATTGTGTAAAATTGGTATAATATCAAATTAACAAACATTTGAATTAAACACTTTGTTTTTTAATTGTATTATCATGTAGAGGAGGCAAATATTTTTTAAAAAGGGTGCATTAGAAGAGAAGTGTTGAGGCAGGCCCATTAGAAGAGAACTGTTTAGGAAGGCCCATTATAAACAAATAGTGTTGGGCTGACTTGGAAGCCTTTTTCCTTTTCCTTTTTTACCAAATATAAGAAAGAGTGAAATTATTTATTTAAAAATAAAGTTAAAACAAGATGTTTTGAAATTAGAAGTGAAAATAAAGAATATTTTTCCACAGAAAATTATTCTTGCGAATCTTCACATTTGGAAAACGTATAATTTTATAGTTTGTTCTGTGTGTATATGTAGAAGCATTCCATTGGTTAGGTTTGAAAGAAGACAGAAATTAATAATTGATATTTTGGCGTCGGTGGTGTTGAGCTGTGGACTTTATTCCTTCTTCACTCATCTTAATCTTATCTCATCCCATACATGCCTTTCGTTGCTTTGATCAAAATAACAATAATAATAATAATAATTATTATTATTATTATGATAAAATCTAGAAAAAAGAAAAGAAAAGAAAAAAAAAAACGGTGACTTTTTCAAAATATGAAATTCCTTTTCAAAACTTAAAGAAAGGAGGATAGTGTCTGGATATGCGTTGTTCCAAGCTTGAAGTGAAGGCAAATTAATTGGATTCGTTGGCCATGCGTTGTCCCGAATTTTACGACAATACAACGTCAAACACAAAATCAAGTGACACCCTGACAGCTTCCTTTGCTTTGGTCTGGTTTCAGTTTTGGACATTAAGTTTCATCACTACAATACTATGTACATTTCACATATCATCAACCAAACTATTCCAAATCATTCTTCTCCACCAGTTACGTGCACATTGTTTCACTGTCGTCATCATCATCATTCATAGCATAAATCAATGATGAATTACAGAAAAACAAAAGATTCGGATGGTATTCTTGCAAATGTTCCTGTGACTAATGTGTCTGTTTCAACTTCCACTACCTACATTTGCCCACAAATTCGTGTCAAATGTGCAAGATAACACAAGCTACTTAATATGACCTGCATCCAAAGATGTAGCTAATCTAATTCTAAGCAATTTACTTTCTTCTTGAACTACTGACTCAAGTTCTAAGCTTCCATTCCCTTTTCTGCGTACTACCTAAGTTCTGTCAGCAATGCAAAGCCAACGAAAACAGAAGCTCACATTGAATTTCCGAGAGTGTTTTGTGCAGGAACATTATAGGCATTTGAGTGCCAACAATTGATTCCAATCTATAGAGTTTCAAACAGGCGAAAAGAGGATTAGTAAAAAATTATCCCAAAAGTAGGAGCTACATTTTTATTCCTTGTCGATGGAACAACTGAATTCTTCACATATAATAGAATCACTTTGGGCAGCTACATACACATTCACACCACAATGAATCATAAAAAGGATAAACAGATTTACTTTACACAAAAATTCTATATTACCGTTTACCACCCGTATAAACTAGCCAAGGGGAAGAGAGGAGCCTATGCAAACAACCACCAAAAAGAGGTGTTTGGAAGAATTTCTGAATACAGCAACGGAGCTTGCACATATGAGTGGAACAACAGCAAGTGAAGATCGTGCAAAAACAATGTGTCAGGGTGCATATTCATGCTCAAGTGCAGGCTGCGTTCGAGTGACCGTGGCAGCAGGTGCTTTTGTGTCCCCAACATTGGCCATATGAAGGGCTTCTCCTGCATCTGCAGCCCTTTCCATCTGCTGTATTCTCTTGTTTCGTTTGTACTTAAGCACCCACAAAACCAGCAAACACAGCAGCACCAAAAACACAACTCCACCCAACACCGACCCCACAATAACCCCAACCTTGTTGCTACTATTGCTCTCATGTGGCACAACTGGTGGTGGTGGTGGTGGAGAAGGAGGAGGAAACACTGGTGGTGGCAATGATGGTGGCGGAGGTGGAGGAACAGAAGTCTCGGCGACTATAGATAAATGGCCTTGTGTGGAGGTAGAGCAAGTGTTGCCTCCTGTTACATTGCTGAAATTGGATGAACCCTGCAAATCAAACCAAACACATCTTGCCACAGCACCCAAAGGAGGATCTCTGACATCCACAAACTTGACCCTGATAGGGTCAGCAGAGGCGCTAACATTAAGGGTTGGCAAATTTGTGGCTGATAAATTGGAGCCATTGTAAGCCAAGAGTCCTAGAACAGGAGCAAGGTAAGTGTAATTGGGCAAAGGGTAGTACCTTTTGGACCAATTACCCAAATTTTGGTACACCAAAACCAGCCTCTTCACATAAGGCTTCTCAATGATCCCCATGGGAATCTCAAACTCGTTGTAGCTGGGAACAACCCCTCTTCTCCTCAAACTGCCACTCCTTAATCTCAATGCGGCAACCTTAACCCCGGTGAAATTGGAAGGAAGCAGAGATGTTGCATTGTAAATTGTACCCGTTTTGGGTCTGACCAAAGCTCTGTAGGCATATTCTTGCAGAATCGCATCAAGGGACCTTGCTTCGCTAGACTGAGCCCCGGCAAGGGGAGGTCGAGAGCATAGTAGAAGAGGCAGAACCAGCAGAAGAAGATGATGATGATGAAGCCACATGGAAGAAAAATCAACAACAACAACAAAAATAATAATAAAAGATAAAGTTTTGAGCTGTCGGGAGTTTTATTGAGAAGGAACAAGACCAACGGTATAATATAAGGAACGATGTTCTAAAGCAACTTTGAAGGTTTGGTCTTTGGGTTGAATTGAACCGTTATTGGTAAAACGCAAAGAAAGGGGTGGGGAATCTGCTTCTGGGCTTTTGCATTTTATCCATTCCTCAAAAATCAGTTCAGTTCGAAAAAAGGGAACAAGAAGATGGAATTCATGAAAATGAAATTAAAGATGAATAGAACAGAATATAGAAAGAAAGCCCTAAAAGACTTTTTCATGGAATCCAGAATCCATGGCAACCAATGTTTATGAGAATCCCCATTATAGCATTTGGGTTGAGATCATCCTCTGCTGCAAAAAGAGAAGATAGAAAGAGATAAACAGTGTGCGTTGCGTTGCAGAACAGAAAGAGAGTGGTTGAGATGCAGAGGAAAGTCGACTGGGCACCAAAAGCAGCATGACTGCGTGTTTGTTTTTGTGGCCCTTCCAAAAACAAAAACACCAACACCTACACCAACAACATCAACATCATCAAACACTGTATTCCAATGCAACCCCTTCCATGTCACAAATTATTCACTCCCTCTCTCTTAAACCTTTTCACATCCTCAATTTTCCCAAAACATTAAATTATACAATTTAATACCAATTCACCTTTTCCTTAAAATTCACAATTTTACCAAAAAGAAAAAACACGGCACGATCTTATTCCCAATGGAAAAAAACTACTATCTCTAATACAAATTTCTAATTTAATGCACATTGCTCTTGTTTTTATACATACATTAACTATGAATAAATTATTTTTTTACATAAAGTCTTTGTCTTATCATGTAAACTCGACTGAGGGGTTCCATTATTGGTTAAGCTTACGTAGAGATGACAGAATCATAAGTTAGCTCCGTCGAGTTCTGTTCAATGAAAAATAATTTTTTTTAAAGTCCATTTTTTTTATATATTTTGGTAAAAGGAAAACTCAAAGTCCTGTTCCAATTTGCCTTTGACATAATCTCAAATAAATAAAAGCCTTGAAAATGTCTATTCTAAAATTTAATGCTCTTGTGCTCCAGTTGGCTAGATATTTTGAAAAAACAAGTGATTATTTTTGTCGAAATAATCTATTAATTAATTTAAGAAAATTCAAATAGCAGTAAAGAAGAAAAAAAACAGTTACAGCACACAGGAGTCCTCAGCAAAAGAATATAAACACATAAAAGTGCAGAAAAGGTGTTTTTACCGTGATGACCCTACTTGGGATATATACGAAAAGGATAACGATATTTTAACATCTACGTATTATTTGTATCATTTTGTGATTAATTCAAAATTATTTCACAATCAATAATAACAATTATAAATATTAATATGAACCAATCACAAGATAACACGTAAACAGTATTAAAATATTTTAAAAAAAATATTATTAAAGTATCATTATCCATGCAAAAATGTCCTATTCCAAAACAATTGTGTGATGGTAGGTGCTGAAGGATAGAGGCTTCGTTGGTTGGAGTGCAGCGCAAAAGTACTTGTGAATCAATTCAATGAGAAATAAAAAATGCATACATCATCACTATAAATACAACCAACTATATCAATTTTCCATGCAACATAATCTTTCACACTATAATCTAACAAAACTCATGAATTACTTCAATCATAACTCAATTTTACAGATAATTTGATACAATATGCATGATTATTTGGATAACTTCTCACTAAAAAATACATTTCAAATTTAATTTAATTTTATAAAACTAACTTATAAAATAAAATTTATAATTATTTATAAACTATAAATTTATTTTATTTTTAGTGAAGAGATTTAGATTTCACTCGTCCTAAAATATTTATCTCTTAAATATTAGTTAATTTAAACTTTTCTAGGAAAAGTTGCATGAGTTTGACTTAATAATTAACTTAATAAATTTCGGCTGCTTTATTTTTTAAACCGTGTTGGTTTAGTTTGGGATAAGCAAGTTTTGGGTTTCGACTTTCACGGAAAAAAGAAAAACACTTTCTACCAAAGTAGGGGACCGAATAGGATGGACTTTGCAAAATTGGTTGATGAATGACCTGATAATTAATAATTTTTTTTCTTGAATTAAATTACTGACATTTTACAATTTTCATTTATGTAATTTTCATATAATTATGTAATGAAACATCAACTTATTTCAATTTAAATACACAAAATATTAAAAAGTAACTCCACAAATGTTAAAAGTGGTGTACTAATTTATTGTCACTCTAAAATTGAAATAAATAATGATACGTAAAAATAAATTGAGGTTAATAAGAAAATGTATTAACATATAAGAGGTAAATTGCAAGAAATATATAAGCTACCAAACTATCTAAGTAATTTATAATTTATAAGTTAAATTTTATTAAAATAGGTTATTTTGAAATACTTACCTAATGATGTTATCAAAACACATTCTAAACCTTCCAAAATGTTTTTTCTATAAAGATAAAATCAGTTTTTACAGTTGAATAGTAGTTTACTTCTGGTTGAACTTGTTAGGAAAACATTCTCACACCTAATATTTATGTTGACACTTATTTATTATAGTAATATATTTTAATGCATTTTTACTATTACTAGGATGAACTCACGTCTCATTAATATTTAATTAATTGTTATCTCAAATATGATTACAGAATTATGTTTTAGTTTTTTTACCAAAACATTTCCCATCAATTGGGATTTTCTTACATAGTATTTTCGGTAATATCCATACATTAAGAGAAAACTCATGAAATGAAATGTTGATAAATTGTATTAAAAGAATTCCTTTAGTGTAATAAAAGATTTTTTAAAATTTTTATCTATTTTTTTTTAATTTTTTTCGTGTTTTTAACAAAAGTGGTCATTTAACAACCTACTGATCACATAAATCAATGAATTTATTTCAATTTAATCAATAATCTAAAATGATATCAATTTTTATTGTTTAAATAAATAATATGTTAGAAATCTCATATTTTTGGACTAGAGATAAATTATATTTATAATATGTAAGTGAATGTAAATTTTACTTTACAAGTCTATTTTTGTAAGTTTAAGTTAAATTTAAAATTTAATTTTTAATGTGATATTAGAATTATTCAAAGTTTATTTTAACTATATTGTTATTTGGTGAGTTTATTTAAATCATTAGTTGAATCATGTTTAGTTTCTTATTCTATATATATATATATATATATATATATTTATTTATTTATTTATGGTGTGATGAATTGTGTTGGAATTTATATTGACTAAAAAGAAAACGAAGTGTACATAAATAAATTCAAAGTTATTTTAAAAGTTAGTTTTAAACTTAAAGATCATTTTTTAATATAATTTTTGTTGATTAAATATTACCATAAAATAAAGGAAGGTGAAGGCAAGTGTGATGATTGTTAAAAGGAAATACGATGGCAAAGGAAGTTTGGTCCACATTGGCTCCAAAGCATATGACAAACTATCATATTATCATATGTATGTATGTGCCAAATTGCACATGCCTCACCCTCTCTTCTGTTGTCTTCGGATAAAAAACAACTTCTATTTTTAAGAATACATGTTCTTTATACACCAATGTATATGTAAGTGATAAACTATGTCAAACCAAATTCATTTTTAGGTTCTGTCTTTTTCTCTTTACATCTCTTTCTGAAAACTAAACCATCCAACCAACATCCCTCTCATTAAATGGCCCCTACACTTTATATGTTGGGTTACTTTTACATTACTCATTCTCAGATACGTATATAAATAAATAAAAAGTAACATTTATGATTTATTTCAAAGTAAAGTAATTAGTTTTAAACGAATTTTAACAACCCTTGAGTCTCTTAAGTTTTGAACTTCTTTCTTAATATTAATCTTTAAAAAAAATAGTCCTTGAATATTACCTAGGTATGTTTTATCAGGTTAAAAAAAGTCATAAAAAAGTAATGAAGTAACTATTTTTATTTTTTGGATTTGAATTTCTAAGAAGATATAAGAAGATTATCTACTTTGCTGTGGTTGACATATTTGTTTATAAAGTAACGGCTCAAGAGTGTAAATTCAAAGTGAATGATGACTTATTAATGTTTATTTCACTTAATTATGAATTACTAGAAAATTAAAAGAACTATATGTTTGATCTATATAAAGTCATACGTTTTAGTTTTTATATATTTTTTTAATGTTTGCCGAGTTTTATATTTTTCCCTATTTGAAAAATATTTATCTATTATTTTATATAACTATAATGATTGAAGATTCTACTTTACGTTAAAATATCATCTTATAAATTAAATTTTATTGAATGAGGTTAAATTTCACTTCTAAAATTATGTATTTTAATTGTAGAAAAAAAAATTAATACAACCATTTTTATGATAATAAATGGATCAAGGAAATACGAGAAATATATACATGGATTATGAGAAAAAGAAAGAAAAGAAATTTATTGTACTTTCAATTGTTTCAGAAGAATAACATAAGATTAAGTGTATAGATGTTGATTGAAGTGTGGACAAAGATAGCGTTTTCACCTGAGCTGAGTAACATATAGCAGTGATGGCGCTTTCTAATGAAAAATATGATGTAAATTGACACTTGCTGGTAATTGGTGTGAAACTGATAATAGAGAAAAAGAATCTGTGACAACAAGTCATCTTTTTTTGTCGGCAACTCAAAGTTTATGATGGTGAACGAAGGATTTGAATAAAGCAGTTAACTAGTAGTTGGATGATAACAAAGTTATGTTCTCTCGTCTTTCATGCTTTTCATACCAAATTGCATAAATTAAAGATAGAAAAAAAGTGCATGCCACTTAATAATTCATGTTGTTTTCAAGTAATTTAATATACTGATAAGTAAAATAATTTAAGATTATTTTAGCTGTATGATTGCATAGTCCAAGAGAGTAAGCACAAATTCAAGTAGAAGCTCCTTTTCATGATTAGTGACGTCATAGTCACGTTCACATGCTCCTCCATTAAACTTCTTTCTTCCTTCAACTTGTTTAGCTTCAAATAAGATAGCATACAAACAAACAAGAGTTTTGTACTGCAGATTAAAGGAGTTTATTTACATCTAACTTAAGACTATAGTTTATGAGTATGTTATAAAATGCGTAAACTTTTCATGTTTAAAACTTAAATTCACATCAAATTTTAACCTTATATAATCGAGTTTACTTGCAACAATAATTAGTATACATATAAGACTTAGATGATTTATATAATCAAAATCATTGATAGGATCGATCCGAATGATCCATATCAAGCATTATCCAATTTAACAAGTATATCTGAAATGTTTGAAGCTCGGACAAAAAAGGATTTTAACTAAGATTGTTCATGATCACCTATGCTAACTTGAAAGAAAATGTGAAGAAGTGAGAAATCCTCAAATCCTATACCCAAGACAGTTAGATTAGGAAAAGATACTTTTGTGTCTTCCTAACAGTAACCAGATTTCTTCTAAGAAATTTGCAAACAAATGTATATATAGAGAGAGAGATTGATAGATACATAATGAATTAACAGAATGTGTTTTTGGTTAGGGGGAACACAACACTAAACCCCGTCATTCCTAGCTAGTTTAATCTTCCCAGATTGTAACAAGTGAACAATTATGTGTTTTCCACAAGTAAGGAACCCATCTAAGGCTAAACCCAAACTACACATGTCAAAAATATATATAAGGATCATCAATTTGTAACTGCATGTTCATTTAATTCTGATGCAATGTTCTTGTTATCTTCTGCTTCGTCTTCTTCTTGTCGTTGACGCTGCTGTTGAGGTGACACAGAAAATATTGACTTTTTCTGGGAGCCTGGATTTAAGGGTGAGCGTGGTGACATGGGGAACTCTACCCTAGGAACTCCTGGTGAAGAAATGCAAGTGGTATCTATGGGATAAAGTTCTGCAACTTCTTCCATGCCTTCATCAAGATACACCACGTCCTGCATACTCAACTGATGGTACTCCACAATCTCCCGTAGAAAACGATTCTCCCGAGCATACACCTCATTCTCACTCGCTAACCGACCCTTCTCCGCAAGAAGTGTCTCTAGTTGAAGCCGGATCTTCTCCAACACAACATTCTTAAATAAATACATAGTACTATACAAACTTCTGGAAAAACTTGTAATGAGCTTTTGAATACTGACTCACCAAATCATCGTCTGCACGGATAACGGTTTGTCCTTTCTCGCTACCCTCGCGGTCGCGGAGCATTTTGTTTTCTTCTTCCAGTTGAGCACAGCGTGCTTTAGAAAAAGCCAAATCTGCTTTCACCGTTTTTAGCTCCCGCAGAAGCAATTTTGCTTTTGCAGCTGTTGCCATTGCAACCTGCGACCCATCAAAAAACAAAGACCAAATCTTGCGTCTCATGTCATTAAAGAAACCAAAGCCATTGAACATGAATTATATATCAAAGCAAAATCAACCGAAAAAATAACATTGATCATATGTTTTTTTTTTTACTGCACGAAGCAGTATGACAGACAATTAACTACATAGTTGCTAGTGCCACCTTACGTCGCGAGATGCCTTGAGTTGTGTTGCGTGGATGGTTTGAGGGTCTCCTGTCTGGGCTGGTTGTTGCCATGGATTCCACGTCGAAGGAGCTAGTTGTGACTTTGAGTTGGACAGAGAAATTCCCTTTGGCTTCGTTGGAGATCCTCGACCCGATGCTTTGCTCTCTATGCCCTCCTGAGATGAAGCATCGTAACAATGAGAAAAAGATTTGAAAAGTGTGATCATGTAACTAGAATCAATGCAGTAGATTACGTACGAGAGGAGAAGAAAATGTATTGAAAGAGTGTGTTTTGAGTTTTTCGGAGGAGATGGCGTCGTGGTGTGAGTTTGAGGATGGCTTATCCTCCTCCAGAATTTCTTTGGCCTTCTGAGCGAGGACGCCCCACACACCGGATTTCGAAACATCAGCCACCACGTAATTGTTATCACAGCTCTGCATGCGTACATGGAGGCGAAACTATTGATTATTATGAACTGCATCATCAAAATATTATGCATGGAAATGGCGTAGGTGGTAAGAGTTAATTAACCTTGGATCTGTGATGGTCATGTTCATATTTGGGGAAAGCAAGGTGAAGAGAGGGATCACGACGAGCAGCAGAGGCTTTGATGGCCTGAACAGCGAGGGGTGAGGAAGATGTAGGTGAACCATTTTCATCATCTGCATGATGTCGAATCTCTTCCTTGAAGGTGGAAGCTCTGGATATTCCGTGTCTTCTTCTGTATGCCATTGCCTTACCACCGCCGCGCGCCACCACAGCCAGCCAATGCCGCAACACCAGATGATCACGATATGACGATCACAATCACAATCATAAACACAACCAACACTTTCTCTCCCACCTTTCAACTCGTTATACCATTTCTTTCCCACTTTAAATCTCACCATCCTTAAACACACAAGTGTCTGCTTGCTCTCCGTCACCTTAAACGTAGGATTCGGAGCAATTCACGTCCACCCTTAACTTTTTTCTCTCTCACATTCCCCTCGCCTTCTATTCATCATACATCTATGATATTTTCACCACCATAATTAATTAATAATATATCATTGCAGATTACTTTCTAAATCATGTCAACATTATTCAAGATAATGTAAGCAATATATACTTTCCTAATATTCGTGCGGTATAGTTTAGCTTTGTCTAAAGTAGAAGATTTTGTGGTGAATGTTTGGAAGTTATAGTTAATAAAATTAAAATTATTTTAATATTTATAACTTTGTCATTGGCATTCTCTAACAATAAAATGTGCGCGTGGATATTAATATTTTTCATTTACTATATATGTTCAACTACAATTAATTTCTACAAAACTCATTAAATTTAAAAAAGACATATATATGTGCGATTGAAATATAGTTTTATTACTAGAAAGATAAGAAAAGTTATATCCTGTATATTATTTTATGTGTGTGATATCCGTGGGGAATTGTTTGCTTTTCTTTATTGTCTTTATGTTATTTAGCCTCTTCCTTTTTATTATCATAGAAGAAGATGGGAAATTCGAGTAAATAAAATAAAAGATTAATTTTTCATTAGTTTTAGATTTAGATTATAATCAATAAAAGAATTTCATTGACCCTTATTCTTATGAAGACTATCACAACCAATTTATATTTGTTATGAATGTTATCGTCTTTATGTTATCACAAATCTTATCAGAAATCTTAATGATACTTTCTCCATTTTGTGTTGATAATTTGAAGCACAATTTCAGACTTAGTTTTCAAATTATTTTAAATTAAAGTTAACAACTTATATTATAATTGAAGCTAATGTGTAAGTAAAACTCATAATATATTTAAAGACTTGATATCATTTTTAGTCCCTCTATATTTGTCTACTTTGTTCTTGGGAGATTCATTAATTTTTGTTGTAGAAACACTTCTTTTTTAAGCTCTTCATGAAGAAAAGTGCACTCTTCACATCAAGTTCAAGTTGAAAGACCTTCCAACCAAATTGAGCAACAATGATAAGTATAACTCGAATGGTGTCAAGTTTGACAATTGGAGAAAATACTTCAATGTAGTGCACTTTATGGCATTGGACATACCCTTTTGCCACCAACCTTGCTTTGAGTTCCTCCACAGTCTCATCTTCTTTATGTTTGGTTTTAAAGACCCACTTAACTCCAATAGGTTTGATTCCTTTAAGCACTAGAATAAATTCCCAAGTTCGATTCTTTTTTATGGCTTCAATTTCTTTTGTCATTGCTTCTCGCCAATTGTTGTCTTTTATAGCTTCCTCAAATGAAACTGAATCAGTGTTAGATATCATCATTGCATTTAAGGATTCTTCTTCGAATAATCCTTCCTTAGTTTCATAATTTGTCATCCATCCTGATGCTCTTCTTTCACATTCACCATTTCCTATATCAAAGTCTTCATTTGGAGGCGACACAATTGGACTGCTATGTAAGCTAGTGGTTTCATTTTCTTGTCCATTATGCTAATTCTCTCCATTAGTTTCAACTTTCCTATCACTTTCAATAGCTTATTTCCACTGGAATACATCTTGTTGGCTTTCTTCTTCAGTTCTTTACGGTCCCAACTTTTTTTTTTCTTCAAAGACAACATCTTTACTAACAATAATTTTCTTTGAGATGGGATCATATAACCTTCATGCCTTAGATTCATCATTAACTCCTAAGAAGACACATTTTGTACTCTTCCCATCCAAAAATGCGAAAGTAATCCACTATAGGTGTCTCACTGGTTCAACATCTTCTTTCGGAGTCTTGTTTTCTAGTGTTGCAGTTGGACATATATTTTGAATATGCATGCACCATTTCTCAACTTTTGGCCAAAAGATTTTGGGAACAAGTTTCTCGCTTAACATGGACTGGATAACATTCATACTGGTCATGTTTTTCCTTTTTGCCACTCCATTCTATTGAGGTATATAATCAACTATCAATTTTCTACTAATATCGTGTGAATGGAAAAATTCTTCAAACTCATTTAAGGTGAACTCACCACCCTTATTTGTCCTCAAACAGATTATCTAGGCTCTAGTCTCCTTGTCAACGTAAGGTTTGAACCTTTGGAAAGTTGCAAAGGTTTCTGAATTCTCATGTAAGAAAAAACTCAAAGTCTCACGAGTAAAGTCATATATAAAGCTTAGTATGTAATAAACCAGCTTTTTTTTTATGCTGTCATATGATTACTGCATCCTGAATCAAAATACTATAATTTTTCTTTTGTTAGATGAGGCTCTTCATAGGACATCAACAATATCTCCTCTTTGTCTTTGTCTACCTTAGCATAATTATCTTTCCTTTCAAAGTTAGGACATTCATATTGGAAGTGTCCCAACTTATGGCATCTGAAGCGTTCAATCAGTGCTTTATCGAGAGGTTGTCTACTCTACCTTTGCCATTACCTCCTTTGGATACACTTCGACCTCTCTTGCAGCCTGATCTATCTTCCTAGGATACTTTCAACACATTTTCCTCCTTTTGATATCCTAACATTTGTTGTTCATGTATAAGTAGGCTTCCATGCAACTTATCAATGGTTAATGTATTTAGATCATTTGATTCCTTTATTGAACAAGCAACATAATTGAACTTGTTTGTTAATGAACGAAGTATTTTACTAACTATTGTGCTTTTCTCCATTTTCTCACTATTTTTCTTCATCTTGTTTACCACCAAGGTTCAACTTAAAAAGCTATATACTTTTTCACCTTCTTTCATAGCAAACAAACAAACTTCCTTTCTTAAGGCATAAAGTTATGCCCTTTTCACTTGTGTGGACTCTTGATATTTCAATTTCATGGAGTCTCAAATTGCTTTTAATGTTCCCATGTCAAGAATAGTTTCCAGGATTTCTCTATCGATTATTTCAAAACAAAAAATTCTCGACCTTTAAATCTTTGAGTTTGGCCTCCTCCACAACCTTCCTCTATGCATCACTTGCATGTCTTGTTCTTATTGTTGGGGCAGAAATACCTTCATCTACCAGGTTCCACATATCATTGTTCCTGAAGAGAATTATCGAATGTTACATAAGTCTCTTAAAAAAATATATATTAATTTTTTACTTTATTACTTATAGGATTCGGTATATTTGTCAATATTTTAAGAGTTTGTTTCTTCTTAACACACCATATCTATTAGTTTGTATTTATAAATATTAAGTACAACTCCGTTATTCCATATAAAATACAATACAAAAAATAAAAAATAATAAAGATAGAAACATCAAGAAATACAAATAAATCTATAAGTCTGATTAGAAAATATGAATTATCAATAATTTCATTCCAACTTAACATTAATGTACATTTTATTTTATTATATTCATGTTTTCTTGCCAAATAATAAAGACAACAACACTAAGAGTTATGTAAAAAGTTTTATATATCTAATATATATATATATATATATATATATATATATTTATATTTGGAGATGTATATCAAAATTTTCTTATAATTCACTTTAGTAGAAAAAATGTTATATCTCTTTAAGGAAGTTTTGTTGTAAGAACATGTGCTAGTATGGCAGATTTGATTTGGCAACCGTATCATTAAATATAGACGATTGAAAATAAAACTAGAAACCATCAGTATAGTCGGATATAATTTTAAAATTGCAATGGTTTCATTTGAAAAATTATCTTTATTCATTTGACACATTGCTTCACAATCAACCATTACACATTTTGAGTGAAATAGTGAAATTATTTTTCATCTTAAACAAGAAAAATAAGCATTATTACATTGTGTGGTGTAAAGTTGTAATTGAAACTTAATTGTTTTCCAAAACCTTGATTCTAGAACATTGCTAGATTGATGACTTTAATAGGTTTTCTTGATTGGCTTATTTTGATTCGTCTAATAACATCCTCTTAATTTCTTTAGTCCTTTACAATATAAACGAGTAAAACCTTTAGTGCAAGAAAGTCCATGAATAACATGGTTCAAAACACAATCTTTTGCTTAAGCACTCTTTATCACACCACTTGTAACTTCCCCAACTGTAGCCTTTTAAAGAATTGCAACCTTTCTCTTTTTCAACATTATTTGTTAGACTTGTTGTGTTAGGACAACTAGGAACATTATCCAAATGATAAGATATCATGGAAGAGGTATTGGCTATGTTAAAAGTATCCTTTTCTGTTTTGCATGGAGCAGAACCAGATGCTTTGAGAATTTCACATCCAAGAAATTTCCTTTTGGCTATATTTTGGGCAATGGGTCCTAAATCTTTGGCAAACAACATCAAGCTATCTTTATAGCCAATATCTTGTTGACTAACCTATACAAAACATGAGAAAAATAATGATGTTTAATCATGCATTTTGTTAAAATATATTTGCATTAGGAAAGGAGAAAAATAACACTCACATGCTGAAGAAGTTTTAGTTCACCATTTATTGTTGGAAGTATAGACTTATCCTTGTCAATGTAGAAGGGTTTGTACATATCATGTCTCTCAATCTCAAAAGACTTGCTTTTGTTACACTCTTTAGTACCTATAATGGATAAAATTTTGTTGAACAAAATTTAGTTCCAAGTCTCAAAATAAAACAAAGCTTAAGAATATTGGTTTTCAAAATTAGAACATCCACTCTTACCTATGGTAATCTTAGCATATTTAGCATCAAGACAATTTGTCTTAAAACTTCTTCTATTTGATGTATGAGACGAACACCGTGTAGTTTTTGAGGTTATTTCAATGGATTTAAGGTCTCTTGAATTCCTAAAATCTTCTTGATTAATTCTTCTTATTTTTTGCCTTGTTTCAGAATATTCCATTTCAAATTTCTGAGGATTTTTCTTTAATACATCAAAAACTTTCTTAGCTAACTCATTTATGGTACGAGCCTGCAAAATGAAAGGTTGATAAATCATTTCATTAAGGTAAGTTAGATATTTTACACAAAATTGGAACAAAAAAATAGTTAAATGACTTTATATTCCATACCTGCCTAAAATATATGGTATCAGGAGAATTAAAACGCATTGCATTGTTAAATATTTGAAAAACATCATGCTGCATAATAGGTCAAATATCGTGTATTAAATGATGAATCAAGGTAGTATAATAATTTATATATATATATATATATATTAATAGTAATAATAATAATTTATATATACAAATAAGGGAAAACATAGCCATATATACACAATAAAAGGTTGTTAACCTCAAATTGTTCTAGAGTTTTGTACATCTTCTCATGTAGTTTAGCCCTAATAGTGCCAAAATCCATAGGCTCTTCAATGATTACATAATAATCTTCAACCTAATTCCACAAAAGAGTGAATTAGTAAGGAAAGCCTATAATAATATCCATAAAATATTGCAACTAATTATGACCACACACCTCATTTGGATCAACTGGTTCTACAAATATTTCATAGGTGTCTTTCCTATATAATATAAAACATTATATTTAAATCACAAAAGGTAATCATCATTTTAAAATCATACACAATAATGATAAAAATATTCTACACCTTTGTAAAGTGTCAAGTAGAAGTTGAAGTATTCGTTTCTCTGGAAGAAAGATTGAAGATGAAAACTTTGATGGCTTATCTGATTCATCATCAACCATTGTAAATCGAATGCATTATGAATAACCATAAAATGAAAATACAATTTTACTCACCATTACAACTTTTCTTTTGAATATCATTATGGCTATAATGTCTCACATCCTACACAATAACTAGTGAATGTGAACCAATACAAGGATTAAACAGACTGTGAAAAAGGTAACATAAATTGAAAATAATACTTGGTTGTTTGATGGTTTGAGTTTTTGTGGTGTCCTCAATTTTGTGTTCTTCTTGCCCCTTGTTCGAAATGCAGGTCCTTCCTTATTATCAAAACGATCATTAGCCTTGGTCACCAATGTAGATAATCGCATACTTCTCCTTTGTCCTTCTGTCTTTTGCAATTTTCTTTGAGAGAAAACAATTCTATAAAGTGAAAAAATTACAAATAATATAATTTACTAGTAAATGAACTTGTAGACTAAACTCACCTAAATCTACCCATATTGTGTTGGCAATGAGGACAAATGATCAAAGCCTTTTTAAAAGAAATAGTGAGTATAAGAACCATATATGTTTACTCTTTAATAATTACTTTTGCATTTGATAAGAGAAATATCATATCCAAAAAAATGACAGAAAAGGTATTCATGAGTAATGAGAATTAATTAATCATATAATGTTTATGGTACACAAAATCAAAGGTTTCAATTCTTAGATAAATGATTATGCAAACTTTATAATATGAATACGAACCGACTGGTGAGATTGATATCAATTTCTGAAATTAGATTCGATTCAATAAAATACTTGTTGATGCCACAATTAAGAAAGTTTACTGTGTCTTGATGAGAAATTCTTTTGAAAGTCGACAAATCAATAGAATTACTGAGACTACAACTAATATAGTTAAGATCATATAAGGATATTAACACAACTAAGATTAATAATTATGATTAAAATGTAATTAAGTCATATTTAAACCTCTTATAAGAAAAAAATTATTATATTTTTTAAATAAAATAGTTATGAGTCTCTGAAAAAAAAAATTATATTACCAAACGGATTAAAGATAGCCACAAAATAACCGGATATGAAGAATGTAAAGAATCAAATATCTTAAAATTATTGATACTCAACGGGACCTATTAA